>OY992530.1:7881265-8481265 GCA_963921185.1 Dasysyrphus tricinctus
GGAAAGAGTTTGGCATTTAGTTTTCATTATATGACTAAGAATTAATATGTTTTTAATGTTAATAATATCGTTTTAACTTTATTTTTCACAAACAAAATAAAATATGTTAAATAACCCCAGTATTCGAACCCTGAACCATTCGGTTGGATCCTGACGCATCGATCAGCAATCCACAGAATTTGTTGCTACCAAAGTTTTTGACGTTCACACTAGCATATTGATCGACAATGTATGCCAACGGCATAGTGTGGACTCACCTGAAGAGTTAAAAAAAAAAGATTAAAACTGTTTATGGTTCTATTTTAAATTTAGTCTTTAATAATTAATAATTGATAGTACTACATCATAATTTTCTATTACCTCCAAAAACCTTCGGTACAGTGAGTCATAAAAGGAACCCAAATAGTCCAATTAAATCTCTTTTCTTCAATTAAAGCTTCATTGGTTTCGAACTGCCTTTCTCCTTCGTAAACTTTCCGTGAGAGCCAACCTCAAACGTTTTCCATTATGTTCAAGCCCGGTGAGTATGGCGTTTTGACCCTGAATCCAGGCTTTAGTTAATGGGGGTGTGTAATGGGGCGTTGTCCTTTTTGGAAAATTCAACGATATCCACCAAACAGTTCTGTTAACTTGGGAAAGGCTCGCCCTAGTATTCATTTTTACGAGATGGTTTCCCCTGTCATTCGTAAGCTTAAATCCAGTTGAACTGTGCCGTAAAAGTTTTTTGCTCCCCATACCATTACACCACCTCCCTTGCTATATCTTCTATCCAAGGTTATCTCCTCTTTTATCATATCATGAAAATAGAAGTTATAGCCGTCGCCGGGACCATCCAGACTGGATTTCTTTTCGTCAGAAAACACGACGTGATGGCATTCACTACCCCATCGAATTTTGGCTTTGCAAAACGGAGATTTACTGACTTTTACTCCGGTCTTACCATTGATTTGACAGATAAGATTCAATTGCAGGCTTCTCGGAGTATTGCGCATCGATCTTGATGTGTTGTTGTCATAACTCACTCGTGCTTTATAGATTTTCCCATAATTTTGCTTATTTCGAAGATAGTTGCAGACGACCTAACGACTTCGACCAATCTTCTGGCATATATAGCGGCTGCTATGACCATTATCGTTATAAGCTTGAATTTGAGCCTTTTCCGGTGACGTGAAATAACGCCAAGCGAAATAAAGCCGAAATTAAAACATTTGGTCTTATTACGTTTTCAAAAACGAAATAAGACCAAATTTTAAATCTGGTTTTATTTCATTGATGAAACCGAAATAAGACCAATTTGGCCTCATTTCGTTTTCAACTTATTTCATATTTTCAAATAATTCTGCCGAAACTGAAATTTTGTTTCCTGACATAAGGAGAGTAATGAAAAGAAGTGTATTGATAGAATAAATTCGAAGTTTCCAGATTATTTCAATGCAAAAGAAACTTTGCATACACTCACCTCACATCCACCCCAAATCCTATAGTGAGCCCAAGCAGGGGGGGGGGGGGGATACCTCACTGTTTATTCGCGTATTTTTAAGTTTCACAAACCTAATAAATCCTCTCCTTTATTTGGTTTGTGAAATTTTAAAATTCACGAATAAACAGCCCCTGCTTGGGCTCGATATAGGATTTGGAGTGTGTGCGAGGTTGGGTGAATACAAAATTTCTTTTGCATTTAAAGAATTTGTATTAAATGAAACTTTGAATAATATAGCCGAAATAACGATTCTCAAGAAATATTTGGCCTTAATTCTGTTTTCGCATTGCAATAAAGCCAAAAAACTGATTGAGATAGATTTGGTTTTATTTCGATTATTTTGTTGGTGTTATTTCCATCGGGCTTAAGAAATAACACCAATTTGGCGTTATTTCGTTTGGTGTTATTTCACGTCACCCCTTTTCCTCTATCTACAGTTAGGTAACTTGCTTTTTGCATACATAATTTTTAAATTGATAAAAAAAATGTTTTTGACCATTTATTATTTGAATTTTTGCATATAATCTTCAATTGTTTTCAAACTACTGTATTATTTTTCAAGGTGTATTTAAACGAATTAAACAAAAAAAGAACGTTGATTTTATGACTAAAATTGGTGAAACAACTTTTATCCCATCAATCCTTAATACAAATTAAAAAAATTCCTGGATAGTTTTCCTCATATCAAGGCCGTAGCCAGGCAATTATTTAAAAAAATATTTCACCATTTAAACTAAATATACAGTTCTTTTGAGTAAAAAAAACCTTGGTGGTGAAAAAAAATTGTACTCAAAGAAAAAATGTCTCGATTTTTTTTATATTCAAGCAAAATACATATTCAAGCGCTTTTTTTTTTTTTTTTGGCAAAAAAATGTCAGTGACATTTTTTGCACGAAAATAAATTCGTCGTAATAGAGCCTAGTTTACAAGTTCGCATGCAAAAATCTATGCAATTATTTTCGCATATTAAAAATTATTGAGGTGAAATACAAAATTACATTTTTGCATGATTGGCTTACAGTTTCATGCAAAAAGGAACCATTGCTGTGTGCTGTCATAAAACTACAAAAGAATAGGGCAGTTGTTTCGCGTTGGATAAAGTGTGGTGAATACAAAATATTTACACTTCCAAAAAAAAAAAAATATATTAACCAAACGCTTGCATGTAGTTGGCCCACCAACTATGGAGTTGAGCAAAACTGAAAATGGCAATCGTTTGTACACGTTTGTACAACTTTTAGAATAATTTGTACACTCACCGTTTTTTTTATAGAGACACTTCAAAAAATAAAACGGAAAATGGCCCACCAACTATAACGCTCGAAAAATCTGGAAATGCAGTTCGATTGATAATCGTTTGTACACGTTTGTCTTTTTTTTGTTTAGTTTTTACACTTCGCAAAAATTTTTTACCAAAATTTTTTTTTGAAAAAATTTTTATAAAATTTTTGAAAAGTATGCAATCGTTTGTACATTTTTTATAAAAATTTTCCACCGTGCTAATTTTTAAAATTTTTCTTTATTTCTATTTTTAAATAATTATTCAAAATTTTGCGGCGAAAAAAAACATGTAGTTGGCCCACCAACTATAACGCTTGAAAAATCTGGAAATGCAGTTCGATTGATAATCGTTGCTACACGTTTGGCTTTTTTTTTTTTTAGTTCTTACACTCTCCAAAAATTTTTTACCAACATTTTTTTTTTGAACATTTTGTTATAAAATTTTCAAAAAGTTTGCAATCGTTTGTACATTTTTTATAATAATTTTCCACTGTGTTAATTTTTTAAATTTTGCTTTATTTCTATTTTTAATTAATTATTCAAAATATTGCGGCGAAAAAAACATTTAGTTGGCCCACTGTAACGCTCGAGGAAACCTGGAAATGCAGTTCGATATATAATCGTTTGTGCACGTTTATTTGTTTTTTTTTTTAGTTTGCCATCGTTTGTATACCTATTGTTTGTATTAATTATCCACCGTTCATATCAAGTCAAGTCAAAAATAATCATACTATGTAGATGGTCACTTCTCCCTATATATTTATAGGTACCTTCATAGTATAAGTATATGTATAGTTAAAATAGAACAATTCGATTTCTTTTGGACAAAAGACTCATCCACCAAAGAATTCACTAACTATCAAACTCGGTTAAGTAATAAAATGTGTCTTATCCAAAAAATAGTAAGTACATAAGTATTTATTGATTCTTCTAGTTTTGTTTTGCATTCGGCAAAACGCTTTTCATTATTGAAATACCTACCTACCTACAATAAATCAATTTTATTAGTTTCCAATCTATTTATGCAGAAAAAACATTGAAGTGTCGGTGTGATCTGAGATCAAATGGTTCCTTATTGAGCTTTATGAGGTTAGAGATCAAAGGACAAGGACTTTTTAAACAAAGAAAAAATGAATTAATTCTACCTATGTATGTAGGTATTGTACATGTACAATGTAGGTACATACGAGTTTATTATTTATTAATAAATATAGATTTTTTAACCTAGATAGGTACTTGTTTTGTGATCATTTGGACAAAATAATCATTATATGTAATTATAATAATACTCATTTATGCAACCAGTTCTTGCAAAAATTCTTATAAATAAAGTTTACTAATCTTAAATAGGTACCAGAGCCCAACTCTTAAAACTTCATTATTATAAGAAGTCTATTGAGCATCAAACTATTCATTATTAATAGGTATGTGGTAGTATATAGTATTAAATTTAATTAAATTAGAATTTCTTATACCTATACTATATGCATATGTATGTGAATGGGCACTCATCCCCTTATACATAATTAAAAGCTACAAACTTCAATTAACCTTGTTAATAGGTACATCCCTCCTGTTTGAAGAACTAGAACTATGATCTACTAAAAAAATGTTTTAATTTCTAATATTTCATTTGGGTGGTAGTCCAGTCATATTATATTTTTACCATGCAAATTGTGGGGTAGTTTTGATTTGTTCGCTCCTTTATGTTTTCGGGGGTGCTGAATCCGAATCTGAGGTTTGCCAACAAAATTTTGTGACGCAACATGCAAAAAGATTAAAAAAATTATGCAAAAATGCATTTTTTTTGGGAGTTTCTCACTAATGGCTCGAAATCTTCCAATTATTCGAAAATTACATCAAAGTACCCTTGAAAGTATACACAATTCCCAATAAATCTCTATTTAAGACTGCTTATAGTAATGAAGTTTTAATAGTTGGGCTCTGGTACCTATTCAAGATTAGTAAACTTTATTTATAAGAATTTTTGCAAGAACTGGTTGCATAAATGAGTATAACTATAATTATATTGATTATTTTGTCCAAATGATCACAAAACAAGTACCTATCTAGGTTAAAAAATCTATATTTATTAATAAATAATAAACTCGTATGTACCTACATTGTACATGTACAATACCTACATACATAGGTAGAATTAATTCATTTTTTCTTTGTTTAAAAAGTCCTTGTCCTTTGATCTCTAACCTCATAAAGCTCAATAAAGAACCATTTGATCTCAGATCACACCGACACTTCAATGTTTTTTCTGCATAAATAGATTCGAAACTAATAAAATTGATTTATTGTAGGTAGGTAGGTATTTCAATAATGAAAAGCGTTTTGCCGAATGCAAAACAAAACTAGAAGAATCAATAAATACTTATGTACTTACTATTTTTTGGATAAGACACATTTTATTACTTAACCGAGTTTGATAGTTAGTGAATTCTTTGGTGGATGAGTCTTTTGTCCAAAAGAAATCGAATTGTTCTATTTTAACTATACATATACTTATACTATGAAGGTACCTATAAATATATAGGGAGAAGTGACCATCTACATAGTATGATTATTTTTGACTTGACTTGATATGAACGGTGGATAATTAATACAAACAATAGGTATACAAACGATGGCAAACTAAAAAAAAAAACAAATAAACGTGCACAAACGATTATATATCGAACTGCATTTCCAGGTTTCCTCGAGCGTTACAGTGGGCCAACTAAATGTTTTTTTCGCCGCAATATTTTGAATAATTAATTAAAAATTTAAAAAATTAACACAGTGGAAAATTATTATAAAAAATGTACAAACGATTGCAAACTTTTTGAAAATTTTATAACAAAATGTTCAAAAAAAAAATGTTGGTAAAAAATTTTTGGAGAGTGTAAGAACTAAAAAAAAAAAAAGCCAAACGTGTAGCAACGATTATCAATCGAACTGCATTTCCAGATTTTTCAAGCGTTATAGTTGGTGGGCCAACTACATGTTTTTTTTCGCCGCAAAATTTTGAATAATTATTTAAAAATAGAAATAAAGAAAAATTTTAAAAATTAGCACGGTGGAAAATTTTTATAAAAAATGTACAAACGATTGCATACATTTCAAAAATTTTATAAAAATTTTTGCAAAAAAAAACAAAATCACGTACAGGCTCTTCTGACACAGACTGTACGACGTTCAGTGTATCAAAGATCAAAGTCACATCTTATTCTGTTAGACATCTTGCGAATTTTCATACAAAAGTTTGAACTAACATAGCTAAATTACTTTAAATCCGCTTGCAACTTTCATATTTTTTAATTAAATTTTTAATATCCACCAAAGATAAATATCTTATAAAAACTTTATTCAACTACGTTGGGGGCGGGAAAGTAGATTGAAGTTAGTATTTTGAATTCAAACTACTTTGTTTCGAGTCACTTCAAGTTCGTAACTTGCCCGTGTAGTATGTCAGTGTTTTGACTTATATTGTTTTCTTTTATGAGCTTAATTAACTTCCTTAACATTCCTTCTGGCCTTCCAATTATAATTATCCTTGTTTTTATAACTAACACGAGAAGAACAAAGTTAAAATTTAGTAAGTAGACTCCAAAATTCTACAGGCAGGAATATTTAAAATTTTACTTTAATATTGTTTTATGTTTTAAGGCAGGTAGCATCGCATGTCCCCTGATTAAGGTTCTCTATAAAGCTGATTGTAAGCAACTTTAAGTTTTATACTGAAACTTGAGATGTGTTGTGTTCGTTATCATTAATCTTGGTTTGGCTTTTTGGTTTTGTAATTAGTTAAGAGATATTTTAAAACAAAATTTGTTTCTTTCAAAGGATTTTTTGTATAGGTATAACTTCTATTCTAACTAACATCTTCGACATAAAATGTTGGTTTTGGGACTAGTATTAAAGTATAAATACAAAATTAAGCCAATATTTCCGTGGCGGTCGTGAAGAACCAGGTCACTCAAACTCAACAAAAATTTGGAAGGTCAGGGTCAATGTTTAATAACATTGACAAAATCTGACTTTTGTCAAAACAAGTGTTCATCATGTGTTTTCAAACATAGGTATAAGGAAAGTATTAGATTAAATCAAAATTTTGTTAAATATTGTCAACTATTCATTTAATAATTTTTGAAAAATAAAAATTCACTCCAGGTATCTCGACTTACCTAGTTCTTCAAGACAGCCATGGATTGAATACATATTGACTCATCTAGCGAATAGTGAGGAGTATTTCTTTAAGTTTGTTGCTGATTTTCTAGTCAATAAGGGATACAAAGAATTACTAAATTTTGAACATATTGTCAAAGTCTTCCTTTCTACAATATCAGGCTTAGTTTTTTGTACCTACTTCTTATTCATATTGTGATCTATTATTAAATTTGTTAACCGAAGTTTTTCACTTTGGGTGTTTCACAAAAAAAAAGTGCCAACACGAAATCAGGGTATGTTTTTTCACCAAAAACAAAACCTTATGCATACATTGTGCAGGGCAGTGTTGTGCTTGGAATATGGGTGAGCAATTTACAGGGTATTTAATAAAATAACAAAAACACCATAAACGGAAAATACTATCAATTATGCATTATGATCTATGTAGGTAGGTACTATCCCTAAAATGTATCCTTAACTGAAAAATTGCTACAATATAATTGTTCTTCATCTTCGTTGCTTTTAAAACTGGGAATATAATTGTGTTCACAAGGTTAGGTTAGGTAAGAAGGGAAGATGATTCGGCAATCTGCCTCCTCCCTACGATATCAATGTATTCATTGTGCTCCCCACGATGTAAACAAAGTATATGATATCATATAAGGAATGGGGAAAAAGGAGTAAGCAGAACATAAGGTATGTGTAGCCTCTTTGAACCATCCTGTGAATGAATTTCAGGATGTTTCTTAATGGCAAAACGAGATAATGCCCAGTTTGTTAAAAAAGTATTCTCCCCTTGAGGGCCATTTTTTCTGGTTCTGCCTAGGCTGGGGAATTCACAAAAAAATTGAGATTATGCCCTTCTCCGCCAATTGATCCTGACACTTCCTTAGGCGCCAGTTATAGCTTTCATTGAAACTCATCATTGAAAACTTTAATGATTGATTTTGAGACGTTTAGAAAGCAAATTCAGGTATTATTTTGATAGACGATTAAAGCTCAAGACTTAATTATTATTTCTAGTAAGAAAAAATCAAATAGGCTAACTTTTCACAAAAAATGACTTTTAATTTTTCAATGATCATTGGTAAGGTGGTTCAATCATTGAAATAAGAAAAGTCTTTTTATGCGGAAAGTTGGGCCTATTTGAATAATGTTTTTTGCTAGAAATATTAATTAAGTCTTAACCTTTATTTGTTCATCAATATAATAAATGATTTTACTTCCTAAATGACTCAAAATCAATAATTAAAATTTTCAATGATGAGTTTATTCTGCTCATGTGGGCAATTGAAATTGAAATTTAGGTGTGCTATAGGCTCAAGTTACCCAATTGCAGGGTAATTATGTTTATTACACTGAGTAACCCTAGCTCAACAAGCAGGGCTATCAGAGGTACGCCGCAAGGCAGTGTTCTATCTCCCCTTTTCTGGAAGTTGTTATTAAATGAGTTGCTGACATGCCTGAAAGCGGAGAGTTACAGAGTGATATCATATGCAGAGAATGTTGCTATTATCAGGAAGACTTCTTACCAAACGCTTTAAATAACCTTACTTACCTCCGTCTTCCTAATAATTGTGGCGTGTTCCACGCGGAGCTGCGATCAATAAAGCCTTATCTTGGCTGAAAGAAAACGTGATATGATATCAACTACAGATATCCGCATCTTCTTGGATAGTCAAGCAGCTATCAAATCTTTGGAATCGGTCTCTACTAACTCTTATAAACAGCCCTTAACCTGTTTTGGGGGCTGGGGCGTAGAGACATTCCACGTAATTGTTACGCCGATGAACTCGCTAAAAGTGGAACACCTCATCTACCTAGTAAGGTAGATTCAGAGGTTACACCCATCGGTACATGTAAACTTATGCTGAAGCAAGATGCTTTAGATAGAACAAACCTTAGGTGGAAAAATATCACCATTCGTTTCATGGATTTAAAGCGATCTAAGTGTTATGGACATAATAGCTCTATGATTGGTGTTATTACCGGACATTGTCTTATATATATGTAGGTAAGCAAGCAACGCATCTTGCCGTATTTCATTTTTACTTGCGATTATATAAGGCAAGTTTTGGATTCGTGCAAAAAAAATTTTTGAGATAACAATCAAACATGATATTACGATGATAGAGAACACCAAAAAATTGGGTGGCACAATTCTGTCTGTCTGTCTGTCTGTCTGTCTGTTCGTCTACAGCCTAAACGGCTCGATCGATTTTCTTCAAACTTGGTACATAGTGGTTTTTGGTAATTCTGCCGACACGTTTTTTTCATTTTTTTTAGAACCAAAATTAACGGTACCTGCCATACATTTTTTTTTTGGCAAATTTACATAATCGTATTTTTCTCAAAAACGGCTCGACAACTTTTCTTTAAAAAAATTCAGTAAATTTATTTTAGTAAAGGCTTTCTTTGGGTGGAAAACCATTTTTCAAAAATGGTTATTAATGGTACCTCCCAAGGAACCATTTTTTTAATTTTTGATTTTCTTTAAAATGGTATGACCGACTTCAATTATTTTTTTTTATACAGAAGCTTCCACAAAATGTTATTAGTTTTGTGTACAAACATTTTTGAACAAATATTTTTTGGATTTTTAAAAAATATTTAAAACTTTTTTTTGGAAAATCAAATATTTCGAAAACAGCATCATAGATTTTTTTGAAACTCGATATTTAAGACTTTTTTAGTACTCTCTAAAATATTTTTAGAAGAAATTATACATTTATGAAAAAATAACGGTACCTTCCATACAAAAGTGAAAAAACCGCAAAGGAAAATAGTTTTTTGCTTGAAAACGACTCCTACGATTTTGATTAAACTTTTTTCATATACTAAAATTAGTACGATCTACCATCAAAAATTATAAAATTTTACACATAGCAACTATTAGTAGTACCTGTCATAGAACGTATTTTTTTTATTTTGAGTTTTCCCGTTATCAGCTTAACGGATTTAAATGAATTTTTTTATATACAAATTTCAGATAAGATTAAATAATATTGCATATCAAAATTTTCAAAAAAAAAGTTTTTGGATTTTTAAAAAAAGTTTCAAATTTTTTTTTTGAAAATTCGATATCTCAAAAACGGATTGACAATTTTTCTTCAAATTTCGTTTTTATATACACATAAATATATAGTTTAAATCTGCATACCAAAATTTGTTCTTAAAAATGTTTTAAGAATTTTATAATTAAAAAATTAATTTAAAAAAAAAAACCGCTCCAACGATTTTAAATTTTTTTTTTCCCATACAATCATATTCCATCATGAATTAAGATGGCATACTTTTTTTTCACCTCAAACTGTCAAAAGAGTTGTTTTAGCTAATTTAAGTGCCGTATTTCATGCTTCTCTACATTTTTCTCTCATAATTTCCATGTTTGTATATACAATTTTCTTAAACTCGCATTGTCTTGAACATAAGAGCAAGTACGTGCGAACCAGTCGTGCATTTTATTTTGCTATCGTTCACACCCAAAATCTGCTGTGGGCTCTCGGTCTATAATTTCAAGTCATTCAAAGTCAATTTTTTAGAAATTGATTTTTATACGATTTTTTTCTTAGAATATACCCAAGGATTGGGTACGATATGTCGACTTTTAAAATATCGACTCCATAAGATCGACTTTTAAAATCTCTACAGAAAAAATCTGGACTGGTTAAAAGACCGATAGATCAAAATATAGACACAAATTTGACCGACTTTTTAAAATGTCGATTCTCAAAATGTCGACAGTGATCGAGATTTTATGAATCGAGATTTCAACAGTCGACATTTTAAAAGTCGACATTTTGAAAGTCGACATTTTGATCAGATCATAGTTTAGGGAATGATGTAAGCGCGCGCTTGTAAACATCATTCCCTAAACTATGGTCTGATCATTATTTTCTATAGTATTGCATTGTCATAGTTCAATTAATCGCATTTTTTGTAATTTAGGTATTTTTATATATTTCGAAGTCTTAATTGCCTCTTCTTCAGGGTCTGCAATGTGTTTTAATATTAATACATAAATAAAACATCCAGAACATGAGGCAGTAAACCTTCGAAATACTATAATGTACATAGGTAGGCAACAAAAATGCGTTTTATTGAACTTTCTTGAAGCTAAACAAAATGTAATATAAAGTTAATAGCTACCTAAATGAGTTTATTTTATAAGAATCAAATACACATACGAACTTGTGTCTTAAACATAGTCTTAAAATCTCCACAGCATCAAAAAACTGTTAAATTCCTGTTAAAAAATCAGACAAGAATTTATGATTCTTGAGTTAATAGTTATTCCGTGCAAACATTTAAGGCAGAGCGTTGTTCTTTGGGTTAATTTCAAATGACCGACAGACAAAATATCGACAAGTCAAAATGTCGACTGGTTAAAATGTCGATTTATATTTTATTTCGACTTTTCTGTATGAAAAAAATACCCACAAGACGATATTTTTCTCGACTTCTATCAGGGCAGTCGACTTTTTGTCAAATACACATTTCTAACTGTCGACATTTTAATAAGTCGGTAAAATCAAAGTCGGTATTTTAATTTACAAAAATGTCGATAAAAGTCGACATTTTAACCAGTCGACATTTTTTTGTCGGTCATTCGTACGTAACCCTATACCCAAGTATCATACCCTAAAATATTATTGACGAACTACTGGACACCCTGCGTACAGGCCATTATAATAAGGACGGATCGATGTTGAAATAAAATAAGCTGTGTGTTAGGTATTCATGAAGTGCTGTTCAATTGCAACCACATGGCTGCATCGGGTTCTTCTGAACACTCAAATGGGCAGCCACTATATTTTAATGTTGTTTCTGATTGTTCATTAAAATGGTCTACTTGAATTTGGCGACCAAACGTTGAATAGACTGTAAGACTGGAATCCGTGAAATAAGTGCTCTTCGTTGTCATAAGAAAACACCCATTTTGATGATAAAGTGTTATCATTTGCACGCGCTGTTCCATCGTGTAACCTGCTATGGTGATTTGGTATCATAATAATAAATAATACATTTAACAGACATCACGTCGCCAAAAAAATTCACATACTTCCAACATCGACCCGTTCCTATTTATGTCTCAAGTAAAACGATTAGTAAATTTTTCTTTAAGAGACAGATATTTTCATACAACTCTTAATTATAATAATTTCTAACAATATAAACAGTCAGCTGCCACCTTTCTTTTATTATTCACGCCACCTTGTCATATGTTAATTTAATTAAAAATTGTATTCAGGATATGAATGGCTTTTTATAAATCATGTTTATGATAATTTTTTGTTAAATTTATTGCTTCTCTAATGCTTTCTCAACAAAAAGTTAATTTGAACTTAAGAATTTATATAGTCAGCTTTGGAATTTAAAACATAAAATGCGCTTTAATATTCGAATTTATTATCATAACCTTAACGCCCATACGAAGGTATTTTTTTAAGAATTGCCTTTTGTTTTTGTTTTTAAGGCTCAAGGCAGTTTCAAATGTTATATTACTCTTAGCATAACAATAAAGTAGTAGTATACCTACAACCTTTCGCCATCTAAACAAATGCTTAACATCTGAATTTGAATCCTATGAGTGTCTATACACCGTAACACACCACAAACCACTTTTCATGAATATGTTCAGAGCTAGAGAGAGTAAAAAAGAACACTGATAGATGAATAAAAAATGTAAATTTCCTATCACCACCCTAATTCTTTTTTTTTGTTGAAAGATTACAACTCAGACCAGCAACAACATACCGTTATAGTGGGCGGTGAGGATATCAAGAGAAATAAATCAAAATTCAAAACCACTTTAATATACATTGGCGGTCTCAAGGCGGGGGCAACAGGGTTTTTGGACTTTCTCGTAGTCACATTTAAAATTTTTTAAGTTTTAAATTTGTTAAAGTTCACTTGAATTCTATGATAACGTTTCAAGTAAATAACTACATTAAATTCTATTTTATTTTATTTTATTTATTTTATTTTATTTTATTTTATTTTATTTTATTTTATTTTATTTTATTTTATTTTATTTTATTTTATTTTACTTTCTTTTATTTTATTTTATTTTATTAAATTTAATTTAATTTTATTTTATTTTATTTTATTTTATTTTTTTTTATTTTATTTTATTTTATTTCGTTTTGTTTTATTTTATTTTATTTTATTTTATTTTATTTTATTTATTTTATTTTATTTTATTTTATTTTATTTTATTTTATTTTATTTTATTTTATTTTATATTATTTAATTTTGTGTTGTTATATTTCTCGTACAAGCGGATTTTAATCGATTTTGTTCTCAAGATTCGTTTCGTTTAGTTTTATTAGGTGGTAAATTTTAAGATTTACATCTTAACAACAACAACAAAACTTTCCTTAGGTTGGACATAAGATAAGTATTGGTAATAATTATAAAATCAAAAACTTTAAAAAAAATTAGGATTCTTTCGTAAGGTACTTGAATCAAAGATAATGGTTTTAACTTGAAAAGCATGTAAGCGCTATACAATTCATGTTCCGAATTTACATAGGTATATACAAGTATAGGTACCTACTTTGAAAATGTTGAGCTGGTTACGTCTGGCAAGGACTTTCAACCAGAAAACATGTCTGGCACTATTTTTTTCATGTTCGAGGAAGTATAAGCAAACATGTGTTCAAAACCCGGCTTTTTGAAGCAAGTGTGTTGATTTTGGCATTTACTCTAAATTTTGAAAAAACAATAATTTGTGGCAGCCCTAAGACTGTGAAAAATTTGAAATTTGACTTTTATTTTTGACTTAACTGGTCATAACTCACTAATACACCCAGTTTGAGCGTATAATCTAACAAGTCCATCAAAATAGCCAAAAATGCCATTAATAAAGCTTTAAAAACTTGAAATCTGCCTAGCTTGAACGACTATTTCTCGGTTGATTTTTACCCAAAACTATTTTTTGAATAATTTATTTTAAAGAAAATTTAATTATCTTTCTTTTATATGGAGCAATGCCTTTACATATCTCTGTTGGTAATAAAGTTATAAGCAAATAAGTAAAAAAACAAAAAATGCGATTTTTAATATGTTTCTGCTTTGATTTTTTTAGAATTTAGCTAACTAAAATTTTTTTTGTCAAAAATCCATTTCGATGGTAAATTTTTTTCTCTAAAAAAAAAATGTTTTCAGAATTATCGGGGTTTGATTCCCAGCCGCTGCCACCCAAAAACAGAAATCGTTTTTCCGTGCTACTGTTTCTTGCAAACGACTAAGAAATGCCAAAAGAGTATACTTGTCATGAATAAGTGCTTTTCATCTTCGGACTCGGCAAAAAGTTGAAGGACCCCTCCATTCCTGCCAACAACACGCACACTGGAATGGTTGAGAGTTGTAAGTTACTAGGCCCTGGTTCTCCATGAGCTGTTGTGCCACTAAATTTAAATATATAATAGGAAAAAAAATTATTAAAATACAACGGTAACATTAACTGTATTGTTTTGTATCTTTTTGGAAAGTTAGAAGCTCATTCTTATAGTTTATTTTCTGAAAATAGTTTCAGCAAAAAATGTTTTCAAACTTAAAAGTTTGAAAAAACAAATAACTTTTTTTCAAAATATTGAGTTTGAAACAATTTTTTGCCAAAATGTTCTCCCAGAGAAACTTAATTGGCAAACAAAATATAAGAATACACTTGGTTTCCCAAAAACCTATATAAAACAATACTGTTAGTGTTGTTGTTGTTTTTTGATTTTTTTTTTTCTTATGAAATAGCCCCCAAAGCGGGAGGAATTATTACCTCCCTGCCATTGGATTTTTTTCTTGTCTTCTTCCAAACTATGCAAAGAAGGGAATGTAATAACCCCTACAGCGTCTGAAAATAAAATTTCAAAAAATTAGGGATTTTTTTTTCTTTATATAGAGCCGATTTAGGCCCATCCAAGATGACTTTTTTTTTTAACGACCACCCTAATGTAGGTACATACGTTAATATCACGCTAGTTCCTTTTTGTAGAACGTCAAAAAACAAAAAATTTAAGATGTCTGACCTCTACGTCATCAATATATAAAAAGCTCAAATTTTACGAATATTTATATATAGCCTATTGAATAGACCTTTTAAAAAGGAACAATTACGTGCAAGGGTTTTTATTATTGAATATGTTTGTTTGGCCCATAAGCATGCTTAAAACCGAAAATGCTACTAATTTCAACCATGCATTTCTGAGAGAATCGTCACACTGGCCACTTTTCAGTATTTTTGGTATAACTCGAAAACTTAACCGAATTTGACAGTTTTACATTTAAGACTTTTTGTTCAAAATTAAATTTTCTATCGAAATGGATTGTTTGGAAAATTTCTTAAAAAAAATTTAGTATTAGAAGTAAACAAAAACCAACATGAAAAAAATCGAAAAATCAAAGATTTTTAAAATTTTTTCTTAACTGTGCATAACTTTTTTCGGAGCAAAGATACGCTCAAAACATGCATGAACAAGGAAAACTGGAGTCTTACGGCTTTAATATGACATGTTAAAAAAGCCATATTATTTGAAAATTGACAGAGATATAGCCATTCAAACTTTACCATTTCTTATCATTTTTGGAAGTTTTTGCCCGGAAGCCTATTTTTGGGTATATTATTATTACCAAATCTTATGTTAATCGGACCAGCCGTTCGGTCTGTAGGTCTGAAAGCATATAAAAACAGCCGAAAAACCAAATTGCGAACTTACATCATTTTTATAAATTCTCTATAGTTCTAATTTCATATTATATCAAAATTTTGATTTCAAACATTTTTACGAAAGTGAAATTTGCCATATTGTACCGAAAAAGGGACTTTCGGCCCAAAACAGCGAAAAATTATAAGAAATGATAAGTTTTGAAAGGGAACATCTCCATCAATTTTGAACAAATATTAATTTTTGAACATGCCATATTAAGGCCTTTAGTCTCTACTTTATTTTGTCCGTGCATGACTTGACTCTATCTTTGCTTCAAAAAAAGTTATGCACAATTTATTAAAAAATTTAGATATCCTTCATTTTTTTGATTTTTTAGGTTGGTTTTTGTTAACTTTTCCTGCTTAAATTTTTTCGTAAAATTTTTGGAACTATCCATTCCAATAGAAAATTTAATTTTGAACAAAAAGTATTATATGTAAAATTGTCAAATTCGGCTTAGTTTTCGAGTTAAACCAAAAATACTGAAAAGTGGCCAGTGTGACCATTCTCTCAGAAACGCATGGGTGAATTTAGTAGCATTTTCGGTTTTAAGCATACTTATGGGCCAAACAAACATATTCAATAATAAAAACCCTTGCACGTAATTGTTCCTTTATACCCCTCATTTTCCGGTCTATTCAATAGGCTTATATATAAGGAGCTCCTACCGATTTTTTTAAGATCGTCGAATATCCCTCTAACTCGAATTTTCTTGCCATATTTCTTACTCCCTTCAAATTTCCATACCTTCTGTGTTTATACCAGAAAAGTCTCGGCGTCATTTGGTATCCAAAGCGATACCGCACTTTTAGGACCGAAATATACAGAGACTCTCGGAAGTATCGTTTGGAATCGACAGAAAAAATTTATTTTTTAATGTTATAATTAGTTTTTTACAAGCACACAAACATTTTAATCGGTTTCTTGGAAACGGCTTTAACGATTTGGATGAAATTTTCGTTCTTTTTGGCAAAGCCTTTTGAATTTTGTTATAATCAAGCTTTTTTGATTATATTTTATAAAAGAATATTTTCAGTATTTTTATTTAATTGAAAGACTAAGAACTTTAGTTTAAAGATTTTATTAGTTTTAACCTCTTTGGAGCACAAGTTTTTAAGTAATGGCGAAAGGAAATAGCAATTCGAACAATGTGGTTTTTTTGACATTTTTATGCATATGCAATTGACAATTACTAATTCGAAGAAAGTGATGATACAGTATTAACCAAAATATTTGTATATGCAAAGTATTATTAGTGTACATTTATGATCAAGATAATTTTAATGATTTAAGAATCTGGTTTTTGTAAAATGGGCTGAACATTCTCCCCCTCTTGAGGAACTGAAGGTTCTTCAACCACTGGTAATCGGCAAAGATTCGCTACGGCTCGTTTTAGAACTCCAGCAGCAGTTTTCAAAGTAACCACTCGAACTATGTCATCTGCACCAGGGTGCAATTCGATTACTCTACCAAATTTCCATTTGAGTGGAGGAAGATTATCTTCTTTAATGATGACAATATCATTTAATTGAAGTCCAGGGCTCTTCCTTTTCCATTTGTTTCGCTGCTGCAAGGTATGTAAATATTCGGTGTTCCAACGGTGCCAAAATTGTTGCATAAGCCATTGAACACGCTGCCAACGGCTTAGATATGAAATGTTTTTGTCACATAAATCTGGCTCAGGAAGTGCAATCAGTGAAGTACCTGTCAAAAAATGGCCTGGGGTTAAGGGTTTAAGGTCATTAGGATCTTCAGAAAGAGGAGAGAGAGGACGGGAGTTAAGAATACATTCTATCTGGACAATAAGTGTGTTAAGCTCTTCATATGTTAATGCTGCGAGATGTAAAAGGCGTTTCATATGATATTTTGCAGATTTTACGGCTGCCTCCCAGATGCCACCAAAATGTGGAGATCTCGGAGGAATGTGCTTCCACTCAATCCCATCATCTAAGCAAAACTTCATGATTTCAGAGTTTGACTGCTGATTTTGAAATATTTCATAAAGCGCCTTCAGTTCATTACGTGCTCCAGTGTAATTCGTAGCGTTGTCACTATATATGGTTCGGCAAAGGCCTCTTCGACTGATGAAGCGCCGCAAGGCTCCCAAAAAAGAAGAGGTAGTGAGATCTCCAACCAATTCCAGATGCACAGCCTTTGTGCAAAGGCATATAAACACTGCTACATATGCTTTTACGGCAGCAGTCCCTCGTCGCCGAGAGTGCACCATAAAAGGTCCACAAAAGTCTGTTCCTACAGTAGTGAAAGGACGGGAGGGCAGTACCCTATACTCAGGCAAATTTCCCATTTGTGGATACTCAAAACGAGGACGTGCTCTAGCGCATAGAACACATCGTCTGACAATTCTTCGGATGATGGGCTGGACATGAACAGGCCAATATTGCTCGCGAACTATCGACAGCAGTCCTTGTACTCCTACATGATGATGTTTTATATGTTTGTCTCTTATCAAGGCTTTTGTAAATGCATGCTTATTTGGAAGAACTGCTGGATGTTTATATTGATATCCAATATCTGCATTATTTATACGCCCACCAACTCTTAATATTCCTTTCTCATCGAGAAATGGGCTTAGA
Source organism: Dasysyrphus tricinctus (assembly GCA_963921185.1). Lineage (NCBI taxonomy): Eukaryota > Metazoa > Arthropoda > Insecta > Diptera > Syrphidae > Dasysyrphus > Dasysyrphus tricinctus. Next base: position 7,899,484 of record OY992530.1, read on the forward strand.
CAACAAATGCTTGAACGTGAAGAGATCGACTTATTCCGCTTCAAAAGTGAGATTTCGTTTCCATAGTTAGCTTGTTGAATCATTTTATTAGAACACTGCAGAGCTTCATCCATTTCTGCTACTGTGAGTTCTCCACTTACTCGAGGTTTTTCTCGGTATAATGCTAAAGAGTTATTGTAAAATCGAAGTATATAAGCAATTACTCTAAGTGTTTTCTGGTGATTGTTGTTGTACTTCATATTAATCAAAAAATCTGTATCTTCCTGCAATGAAAAATTATATTTTGTAGGTCTACGCTCCAGGAGACTTTCATCAATTGCATCCGAAGATTTCATTTTGGGCCATTGTTCAGGAGAGAGGTATAAAAACTCTGGACCATAGAACCATAACTTTGAGTTCATTAATTCACAGGGAAATGCACCCCTCGATACAATGTCCGCGGGGTTATCCTTAGTGCCAACATGATGCCATTGATCTATTGATGAAAGATTCTGTATTGATGCAACTCTGTTTGCCACAAAAGTTTGCCAATGATGAGATTCCGAAGACAACCACGCAATAACGATACTGGAATCCGTCCAATAGTACACATTATCAAATTTATCTCCGAAAATGTGGCGAACCCTTTTTACCAACTGTACCATCATCTGCGCGGCACACAACTCTAGTCGCGGTAGGCAGACGTTTTTTGCAGGCGCTACCTTGGACTTAGCGCACAAGAGTCGTACCGAAACATTTCCATTTGACTGAGTAGAGCGCATATAAATACATGTTCCATATGCCTTCTCCGAGCTATCTGAAAAGGCGTGCAATTGTACGTCTTGAGCATTACCCCACATAACTTGTCTTCCAATTGATATTTTTTCCAAGTTTGACAATTCCATTCTAAATTTTACCCACATCTGGTATAATGATTGTGGGAGAGCTTCATCCCAATCAAAATTTAGCTTCCATAGCTTCTGCATGAAGATCTTTGCCAAGACTGTAACCGGATTAATGAGTCCTAGTGGGTCATACAGACGTGCAATGTCTGCTAGGACGGTTCTCTTTGTAATATTTTTATTTTCGTACGCATTCACTTTGTAGTAAAATGTATCAACATTTGGATCCCAAACTACACCAAGTGTTTTAATAACATCATTGTTTTGTAATTGAAAAAATGGTTCTCTATCCTCAAGCGAAATGTCATGTAGTAAACGATCATCATTGGAGCACCACTTTTTGAGTTCTAATCCACCGCTCTCTAGTATATCTCTTAATTCTCCTTTGATACATTCAAGCTCTTCTGTGCTTGCACCAGTGAGAATATCATCAACATAAAATTCTGATTTGAGTGCCTTTGCACCCACTGGAAATTTATCACTCTCTTTCTCCGCTAAGTAAAGAAGCGATCTTGTAGCTAGAAAAGATGCTGCAGCCGTCCCATACGTCACAGTGCGCAGGCGATAGATCTTTACTTCTTTGTCTGGTCTGTCTCTCCACAAGATTTGGTGAAATGCTTGATCTTCTTTATTGAGAGCAATCTGGCGATACATCTTAGTTACGTCAGCAGTAAATACGTAATTATGAGATCTAAACTTGATAAGCAAAGAAAACAAATCAGGTTGCACTACTGGGCCCACGTATAAAATGTCATTCAAACTCACTCCGTTATCACACTTGGCACTAGCATCAAAAACCACTCTAAGCTTAGTTGTTGAGCTTCCAGGTTTTGTTATGCAGTGATGAGGAATAAAATAATGTAATTTATTGAAATCGTGATTTGTAACCTCCTCCATGTGTGCCAGTTCTTCGTAATCTTTCATAAACGAAACGTATTGTGCTGCGACATCGGTATTCCTTATCAATTTGCGTTCTAGTGCATAGAATCTTCGAAGGGCTGTTGCATATGAATTGCCTAGTGATGATGGATGTTGCTTAAAGGGCAATCTAACCTCAATTCGGCCACTTCTAAGGCGCTTCACGTGGTTGGTGAAATGCTCTTCGCATATTTGTTCACTTTTTGTTAATGGATTTTGAGTTGGTTCGTGATATTCAATTTCCCAGAATGATTTGAGTGCTAAGGAAATATTATCACTTTCATTACTTTCAGAGTTTTTTAGAAGGCAAAGAACCTTATTGTTACATTCTCCTTGCACGATACCACCAGATACCACCCAGCCAAGAACAGTGTTTTGGAGAGTTGGAAGACAAGGACCTAACTTTATTTGGCCGATGGATAATAGACCGAAGAAATATTCAGCTCCTATCAAGAGATCAACTCGATTTGGTGTTCCAAATAATGGATCAGCTAGGTTAATATTAGCTGGTATGGATAAACCATTTGTATTGATGGGTGAATTAGGAAGAAATTCTGATATCCTGGTCACGATAAGTGCGTCAATGTTTTCCGAATAGTTGTTAAATCTCGATTTTATAGTGAAATTAATTTGATGTTTACATATTATTGAATTTTCTCCAATACCAGAGATAGACATAGTTTTATTTTTGCGTTTTATGCCTAATAAATTTGCGAATCGCTCAGTTAATAAGCTGACATGAGAAGCCGAGTCAAGAAGAACTCGACAAGGAACTGGAGTGTTTTGTTTATTCAGGGCGAAGACTATTGCGGTTGCGAGAATCGTTTGAGTGGATGGTCTTGGTGCATCATTTGGAACTGACGACGAACCTTCATGAAGATGATAATTTTGGGGATTCGGTTGTGGTTGCATCATTGGTGAAGCCATGCTATTAGAAGCGCATGCGATGTTACTGGAAGCAGGTCTTTGACTATTTGAAGTAGTGGCAATATTATAGGAAGAAGATTGTGGAAGAGGCGCATCCTGAGGTAGGTGCATTAAGTTATCGTCATGAAGCAGTGTGTGATGCGAATTGTTGCATTTACGACATTTTGAAGTGTGACAATTATTTGCATCGTGATTGGGTCTGATGCAATTAAAACATAATTTATTGCTGTGTACAAAATTTTGTTTTTGCGAAACAGGCAAGTTAAGAAATTGATAACATTTATAGATATTATGGTTAGGTTTTTGGCAAAATAAACAATATGATCGCGTGTTGTTGTTGTTGTTTGTATGTTGAATTGAAAATGTTTTCGACCGAGGATTGTGGTTAGTTTTAGCATATACTGAAGTACTTGCCTGTGAGTTATCATCATTAAGGATGAGGCTGCGCTTGGTCAGAAACTTCAACAGTTCCTGGTAACTGGGCATCCTTTCGGTGGGTCCTTCTTCGTTCCATTTGTTGAGTGTTGCGCTGTCGAGCTTTGGCAGAAGAATTTGCACAAGCAAGTCATCCCATTGGCTAACTGGACGTCCAAGAGTAGCAAGGGCACGAAGGTGACTGTTGATTTCATCACAAAACTGACGGAGACTTGACGATGACGGTTTACGAATAGCTGGATACGCCATAATTTTCTTAATGTGTTCGGTGGCGATCACTCGTTTGTTGTCGTAACTTTCAATAAGAAGCTTGAGTGCCACTTCGTAGTTGTCATCAATAATCTCCAAAGATTGTATCGTACGGGCAGCTTGGCCAGATAGAGATGAAATCAAGTAGTGTAGTTTGGAAACATTGCTCAATGAGGGATTGTTGTGGATTAGGGAATTAAAGATTTCATGAAAGGAAAGCCATTGGGTAACTTCACCTGAAAAGATAGGAATGTTAAGTTTTGGAAGTTTTAACTGATTCGATGATTTTGTTTGGGCAGATACAACATCTTCTGTTCGCAACGTTGATTTTCGTAATTGAATTTCATGGAGAATTTTGGATCTCGACTTATAATATATCTCCTCGTATTCAGCTCGAACATCGACTTTGGCAGTAGTCTCCTTGGGATCGATCTCCTCCACCTTGATCTGGAGCTGTTGAAATGCTTTGAAACTCGATTCCAGAGCTTCGAGACGAACTTCAAACTCCGAAACAAGTGTGTCTGCAGCAATATCTGACAGAAACTCGTTAACTCGGTCCATTTGTTTTGTACAAACAAGGCGCCGAGATTTAAGAGCCTCCAACTTCTTTAAAGCGGCAGCGTCGCTCATTTTTATAATTGAGTAATGTGAAATAAATCACGTCGGGGTCACCATGAATTTTGTTATAATCAAGCTTTTTTGATTATATTTTATAAAAGAATATTTTCAGTATTTTTATTTAATTGAAAGACTAAGAACTTTAGTTTAAAGATTTTATTAGTTTTAACCTCTTTGGAGCACAAGTTTTTAAGTAATGGCGAAAGGAAATAGCAATTCGAACAATGTGGTTTTTTTGACATTTTTATGCATATGCAATTGACAATTACTAATTCGAAGAAAGTGATGATACAGTATTAACCAAAATATTTGTATATGCAAAGTATTATTAGTGTACATTTATGATCAAGATAATTTTAATGATTTAAGAATCTGGTTTTTGTAAAATGGGCTGAACACCTTTAAAGAAATTTAAGTAAAAACCGCCCACTGGCACGCCCATTTGTCTTATGCTTCATTTCTCGGAACCCAAGGGTTTGAGTTTTCAGATTTGGTCCATTTTAGCAGGGTGAAGTAACTTTATTGGAATCAACCCACTGTCACACTTATTTTTCTTATATCCTGATTTCCCGAAAAACGCTTCCAACGATTTTTGTATCAATTTTACCAAAGCAATTTTTGTTATAACCAATACCACCGATAGAACCGTTTTTGTGTCGATGTATTCATTAATTGCTCAAGCAGTTCGTCAAAAAAAAAATTACATGTATTTCCTATAGGAATTATTTTTATGCAAGAGAAAATGTTTTACGTTTAAAATTTTTCTATGGAACTGTGAACTAACCCAAAGAGAATACATAAATTTTATATTCACCACGATATTTTTTTCGCGCAGAACATAATTTCTTTTTGCGAAAAAAAAGTATTTGGCATTTGGGTTTAGCATAGAACAATATCATTTAGATTTTTTTTAGAAACTGTAACTGAAGACGAATAAAAAAGAACTTTTACTCCCCGTACATTTTTTCTTCGACGATTGTTTTTCTTACCACCAAGTTTATTTTTATTTAAAAGAACTGTATACTAAGCTTGAACTGATTGGTCATAAAAGAAACTTAAGTAAAACAAAAATTTCTTTTCCTCATTATGCATTATTTATTTATAATAATTTTTGTATTAAATCTTAAAATACCAAGCGTATTCAATTACAAGACCAAGGACATGTAACCAAGTCTTGGATTTTTTTTTTGATTTTTTTTTTGGCTGAGACCAGACCAGATCCCGATACCATTACCGATACCGATACCGATCCCGATACTGATACCGATATCGATACCGATTCCGATCCCGATCCCGATCCCGATACCGATAACGATACCGATACCGATACCGATACCGATACCGATACCGATACCGATACCGGTACCGGTACCGATACCGATACCGATACCGATACCGTTACCGATACCGATACCGATACCGATAACGATACCGATACCGATACCGATACCGATACCGATACCAATACCGATACCGATACCAATACCGATACCGATACCGATACCGATACCGAGACGAGCCTGACATATACGAAACCAATACCGATGGATCCCAAAGTAAATAATTCCGTTTAAAAATTCCTTATTCTCAAAAAAAGGAGGTTTTTTGACATGTATGAATAGAATTCAGATGAATGTTCTGGCCAATATTTGGCTCTGGAGATACCCTGGTAAAATACAGCTTAACTTGCTTGCGCGTTTGGCAGATGAAAGGAAAAATATTTTTCGTGTCTAAGTTCTACTCACAAACCATTTCGACGAACGAAAACTTTTGAGTTCACATTTAAAATCAATCATCACTTATTTCAACGCACTAGTTTGAAAAAGAGCCAGAGAAAACACACCAACACTATTTTGTTTTATTCAATTGGCTCCTTGGAATTTTTGTTTGCGACGCCCATGTTAACATATTCGTACTTACATAAGACATAAATGTCATCTTCAGTGAGGTTAAATTGTGAAGGACTTCTCTTGGATTGTTACATAAATTAACATTTATTTTGTGAATCTAACAAGCTGCAAGCAGTACCAGCAATGATGTTATCCTCAAAAGGGTTGAATTATTAGATGGTAATGCAAAACAAAATGATCATTTCGCATAAAATGAACCCAACAACCCAAAGAGGCAAAGAGATATGACATTTTTCACCCAAATCATTCTGAAGATATGAACATATGAACATACATATATTTATAAATCTGCTGCGTCCTTTTGTTATGAAGCATCATTACTATGTTAGTATCCTTGAGTTATACCAGATGCTTCTTTCACATTAACTTGTCTATGCCATGTGGTTTCTTTTAAAAATAGAACATTCAAAGTGGCCATCAGGATAAATTATTATTTGTTGGGATGTTGTTTTTTTTTTTCCTATTTCAAACAAACAAAAAAAGTTCCTTGACTGAAAAGTTTGCCACATTACATGCATTCAACTGGAAAAATCTATTGATTTTCTTTCTATATTTTTGTAGAACTTTTAAAATAGATTCATTTGATATAAAAGTCTAATTAAAGATTAATTTAAACTTTGACGGTAATGCGAAAATAGATTTGTAACTATATTGTACACTTTTTCTTTTCAGACATTCAACTATTATGACTTCCATCATTGCTATTCATTCTTAGAAACATAAAGGACTGACGCAGATATTAAAGTTTTTGGTTTCATTGTTATGACACCAATTACAACTACAACGCTCTTCACAACCACCACAACTATTATAACTCCTGATAGAAATGTGATCCTGGCCGAGCCCCCAGATAGCCAGCAAGTCGATTTAAATGGCGGTAGCGGCGGAAATGGCGATGCTGGTAGGCTCGCCCAATCAACAGTTCCTATAATGTTCGAAACACATCTACCAATTATAATCTTCAAATGCTTCGTCATAGGTTTCATTATTTTAGCTGCAGTTTTTGGAAATATGCTGGTGATAGTTTCTGTAATGCGACATCGCAAACTAAGGTAAGTCCTGCTAGGTACCATAATAATTTTTTAAATATCTCCATTATTTTTGTAATAAAAAAAGGAGCACGTCGTAAAAGGAAAAAGCTTTTTAATGGGCATTTGTCCAGCATATAGGCATCAAACATCAAGTTGTTGGTTGCCAACATGCTTTCTAAAAAAAAATATCTTGATCGAAGAAAAACATTGGGATAAGGTGAAAATTCTCTTTAATTAGTGGAGGAAATACATTTTTTTTTCATTAAATCCTAAAGTTGTTTTAAAACATTTTTATTTTCGCTTGGTTGGGAGTGGGAAAGTAATTGACTTAGTGAGACTTACCTCCAGTTGTTGCAGATAGTATTTTAGATAAGGTAGAAAAAATGGTGGCCACTCACCCTGTGACCCAATTACCGCGGGCTGGAGTGTGCTGTTTTGATACCATAACTCGTTTGACCTGTGGATTAGAGCAAGGGCTTGTGGATACACCCTACGTGGATCGTATTCCACGCCTTCAGTTTGAGAGCAAAAAGCCAGGCTAGGTGATTAGCTGGTTTGTTCAAGGTACGAATAACATTCCCCCAGGGGATCATCTAGTAACATGAACGGATGCGATATTTCAGTGGGTTTCAATCTGCTCACTCCACATGACATCAGGTTTCCAGTGAAGGTCACCATCAACTCATAAAACTAAATATGTTGATATGAATTATAGAATTAGAATAAAAACGTAAATAATTGAAAAATAATTATTTTTGTTTTTGTTTTTGTGGACTTCTTGAATATTAATTCAATTGTTAAAGTTTTTGTGACCTTAAGTCCATATGCGTTTCGCCCAGGTACAACAACTGGGCTCATCAGTTAGATGTTGTTGTACCCTTCTAAGACGCATAATTTTTAGTCGATGTATACCGACGTGTATTAAATAAACAGCACAAAAGCACTGTAAATTATAATAAGTTCTAGTGGAATTTGGTTAAATTCAGACGACTAGAAATAGATATGAATTATAACAGATGTGTGGTATGATTCGTGTATGTTATGTGCCACCACAAACGACAGAAGGTAGGTCAAGAAATTGGGTCACATCCCGCCCTGAAACCAACTATACGTTATCCCAAGCTAGGCAGGTTGCAGAATTACACCGAAACACGATCGATCCAAATGTAAGGTCATTAGGCACCATGAAACCCTGCAGAAACCCGAATTCCGATGGCTCACAGTCCTGGAAGTCTTAGATCTATCTCGTCGCGTTGAGAAAAGAGATCAAATTCTTGATCTTCATTTCGGAAATTTTGTGAAGGTCGTCAATGAATGTAATTCCAAGCGAGTGTGACCTCATTTTGGCTAGAGCAGGACATTTACAAAGGAAGTGGGTAACTGTTTCCTTTTGTTGCTGGTCCCCACAGCTACTTCAGTGAGTATTGTATAATTTGTAAGGAATTCCCAGCATCGACGCATGTTTCCCACAGCTTCGACAGTGAGTATTGTAAGGAATACCCAGCATCGCCACATGTTCTCCCACAGGCCAGTATCCAGTATAAGTTGCATCGACCCTTGCTATGTCTTGCCTGGGTCTATATATAGATCATTTGTTCAAGATTTATTATAGGCGGGCCATATCTTCCATTTTTGAATTTGGTTAAGCTGTTCCACCTATGATTGGATTTACTAAGGAAAATTAAGACCATATTTTCCTTCGCAACTCCAAAGGGAATATAGACTCTTTCCGCAATTGAGCTATGATAAAGGGCCGATCCTTACCTGGCCAGTTCATCTGCCCGTTCATTTCCGTCTACGACACTATGACCGCGGGCCACAGTAGATAAGGGTGACTTTCAGGTTGAAATTTATCATCTCGGCATTGCTGGGCCAATTTAAAGGATGATGTAGCCGAATCAATGGCTTTAACAGTTGCCTAACTGTCTGTTAGGATAGGTTTGGAACTATAGATAAAGTATTTTACATGCCTCTCTAATTGCAGGTAATTCAGCTTGAACTAGCTGCACTTGAAAACTTGGGTTACCGAAAGGACTCAGAAAAAATTCCTGAACTAACACCACACTCCATTTTTGAGCTATCAGTATTCAGTATACATAGTTGTGTCAAAAGTCTCTAATCACGGCCGCGGCGGTGGTGTCATAATTCCAGTTCTTTCTGGATGGGAATACAACTTTAGAAACTTTACTGAGGCTCATTGCTAGGAGTGCAGTAGTCAGCAGGAGTCGAAAAAAATTCAGTGGGGATCAAACTTGCAATATTGCTGAGGCCATAAGGTTTGGTAATCCAACAATTTGTTTCTTTGAGCCTAATAGCACAGTCAACGAAGTGAAAAATATGCCTCCACCTCAAAATAAATTCAACAGTTTTGAAACTTGCCATACTTATTAAGAATGGTCTAGCGATGTTGTGTAAAAAAGTCCCCATGAATCCGAGGCGAGCTCTTGCGGCAGGAATGTGCAACATATTTATTTTTCGGTTTTTCGTGTTTATCTAAGAAATTATTTGTCTTATCAAAAAATTATCTGAGACAGAAGAATAGCTTATAAAATTTTCTACAATGATGATTACCACCAAAATTTCCATATCCCTTATAGTTAAAAAGTTATTTGGCTTCAAAAATTCGTACTTTTTTCAATTACCTACGAAGCGCTGTATTTTGTACTCTCAATGTATGAAATGCGGTGCTAGCGCTAACATTTTAAGCATTCTACTGTCAAAGCACTCAAGGATTTTGCCAAGTTCGTTCATATATTTCAACATCTTCTATATATATATATCCTCCAAACCCTATTTCAGAAATCTCAAAAGCAGGTTACAGAAAGCAGCAAAGTCGATAATATTTTTTTTACACGGCTGTCTCCTTATTCATGCAGGATGGGATTCATGGATTCAATTATTTGTTGTTGTAGGTATTCTAAGAAAAAATATACAAACATACGTCATTCTTACCATGGTGAATGCTTGAATGTCAATCATATATTAAAGATCCTTAAAACGTTAGCACCAGAGCCGTATTTCATACATAAGCATATAAAATGTAGCAATTTTAATAGGAAATTTAAGAAAGTACTAACTCTTGGCGCCAAATAACTCTTTTACTATAAGAGATATGGAAATTTTGGTTATATTAAATATTTTAGAAGATTTCATAAGCTATCTTCCTTTCTCAGAAAGTTTTTTGATAGGACAAATAATTCCAAAGATAGATACGAAAAACAAACAAATTAAAATGTTGCACGTTCCTGCCGCTAGAGCTCATCTTGTATTCATGGGGACTTTTTTACACAACATCGCTAGACCATTCTTAATAAATGTGCTAAGTTTCAAAACTTTTGAATTTTTTTTGAGGTGATGGCATTTTTTTCCTTCATTGACTGGACGTAACGAAGTAAATTATTTTATTAAATTCGCCCTTTTTGCATATTACCGCAATAATAATAACCTATTTACTCTAGATTCTGTAAGAAAATATACCATTCTGAAATCTACATTTGTTTCGCCTAGTATTTAAAAAGTTTTCCACCAGGGTTCCCATACGATTTTTTAATACCAGAGATGCTTAAACTTTTAAATTTTTTTCTTTTTTAAATTTTTGTAATTAAAAAAATATCTATTTTTTTTAATAAAAAAAGCCAAGAGCTAATAAAATTTTTAGACAATAATCCCTCGAAATTCTACCCTGGATCTGCCCCTGGTTAGAAATGGAGCACTATTTTGTACAAGCATACGTCATTCTTGTCATGGTTAATGCTTGAGTGCCGATCATATTATAACTCTTAAACCGTTTGTCCTAGTACCGCGTTTCATACATAAGAATATAAAATGTAGCGCTTTTGAGCCAATTTAAAAAAGTATCAGTTTTTGGAGCCAGATATAACTTTTTAACTATAAGAGATATGGAAATTTTGGTTATAATCAATATTGTAGAGAATTTCATAAGCTATCTTTCTTTCTCAAAAAAAATTTTGATATGACAAATAATTTCTAAGACAAAAACGAAAAACAAAAAAAACAAAAATGTTGCAAGTTCCTGCCGCAAGAGCTCGCCTCGGATTCATGGGGATTTTTTTACACTTCATCACTAGATCATTCTGAATAAGTTGCTAAGTTTCAAAACTGTTGAATTTTTTTTAAGATGAAAACCTTAATTGACTGGGCTATAAGAGCACTGCAATAAACCTACTAGATATTTAATGGTGAATAAAGTGGTACGGACAAATGCTTAAGTAATCCGTTGCCAAAAATTGAGGAGTCCCCCTTGGTACCAACACTAGCTGTTCTTTGAACCTTTTTTAATTTTATTGATGCTTTGTTAAGTGCGTAACCACCAGGCAATCGAACGTCCACAAGATCACCTTTCATTGAAGGTCCCACTTTTTTGCACTGGAGAGGATAGCTAGACAAATTGATCATATCGTCGGGGTGGAGTAAAGGGCTGTATTTTATTTATGGTCTCAAAAATAGCATCGATTCAGCTTTGCTCTGGTTATTTCCTAGAACCAAATCATCCACATACGCAACCGCCTTCACGACCACATGCTCCAACTTATCGAGGATTTTGTTCATCACTAAAATACAAAGAAGAGGTTACAAAACACCAACGTGGGCAGTTCCTTTACAGACATTATTTTGTTGATTTTGCATTACCTAACGTGGCTTGAATCCATCTAACGCTGAGCATGGATATAATCTATTGTCTGATGTAGTCCTCTAAACCAAAGTCAAGGAGTGAGAGGTGAGAATGGATTCCGTTAGCACGATATTAATAGCTCCTTCTTCATCTAAGAAGTTGGTGACTGGTGAGAATATATTCTTTAGAGTTAATAGTTTTTTTTCAATCGTACGCACTACCTCATGGAGAGCCATCTCCGTAAATTTTCCCTTTACAAATGAGTGTTGAGAGTTTTCGAGGGGACAACGGAAAACCATATATGTAGGATGTCTCTTAAATGGGCGTCTAGAACGCCTTCTAAAGTTTTGAGCACGAAAGGCTGGGCTGATCGGTCAGAAATCCTTCATGGAGTCATGCCCTCGCCTACCCTCTTTCGGTATAAAAACCACCCTAGCCTGTCTCGAAGACTTGGGGACATGGTTATGGGAGAGGCAACCTTTGAAAATCATCTCCAGCCAGGGCACTACCAAGTCTTGCTATTTTGGAGCATTAATGATGGCATGGCAGTATGCCATCTAGGCCTGGAGACTTATACGGGGAGAAAGTATTGATAGCCCAAGCAGTAAAATAAATAAATAAATTGGTGGGCGCAACAGCTCGTGGAGAACCAGGGCCAAGTAACTTACAACTATCAACGATTCCTGTGTGCATTTTCTGTTTTTAGGTGGCATGGCTGGAAATCGAACCCGCACACTTTTGGCATGACAGTCCAACGCTATAACCATTATGCCACGAGGTACTACAGGCAATTTTTCTTCTTGTATCAATAAGCTCTATAACGGTAAACGATTTCTAACGATTTCAGGGTTGCTATTCACGCAGCCCGGAATGTGTGTCGTCATCAGTAGTTCCAGGGTCTCGGTTGAAGAAGATGTCCAAGATTCGTCCGGCTTTTTCAGATATGACCAATAACAGTGGTCTTTTGATAGAACCAGGCTTAACCTAGCAGAATCTTTTAAGCACTCGATTGAATGGCAGTATTAGGAGAGATAGCAAACATGGAACAACATGGTTGGATAACATTGCTTGATGGAATCGGAACACTTTTCAAAATATTTTGAAAACCATACAACAAAGTTGGACAACATGGTTGGTTTTAAATCATCAAACATTAATGGTTGTCAAGCAATGTTGGACAACATGTTGGTCCATGTGAGCCTCCCTATTGGTTGAAAGTAGTGAAGTCACTATATGGAATAAGCTCCGGTTCTCTGAAATTTATGTGTAAAAATAGCAAAACTGGTAACCATGTTTTTAAATCCATCCCGCCTTTAGTACATTAAATTCAGAAGAGTCCTTTTTTTACAGTAAAAAAAAGCAATAAAAACCGACGCAGTTACACAGAGTGTGTCAAGTTGATTTTATAGCCAGGCACATTTATAACCGAAAATTGAAAGAATTTATTCTGTAATTGATTGATGTGAAAATGGAATTTATGTTCAGTGAAAAACGTGTTTATTTAAAGAGAATATTGTGTTCTTCAGTCTCAATTGTGAAATATGATTTCGGACAGCTCATTCTTTACACATTGTCAGTTTAATGTGTAACTGCTCATATATTGGATAAATTGAGTAAGACTTACCTGTCTTAAACCATCACTTTACGTCAATTATGAGAAGAATTCAATTTTTGATTTTTTTTATTGAAATTGTAGAATTTATTTTTAAAATGGTTAAACTTGTAGGTATTTTTTGAGTGATAATTGAAATTTAATACAGCAAATAATGACAAAAGAGGATATTTTTCAATTAAGGAATAATTGACAAAAACGGAAGCTGTGGACACTTATCCACCATTGCATTTTAGGTTTTAACGTTTGCTAAGTATCTCTAAATTTGCTGCAATATTTTCAAAAGATTAACATTTTTTCGGGACTATTAACACCAGCTGCCCGAAAGAAACTCTAACGAAATAATAAAGATTTACTCAATTACTTTTGGACAAATATTTTGGTGCCTCCTTAACACTAATTTACACACAAGAATCCAGTAACATTTCTTATCAATTTTTAACTCATTGCACATTGAAACAAATGTCCATCATGTTCATGTTCACAAGAATAAAAGTTAACCCTTTACCCTACGTTTTTGGGGTAACATTTTTGATTAATTAAACCAAAACTATTTGAACAGAAAATTATTCCACCATAGAATTTATTATTTCTTAAAATTTGTCCTACGTGCTTCGTGACACAATGTTATTTATTCCTTTTGGTTTGGAATAACTTTGTTTCTTTGTTCATCCTACGACGACGAGGTAAGTATCCTTTAAATGTGAAAAGCCATAATACTCACATTATATTGGTGTCGTAAGTTTTGCTACAATTGCAAACGACTTATTAACTTTCCCCTTTGACTTTCCATATACGATGATGGGTGGGCTGTGAGAGTTGTTTTTTTTGAAACACAGAGTTAATTTTCTAACCCAAAGTTAATCTACCGAAAATGATTGTTTAAAAACAAGCCTTCTTTGTGATATTTTCATAGTTATTAGGATTAAAATTGTGTTGGAACAGAAGTAGTCAACGGCCAGAAAGATCGCATTTAATGTAGCAATGGGGCTGTGACCTTAAAGATATGTAGTCGGGTAGTGTACTATTTTTTTTTTTTGCATTTATAAAGGGTATTCTTGCTTGAAAGCCTTTATACTAAAAAGCTTCGCAAAAGACTTACAAGTTTCGAAACTTTCTTGAATGTTTTTTTTTTTCGACGAGAAAAAGTTACTTGTTATAAGACTTTCTTCTAAATGAAATGAAAGAGAAGCCTTTTTAACAATTAATTTATTAAATTTATAGAATTTAATAATCTCCATTAATAAATTAAGAAGGAAGGTGGAATTTTGTGAGCACATAAGCACAATGCACCTGGTACATACTATAGGGCAAGGTTTGGATTCGTGTAAAAACAGATTTCGATTTCGAGATAACAATCAAACATAATTTCGTTCCCTGATTGTAAGGTAACTCTATTTTGTATTTTTACAGTATCTCGGCAAAAACGATATTATTTTGGACAGTTTTCAAGACTTTGGGTTGGGTACGAAATCCTGTGTGGACAAAATCCCGAATGGCTTGTATCGCAAATGCTAGAATCCCGAGCGAATGACAGAATCCCGAATGCCTGTTTTGTCAAAACAGTACTAAGTTTCTAGTCTTCTAGCCTACTTACAATTTTCTATAAATGCTTTCATATTTTTAAAAGATTTCAGGTTCCAATCAACTTGAATTATAAGAGCAAGTATATGTGCGGGTCGCATTTTATGCTATGTTTCCACCAAAGGTTTATCTCAGACAGCCCCGGATCTATGGGGGGCAAACCGGGGCCTGTGCCCCGGGCGGCAGCTTACAGGGGCGCCAAATCTATGTGACTGAAAAAACTGAGAATTTCGACGCTTAATGAAATGAATTGAGATGTGGCATATAAAGTTGTATTTCTCCGTTAACCATAAGCAGTTTTTCTATTATTATTTCTCCATTTAAAATAATTTAAAATTAAAAAAAGAAACGAGCTATAATACATTGTTAAAAGTTTTTCTGATGTTTTTTAAGAAAAGTTTTTTGCATTATATGTAAGTGTAATTTTACAAAACTTCCTCTCTTCCCTTAACTGTAGGAGATAGATCCTACTTCTTCAATAATGAAACATTTGAATTGTGTCCCTCTACAAGCGTCGCACCACGCCGTACAAATCCTAGTCTTGCCTAAAGAATTATTTGCTGGATACTGACAACTTTATTACACTGTATTTTAGATCTTTTTTAATTCACAAAAAATCTAAATACCTACAAAAATGTAGGAAATCAGGTGCTCTAAAAAATACTGCTTAGTAAAAATGTTTTCGTTCAGATGAACAAAAAAGGAGATAAACGCTGAAAACCATTTTTACAATTTTCGACAACAATTTTTCATGATTTCGATAATTTTTGGAACAAAAAATTGAAAAGATATTTTAACTTACAAAATCAAATAAAAATGTTACTCTCCGAGAAAATTGGATTTACCTTTTTCAACTCCCTTTTTCAACAACAAAACATTTCCCACCAGCCAGACTGCTCTTACTCTTACGCGTATAGAAGAACCAGCCAATCTAAAATTACTGGTGTTTTGACGTTGCTTATTAAGGTTTGAAATTGTGTGTGTCAATTGCATTGAAATCGTTCAAGGAACAACAAAGTTATATGTTAACATTTCTTGAAAAATCCTGTTGTGAAATTTTTTTTTCTGTTACAATTTTGTATCTGCTATCCCCTGAGTAAATTTCATTGCAATCTCTCAAGAAAGAAAGAAGTTGCAAAACGTTGACATATTTAAGAAACATCCTTTTTTGAAAATATTTTATTCTGCTATAACTCTGTCTCAGCTATCACTTCTGTCAATTTCATTGAAATCGCTCAAGGAACAACAAAGTCTCGAGGATTTAAAATTTTTCTTCGGAACTTTATGCTTTGATACTATATTTAGCTTAACTTTGGTTTTTCGAAATTGTGTCCTGTCGTAAATTAACATTTTCTTCCTTCGTTTCAGGGAATGCATCTTCAATAGTTTACCCATGATAAATTCGGGAACGAACCATACTTAACAGATCCTTGCTTAAAGTTTCTTAAGGTCACGTACGATTTTTGCCACCTCATTTGTGGAATATTCACAAAAAATGTATACCGATCCGAAAGATCACTAGATCATGATAATATCAACTATTTTCAATAATTGGTCAGCCAAAGTTTTTCTTATGAATTTTTAAAGTTCGTTTCAAGGTTACAAACGAAATGTTGACATCTCACTTAAAGGTCGTAAAAGGTCAGCTAGTAAGTTTCAGTAATTAGTCAGCCATAGATTTTTATGAATTTTGAGATATTTTTTATTTTTTCAAGATCAGTGATTTTTGGTACCTCATTTGTGTGGTATTCACAAAAAAAAATATTTGTTAAAGTTTCTGTGCCAAATCATTATAGAAGATAGGCAAGTATAGTGAATTGTGGTTTTTCCCACCAAAAAAAAGACCATTGAATTATTTTCCCACCATAAATCCCACTATGAATATTTTCCCACCATTTTTCCCACCAAAGGCATTTTTTCCAACGATTTTGGTTGGAGAAACCACCAATCTGGGAACACTGTTAGGAACCAAAAAAAAAGATTCGTGATCGAATCAAAAATAAAATTCTATTGAATTGTTCACGACAGAACGAATCATATTTTATCGTTCTACGAGCCTTGGTTGTGTATCGTCTTTGTTTAGGCCTTGTTAATTTTCTTATCTATAGTAATAAGTTGCTGAATATGTATGGGTTGCACATCCATTAAACTTCTACCTAAGCGTCGAACTTGTCGAGTTGTAGAAGCTGAGTAAGGTCAATGATTCTCGAGATAACCTCTCCAGATGAGTCCTGAAACCAAAGGGCGCTCCCCAAAACTCCTTCCTCCCTCCCTCCCTCACCCCTCCCCCTCGGCGGTACGGCGAGATCCTGTCCAACGTGTTTCCCCCCCACCTGAGGTACGGCGGTGATGCTGTACGACACTCCCTTCTCGGCGGTACGGCGATGATGCTGTCCAATGAGTTACCTCCCTCGTAGGTACGGCGATGAAGCTGTCCGACGATTCCTATCATATAATTCCTTTCTAGGCGGTACGGCGATGATGCTGTCTGTCGTCTCCTTTTCCCTCACCGGTGCGGCGAAAAAGCTGTTCGGTGTTCCTTCCCTCATTCCTTCTCGGCAGAACGGCGATGAGGCTGTCTGTTGCTCCCCACATCATCATATCCTTCCTCTCCCCAAATCTCCTATATTGGGCTGGATCAAGGTGTTATACGACCCGTGCCGATGATCAGCCTGGCTGAGGGCCCAATTCAAATACTAGCTCAGTCGCTAACGGAGTATTCGGACAGATGGCAATCTTCGAATTAACTAGCCTTCTCTGCATATACGGATCTCTGTGCAGAGTGACCACCCCTTCTCCGATACTCGTGGGAATCAAATGAATTTTTCAAATGATGTTAGTGGTAAGTCCGGTTCTTCTTCAAGTTCGGCCGGCAGTGCGACTGTAAAGTCGTCTGCTGTACCTCCTGTCTTGCCTGTTGGTGGCGAAACCGTGAGAAATCATGGTCTAGTTGCTGGCAACAAGAACAGTGAGAGTAAGGTAGAAATACCCAATTTCAGTGGTGGAGGGATCGTGAAGCATGGCCCTTCCACCACTACGGAGAGTAAACCTCCCCAAACTTCGCACCCTCACTTTAGTGGTGGAAGGATCGTGAAGCATGGCCCTTCCACCTCTAACGTGAGTGTAGCTCACACGGGTCCCAGTGGGGGTAGGCGTAAGCTTACACCTGGTGGGTCCTTTTACAAGGATAAGCGGAATGCTGAGAGGATCCTGAAGATCTTTGGTGCGAGACCGAAGGTTGGAGGTGACTCAAAGCATGATGCGAAAGTAAGGTGGGCTAAGAGCTTCTTAGCTAAACACCAGACCAGCGGCGACTCCACGTCAAAGCGACAACGGTCTATTGAAGGTACCATGCCTTACGCTAAACGAACAAAAGTGCAAAACACCAGCACTCCCCTCAAACCCCCGATCAAATCTTTTAGAGATATTCTAAAAGATAAAATCGTAGTTGCGGTTATTGATAGAAGTGATATAGATGGTACGATATCCTCTGATCATTGGCAGATGGTGAAATTGAAGCTCTCGGCTGGCTTCTTAAGTCTTATGAGGGACAACCCGGGACCACCTCCAATCACTAGTGATGGCGGTTGGCACCAGGGCCATGTCAAGCTCATCGCCTGCGATGATCGGAGATCGTGCGATCTCTATAAGCTGGCTATCAGCAGGATAGGAGAAGTCTGGCCAGGTGCGAAGCTTGAGGTAATTGCTAAGGAGGACATCCCTTGCAGGCCAAGAGCACGTACCTGGATCCCGGCTGAACCCTCCTGTATGGATGAAATACTCCAGATAATCCAGCTTTCGAATCCATCCCTTCCTACTCACAACTGGAAAGTCGCGAAACTGGAGGAACAAAAAGGCCTTTACAGAGGCGCAATTATTGTGATTAATAAAGAATCCCTTGTTCCTCTGGCGCAGACTAAAGGTGTGATTAGGTTCGGGTTTGAGACTATGAACCTTAGGGTCTATAAAAAAGATGAGGTAGATGCAGCTTGCGCTCCTCCACACCCCCAAGAAGACGAAGCTGTGGTCGGGGACCCTGGTGTGTCCATCACCTTCCCGTGTTTGGAAGATGATGCATCCAGGGCATCTTCGGCTCCAGTGGAGTCCTCTCCTAACGTCGACAGCCTTTCCGACATGGAAACTGAAGACTATTTAAACAGTGTTCTTTTAAGTGAGGACGAGCTTTTAAGTTCGTCCTCTGACTTGGAAGAACCTGATAATACCGTGGTGGAGGCTGATCTGCCTAATTGTAGCCAAAATGCTGCAGTTAGTTCAGATTAACCTCCAACACTCCATCAAGGCGTCAGCCTCACTTCTTCTCCGAATATCCAGCAACGGAGAGGATATCGTCCTGATCCCAGAACCTTGGATTGTGAAATCCATCGTAAAGGGACTCAGGACTCCTGGATACTACCTACTGTATGCGTCCGGTAAAGGTGAACCTAGATCCTGCATACTAGTAAAAAGTAGCATTAATGTACATTTACTACCTAATTTCAGCGATCGAGATATTACGGCTGCAAGACTGGAGACGACCAAAGGCACACTTTGGATAGCATCGGCATATCTCGGCCATGACCACCTTGGCCCTCTCCCAGGTAAAACCCTGGAGAATTTTATCGCTGAAGCAGAAAGGCGAAATATCAGCCTCATTATTGGGAGTGATGTCAATGCCCATCACACAGTATGGGGTAGTACTGATATTAACGATAGAGGTGAGTCTCTTTTCGATTTTATCCTAAATACTAACCTTATAGTAAGTAACGTAGGCAATGAACCAACTTTCGTTACCAGAAACAGACAAGAAGTTTTAGACTTAACTCTTGTCTCCGACAACATCTATCAGATGATTTTAAACTGGAAAGTTTCTAGTGATCACTCGTTCTCTGATCATAGATACATTCTATTCAGCTTGAACGATGAACCTCCTGGCCAGCTAACTTTTCGTAATCATAGGAAAACAGACTGGCCTAAGTACAGAGAAACACTTAAGAGACTTATTAAACCTGACATTTTAAGTGTTCCATCCAACAAAAACGATCTTGACAGCAAAGTCAATGATCTTACTTTAGCCCTAAACAAATCATTAGAAACCTCCTGTCCTCTTATTCTAATAAGAGGTAAAAGGAAGCCACATTGGTGGACTTCGGGGCTCGAACCGCTCAGAAAAAACTGTAGGAAACTTTTCAATCGAGCTAAAAGTACTAGAGTAATGTCCGATTGGGATTCCTATAAAGAATCACTAAAATTATATAAAAAAGAATTGAGGAAAACCAAACGATCTTCTTGGAGGACATTCTGTGGCAATATAGAAGAAGCCTCAGAAGCATCAAGATTAAGAAAAATCCTCTCCACAAATCCAGTTATGCCTAGCTGCCTTCAAAATGCTGATGGCTCCTGGACCAACTCTTGCGAAGAATCGCTCAATTTGCTACTGGATACTCATTTTCCAGGCAGCTCACAGACTGTTAATAGCACTGCCCTTTACAGGACAAGCGAAAAACTAACATTTCCACAAGGTCTAATTACAAGGGAAAAATTACAATGGGCACTCAATAGCTTCAAACCATACAAGTCGGCGGGGCCAGATGGCATCATTCCGGCTGAACTACAGATGAATTCAGAAGTAATTCTGCCGATTCTGGAAGTCATCTTCAATGGTTGCTTAAATCTGGTCCATATTCCGCTTCTATGGAGAGAAGTCAAAGTTGTGTTTATACCCAAAGCCGGTAAATGTTCCCACGTAAACCCTAAAGATTTACGACCTATTAGCCTATCATCTTTCCTTCTAAAAACTTTTGAACGACTGATTGATATCGAACTAAGGTCAAGCATTGATACGAGACTACTGTCTACAGCTCAACATGCCTATTGCAAAGGGAAGTCAGTGGAGACAGCTCTCCACACACTAGTTCGTACCATCGAATATTCCCTCCATTATAAAGAATATACAATGGTTGCCTTCCTAGATATAGAAGGTGCTTTTAATAACGTTGATACATCTGCAATCACATCTGCACTGGCTTCTCTGAATGTGGATGGGTCGCTTGGTGAACTGATTAATCAGATGCTTACAAGCAGGGTTATCAATTCAAAACTGGGCGGCTTTTCGGCAAGAAGATCTGTCAGTAGAGGTACACCGCAAGGCGGGGTGCTTTCTCCCCTTCTTTGGAATTTGGTAGTTAATGAACTGCTGAATACCTTAGAGGCAGAGAGCTACAGAGTGATTGCCTATGCGGATGACGTTGCTATAGCAGTATCAGGAAAACATCCTAACATTTTAAGAGATCTTTTACAAAACGCTCTAAACAAGCTAACACGATGGGCAGATCGATGCGGACTTGGAGTTAACCCCCATAAAACAGATCTTGTCCTCTTCTCCAGGAAATACAAAATTCCGCAAACAGACCCCCCTATTATTAATGGTGTTCCACTAAAATTCTCAGACGAAGCTAAATACTTGGGTCTCATCTTAGATAAGAAGTTAAGTTGGAAACCTAACATACAAGAAAGAGTGAAAAAAGCCACAGTGGCACTTTTCTCCTGCAAAAAAGCCGTAGGTAGTAAATGGGGCCTCCAACCTCGAATCACTCACTGGCTATACATTTCGGTAATTAGACCGATTCTAACTTACGGCGTGGCAGTATGGTGGACTGCCTTGGATAAAGCGACACATCGCGACAAACTAAGCAAAGTCCAAAGAACAGCATGTCTATGTACTACTGGAGCACTTCGGTCGACTCCTTCCGCTGCATTAGACCCTCTTCTCCATCTGACACCTCTCGATATTTTCAGCAAACAAACGGCTGCGAGCACAGCCATTCGCCTCAAAGCCTCTTCACAGTGGATCAATAATGAGATTGGTCACTCCGCTATTCTGAATTCATTCGGAACACTTCCTAGTAACACTGACTACACAATCCCACTATTGAATTTCGATAAAAATTTTGAAGTGACCATACCTTCCAGATCCACCTGGGAGGATGTGGAATTCTTAGAAGATCAATCAATTCACTTCTACACTGACGGATCGAAGACCAAAGATGGGGTTGGTGGGGGAGTGTACTCTGAAAGACTAAATTTAAGTCTCTCATTCCGTCTCCCTAATCACTGTAGCGTATTCCAGGCGGAACTTCTAGCGATAAAAGAAGTACTGTCTT
Organism: Dasysyrphus tricinctus; assembly: GCA_963921185.1. Taxonomy (NCBI): domain Eukaryota; kingdom Metazoa; phylum Arthropoda; class Insecta; order Diptera; family Syrphidae; genus Dasysyrphus; species Dasysyrphus tricinctus. The sequence continues at coordinate 7,921,442 of OY992530.1, forward strand.
GGCTCAAAGAAAACGTGATATCATGCTCGGATATCCGCATCTTCTCTGATAGTCAAGCCGCCATTAAATCCCTGGACTCTGTCCGTACAAACTCTAGAACAGCCCTCAACTGTCAATCATCTCTGTTGGAGATGGCGCAACAGTTTAATATTCACCTTTGTTGGGTGCCGGGTCATAGGGACATTCCAGGTAATTGTAAAGCTGATGAACTCGCTAGAAGTGGAACATTACTACCCATTTTACCTGAAAAGGTAAACATTGGTGTACCCATCGCTACGTGTAAATTTTTACTGAAGCAAGATGCGTTGAAGAGAACAAACACAAGGTGGGAAAACATCACTACTTGTTTGGCGACAAAACAAGTATGGCCAAACCTTGACCTGAAACGCTCCAAGTGTTTAATATCTCTAAATAGAATGCATATTAGCTCTATTGTAGGTGTCATAACAGGACACTGTTTAATAGGCAGGCACGCAGCGCGGCTTGGCGTACCTTCAAACGATTTCTGCAGAAGCTGCATGGACGAGGAGGAAGAGGAAACGATTCCTCACCTTCTCTGCACATGCCCTGCTCTTTCCCTCAGACGTAGGCTCCATTTAGGAGTTTACTTCTTTAACGATCCTAGTGATCTGGCAAACACAGACATTTATAGTCTCACACGCTTCGTCAGGAGCTCAAAGTGGTTTTAGCGAGTAAGGAAAGAGTTTTTAAGATTCATGTGGTATCACAACGGACCAATTTTGGTCTAAGTGTGTCAGTACTTAGTATTGACAGCCACTTCTACCTAACCTAACCTAACATCCATTAAAAAGTTTTATTCTCCCAGTGAAAAAAAATCCAACCAAGCAGATATGTGGTTTTCTTCATTTTTATCAAAAACGGCAAGGGCGCCAAAATCAAGTTTTGCCCCGGTTCGGAAGACTCGTAGATCCGGGGCTGATCTCAGATTAGATTTAATAAATCTTTTTGGTGTTTCCACCGCACAAAAAGATTTAAAAAAGATTAAATTTGACACCACCTTCAAAAATGCAAATGGCGTTCCAATTTTCTTTATGAAGTGCGAATGAGACAGAATGTTTGATTCGTGTGAAACAATGAAGAACTGAATGCGAGTCTCGACTGAATCGTTCAGCACCATGTAAGAATAGGTTAGTTCGATTTGTAAAACTATGTATTTATCCTTGGAAGATTTAACAAGATTAATTTCTAATCTTCAAGATTTACGAAATCAATTTTTATGGTAAATCTACGAGATTTAAAGGAGATTTAAGGTAAATCTCATTAAATCTCAGATTAGCGCTAGGTGGAAATGTAGCATTATTCTTCTAGGCTTAAGCTATGTACAGACAGTTGTCAGGTTTGAAAATATTGTCAGGTCTGACAAAAACAATGCTCTGAAAATGACTTGCCAATGAGCTGACTATCTTACAATTTTTTTTTTTAATTTATTTAATTTTTTCAGTTTTTTAAAACTATCATAAGGCTGTCAAAAATTAAAAAAAACTAGCCTACTTTTCAATATCTTATAACTAACTTACTGGCCCAAATCGGGCGCTCAAAGTTGAACTATAATAACTTAGTGCTCATACCTTCCGGCCTATGAAATATCTTAATATTAGAATTCAGGTCGGGTTTTATTTTTCACCGACCCTACTTAAAACTAACTACCTAAACCTATGTATGTAAGTCGGCAATGGCATAAAAAATGCAAGTCAACTTTTACAGCCCTATTATTGACACGATTCAAAACTAGTTTTAATGTAAAATTAGTTCTATAGAGGTTTTGAGTTTCAGGTTTTGAACATATTGGTATTATTCAAACAAAAATTGACATCTAAAACTCGAAATCAGAGTTTTAGTTGTCAATTTTTGTTTGAATAATACCAATATGTCCAAAACGTACCACTCGAAATCCCTATTGAACTAGTTTTACATTAAAACTAGTTTTGAATCGTGTCAATAATAGGGCTGTAAGGTATGCGAACAGGCGCGGATACAGGGGGAGGGCAATGGGTGCAATTGCCCCCCCCCCCCCTGGGCAAGAACGAACGAAGCATAAAATATGAATTTAATAAAATGTAATCAAAAAAAAGTTATTTCGCTATACGTTTATAAGAATTTTTCTTGGCAGCGCAGCGTTGCAGCAATGAGTGGTTGTGCATTGGCCGATTGCTGACCAAGTTCAGTTAAGAAAAGTTCCGCTACACATAATAAAAACAAACAACAAATAGCCTTCAAATCGACCGAGTGGAAAGCTTATAACTTCGGTTTTAGATTTCCGATCTTCAAAGTTAAGGTCTTGGGGAATCCCAAATCGATTTGATTTTCAGTTTTCAAAATGTTATGAATGAAAATTTTCACAATTTGAAAAATAATGTTTTAAAAAGTTATTGCTCCACCTCCAACCCTACTCTATAATTTTTTTAGTGGGTTTTAATAGTTAAATGTAACGGGGAGGCGGCAGGGGCACTTACCTAAATTTTCAACCTTAAAGTTAAAAAAAAAAAAAAATTTTTTAAATACGTCGATTGTATTAGCTTCAAAAATGTTTTAACTTTGCTTCAAATGCTTAGACCTACAGGATAAAGAGAATTAAAGTTAAAGAAATAACCTTTATTTATGTATAAAAGTTATTGAGAAACACCAACAAAATTCGTAGGTACTAAAAAGATGATAGAGTTCTTTTTATGATAAATAATTTAAATGTGTGTTTTCTGGTGAGCTTTGACTGTGTCTGTGTTCACTTTCGAGTTTTACTCACGAGAACTTCTTCAGAGCTGCTCGCCGTCTTTTTACTCTGAAATGGATACGCACCTTAAGAGTGTGCACATGTGTTTCGAGTTCGGTGCTGCACGCAGTGATGCGTGAGATGCCACTGCTGCTGATTTTAACACTTTCGTGGAAGCGTTTCAGGAACTTCCGTGTTCCATATATTAAACTGGCGAAGAGTACGAATCCAACGAAGAAGATTGGAGAGAAACCAGGAAACGCCTACAGCAGTCACTGCCGAAGAGAAGTTGGATGGAACTTTTACATCTAAGGATAGTTATTTTTGGCCGTTTTGGAAAACGTCAAGTTAACGTCAATTCGATTGTATCGAACTGCATGAGTCTGGCAACTCTGCAAACGATGGTTTGATCTTGTATGAACATTCTGCAAAATGCATTTTTGATGCTGATGACGTTCTCGAAAACGACATTTTACTGGCAAGGTTGGGTTAGGTTGTCCCAGCAAAAAAAGGTGCTAGAAAGGAGAATAGGACAAAACGGTATACACGACCAATAACGACGAGACATTATGTCGTTGGAAAGGTATTTGTATGTACTACAATAGCTTCTGTGGGGGGCTTCCTTCAAATCGCTGTGTGAAAACAGTTATTGGGTACATTTGATTGTGTTCTGATGCATTCTAGTATGAATAGCATATATTTAGTGCGGGCAAAATTTATGAAAACTGGTCAAACCAATAACGACAATATATATATCATTAAAATGGTATTTCCATTACCTTCAATATCTCTCATAGCTGTTTAATTCAAGTCACTGTGTGAAAAAAGTTACTCGTAGACTAATGAAATATTTTGGTTCATTTTAGTGTGAAAAAAATGTTCTGATTTTAGTATGGGCAAAAAGTGTGAACGCAAGTTCATCCAATAACAACGAGACGAATGTCGTTGGAAAGGAAATTTTATGTACTACAATAGTCTTATTTGTGTGAAAAAAGTTATTTGCTAATTATTACCCATGCTCCATACATTTTATCTGTGCCAAAATTCCCTAAAACAACGAATAACTTTTTTCACACAGTGATTAGAAATGAGCTGCCGTTTGACTATTTTAGCGCATAAAATACCTTTCCAACGACATACGTCTCGTTGTTATTGGTTCCTAGAACACCTTCCATACATATTTGCCGATTGTCCTTTCACTCGAACTCGAACGTCATGTGCCTGAATAGGAACATACCACTGTGCCATTATGTTTTCCGAGCATAATTGTGGAGTTACGCAGATCCAGAGGGAACTTAAAAGCGCTGAAAAGACACTATCCTATAGATACTATCTGCAAAACTTCATTTCACAAAGTTCAATGTACCCGCTGTTCGAGACACTGTGGCAGTTATGAAAAAGTTAATTGCTTTCTTCAAATTTCAAACTCATCAACTCACATTGCTTTGTGCGACCAAGCGGTGGAGCGGTATGAAGTGTACTAAAATTTCCTGTAGATCTCAAGATTTTGGAAACTCACGAAAATTGCCCCCCCCCTGAACGATATCCTGGATCCGCGCCTGTATCCGAAGGTACTTCATGTTCATGTTTCAACCACCAGAACTGGTTCTCCTGCTTTACCCTACCTCTTTGGTCCCGATCGGACACAGTCCTCCTGAACCGAAGGTAGGTACTCGAACTCGACTTCGTTTTTTTAGAGGACGGACGTCTCGACTGTAAAGGAGTCGCCTTTCTACAGTTCTACGGCCGACGTGGTAGATAAGCGGATCCACCTTTCTTTCTTTGATCAGCCCTGGACTGTCTAAATGGAGAAATGCATCGGGCGGAATAAAACTGCTTAGACGCACACTCTCGTAGCATTCGTTATTTGGGTAATAACAAGCCCCAAAAATTAAGCTGTTGGGCGTGGACATCGCTCTCGCAATGTCACCCCGAAAAAGCTTCAACAAGAAATTATCTATCCTGTTTATTTAATGTTACCTTTTGTTTTGCTTCTTTGAAGTTCAATAAAACGACCTCGAAATATATAGGCAAAAATAAAAATATAAAAGAATGCGTTTTATTGAACTTCAAAGAAGCAAAACAAAAGGTAACATTAAATAAATAAATAAGTTCAACACAAAAAGAGTTAAATAAACATATCCTGTTTATGTTGGCGCCGTTGTATATAACCATGTTGGAATTATAATGTTCGTACTCCGAGTCTGGTGTTCTGCCTCTAAGACTCTGCCTCTCAAACACCCGAATCTTTCATATATCATATCAGCAAATGGGCCTTAATGAATATTAGTATGATCATGATTGACTTAATAGTTCAGGCGCATTTACGCGATTATTATTTAAAGAACACATAAAAGCACTGTTTATAGAATATTTACGCCTATACCTAACCCCAAAAAAGAATTGCCCTAATTCTGACAATACACGCTCAAACGTATTAATTTTTTTTTCTGGTCAGTGAAGGGAAGAAAAAATTCCTTACTTGTGATCAGATCATATCAAAAAGCGTGCCTAGAACAGAAACTATCTTTCTGACACCAATCGAAATCAGCACAAGTGAACATCAATGAAACCAGTTTGAATTTCTGTAACACCCTGTAAGTTTTGTTTATCAATGCATACATTGTTGACTGTGTTGCTTATAGTACAACATAAACTTACTCTAAATAGCTGAAATAAAATGCATCAAAAATCAATGGTGATTGGAATGTTCGAAAGATTGCATCTAGTTTGACATAAACATTAACTTTATTGTCAACTTAATATACACACACACACATGTACCTATGTATTACTTTCAAAGGTCATTTAAGGAAACAAAAAAGACCCATTTCATAAATTCCATCTTTGTCTGTACACATCTACATATGTATGTATATAAGCCAAACATACATATGAACGTAAACGTATGTATACAATACATAGGTTAGTAAGAGTTCGAAAATGTTCTAGTGAAAATGAAAACTACAAATTACTCGTACTGCAAATTAGTAATTAGAGAACATATAGTTTGTTTTCTATGAGTTCGGTCGGTTATGAAATTGTGCGTCGTTATGGATGTCGTCTCGTCAATCTTCTTCTACAAATGGGAATGTTAGAAACAAAAGTGGGTAAATATTTTCATAATTGCATAATTGGTGTACAATCTCTTACCCCGAAAGCGCTAACTTCCTGTACACAGCTGGCTGTTAGTTCATGTCAACATTTAGTGATTGCAACTATGCAGTTATTTTTACTCGTATTTTCTTCCCCTTTAGTCACTGAAGGGATTTATTAAACTGTCCCAATTTTGCGAAACTTGGTAAGAATGTTAAGTTATCAAACAGGCATGATAATGGGATCTCTATGTATTAAGTAATGTATCATCGCATTCCATTTTTTTTTTATTAATAACTGTTAAGATTAGTCCTTGTTAAGATTGTTTCAACTATTTCAATAGATAAAAGAGTGCAATGTTAAGATGTAGGTGAGTTAAAAATTACAAAATAAAAACTTCAAAAACTATTCCACCCCTATCAATAACAAATGCTCGGATATCTTCTAATTCACAAATCACTATAATATTGGTCAAAAATAAACTAAGGAATTTAAATTTTTTAATACAGCATCATCATCGTGTCCTGTAACCCCGGTTGGGGCATAGGGTGTCAACAAATCGTTTCCATCCTTCACGGTCTGCTGCAAGGTACTTTAGCTGAGGCCACGTCTTTCTCTGGGATTCTGTTTCCACTATCACAGTTGATTTCCATGTTGTTCTTGGTCTTCCAACCCGCCGTGCATCCTGAGGATACCATTCAAACGACTGCTTTGCAATTTCATCGTTTGGTCCTCAGTGTGTGACCAATCCAATGCCATTTACGCTTTCTTATGTCAACGTCCAGCCGCTCTTGACTTGTACTGCGCCACAGTCCCTCATTTGATATTATTTTTGGCCAGCGAATTTTTAGGATGTGGCGAAGACAGCGATTCACAAAAGCCTGCAATTTCTTTCAAATGGTATACGTAACGTGAGGTTTCACACGCATAAAGCATCACGGATTTGACATTGGATTCGAAGAATCTCAACTTAGTGCGTAAGGAGATTTGACTGGATTTCCAAATTTTGGACAGAGAACCAAAGGCTGCGCGAGCTTTATCCATTCTAGATACTTTGAACGTCCAGATCATTACCACCATTTGCTGAAACAATACTTCCAAGGTAGTTAAATTGTTCAACCTCTTCAACTGGTGTCTCTTGTATAAAAATACGCTGATGTGTGGATCGGCCTGTGAGCATTATTTTTGTCTTTTTGTTATTTATTCTTAGACCACTCGACTCTCCTTTCACCTTCAGTGCTTGACACATCCCGTTCAGCCCGCTTATGTTATTTGCCAAGAGACATATATCATCGGCATAGTCTTAGTGACTAAACCTTTCAAACGGTCTCCATTGAATGCCCTGTCTCTCCGCTGTTCCAATAAATAATAAAATAAATTGGGTGGCGCAACAGCTCGTGGAGAACCAGGGCCTAGTGACTTACAACTCACAACCATTCCTGTGTGCGTGTTTGTTGGCAGGAATGGAGGGGACCTACAGTTTTTTGCCTAGTCTGAACGGCTAAATGAGAAGCACTTTTTCATGACAAGTATACTCTTGGAGGATTTGTCAGTTCCTCGCAAGAGGCAGTACCTAGAATAAAACATATCTGTTTTTAGGTGGCACGGCTGGGAATCGAACCAACACCTTCGGCATGACAGTCCTACGCACTAACCATCAAGCCACGAGGTACTATCTGCTGTTCCAATGCCGGCAGTCAAAACATCGTCTATCACCAGTAGAAAGAGAATTGGCAAAGGACATCTCCCTGTCTCACACCCTGCCGCACTTCGAAAGAGTCGGATAGCTGCCCATTGTGTAAAACAAAACATCTTGCGTTGTTATAGGACTCTCTTATAATGGCAACAATTTTTGGGGGAATTCCCCTACCAAGAAGGGATCTCCAAATACATTCACCGTTGACTCGGTCAAAGGCCTTCTCAAAGTCCACGAACATGAGGTAAAGTGGTGATTGAAACGCCACCGCAGACTGCTCAAGAACGATACGCAGAGTGTTAATATGGTCGACACACGGCCGCCCACTATGGAAACCAGCTTGGTGCCTCTTGAGTGTAGACTCGATTCTAACCTTTATCCGCTCCAGAATGATGGTTGCCATTTGTTTTGGAAAAACGGAAAAAACTGTAATATCTCGCCAATTGTTGCAATTCTTAAGATCACCTTTCTTTGGCAACTTAACAATCACACCATCCTTCCAGTCACTGGGATAGATTCCGGTTTCCCACACATCTTGTATCAACGGGTGTAGAATACTAGCTGGTACTCCGTCAAAACTTTCTGCTTAATGATTAGGAATTCTAATCATGTTGGATATAGTTTACAGTGGATTTTCGTTGAAAAGTTCATATAAGTTGAACTGAATTTAATACAAATTGCGTAATGCTAAGTCTTCTACTTAGCTGATTTATTTCAGTAGTATATAGAATTTGTATTATAAAATCTTCTTTTATTCCGTCAAGTCCAGTTGCCTTGTTGTGTGAGAAGATTAATTGAAGCATTCGTTGTCAATACCCCTATATGATCTAAGCATCTCGTTTAGTTGGGGCACTTCAGCACTCTGCTCAACAGAATCCTCATCAAGCAAGGCACAAAAGTGATCCTTCCACCTGCGCAGCTGATACTCGATTGATACCAAAAGTGTACCATCAACGTCCATTACAGGACAGGCGCGGATCCAGGATTTCGTTCAGGGGGGGGCAATTTTCGTGAGTTTCCAAAATCTTGATGGGGTCTACAAAAAAATTTTAGTACACTTAATTCCGCACTACACGCCTGCACACTCAAGCAATGTGAGTTGATGAGTTTGAAATTTTAAGAAAGCAATTAACTCTTTCATTACTGCCACAGTGTCTCGAACAGCTGGTACTTTGAGCTTTGTGAAATGAAGTTTTGCAGTTTAAAGCTAAAACATGGTGTTTTTACAACGTTCTTGAGTTCCCTCTGGATCTGCGTAACAATACAATATTATTTTCAGAAAACATAATGGCACAGTGGTATGTTCCTAGACAGACACATGACGTTCGAGTTCGAGTGAAATTTCCAGCCTTTTCTTAAGCTGAGGCAACCTAACTTGACCTTGCCAGTAAAAGGCCATTTTCGATAACGTCATCAGCATCAAAAATGCATTTTGCAGAATGTTCTCAAATGCGAACTTCAAGTCTTCTGTTCAAAAAAGCAAATACAAGTTTTACTGCATAAGCATTGTTTTCGATAATGCAGTTTGCTAAAGTCACATGCTCGAAAACATCATGTGTATTGCAATTATTCAGTTAACAAATCGAGTTGGCAACAAAAATATTGAGAAGCTGAGGAACGTGTTCATAAACGTTAAATGCGTTTGCAAGAAAATTGAAGGACGTTGATATAAAAGATTTTGTGCAAGCAAAACCATTGCATTAATTTGACAATATATAGCTGTATTTTAGCTAAACTAAAATTGTAAATCAAAACCGAGATGAACGGTATCATTTGCTCAGATGCCTTCGTCCATCGATACAAAACCAAACTTTCCGACATTGAAATAAAACACTCTTTCGTGAGTGGACGGACAAAAATCAAAATGGTGGAAGCAAACTAAAAGGAATTTGGCGCTTTGTGCATAGTTTTCAACACTTTTTTTCTGTTTGATGTATGAGTGTAGTAAAATCTTAATTTTTCTTTTAATTAATTAATACCACGTCGAATTTTCGTGGTTTCACGAGTAAATAATTAAAATCCTATCGTGCTGTGAATAAGTATAAGAAAATTAACATTGAAGAAATTATTATTTACGTTTTTTCACTTTTAACCACTTAAGTGTACTATGGGTAACTTGTGAAATTGACGTTTCGGAAAGCTACTTTTCGGTCGGTTTTGACATAAACTTCCGACAGCTTCCACCTATTTTAGTTCCACTTTAACTTTCGTTATACATTTCATTTACAATATACTAAGCCTTCGTTAAGTTTTAATATAAATTTTTCATATACATAACTTCAAAACATCGAATGCAGAGTTGCCAGATTCATGCAGTTTAATACAATAGCAATATTCGCATTGAAAGATGACGATCATTTGAAAATTGAATTGACGTTGACTTGACGTTTTCAAAAATGCCCAAAAACAACTATCTTTAGGTGTAAAAGTTCCATCTTCTCTTCGGCAGTGACTGCTGTATAGTCGTTTCCTGGTTTCTCTCCAATCTTCTTCGTTGGATTCGTACTCCTCGCCAGTTTAATAATATGGAACACGGAAAGTTCCTACAACGCATCCACGAAAGTGGAAAAATCCTCTGGAATACTTACATACATCAAAAACGTATCTTATGGCTAAATCAGATGTGCAGCATGTCAGATATTCGGGAGTCGCTCTCGAGAGTTTTCTAGTGAAAGTATACTCCCTCAATGGAAACGCACATTTAAATATTTATCATCCATTTAGTATGAAATTTTTTGGTATCTCTCAATAACTTTTATACAGAAATGTATAGTTTTATTATATTAACTTTAATTAAAAATCAACTTTAAGGTTGAAAATTTAGAAAAGTGCCCCTACCGCCTCTCCCGTAACATTTAACTATAAAGAACCACTAATAAATTTGTAGAGGATAGGGTTGGAGGTGGAGCAATAATTTTTTGAAACATTATTGTGAAATTCTTCCTTCACAGCATTTTGAAAAGTGAAAATCAAATCGATTTGGGATTCAATCTGCTCTCTAGTATGAAATAAATTGAAGATGGGGCATCTAAAACCGAAGTTATAAGCTTTCCACTCAGTCGATTTGAAGGCTATTTGTGCATAGCGGAACTTTTGTTAGCTGAACCTGGTCAGCCAGCGGACAACGCACAACTACTCATTGCTCAACGCTGCCAAGAAATTTTTTTATAAAAGTATAACGAAATCACCTTTCTTTTAGTACATTTTATAAAATTCATATTTTATGCGTTATTCGTTCTTGTCCAGGGGGGGGCAATTGCACCCATTGCCCCCCCCCTGTATCCGCGCCTGTTACAGGATGATTGATGTTGCTTTTCTTCCCGACAACTTCCTTGTACATTTGGTACAATTCCCTCATATCTCCTTTTCTTGCAGCGATTTCCGCATTTTCTGCGAGACCGTCTAATCTCACCCTCTTTTCACGTCTCACACAGCGATAGACCATCTTATGTACTAAGCGATACTCGCTTTGCAATTCAGGCTTTCGTTGAGCATCTGCTTCGGCATTAATTTGCATCTTCAACGATTTGCGAAGCTCAATTTTATTTCTGGTGTCTTGGGATATCCAAGAGTCTCTAACTCTCGTCTGCTTGGGTACAGTTTCGGATCCAGCCTCCATAAAAACAATTTTTATATCACTCCACATCTCATCAATTGTTGAATGTTGCATTCCGTTTAATGACGAAGCTCTGTCGTTAAGGTTGGTGACATAGTTACGACATATGTTGGGATCACTTAAAGCATTTGTAATGAACTTCGAGTTCCTTGCTGCACCCTGCGACTGTCGTTGTACAGCTGTAGTTCGAAGCTTGAGACTCATGAGAACCAAATGGTGGTCGCTTCCCATGTCGGCATTTCTAATGCTTCGAACATCGCGCATTGACTTCCTCCATCGCTGCTGAATCATGATTTGGTCAATTTGGTTTTCAGTTTAACCATCGGGATGAACCCAGGTGATTTTGATGCAAGTCTTATGTTTAAACACAGTCCCACCCAGTACAAAACGATTAGCTTTACAAAAATCGACCAGTAAATCGCCATTTTCATTCCGTGACCCCAAGCCAGTAGCGTAGCTACCGCAGTATCAGCCGTATCAATGATACGGGGCCCCCGAGGTATTGGGGGCCCGAGACTCAGAGTACTTGACGTGGGTAAGAAATCATTGAGATGCATTCGATACACAATTTTAATAGGTTGCCTTCTTTAAGTTTACCTAGAGTTACCCAGGTTTTCTTGAAAATCACAAGAATTGTCAAAAAAAAAACTGTGTTTTCGGTTTTCAAAATACACAAATAGATCCTCAATTGTGAAATAAGCATGAGTCAGCATTTCTTTAAAAATTAATAGAAACAAACCACAGCTTCTATTTTCTATTTCTGTTTGTTATTATTAAAGTAAATATGTGTATTCCTTGAACTTCTATTAAGAAAACGAGAATTTCCTGCAGCATGTGAATCCACGAAAAAAATGCTTTGGAGCTCATGCCACTTTGCCAATTTATTGTTTACCTCAACTCGCCCCAGCAAGAAACCTCCATAGATCTACTTCAGGGCGACCCTAGGTATCAAAATACAAAGAATTTGCTGGTCAGGGTGATTTAAGAGTTTTCAAAAAAAGCCTTGGGGTGACCCCGGGGTGACTTCAGGGCACGAAAAAACTTTATTTACATATTATTTAAAATGTAGGTACCTATGACTAATTTTGTTAACTTGTGTCTTTTCGAAAGTTTTCCTTCCTGTGTAGTTATCTCCATCTAATTCCTACCAACTGACGGAACCACAACTGCAACGTCCAACCACTTTTTTTCTTATCGGACCACGTCCCAGTAGCCCATGATAATTAGACGAAAAAATGGTAAATTACGAAATAGTTCTTATAAAACTGCATTTCGATGGAAAGCTCCGTTTAACTTTACCTTCATTGGCCAGCTTAATTGAAAAACTTATAAAATCTTCATTTATTGATGGATAACATGTTTTGTACAATTTGTATTCAGGTTCATCTTCTTATTATAAAATAAAAGGGTTTTCTAATACCTCATTTGAATTTCATTTTACAACGAATAATTGAGGAACCAGAAACTTTCAGACAATCTTATGTCGTTTTCGATTGGACGTTCGGAGTACGCCTTTTCTACTCCATTTTCACTCCATCTACTCCAAAAGCCTTCGATTGGCTGTTCGGAGTACTGTTTTCGGAGTATTTTTCTGTTCCCGATTTGAAGAAGGAGTAGATTTGGAACACACGCATACACATATAGTTTTTCGTTGCACTACTTGTCAAAAGTGATGAATGCTTGAAGAAGCCATTTTATAATATGGCGTCATTCAGTAGTGTGTGTGTAAATTTGACAACACGATTTTTTCATATTCTATTGGAATCAAAAAGGAGTAAAACAGTCATAAAATCCAATCGAAAACGACATTATTATCTAAATAATCAGCTATTAATGAAGTCTAAAAGTTATAGCGTTTCAAAATTTGATTTTTGATTTTGATCGTAAATTGACAAACAAATATTTTTTGAAATATATATGTATCTTGAAAACTGTTTTTTTTTTTTCAAAAATCTGGTTGGTTTAAATTTTTCTTATAGAATTCTACACAAGAAAGATTATTACACTATTTCGCTAGAGCAACAGATTTTGGGAAAAACGTGCACAAACGTTACAAAACTATAATTATTAGCTGTATTTTATTATCCCCCAAATCTGATTCGGACTAGATTTTCATAATTAAACAAACAGGATCCCAGTGCGACATGAGTGTTATATACCTATCTCTGATTATCCGTTTGCTTCTGTATTTTTTCTCAACTCTATGCTCTGTTTTCTCCCTATTTTCAACACAAAAAAAGCCATCTATACGTCAGAGAAAAAATTAATTTTTGAAAGAAAATGCTAAGGGTGTGTGGTCAGAATGGATTTGTAAATCGAAATTTTTTCAATTTTTTTCAATTTATGTATTTTGTATCCATTTTCACTTAAATCTAAATTACAATAAATTTATTTGATAAATAATAGATAATATGATTAAGTGGTGATATAATCCAAAATCAAAGTTGGATTTTGTGTTGTTTTTGTAATACTTGTATTTTCGTATGCAAATCTAATCCAGATCAGATCTTGGGGAAAATAAAATACAGCTATTGATATCTTTCCAACTCTAAAAATTTGTTTCTCATACAAAAAAAGTGTTATAATCTTTCTTTTGTATGATTTAATGAGCTAAGATTTAAATCTTTTAAACAAATTAACGGTTTTCGAGATACATATATAAAAACAGTTTTTTGTCCCTATTACCGTACAAAATTTGATATTTGATAAAAGGGACAAAAAACTTGAGCTTACATATGTATCTAATATGCTGATACAAGGAAAAGGGGGGCCGCTAAAAAATATTTGATACGGGGCCCCCAAAGTGTTCGCTACGCCAATGCCCCAAGCCATTTTGCCCCGTCACGCACATGGACATAGAGATCTCCCATGACAATTATGATGTCAGCTCTCGGAACACCCCCGTAAACTAAGTTAAGATGAGTGTAGAAAGCGGTTTTGTCTTCCTCGGTCGCTTCATTTGTGGAGGCATAGCACTGAATTATTGTGACGTTATGAATTTTTGAACGGAATCTTGCTGTCATTATTCTTGCAGAAATAGGCGCCCAGGATATAAGACTACACCTCGTTTTTTCGTTCAACATAATTCCGACACTATGCAGCCTTCTTTGGTCACCCTCTCTTTTATCCTCCCCGGAATACAGCATTCTGGTTTGTCCAGAGTCAAATCTATATTCGGCTCTTCCTCTCCACCTAGTTTCGCTGATACCCAGGATACTGATCTTAAGGTGAAGCATTTCACGTTCAACCTGTTCGTATTTACCTTTGCTGTACAAGGATCGAACGTTCCATGCTACGATTTTCGTACGTATGCGGTAGTCAAAAGTATCATTTGCTTTTATTGAAAGACTTCTTCTATTTGTTAACGATTCATTTATTGTTATGGAGTCTTGATTGACGCTGGTACATGAAAGATGCCGCACCCCCAAATCCGATGTGCGGTTTACAGAAGGATTCCATAAAATGGTTAGCTCTTGGGGACTCATTTCCAGTTGCTGTCATGTTTCATATATAAGCATATATCCTTCCACCATGGTGTTTCCCGAGATACGATTAATAATAAACATAGATGGTCAAACACATAACTGCTCGAGGCCGCCCACTATGGGAAAACAGACGCGGTGTAATAATAACAGTCAAACGCTTTCAACGAATCAGCAGTTTTCCAAAGTATCCATACTGCCGCAAATTATATCTACAAAAAATTTGAAAATGTTTAACACACAATTGAGCAGAGCGGTTGGATTTCAGAGATGAACAAAGCAAACACACCTTTTAAAAAGTTCAGCGCCTAATAAAATTTCAAAAAAGAAACTGATGGGAGGCTTTCAAAAGAAATTGAAAACAGCTGACGAAATTCTGTCATATCAAATATAAAATTCGAATCTCATAATTATTTAATTTATTTTAAATTGATAATATTTGTTTGTTTCGAAATCTTTATATTGGTTTTCCTATTAATGTTTATGTTAGAGCAGCGCTTCAAACATCAAAAATTAATGTTAATCTTTCTCAGTTTTGCTCACATCACTGTTTGTATCGTTTATTAGGGCTGGGCGCGATACCAGAAACGCCTCGGTATCGTTTGGTATCTGTATCGGAAACAGAGACGATACCAGCTCCAAAGCATCGCAAACGATACTGAGACGATACCGAACTTTTTGGATCGAAGTTCACCGATACTATCGGTAGTATCATTTGCTATCGGAAAAAAAAATGGTTTTATTATCATTATTAATTTAAAACAAACAAACAAATTTTTGTTATTGGTTTATCAAACGGCTCAAGCGATTTGGATAACATTTTCACAATTTTTAATAATACCAAGAGAAGTGAGTTCATCTACAATATCAAGAACATAGAACCAAGTGGTGCATTTTATTTTTGTACCGATACCAATACCAGTTCCAATACCGAGACGAGACTGAGATAAACAAGAGCGAGACCAATTTTCACGATACCGAGACGATACTTGGAAAAATTTCGTTTGGTTTGGTATTATCACCAGCCCTATCGTTTATTGAAGCTCCAATATAAACGTACTCTAAGAAGATAGAGTAAAGCAAAGATTCCAAAAACAAAAACACTGGTGTGGGGGTAGCACTATGAAAAAGTAGATATTAAAAAATTTTACTTCCCCCAAAAAAAAATTCATTTGTAAGTCTTTCATAATAATAGATAATAGATTGGTCCTGACTCTCACTTGGTTTTCGTGCAGTAAGAGTCTTTTGAAGATTTCCACCTGCAGAAAAGGAAGAATTGTTTCATAAATAATTTCTACTTTATCATGTGCTCATACGAAATAGTTTAAAAATATTTTTGCTTGAAGCCATTACCGAGCACCTATACTGCTATACTGTATTTCGAAGAATTGCTTTTATTTGTATTTATTCCATTGTATGAACAAAATGAACATGTAATAAAGAAATGTCCTTCTTTTAAATCAATATTAGTGAGCATCATAAATTCAGATTTATGATAATTTCTGTAAGCATCCTTTTAGCAAATTATTGTGAAACTGGGATACAAGCCAGCACTTATGGTATTATTTATTGTTCCTGATTTATTTAAATCAATATTTTCTTAAAGGTTTTGGCAGTTGACAATATATGTAGATATGGAAGGTCCAGATTATTCTGGCTCAATCATTTTAACAGCAACAGCAAAAATCGAAAAGTTAAAGAAAATCCTTTTTATACCCCCAGCATATCAGTGAAATCATCATAATTGGGTCGGTAGGTCTTAACATAAATTTTTAAATATTATTTGCCCATGGTTGGCTGATACTCTGTGTAAAAAAAGGGATTACGGCAAAAGGATGAAATGCTATTATTTTTAATTATTAATTTTCATTTTTTAAGTGTCTTGCTTCTCTAGCAGAGCAGGTGTCGATTAAAGTGTTTTTTTTTTGCGAGAATATAGGTATATAAGCTTGCTCACACAATTACCCAGTTTTTTTTTTCGTTTTAATTTTGTTTAAATTTCGTTGGATATTTCTGAAAATTAAATTTTCTAATCAATTTTAAAACTGAGATGTAATTAAAAAATTGTGTAATCAAATATGTCTGAAACGAGATCCCTTGTCTTATATAAATTTATAGTCAAACTAAACTATATACATAGTGGAAAGTTCAAGGATCAAAACAAAAAGCAAATGTTGAATTTTCCACATTTTAATTTCTAAAATTTTCAATTAAAATGTTTGCAGCAACAATTTTCGATATTGCTTTCACTTGAATTAGAAATATATTTGTAGTATGTGAGTTTCAAGAAGGTTACGTAGTTATAAAATTTTAATATACGGTAGATAAGTACCAGTGTGGAAAACTTAACAATGTTTCGAAATAAAAATATATATAATTTAAGATGATAGCTTTTAAGCACTATTGACAGACTATGTTATTAACAAAAACACCCTTGAGCCTCAGGGTAGGGTATTAAGATGCATTATGCTCTTAAAAATTAAATGTTAAGTATACGCCCAATTGTACCAAGAGTGAAGGTGACACCTCTATGTCTTACTTCACAACCCACTCAGAATTCAATTTTGTGCTATCTCAACAGTGAAACACCTCAACCCCTGCCATAAGCACGTGTAGCCTCATCATGTTCTCTATATATTATTTTGATGTAGCCAAGCCACATCAACCAAGAGATTCAGTGTGGTAGATCTTGTGAAAGAGTCTCACAATTGGAGAGCACTAATGAGGAAAATTCGCCCCCATAGCCCAACATAATAGCTCGCCACACCACGACACTACAAACATTATCCTTTTTACAAGGTCTTTTATGTAATTCTGGTGTACTACAAGCCATAAAACACAATGCATCGGAACAAAAAAAAAAGAACAGCACCAATGCTTTTACGCCGCACTTTATGTTTCCTTTTTTCTTTTTTTGTTTGTTACTTTTTTTCAAGGAGCATGGAAAAGAGGACATTCAGACCCAACCAACTAATCGACCTCAGGGGAAAAACTCAGCAACGTGCCTTGAATAGATTCAAATTTTTGAAAGGACTTCATACCTCAACGTCATATATTTAAGGAGGAGATAAAACGAAAAAGTTGTGCTTATTCTTTTAGCGCGTCTTGTATTTTTATTTTGATAATTTAATTCGTTTATCCCAAGGGCACATCAACGTGTATATGGTGGCGTGTGTAGTGTTACAAGCATTCGATTTTCATGCATGGGCGCCCGCCGGGGGTGTCAGAGGGGCATTTGCCCCCCCTAGAATGTCAAGTTCTTTACATTCATTTTATTTGAATGCCCAGTACTACGATCTGGTTCAATTTTTAGAATAAGAAAAGAAAATTGTAGGTATCCTACTAACCTACCACTAATGCAATTCAATTTTTGTCACTCAATAAATCGAATATCCAACAAATAAATGTTTTTCTGCCTCTCATGAAATTAGTATGTTATCGGTTATCTACTCAAGCCGTAAGAGCATTAGGTATTTGAAAAAAGTGTGCTAGAGAGATTTTGTAGGGAAGCACCAAGAAGATTACAAGTTCTCTTGCGAGAAAAAGAATAAATCCAATATTTCATACAAGGTCTTATTTTGTAAGTCTATTTTATAAGTTTTTGTCGGGTTACGTACAAATGACCGTCAAAAACAAATGTCGACTTTTATCGACTTTTCTGTAAGTTGAATTACCGACTTTGTTTTTACCGACTTATTGAAATGTTTGAAATCTCGATTTGACATAAAGTCGAATGCCCGGATAGAAGTCGAGAAAAATATCGTCTTGTCCGTATTTTTCAAGCGCGCGCTTGAAAACATCATTCCCTAAACTATGATCTGACCAAAATTTCGACTTTCAAAATGTCGACTGTTGAAGTCTCGATTCATTAAATCTCGATCACTGCCGACATTTTGAAAACCAGCATTTTAAAAAGTCGGTCAAATTTGTGTCTATATTTTGATCTGTCGGCCTTTTAACCAGTCGAAATTATTTTTGTCGAGATTTTAAAAGTCGAACTTACGGAGTCGATATTTAAAAAGTCGACAAAGTTTGCCTTATTAATTAAAGCAGTCGTGAAAATTATGTACACTTCTATAGTCGTGGGTCCACTGGACCCAGCTATGTTAATAAAAATTTAAGTATGAATTATTTATTTTTTTTTCTGCCGAACTTTAAGAATGATCACGGTTATTGTTTTAAGAAAAAATCAACAATAGCCCTGTTTTTTAGTGCATTTTTATCTTCGCTTACAAAAAAGTAGCATGTTAAACACAACAACAATTTGGTATAACTCCGTATTGTTGTTGTATTTAACATGCTACTTTTTTTTAAGCGAAGATAAAAATGCACGTAAAAACAGGGCTAATAAGAGATTGCATTTAATTTTTAATTTGCAATGAAAACAATAGGTCGCAATTCGCCTGTCCTAAGAACATATCATTTAAAAAATACATATATGTAAAATAGTAAACAAATTAAAATCTTAAGAAACATTTTTCCTAGACTATAAAACATCCTCTTTAGAATTCCTTAAACAAAAACTTAAAATGTTTTCTGTAATAAATTCTGACATTGGTCAAATTACGTGAAATTTATAGCATACAAAACACACTGGCGCAGAGCAAATCATACTTTTTGCACTTGCCATTTAATTAAAATTTTAATTTACGCTATTTTCGTCATCGTCGCGTCGCTGGAATTTTTAGCACTTAGCTATTGCTCCATCATATCGTCTCGATTCGATGAATGACTAATTTAATTTTTCATTTCACAAATTTGAATTAGAACTCAAAAACCAAATTAGTAACAGGAACAAATATATCACGAACCCACGCGTATGCTGAAACTGACCTATGGGAGCAGCGAGCCGAACGCGTCCGTCACTCTGCACTCACTTCGGCTTATTATATGAAGATACTAAGAAGTTGGAGGGAGCTGAGGTAACCGTGGCGTTTTATACACTCGTTTAAAGGTTGAGTATAGGTTCATTGAACCCACGACTGCAGTCAAGGTTTAAAAAAACAATTATTTCGATAAATAAATAATATTTTTATATATCTAACGGGTGCCTGTTAATTATATGCCATTAAATTTTTTGCAACAATGACTTATTTAGAATTTCAATTTTTTAAAGGTAGGTACATTTTACTGTTGCCCCCCCCCCCCCCTAGCAAAAATCCTGCGGGCGCCCATGTTTACATGGTGTGTTCAGTTAAATATTTTCTACACTTTCAATACCCAACTTTTATAGGGTGTGGGAAAACAATAAAGTGAATTAAAAATGTGAATAACTTTTAATTCAATTTAAAGTTTTCAGCAAAACAAAAGAAAATTCCAGGTAAATACTTTCTTTTTTGCTTTAATGTAGGAATGGGAAAGTAATGGTATTACTGAATTGATGAAACAAACATCCAATGTTTTACCTTCTTTTCAGGAGATAATGCCAATAATAATTGAAATTTGAAATTGAATAAATAAAAAAAAACAGGCCATGAAGGTAACTTTTTTTCAAATTTAACTTCTTTTAGTTTTGGTTTGTTCATTGTGCATGATTTATTAATTTATTTATTTTATTAATTGTGTCGATTTTTGTATTTTTATTTTGTTTTATTTTATTTTATTTTATTTTATTTTATTTTATTTTATTTTATTATATTTTATTTTATTTTATTTTATTTTATTTTATTTTATTTTATTTTATTTTATTTTATTTTATTTTATTTTATTTCATTTTATTTTACATATTTTATTTTATTTTATTTTATTTTATTTTATTTTATTTTATTTTATTTTATTTTATTTTATTTTATTTTATTTTATTTTATTTTATTTTATTTTATTTTATTTTATTTTATTTTATTTTATTTTATTTTATTTTATTTTATTTACACCACCCTGTGTGACTGACAAATAACATGCCTAGCCTATGTCTAAAAAAATAAGAAACTTGGGTATTTTATTGACGTTCTTTTGAATTCTTATGTTAATTTCCTTTACTTTTTTGTTTAACGCTTAATGGGGGTTAGCAGATTTTGAAACTTTTTAAATTGAAGTAATTATCTTGAGCTCATTAATCGAACGAGAATCCTAACGATTAAGATATTTATGGTGGATATTCAAGTTAAATGGTTTTCATGCTTAATTTGTTTTAATTGGAGTTTGGTAAATGATTTTAACTCTTCCCTTGTTTTAACTTTCTCCCCTTTTTTGCTTGGGCTGAATTTTATTGTATTTATTGTATCCTACAAAAGATACATAGTAGACTTCAAGAATCCTATATTTATATGAACCACCATCTTATTTTTGCAAGTAGGTAAACACAAAAAATGTAAGTTTTCGCAATTTATTTATTTAAGAAGCGAACAAGTATTTTTGTTTACGGATTTCCGAAATAATAAAATAAAATAAATAAAATAAAATAAAATAAAATAGATATTTTTTTCCTGGTGATCCCATTTGCAAAGGTCTATTTGTTCACAATACGACTGCTTACGACACCAAACCAAATGATACTTTGGTAAGTCAAAATCCAAAAATTTCAGTTTTGTCTCCAAATCGGTCTCAGTCTCGTTTAACTCAGTATAGCCTTCGTCTCGTTCAATACAGTCTGGTATCGTTATCAGTCTCGTAGGGTTTCGGTTTAAATCATTATTACAATTTTCATAATGAATGGCAGAATATTTTTTTTGGAGACATTTGAGGTCTGCTAAGCTTCAGTAAATAGTCTGTTCTTTTCTTCGAAGTATCTGGTTAACGACTTTTTGAAACCCGACAGGTATTAATCGTTGACCATCAGTCTGTCCCTAGTGGCTTTGAGGAAACTTTGGTGAACTCTGTATTTTTCCTGCTCCAGTGGCATAAGTACCCAGGGTACAATTTGGCTCGCTTCAAAGAGAAGAACCGTTTTTGGCCAGTCCATCAGCCACTTCATTTCCATAAAACTTGTGGAATATGACACTATCTCAAAATGTATGTTATTTATTAGTTATCAGAACTTTACTCAAGTGGAGCTGTTTTCGAGATTCCAAGATATAAAACCAAATAGGTGTGGCAGTTGGTGAAATTCACTTAAGTCACTTCCTTGTGGGAACCAAGTCTGAAATTTCATCCAAATCGTTGGTTTCAGAGAAACAAAGCTTAGAAAAATGAATGGGGCAGTTGGTGGGTGTATTTAAAATCCTTGCCTTAACCTTCTCCCTGATAAATATAAACGTGAAAATGTCATCCAAATCGTTAGATCCGTTGCCGAGATACCGATTACTACAATTATTAAATGTTTGTAATAAATTAATAATAACATTCAAAAGTTCATTGTTTCTGCCAATACTAAACGGTACTACCGAGAGGATCAGTAAATTTCGGTCCAAAAAGTAGGCACGGTATCGACTCGTTATCGGTTTAATGCTTTGGAGCTCGGTATCGTTTTAATTTTCGATACCGATACCAAACGATACAGAGACTTTTCGGTATCGTGCCCAGCCCTATTTCACAGTGTGTTATATTTGTAATATTATTTTCACAGGTTTGTTTAACTGACGCTAATAAACCATAATTTAGATTGAATAATTTTGCATAAACGACAGCAACAACTTGTGTGTGCTTCTACTAATTTATGGGCTGGCTGGAAGCTTATAAACTTGGTGGTTACAGCACACAAGTTGTTGTTATTCATTCAAAATTTTCAATATGAATTGATGTATTCTCGGCAGCATATGTACTGCATTTGTGCGGATTTCCAATTTACGTACAAAACCCCACTTTAAATCATAATTTAATGAACACAAATTTTAATTATAATTTGTTATACGGGTGGCGGATGAATGATGCTTCAATATGAAATAACTATTTTACTTATTCATATGACTCACTTATTTTGGTTTCATTACAAAGATAATTTAATTTAATTTTAAATTTTAGTGGTTTGTAAAACTTATCGATTTCAAATGGTCTCCGCGCTTGTTGGCACATGAACGATATCAAAAAGCATGGTTTTTTGTACATACGTCATATTTCGTAAGCGATTTTAAGGTAGGGTAGAGCTTGGCTAGGAAGATAGGAAAGATTTGGCACAGTGGATTGAGATCAAGGTGTTTATTATCTCATTAAATCTCACGGGTGGCGTCCAGTTAAGCTGGGAGAGTATAGAAAAGAATGCTGCCTAGAATGGGGCTCGAACCCACACCTCTAAGCTAGCAGTCAAGCACTACATCCACTGCACCATTGCCACCCGCAACATTCATAACATAAAAATGAAACTGGAATCTTTAGAAAGAATATAACTTCGGCTTCTTTAATAAATTTTAAAAAGTTAAAAATATGTTATAGCAGAAGAATAAGATTACTTTAAATGCACCAACTCCAAGTGGTCCAACTTGCCCCGCTAGTGGAAAAGTAGATGGGGTAAGTTGGACCAAAGCTTAAAAGTGGAAAAAGAAGCTCTATTGAGGACATAAACGCCGTTAGTTTGAACTTAATTTGTTCACAAACTAAAACTTAATTCGAATCACAACTTAAGATAACGTGAATGATCCCATGGTGCCATGGCCAGTAATAGGGAATTTTGTATGGATCTGGATTTCAGCAAGAATGGCATTGCACCCACTCCTCGCCAGGTAAAGTCTCAGAATTTGCTTCCATACACATCAATAACACCATACAGCAATCATATTCATTTTCCTCTTTGAAACATTATGCGCGTCCATAATTTTTCATACTATTTTCCAATATAAAATAACTAGCGAGGCAAGTTGGTCCAACTAACCCCACTTTTTTTCTTTTCTCACCACGGCCTTGCAGTATATGTAAGAAATGATGTTGCTTACCAACTTCAACCTTAATATGGTGCGTGTACTAACACAAACTTTAACTTCATGTGGTTAAAATTCACGGTGAACAAGCACATTATTCACACATGTTTTATTTATCGAAGTCCAAACCTGGACAGAAACTCAACTTCTAACGAATTTGATGATCTGTTCGACTCCATCCAAAGAATTGTTTTCCATTATCCTCACACTGAAATCGTCATTGCGGCCGATTTCAATGTACACAATTCTAGTTGGCTTCGCTATTTTGGCCAGACAACACCCGAAGAAAGGTATGTCGAGATCTTTGGTGAGTTAAACCACCTTACTCAGCTTGTTGACGAGCCAACTCGGATCCCTGACGTTGCAGGTCAATCCGCCAACACCCTAGACTTGTTCCTTACCTCTGACCCTGATAAATACACTATCAGTGTATTATCGCCTCTAGGCACATCAGACCATTGTGTCATATCTGCAAATTTCTCGGGCCAAAAAACCTCAGTTAAAGAGAAAACCCCTAAGAGAACCGTTTGGCAATACGAGAAAGCCAACTGGGACGGTCTTAACAATTTCTTCAGAAGCTTTAACTGGTCACTATGCTTCCTCGATAGTGCCGTAGACTCCAGCGCAGATATGATTACAAATTTAAGTCTTTACGGGATGAGACATTTTATTCCGAATAGGATAAAATCTATAAAACCGAAAGAAAACTCATGGTTTGATTTGAGCTGTAAAGAGGTTATCAAGGTCAGAGAAGTAAGTTTCCGTTGTTATAAGGCCAACCCCACTCAGGAAAACCGGAGCAAGTTCAAACAAGCTAGAAAGACCTGCAATGGCCATATCCAAAGAACTAAATTTTTGCATGACCAAAAATTACGGCAAAAAGTACTACACTGTCCCAAAGGTAGTAAAAATTTTTGGTAATTTGCAAAAAACATTCGTAACACTACTTCATCCGCGGTTCCAACGCTCCTTTTTAATGACACTCCCTATGTAAGCTCACCTGAAAAAGCCAATTTGCTTGCAGCACAGTTTGCTGTTAATTCGACGCTGCCAGAGAGTGTTATGACCCCTCCTGTACTTGAGAGCACTAACGTTTTCATGGGACGAATCTTTTTTTCGCACTCGTGCAGTTGCAAGAGTCCTGAAAGATCTTGATATACATAAATCCGCTGGTCCGGATAGTATCCCTCCCATTGTTCTGAAGAGGTGTTCTTCAACGCTGCCAAAACCTCTGCGTAAGCTTTTCCATCTATCCTACTCTACAGGTCTCTTTCCGAGCGGATGGAAAACTGCATTTGTCCAGCCTGTCCCTAAAAAAGGCGTATCTTCTTCTCCCTCCAATTATCGTCCAATTGCACTTACGTCCCTTCTTTCCAAGGTCATGGAAACGCTGATTAACTATCAGCTCAAGAAATATCTTGAAGAACGAAAGCTTCTTAATGCCCGGCAGTATGGCTTTCGTAGCAATAGGTCCACTGGTGATCTGATGGTATATCTCACCGAACAGTAATCTTAACATCGTTTTGGAGAAAGTAAGATTATTGCACTTGATATTTCAAAAGCGTTTGATAGAGTTTGGCATCAAGCTCTCTTATAGAAAATGCGTGCATTTGGTATCGACGAATCTCTTCTTCGTTGGATTGGAAATTACCTTTCGGACCGTTCAATACAAGTTGTACTGGATGGTTACAAGTCTGATATCCATAAAATAAATGCTGGTGTGCCCCAGGGCTCCGTTCTGTCTCCGACTCTCTTCCTTATTTTCATAAATGTAAGAAACTTCCAATCCATTAAATTGTTTTGCAGACGACAGTGCCCTCAGCTTCTCATATTCGTTTCAAGATTCACTTCCTTGTTCTTCGGATGTGGAACTTGAACGACAGCGTATGATAAGCTCATTAAATTCTGATCTGGCTGTAATCTATAAAGCCTTCATTCGTCCAAAGCTTGAGTACAACTCCCATATTTGGGCGGGTACTCCTAAATCCCATTTAAGTCTCTTGGATAGAATTCAAAATAGAGCTTTAAAATTGATAGGCGACAGAGCTATAACGGAAACATTTGCATCTCTCGAACACCGCCGCAATGTTTCGTGTCTGTCATTATTTTATCGGTATTTTTACACAAACAATGTTCTAGTGAAATAGCCAGTTGCATTCCTCCCCTTAAACAATTCCGCCGTAATACTCGTACTTCTAGGAATGCACATCAGTTTACCCTTGAGCCTAATTTCGGGCGTACCGTCAAGTACAGAGATTCTTTCTTCAGCCGCACAACACGAATGTGGAATGCTTTACCCTACTCTATTTTTCCTTCCCATTGTGATAGGTATTCAGAAATTCAAAACCAATGTGCATCGGTATCTCCTTTTAAATCCTATCCTACTTTCCTAACACTCGCACTGTGTTGTAGTCATAACCTCTTGAGTGCGCGTTAATTATAAAAAAAAACTCCTACCTTGATGAATATATTCCGTCACTTTGAAATTAAACACTTTGAATTTTATAACTTCAAAAATGGTATATAAAAATTCAATAGCAGAACTCCCAAAATTACTGTACTTTGTTGAAAAATTCGCACGTTTTCATCACGATAACACAAAAAGAAACAAATTAGTTTTTTTACTTTTGTACCCAAAAAACACAAATAAGCGCGTGGCTTTTCTCTGGCAGAAGAAATCCGCCTTAAACCAGTTTAGCACGTGTGATTTAGTAACTATGCTTCATTCGTGTATGATCGTCTTTATTTAGCATTGGCGTGGTCCAACTTGCCCCCTGGTCCAACTAGCCCCGCTCTACCCTACCAGTTATAGCTATCATTGAAACCCATCATTGAAAACCAATAATCATTGAAAAATTAAAAGTCAATTTTTGTGGAAATTTGGGCCCACTTGAAATTTTTGTTTAACTAGAAATATTAATTAAGTCTTGAGCCTTAATCGTCCATCAAAATAATAAATGATTTTGCTTTCTTAAAGTCTCAAAAACAATCATTAAAGTTTTCAATGATAGCTATAACTGGCACTAACAACTAACAACTAAAAAAGCAAGATAGTGATTTTATTATCAAACAATAAAATAATAACCGTATATCAAGGATGTCAAAGCAGGCCCTTACTCAAAGCAGTACAAAACAAAACAAACTTTGGGAGGGTGTGGAATTCGTCTCAATTTCAATTCTAATTATTAATATTTTTAGAGTACTTTGTCCTAGAACGATGAAATTTGGTAGTGTATTTGGGCTGAATAATACTTTGAAAAATTAAAATTTTAGAATACAATTCAAGAGGAGTAGCATCCTTGCAATGGTCTTGAATGTTTCTAAATGAGCGTGTAGGGTTAATATGTTTTGGTTCTTCTTACAATATTGAATTTCAAACAAGCGAGCGATGAGACAATGCGAATAATATATTTTTTGCTCGTCACTTTTTGTAAATGTGTTCTATTCATTTTTTACTTGCGATTATAGGTACTATAAGGCAAGTTTTGGATTCGTGCAAAAAAAAAATTTTGAGATAACAATCAAACATGATATTACGATGATAGAGTACACCAAAAAAGTGGGTGGCAAAATTCTGTCTGTCTGTCTGTCTGTCTGTCTGTCTGTTCGTCTACAGCCTAAACGGCTCGATCGATTTTCTTCAAACTTGGTACTTAGTGGTTTTTGGTGATTCTGCCAACACATTTTTTTCATTTTTTTTTTAGAACCAAAAATAACGGTACCTGTCATACATTTTTTTTTGGCAAATTTACATAATCGTATTTTTCTCAAAAACGGCTCGACAACTTTTCTTAAAAAAAATTCAATAAATTTATTTTAGTAAAGGCTTTCTTTAGGTGGAAAACCATTTTTCAAAAATGGTTGTTAATGGTACCTCCCAAGGAACCATTTTTTCAATTTTTGATTTTCTTCAAAATGGTATGACCGATTTCAATTATTTTTTTTATACAGAAGCTTCCAAGAAATTTTAATAGTTTTGTGTTCCAACATTTTTGAAAAAGTATTTTTTGGATTTTTAAAAAATATTTCAAATTTTTTTTTGGAAAATCAAATATTTCGAAAACGGCATCATAGATTTTTTTTGAAACTCGATATTTAAGACTTTTTTAGTACTCTCTAAAATATTTTTAGAAAAAATTTTACATTTATGAAAAAATAACGGTACCTTCCATGCAAAAGTGAAAAACCGCAAAGGAAAATATTTTTTTGCTTGAAAACGACTCCTACGATTTCGATTAAACTTTTTTCATATACTAAAATTATAAAATTTTACACATAGCAACTATTAGTAGTATCTGTCATAGAACGTATTTTTTTATTTTGAGTTTTCTCGTTATCAGCTTAACGGATTTAAATGAATTTTTTATATACAAATTTCAGATAAGATTAAATATTGCATATTGCATATTGCATATCCAAATTTTCAGAAAAAAAGTTTTTGGATTTTTAAAAAAAGTTTCAAACTTTTTTTTTGAAAATTCGATATCTCAAAAACGGGTTGACAATTTTTTTTCAAATTTTGTTTTTATATACACATAAATATATAGTTTAAGTCTGCATACCAAAATTTGTTCTTAAAAATGTTTTAAGAATTTTATATATAAGAAATTAATTTAAAAAAAAACCGCTCCAACGATTTAAAATTTTTTTTTTCCCATACAATCATATTCCATCATGAATTAAGATGGCATACTTTTTTTCACCTCAAACTGTCAAAAGAGTTGTTTTAGCTAATTTAAGTTTCGTATTTCATGCTTCTCTACATTTTTCTCTCATAATTTCCATGTTTGTATATACAATTTTCTTAAACTCGCAGTGTCTTGAACATAAGAGCAAGTACGTGCGACCCAGTCGTGAATTTTATTTTTAACTACCCTCCAAATTTATATAAATGCCAAAATAAATGAAAGGAAAACTAGCTTTGAACACACCTGTCTGTATATTTTTCTAAAGAGCACTATGTTTTGGAAAAAGTAAGATTGCGCTTGATATTTCAAAAGCGTTTGATAGAGTTTGGCATCAAGCTCTCTTATAGAAAATGCGTGCATTTGGTACCGGTTAATCTCTTCTTTGTTGGATTAAAAATTACCTTTCGGACCGTTCAATACAAGTTGTGTTGGAAGGTTTAAAATTGGATATTCATAAAATATGAATATGCCCTGGGCTCCGTTTTATCTCCGACACTCTTCCTTATTTTTATAAATGATCTTCTATCTGAAACTTCTAATCCATTAAATTGTTTCGCAGACGACAGTACCCTCAGCTTTTCATATTCGTGTCAAGATTCTCTTCCTTGTTCTTCGGATGTGGAACTTGAACGGCAGCGTATGATAAGCTCAATCAATTCTGATCTCAACAGCATTGTCTAATGGGGAATTAAAAAACCGCGTAGAATTTAATGGTTCAAAAACTCAATGGTGCCTTTTGTCGTTAAAGCGAAATCCACCCCCCATGCCGCTATCCATGAGTGGCACTTGCATCGAGGAAACCGAGCAGCTTTCAGTTCTGGGTATGTGCATCACAAACCACCTTCTGTGGAATGATCACATAATCGACGTTGCCAAAAATGTTGCGAAATATTTAGGATTTCTTCGAAGATGCAAGAATTTTTCATTCCTTTTGATCTGGCTTCAATCTGTATTATAGATGAGATATTGACCAATTTCAAGTTTAATTTAAAGAGTGGATATTCCTTCGGCTTTTTTGGTCACAGTGGATTCGGAAATGAAACAATTAAGTTATCATTTACTTTTCCCGACGTTTCGGCAGGGTTTGCTGCCTTCTTCAGGGGAACTTTTTTCACGTGAAAAAAACAAATAGAACTATAAAAATTGTATGACAACTTTAACTTAGAAGTTAGAAAAACTTACTTTTGTATACAAAAGGTTACTAATTACAATATGTTATTACATTTAACAAAATTAAATTTTAAAAATAAAATAAAATAAACTTTTGCACTTAAATCTGTAAGGCCTTCATTCGTCCAAGGCTTGTAAGGTACAACTCCCATATTTGGGCAGGTGCTCCTTAGACCCATTTAAGTCTTTTGGGTAGAATTTAAAAAAGAGCGTTAAAAATGATACATGAAAGAACTATAACGGAAACATTTGCATCTCCTGAACAACGTCGCAATTTTTCGTGCCTTTCGTTATTTTATCGGCATTTTTACAAACAGTGTTCTAGTGAAATAGCCATTTGCATTCCTCCCCTTAAGCAGTTTCACCGTAATACTCGTACTTCGAAGGATGCACATCAGTTTTTTTTTGAGCCCAATTTCGGACGTACTGTCAAGTATAGAGATTCTTTTCTTAGTCGCACTACACGAATGTGGAATTCAAAACTACAAAAACAAAGTGCATCGGTATCTCCTCTTGAATCCTTCCCTGTTTTCCTAATGCTCGCACTGTGTTAGACGGTGTCCACATTGGGTATGAAAAAGTGGATTTTTAATGACTATTCAGTATTCACATCTCACTTCAATGAAGGAGTGGGAGCGAGATATGAATACTGAAAAGTCATTAAAAATCTACTTTTTCATACCCAATGTGGACACCATCTTAAATCATTTTAAGGGTACTCAAAACCTCTTTAGTGGGTGCTTATTATTAAAAAAAAAAAAATTTATTTGCAAAAATGGGAACGTAATTTTTACATTGCTGATTTTCAGACATCGTTTTACAATCGAAAAACAAAAGCGTCAATACATATTTAAAAGCTGCACTAGGATGAAAAAAAAATATAAAACCACGTTTCTATCATCGAAGAAAGAAGTATTTAGTATCACGTGAAAAGACATTCATTTAATCGAATTCTAATTTTAAAATGTTCAAAGTTTGCCTTAAACTGGAAAAGAGGTTGTGTTCAAGACAAAATGCGAAATATTTTAATAATAATAGTTAATAGTTAGCCTTAACGGCCCATTAGGGCCCCTGCCTACTAGCTAAAATTTTAAAAACACTAAGTAACTATTAATAGTAGGTACCTCGCATAGAATGTTTTTTTTATTTTGAATTTTCTCATATCTGTTGAACGGATTTAGATTATTTGTTTTGTATGAAAATTTCAAAAAAATGAATTTTTAAAATACATGTACCTACCTACCTACCTAAGTTTAAAATTATTTTTTTGAAAATTCGATATCCCAAAATCGAGTTGAATTTTTTGTAATTTCATTTTCGTGCACATAAATAAATATCTACCTTTATTAGGTTTATTTTCTTGATAGAAAAACTTGTTCTTTAAAAAGTTTTTTTTTTTACCATACAATCTCACTCAATCAAGAAGTAAAATGGCGTTCTTTTTATCACTTCCAGCTATCAATTATGTAAGTTGTTTTATCTAATTTAGTTATCATATTTCATGCTTTCAAACATTTGTCTTTCATAATTTCCATGTCTTTATATACAACCTTCTCAATCCCATAGCATATTGGACATAAGAGCAAGTACGTGCGACTTATTTTGGCATTTTATTTTTTATCTTACCTGCAAATCTGTCCTTTGTTTCCATTAACGTCGAAAATAGTGCTGAGAATCAGCCTTGCTATCACATCATAATAAAGATATCAGGAGATCTACAAAATGAATGTGCAACCGGAAGAGTTGTTAATATATTTCCGTTAGCAAATTGTGGAAACTCCATTTATTCCTGCTGCTTGAATTAATTTAAATTTATAATATGTATCTTGTTTCATGAAAAAATTCTTAAGACATTGCAAAGGAAAGTCATTAACCCTTTCAAATAAAAACATTTTTCTCTTAAAATCTATTCATCATCATCATCATCACTCGGCGTTCACATCGGAAGTTAAAGTAAAAATATAAGAAAAAAAAAAGTTTGTCTGAACAAAACAATTTCTAGAATTTATTTGTCTCCTTTTCCAGGGAATAAAACCCCCACTCTGCATTTAATCCCAAATAGAATGACACAAAGCATTCCCAAGAACATTGCATATCTTTGTATCGGTTGAATATTGGGAGAAGGAGTGTCTGCATACCTCTAGACCCCTAATGGACTTTTTACGAGATTAAAGTTTAAACACATTATTGCTCAGTAGTTTCACGTTGCACACTCCTGGACACTATAAATAACAATCCAAAATAGAATCACACAACAAGGTCATATCTGAATCGAAACGAAATGAAATACAAATACAATGCGCTCTTGAATTGCCTTGAAAAAAGACTTGAGCATTCACAGGAAGACAAGACAACACATACCATCATCAGCACAGTGCACGAGATAACTTAAAATAAATAATAACAAAAAAAAAGAACCGCACAGTAGAGTGCACTTTCCAACGAAGAAGATTGCTCATAAAACTGTGCAAACTTTTTTGCAAAGCATCACAATTTGTCCTTGCGCCAA
Organism: Dasysyrphus tricinctus; assembly: GCA_963921185.1. NCBI lineage: Eukaryota > Metazoa > Arthropoda > Insecta > Diptera > Syrphidae > Dasysyrphus > Dasysyrphus tricinctus. The sequence continues at coordinate 7,953,216 of OY992530.1, forward strand.
AATGTCGCCCCAACCATGACCTTCCCGCCACCGCAAGTTCCCTATTTTCAAACCTCATCTCATCAGAGAAAAACATCCATGAGCCAACAACCCCCCATATAGTCAGTTAGTAGTTAGATGTATTTATATCATCCCTAAGTTTTTAAAGGTTCCAAAGCTGGATTAGACCATTTAGAGGGTTATAGGCCATATAAATATTGATATTATGATACGAACTATTAAGCACCAGACAATCTCTTAATAATAAAGTAAAATTGATTTTCAACTCTTGATAAAGTCTTCTGTTTATATTTCTTACATTATTTATCTACGGCATGATATATGAGCTTTCAACAAAATCTTTTTGCAGAAATTATTTTCTTTTCTCTATAAAACTATTGCACCATTTATAAAAATACATATTAGAGGTATAGATAGTATAACTCTACACTCTGCCGAACTTTTGCACAAACTATATTTTTATTAAAACTAAACTAAACGTTGCAGAAAATGTTTCCAGCACACAAGTAAATTTTAAATTATAGGTATAATATTTAATCCAACAGCACCTTGATTGTGATTTTGTATTTTTGCTTGCTCAACATCGGTTTGGTCAACGTCAGTAGCAAATACGCTCGATGGCTTTTAAATACTTTGTTTGTCAACTCGATTTTCTTACTGCACAGCTGCACCGCAGACGATGTTTTCAAACATGTGAAAATTTGTTTTTACGTTTTCGAACATAATAGGCTTTTCACACCAAAGCCCAAAACCGGTTTTCGGCGAAAACTTTTCAAAAACGCGAAAACCATTCACACTGAACATTACACGTTTTCGTTTAACATTCCAGTTTTTTTTACACAAACCACGCACAATTTTTTTCATTTTCTTCCATTTTTATGAAAAAAAAACGTTGATTTATTTTATAAAGAGGATCCATATGAACAATTTGACTTGCCACAAACAATTATTTATCAATTTTAAATAAAATAATTTATTTTGAGATTCGAATTTTATATTTGATATGACATAATTTCGTCATTTCAATTTCTTTTGAAAGCATCCCATCAGTTTCTTTTTTGACACTTCAATAGGCGCTGAACTTATTAAAAGGTATGTTTGTTTTGTTCATCTCTGAGTTCCAACATGTTTTCGACTGGTTTTATATAAAACTTGTGTTTTACGAAAACCTGAAGCTACAAAAAATGTATGAGAAAACTTGTGTTTTCGATTAGGTTTTTCTCCAAAACCGATATTTTCGCGAAAATCGCATTTTGGGTTCGGTGTGAAAAGGCTTTAACTCTACACTCTGCCTAACTTTTGCACAAATTATATTTTTATCAAAACCAAACTTAACGTTGCAGAAAATATTTCCAGCACAAGTTAATTTTAAATTATAGGTATAATATTTAATGCAACAGCACCTTGATTGTGATTTTGTATTTTTGCTTGCTCAAAATCGGTTTGGTTAACGTTAGTCAATTTAGCAAATACACTCGATGGCTTTTAAATACTTTGTTTGTCAACTCTATTTTTTTACAGCACAGCTGCACCGCAGACGATGCTTTCAAATATGTGAAAATTTGTTTTTACGTTTTCGAACTGAAGACTTTTACAGTTTGCGTTTAAGAACATGCTGCAGATACATTTCTGACGCAGATGACGTTTTCGAAAACGGTCTCAGTCTTGATCTATTTTTTCGTCAGGTGCCACAAATGGCACGCATTCCATTAGTTTTCCATCGCTGAAGTAGGGGTCAATAAAACAGTGTATTTATTTTGCATACTAGATGAATAGCGTTAAATGTGTCAAAAAATTCAGAGCATATAGAGGTTATAACTTATAACTATAAGTATAGACAAGAAAAAAATCCCATGAAAAGGGGGATCAAATTTTCCCCCGCTAAATGGAAAAAGAAAAATTATTAAAAAACAACGGAAACACTTACAGAATTTTGTAGCTTTTTAGAAAGCAAGAAATCAATTCTTGTGGCTTATTTTCAAATTAAGTTATTTGATGAACAGTTTTGGCAAAAAATTGTTAGAAACTCAATATTTTGCAGAAAAACTATTTTTTTTTGTCCAAATTTTAAGTTTGAAAACCTTTTTTGTTGAACCTATTTATTAAAATATTTACTACCCTTAAGATGATGAACACAGTGCGAGCGATTAGGAAAATAGGGAAGGGTTATAAAGGAGATACCGATGCACATTGGTTTTGAAGTTCTGAATATCAAAATGGGAGGGGAAAATAGAGTTTGGTAAAGCATTCCACATTCGTGTTGTGCAGCTGAAGAAAAAATCTCTATAATTGACAGTACGTCCGAAGTTGGGTTCAAGGGTAAACTGATGAGCTGAGAATTCCTAAAAGCACGAGTATTGCGGTTGAATTTTTTAAGAAGAGGAATGCAACTGGCTATTTCACTAGAACACTTTATATAAAAATAGCGATAAAATAATGTGAGACAAGAAACACTGCGGCGGTGTTTGCGTAATAGTTCTGTCACCATTTCTGTCACCAAACATTTCTTACATCGTCGAAAAAAACCTAAACACTTTGCAGCGTCTTTGGCGATTTCGAATATGTGCTCATTCCACAGAAGGTGATCTGTGACGCACATACTCGGAACTGAAAGTTGTGCATTTTCTTCGATGCAAGAAAACACGCTCATGGATAGCGGCATTGGGGGTGGGTTTTGCTTTAGAGACAACAGACAGCATTGGGTTTTTGAAGCATTAAATTCTACACGAATTTTAATTCCCCACTGGACAATGCTGTCTAAATCAGAATTTAATGAGCTTATCATACGCTGCCGTTCAAGTTCCACATCCGAAGAACAAGGAAGTGAATCTTGACACGAATATGAAAAACTGAGGGTGCTGTCATCTGCAGAACAATTTAATGGATTAGAAGTTTCTGACAAAAGATCATTAACGAAAATGAGGAAAAGAGTCGGTGACAAAACGGAGTCCTGGGGCACACCAGCATTTATTTTATGAATATCAGACTTGAAACCATCCAATACAACTTGTATTGAACGGCCATAGACGTAATTTCTAATCCAATGAAGAAAAGATTGATCGAAACCAAATGCACACATTTTCGATAAGAGAGCTTGGTGCCAAACTCTATCAAATGCTTTTGAAATATCAAGTGCAATAATCTTACTTTCTCCGAAACGATGAAAAGATTTGTTCCACTGTTCGGTGAGATATACCATCAGATCACCAGGGACCTATTGCTACGAAAGCCATACTGCCGGTCATTAAGAAGCTTTCGTTCTTCAAGATATTTCTTGAGCTGATAATTTATCAGTATTTCCCTGACCTGAAAGAAGGGACGTAAGGTGGACGATAATTAGAGAAAAGGCTGAACAAATGCTATTTTCCATCCACTCGGAAAGAGACCTGTAGAGTAGGGACAGATGGAAAAGCTTACGCAGTGGTTTTGCCAGCGTTGAAGAACACCTCTTCAGAACAATGGGTGGGATACTATCCGGGCCAGTGGATTTGTGTATATCAAGATCCTTCAAGACTCTTGCAACTGCACGAGTGCGAAAGAAGATTTTTCCCATGAAATCATTACCACTCTCAAGTACAGGAGGAGTCATAACACTCTCTGGCAGCGCCGAATTAACAGCAAACTGTGCTGCAAGCAAATTGGCTTTCTCTAGTGATTGAAGACGAGCGTTGAAACCGATGACGAAGTGGAGTTTCGAATATTTTTTACAAATGACCAAAAAATTTTACTACGTCTGGGACATTGTAGTATTTTTTGCCGTAATTGTTGGTCATACAAAAATTTGGTTCGACGAATATGAACGTTACAAGTCTTTCTAGCTTGTTTGAACTTATTCCGGTTTTCCTCAGAGGGATTGGCTTTATATCTTCGGAAACTTACTTCTCTTACCCTGATAGCCTCCTTACAGCTCAAATCAAACCATGAGTTTTCTTTCAATTTGATATATTTTACTCTGTGAGGGATAAAATTTCTCATTCCGTAAAGAATCAAGTTTGATATCATATCTGCACTGGAGTCTACGTCACTATCGAGGAAGCATAGTGACAGTTAAGGTTCCTGAAGAATTCATTGAGACCGTCCCAGTTGGCTCTCGTATTGCCAAACGGTTCTCTGAGGAGTTTTCTCTTTAACTGAGTTTTTTTGGCACGAGATATTGGCAGATATGACACAATGGTCTGATGTGCCTAGAGGCGATAATACATGTAAAGTGTATATATCAGGGTCCTAGGTAAGAAACAAGTCTAGTGTGTTGGCGGATTGACCTGCAACGTCAGGGATTAGCGTTGGCTCGTCAACTAGCTGAGTTAGGTGGTTTAACTCAGTAAAGACATCAACATACCTTCCTTCGGGTGTTGTCTGGCCAGAAAAGCAAAGCCACGAAGAATTGTGTACAATGAAATCGCCCGCAATGACGATTTCAGAGTGAGGATAATGGGCAACAATTCTTTGAATGGAGTCGTACAGATAATCAAAATCGTTAGAAGTTGAATTTCTGTCCAGGTTAGGGCTCCGATAAATAAAACAGGTGTGGATGATGCACTTATTGAACGTGCATTTAAACCACAAGAAATTGAAGTTTGTGTTTGAGCACAAACCATATTGAGGTTGAAGTTGGTACGCAACATCATTTCTTATATAAACGGCGAGACCATGATGAGGAAAGAATAATGGCACTAGATTATGCCCATGTAGATTGAATTCCGTATTATCGGTATTATCACCTACCTGGGTTGCACCTAATGCCAAAACAGCTGGCCTGTTTAACGCAGTATAAACATACGCAGCATAGAAATTTTTTCTTATAGCCCACGAATGTTGCTAAAGTCGACCCTAAAATTTCCTACCATCTTTTGAGATATTCAAAACTCAGGAAAACCAACTCAAACGAGTAGTAGTAGAGGCGTAGTAGTAGTAGTAGTAGAGGCATTAGTGCACGATGTGAAAAAATACCTTTTATTTCGACCTGACGGGTTGAGCTATAGTACACTAATAGTTCATGTCCTAACTTTACTTTTAAGAAGTGTTGCTAAGGTGGCAGGACTGTCAGAAGGACAAGAGAAGGGTTGCCACTTACCAGTTTAAATCCCGAAATGTAGCTCATTAATCGGAAACCAACGGACGATGACCTGAGGACTCCAGTTGTATTCAGCACCCTTGAAACCAGAGGACTACATTATTGATTTTTCCACCCCTCCTTTTACACGAAGGAGGTTGAAAAAAGTTGTTTTGGGAAGGAAAATTTGAAAAGCCAAGAAAAGTTATAAAAACATTTTTATAATAAAAATTAAAGATGTTGTCGACGCAGAATTTCACAATCTACTACATTACATCTAAAGTTGATTGAACCTACTTTGGTTTTTTTTTTTTTAAAGCCACTTTCGAGTGCTGAGGAGGGGGGATATGAAAGATTAACAAACTTAAATATTTATCTTGGTATAATATAAGCATATATGACAGATGTCTCAAGGGTATTTTTTAATACCCAATCTTACTAAATCAGAATGAACTCGATACAGCCACCTTAAAAAAAGTTATGACTTAATAACTTGTCTTGGCTTTTCAAATTTTCTTTCCCAAAACGACTTTTTTCCACCCCCTTCGTGCAAGAAGAGGGGTGGGAGAAAAACAATAATGTGGTCCTATGGTTTCAAGGGTGCTGAATCCAACGGGAGTTCTCGGGCAACATTTCGGGATTTTAACTGGTAAGTGGCAACCCTTCTCTTGTCCTTCTGACAGTGTTGCCATCTTGGCAACACTTCTTTAAAGTAAAGTTAGAACATGAACTATTTGTATACTAAAGCTCAACCCGTCAGGTCATCATTACAAATTGCGTATGACAAAGCCCTCACTATAGCCGTTTTCCTTTGGAGGTGGCGAAGTACTTACGAGTAGATGAAAACTCTAATCTAGTACTACCAACTGCACATGCTCTCATGCGCGAGTAGATACATTTTACATGGGAAAGCAGTTTGATGTGTTCCATTGAAAAAAGCTGGCAAAGTACTTGCAAGTACTTCGCCACCTCCAAAGGAAAACGCCTAATGTCATTGATGAGTCCAAGTGAGTAAGTCGGACGAAACGCCAATTTGTAGGACTTAAAGGGCCATCAAAAGCTATTTTGAATCGGCAAATAAGTTGTATTAACAAACCTGATAAAATATTACATTGGTGTCAGAAGTGGGATAAAACTTATTTTATTTGTGCACTCAGTTAATTTATTGCATGTGAAGAGATTATAATTACGATATCTTAACATTGACTGTGAAAAGTGAAAAATAAGAGAAGACAATGGGTGAAACTCAAAGGCCAATTTGCTGATACGAAACTTAAATAATTTGAGTAGAACATAAGCCCTTATGTGACAGTTTACGCAGAGGAAAAAGTAGAACATTAGCTTTTAAGAAGAACATAGATGCTTAGGTATCGTATCAGCAAACAAGTCTAAATGATTTAAATAAAGTCGAACGTACGGCAAAACTGAACAAGGGAGGTCTTCCTACCGCTGAAACAAATAATGATCTTATAAGTCGTCTGCAAGAAGGTTTAAGAAGACGGTGAGAAAACCCAGACACGTTTATATTCGACATTGAAATGGACGAAGAGCAAGAAAACAAGTAAGTACGTCGGGCGTAACCACAATGATGTCTCAGCTGCTCTCTAGCCAAAGGAATCTTCTCGAACAAAGCCAAGAACAATGCAATAAACAAAAGAACCTTCTCGAACTATTCGAGCAACAAAGCAAAGAACAAAAGAATCTTCGATATCTTCTCAAACGTTATTTAGATGCGTTTAACAACAGAACTGTTGCCCTCGACTAGCGTGTCGATAAACAATTTTCGACAGTAGAAGCAAAGTTTGAAAAGGTAGAAGATTAAAACGAACCCATTATCAAGGAATTAGACAAAGTAAGGAAAATGAATGTTCGAGAATATTTTGGTGACAATCACAGCAACGAACGACTGAGATGAGGAAGGCAAATATATTGCTTTGAGACATGCACTCAGAGGAAGTCCTACTGAACTGCTGCAAACCAAACCAGCAGATAAGAATGGCAACTGCAGTGTTCTTGTTTAGACCATTGATAAACGCTTTGGAAGTAACCATATGCAAGAGGCCTTCCACGTCTAACTCAATACTATGACTATAGTCCAGAAAAGAGGAAAATCTCTGAAAAAGTTTCAAGTAGACATCACACGGCTGGCGCATCTGGCATATACAGCTACGGGGATGAAGTCATCAACCAATTCGCAGCAGAAAGCTTTGCCCGTGTTATATTTGGGCACGGTAGTGCCGGCAAAGTTCGCAGCACTACACTCTTTTTACAGGAACAAACTCAGGCAATTTTTGACACCCTCTAACTTCTGTACCAATAAAGTCAGAATCTTCAAATTCGCATATTTGCTGAGCTGATCAAACACAGGTGGCTGACCAAATTTCAACTATTTAGCATTAGTATTTCCCGAGATATAGGACTTCAAAAATCACAATAACCGTAGCTGACTGACTAACTCACTCACTCACTGACAGATCGTCAAAATTATGGAGCACTTCCCGACACCGTAAAAACTTAAAATTTCGCACAACGGTAGGCCTTGTGGTGCATACAAAGGAAAAAATCGAAAGTCTGCATTTTTCTATTCAGGAAGCGTGGTATCGACCCGCTTTCTTAAAAATTCTTATAAACGATAGGAGCACTTCCGGTTGTTGTAGAACGATCAAAGTTGGTAGATTGGTAGGGCTTAAAGTACTTTGAAAAAGAAAAAAATCGAAAATTTGAAATTTTTCGTTCAGATTTTGAAAACGTTGTTCAAAAATTTTAACAGGCGGATTTCGTTGGAAATACTGAAGTTCAGTATGGTTTAAGGTTCAAGTACGTTACAGGACCCAATTAAATGTCTGAACCATCGTTCATTCCTCAGCCCATTTACCAAGGTCAGTGAATTAAATCGCTGAAGCACCCAGCCCTTAAGCAACTTGATTTAAAAAGCATATAATAGAATGGAGCATTAGCTTTCAAAAGAGTTATAGCACAATATTATTCGTGCTTTTTTTGATTTTTAATATTTTTTTGGCGTTCAAAATTAATTGTTCAGAAATAAACCAACTCCCCCCTGGCTCAAGAAGGATGTACAAATTGAAAAGCTTTTCACGTTCAAGCGGCTTTGAAATCGATGAACAGGTGGGTATCTATGTTGAATCCTCCTTACGATGTATTATATTTTGAATGAAAACACATCTAATCTGTTCTGAGTTCAAGTAAAAAGTAATTTATTATTTTAATTAATTGACAATCAATTGTAGTTTACAACTACGATACTACATTACTTCCTTATTCTTTTTTTTTTGTTTTTTTGCAACAATGCGAACTAAAATAAATATTATGTAATTTCATTTAACTAGAATAACAGGATAGTAAAAATAATTTTTTTTATGATTTTATGAAGTGTAAAACTTAGGTGGGAGCCTTTTCCGCTTTGGCGGCATGTGGTCTTCCTCTTCCTTCTCAGTTGCTTGGATTTCATTTGAGTGATCCTTTTCAATGAAGGTTGCCTTTTTCAAGTGAGATATATTACGACGATATTGAGTATGCGTTTCGGGATTTTGAATTACTGTATCAGAACCATTTCTATTCATGACTTTGAAAATTGTTGGTTCGAATTCAGTGGCAAGTTTACTCGTTGGTAATTGACGTTTAGATACAACTATGTCCCCTTCTTTGATGGTACTTGGCTTCGCATGCCTTTTTGCATCGGTGTACAGTTTTCCTTTAAATTTATTTGTTTTATCTCGGTCTCTAATAGCATGTTCATCGGATACTCGGTTCATCGAAGTATGTCTAATTGATGGTAATTTGTCTCGAATATTTCGATTGAATAACATTTCAGATGGTGTCATACCAGTAGTTGAATGTGAAGTTGAACGATACATTAAAAGGTAATCTTGCAGATCATCTTTCCAATCGCGTTTTGCTTCTTGGCTGATTTTCAATCTTTTGAGTAAGGAGCGATTTTGTCTTTCTACTTCGCCGTTTTGCTGGGGCCAGTAAGGGATCGTGCTGATAAGGTTTATATTGTTTGATTCACAAAACTGTGCAAATGCGCTGCTTTTGAATTGAGGACCATTATCAGCGGTAACTGAAAGTGGGATGCCAAACCGCGCAAATATAGTCTTGAGTACTTTGATGGTTTCAGCCGTGTCTATTTTCTTCATGGGTACAACCTCAACAAAGCGACTATAATAGTCAACAACAACAAAGAGATGATGGCTTGATGGCAATGGTCCACAAAAGTCAATCGCAAGATGTTGCCATGGCTCAGATGGCAAGGTGGTTGGTTTCATTGGCTCTGGAACTGACGGTGCGCTGACTAAAGTGCATCCCCTGCACTTTTTTACAAAATGTTCTACCTGTTCGTCTAATTTTGGCCACCACACTTTGGCACGCAAACGTCTTTTCATGACTGACATACCTGGATGACCTTCGTGAGCTAGTTCCAATGCTCTGTTCCACAAAATAGCTGGTAAGACGATACGAGTTCCCCGTAACAGTATTCCACTTTCAAAACAGAGTTCGTTTTCAAAATGTTTGTATGGTTTTGAAGATTCATTCCAAATGTTGTCATCGATTGCACTTTTGACAGCATTGATGTTAGCATCCTTTGAGGATTCGGATCTAATTTCATCTAGTTTTATCGCTTTTGGCTCAGCGTAGGATAAAATCCACGCAACATATTCATCTGAATTGGATTTCCAAAATGTCTGGGGTAATTTCTCTTGAATAAGCCTTGACAATGGATCGGCGATATTGGTTTTACCTGGTTTGTAGTTAACTTTAAATTTGTATGACTGTAGACGTAAAACCCATCTCTCAATACGTGCGCATGGCTTAGATTTCGGTCCAAATATTACTTCTAAGGGCTTATGGTCGGTAATCAATTCGAATTCTCTTCCAAAGAGATAAAAATGAAATCTTTCTACAGCCCAAACTAAAGCAAGTGCTTCTTTTTCAGTTTGAGCATATCTTTTTTCAACATCAGACAAACTACGATTTGCATATGAAATTACTCGTGGTACGCTGCCACTAAATTGGATCAATATTGCACCTAGTCCAACTGGACTGGCATCAGCAATTACTTGTGTTCTATCATTGACATCATAATAACCAAGTGTTGTATCTGATGATATTGATTGTTTCAATGTTTCAAATGCCCTTCTTTGCTCTGAATTCCATTGAAATTCTGAATCTCTTTTTGTCAGCTTTCGAAGTGGTTCTGTCACGGTTGCAAGATTTGGTATAAATTTTCCCAAGAAATTCACCAAACCCAAAAAACTTTTAACTTCTTCAACCGACCTTGGCTCACGAAATTCCTTGATTGCTAATAATTTATCTTCAGTAGGTTTGATACCTTTATGGGATAGACGATGGCCCAAAAACTGTATTTCATTCACTCCAAATACACACTTATCACTATTTAAAGTGACATTGTAATCTTGAAGGCGTTTTAAAACTTTTTGTAAACGGACATCATGTAATTCTTTGGTTGGGGCAAAGATGATTATATCGTCCATGAAATTCAGACAGCCATCACAACCTTTGAGAATCCTTTCCATTATTTTCTGAAAAATTTCTGGGGCGCAAGTAATTCCAAACATCAGGCGTTTATAACGAAATAAACCTTTTTTTGTAATGAAGGTGGTTATCTCCCGAGAACTAGGAGCAATTTCAACTTGATGGAAAGCTTGTTTTACATCAAGTTTTGAAAAATACTTGGCCATTCCTAATTCAGGTAAAAATCCTCCATAGTAGGCAATGGATGATTTTCACGTTCGACAGCCTCATTTGTTCTTCGCATATCAACACAAATTCAAATGGTGGTAGTCCCAATGCATATTGTATTGTTTGTCCTAAAGTAAAAACAATTTATGTAATTAAGATTTTAAAAATAAAAACTAGGGAAGTTATTGTATGCAAATGCGTACAATTTTTTTTTTAACTATGCGCTCCGAATTATTTTCTAACGCTTTTTTTTTTATCTCCACTTCGAATTCATTTCTAACGCTTTTTATAAATAAAAACATATGCTCCGAAATGATTTTTAACTTGTATGCAAATGCGTACAATTTAATTTTTTTTTTTAACTGCGCTCCGAATTATTTTCTAACGCTTTTTTTTTTTTATCTGTGCTTCGAATTCATTTCTAACACTATTCTTATTTTCTCTTTTTTTTTATATTTATGATCTGCGCTGCGAATTATTTTCTAACGCAATCAAAGATATTATTGTGGTGCGAATTTCGTTCCAATTCATATACACAGAAAATGTATCTTCTCTGTCTAATATCTAATTGAATACATACCAAAGTTGTGGTTCATTATTATTTTGTGGAACTTCTATTTCTATATTAGAATCTTCTATTTCTATATTAGAATATATATTTTTTATTTTATTATTATTTTGTAGTTATTTTGCCTTCGTCGCCAATATTATATTTTGAATGAAAACACATCTAATCTGTTCTGAGTTCAAGTAAAAAGTAATTTATTATTTTAATTAATTGACAATCAATTGTAGTTTACAACTACGATACTACACGATGTTACTCCGTTTTCCGCCTGAAGTTCATCCACGCCATCTGGTTTTGTCGATTTGGCTTAGAAATCACTAACTCTATTTCACTTTGGTTAGGTGATTGAGATTGAGACTATTTGTCTTTCAAATTACCTGGTATGTTACTCACTGGCGAAATTTTGACTGTCATCACTCTAAAGCAACTGGTCGAATTGACTACTACGTCTACTACGCTGTTCCTTCTATTATCCTTGCAGGCAACAGGGTTGTTCGTTATCCCGATGTAGATTTCTTTACTATATTTTGCTAAAGTTTCGCACCTTCTTTTTGCTGAAACACTTCTGCATCTTTTTAAAATCTCGTAGCTGGTGTTGTTTTTTTCTTTCTTCAAAGCAAGCTTCCTTCAATCTTCCTCCCGTTGACATAAAGCTGCTGAGAAGCTCTTGTTTTCTTCTGGTTCCACAATCTGTACACCTCCGTTTTGCATTTCTTTGCCTGGGTGCATTCGGAGTCAAACCATAAGCTTCTCGGCGGTGGTGGTTGTGAGGGCCCAATACTTCCTAAGTATAATTTTGAATGATTTGTTGATATTTCTGCCACTGGTCTTCTGGGTATCAGATCAGCAGCACAAGATTTATCTCAAGATCGAGGGATATGTGGTGTAAAAGGCTTAAGCGGTTATTGTTTACGTGTTCGACGAAGATACTTACTAAGAAAGAAGAATTATTTACAAATAGTGAGAATTTCTACCCAAGTTCTATAGAAAAGTGGGCCCTAAAAAGACAGAAGACCTGTATCCAGTTTTCGCATTTTTCTTATAAAAAATCCGTCACTGGGTGGTGGTTATATAAACCCTCCTCGTATATATTCATCCTCAGTTGATAGGTACTCAGTCAGTGGCAAGGTAAATCAAATTGCAATGAAAATGAAAATGACATTCCCCCAAGGAGATAGGCAAGCTAGAAGCATGACAACAACATAAAGAATAAAAATAATTATTACTGTGAGCTCTTTTTTCTTGACTGTTTTTTTTTTTTCTTCTTTTTTTCAATTTCCACTTGCATTTTTTTTTGCAGGATTATTACGAACTACTTTGTGGTTTCGTTGGCTGTGGCAGACATGCTGGTGGCTCTTTGTGCCATGACATTCAATGCATCCGTAGAGGTGTCCGGTAAATGGATATTCGGATCAATCATGTGCGACGTGTGGAACAGCTTTGATGTTTACTTCTCCACAGCGAGTATATTGCACCTCTGTTGTATATCTGTCGACAGGTGAGTTATTGGGTTATTTTTGCAATCAATTCATCTCCATCTTTCGGTCTTCCGTCGTCATCCATCCGTCTATCCGTCCTATATATCGGCAGGCCATTGTTTGTCCTCAATACTTAATTAGAACAGAAAAAGGATGACCAGGGGAGATTTAGCGATGGAGATGCATGTCGTACTCGTAATAAATTGAGGAGCAATTCTGATTTCTCCAATTAATCGTTTCGATATATTGTATATTGTTTGCAGGTATTACGCAATTGTGCAGCCACTGGACTACCCGCTCATAATGACCCACACCAAAGTCATCCTCATGCTGATAGTGGTTTGGCTGTCACCTGCTCTGTTGTCATTTGTTCCCATATTCCTGGGATGGTATACCACGGAAGCCAACTGGCAACACCTGAAAACGAATCCCCATGTGAGTATTGTGAACTAAATAGTCCTACATTAGCCTCAAGGCACTATAGATGTTGATGATGATGGGAGATAATGATGGCAAGGGAAAACTTTTAGAAAACTTTCAGCAAAACTTTGCAACAACACCTCGAGAGCTGGTGTTTGTTTATAGTTAAACAATTCTCCCACAGTGTCATTTTGGTTTTTGTGTATTCCTATGTAAATAGATTCAGGGTTTTTTTTGTTAGTTGGCGTGGGGACACTGTGTTGGATTAAGATTTTTAAATCAAGGGACATGATTTACATAACACAAACCCACCCATTTACATACTCACTGAATATTCCACTCAAACTATAACAAATTGTTTGTCTCTCTGGAAATATTTTGATGTTTCCTGATAATCCCAACTAATTTCTACTCCGAAAAGATAAGCATGTCAGTTTGTCAGTTCTTTATGTTAAAAGTTGCTGATTCAATATTCGTTGTTCAAGACCACTTTAAAGTAATTTTTTTGTAGGTCACCAATAAGTTTTGCACATCTAAACTTTTTTTGAACTATAAATCGAGTTCGTACGATACAGCAAGATTCGTTTCTCGTGGCGGTGGTGGCTGATAAAGTTTTCTCTAGAAAAAAATAAATTTCTAGTCGTGCGTGTAATTTCCCAACTATATATGTATATAATAGCTATATCAATTCTATTATAAATCAATGCTCCGGAAAATGGAAAAGACAATTTCGAAGCAAATCTGATATCGAAGTCAATAAAAAGTTTAAAATGCTGAGCATCGACAGTAACATACCGAACTAGGTCGCACGTACTTGTTGCTTGTGGTTCAAGGTTATAATAGATTGGTTAAGTTTTGGAGATGTGAGTTATTGGTTAACTTCTATTAGCATGTAGAAACATTTGTAACGGAAAGAGCATGCAATTGATTTTTTTTTTTTTTTTTTTTTATTAAATAAAAGATACAAATATTTGGTTAATCAAAAGTAACTACCTATGTTCTACATAAATAAATTTATGTATGCATTTACAAAATTTTTAAATTTGAAATCAGAAAATGGTTTAATCATTTCAATAATTCAGAAATAAGCAAATAATATGGAGGGCTCACAGCTGTACCGAACCAAGTTAAAACAAAAAAATTCAAAGATAATAAGATACTAAACTGCCATTAATTAATTAATGTTTTACTCGTAAAAAGGAAAAATCTTAAGTTTATTCTCTAAACTAAATTATTATTATAATTCTCTTATTTAAAAACGAAAAACTTGAGTTGAAAAATGTCCACAAAAATCAGCAAAAACAAAAAAAACGAAATATGACTTGGTTCGGTACAGCTCTGAGCCCTCTATATATGCGAAGCCTTATACATATTTTAATAAAAATCGTAGCTGTCTGAAAAAATTGACGAGAAAATACCAAACGCTGTTAAATATCTCCTCTAACGAAATATTCAAGCTTGTAGCATTTTGAATTTTAGTTTTGGGGTTAGGTTAGAAAAAGAGAGACGTGCACAGCACAGAGGCTGTTGCGTACACGGGGGTCTATTGATACATTGTGATCCACTAATTAAAGAAGGCAAAGATGCACCTAAACTAATGGTTCACATAGACTGGTTCGTTTGTGAACCAGCCTGTGCTTTCTATGAATTTTCTCATGTTTACCATTGAGAACTGCGCTAGATCGTCTAGTTCTCCAACAAACCTGTTTCCAAAATAACGGAGTCGATTCGTTTGGAGGTTTGGACAATCACAAAGCAGGTGTTTAATGATTTCTATTTTTTCTACGTCCTGACAGCTCCTACAGAAATCGGGTGCGCATAAACCCAGTCTGGTGGCCGTCATCGATCGCAAGACCTGAAAATAACGACACTAATGAGTCATCAACAAATCTAGCTGTTATGTTATCTGCCGCAACACTTGAAGAAACACATTCATTTCAAACGGCATCATATGTTCAACCGATCATTAAAAATGCAATTGACTTGTGCCCAAAAAAGTGCAGCAAGATAAAAACCAACCAGGTCAACGCACTTCTAAACTGATTGGTAACTGGACTGCCACTGATGGCACAGCTGATTTTTCATTCTCATCAGTCCTTAAGCTTAAATTTCTTCATATGTCTTTTGTCAGTACAAACTTCACCGAGAAGAACATTACTTCTTTTGTAGCACATAGACTTGAACTTCCGGAAAGTGTGCTTCTATGCAAGAGAATAATTAAAAGTCGATGTTTGAACTCTTCATTTCACTAATTTCAAAATTGGAATTCCAGAGTTTGCATTTGAGGAAGCATTTAATCCTTCTATGTGGCCATTGGGTGTGCAGATTAAGAACTTTATCCAACGTCCAAAATAAAAAAACGCGAGTGGTGCGAACCAAATTTCAACAACATAACATGTGCTCCATCGTCTTCCTTGAATCCGTCACAGCTAAGAATTTATTATCAAAATACTGGTGGCTTGCGAGAAAAACAAATGAGTTTTTTATCACTTCAAGTGCACACGATTATGACGTAATAATATTAACAGAAACCTGGCTGCACCATGAAATCTATTCTTCCGAGCTGTTTGATTCTTCATACGTTGTCTATCGAGTGGATCGTTTTCTAGAAATTGGTATGGAAGTATTAATTGCAGTTCGTACTTCACTCAGAGCATTTGTTACATAATTCAAATAGAGCTGAATATCGTTTTATTGTTAATTATATTCATAGGCGCCCGGAGGGGGGGGGGGCAAGGGGGGGGCAGTTGCCCCCCTGGCTCTGGACAATACCACACAACTAAGGAATTTTTCATTTTTTCTCTTTGAATTTTAATAAAAAATTTGCCTTTTCTCCATGATTTGCCCCCCCCTGGCTCTGGATCATACAAAATGTATCTGAAAATATCCTTAGTTTCGATATTGTTGGAAAATATGGATATTTTCTTTACAGCTTCTTTATTGAATTCATGGTTTGCCCCCCCTTGGCATTACCACATTTAATTTTGACAACTACCTATTTGTCTTTTTTTGTCAAGGTTTATGATTTGGTTTGGTTTTGTTATTTTGCAATAGCTCGCTCGCACTTCATTTCACAGCAAAACATCCAACTTCAACTTTGTAGAGAGCTTTCATTTTACCCGCGAAGTACGTTGCTGACGTTGTATCACAACCGGATAAAGCGTGCAAAAATAAAATGTTGTCTGATACTATTCGGTCATATTTGATACTTTTTGTTGAGTACTATTTCTCTGGTGCGTGTGATTCTTTCGGTTTCCGAAGAAAGACATTCGCATGATGTTTCCCATGTTCCGTTAACAAAACAAGAATATCAATATCCTCGGAAACGATTGTAACATAGTCATGCACATAAGACTCCTTAATGGCTGTAGTGACAATAAGCAAATCAGCATCACCTTTGTCCTGAAACACCGTGTAACCTGTGTCTAGCAGTTTATGTTTAAGGAGTTGGATAAACTTATTTCTGTTCTGCTCATTGGCTAGGAATGGTTCTTAGGCTGTTGTTGGAACAGTAGCAGCATTAAAGTTCAGAATGCAAAACCTCCGGTTTACACTTGGTGTGAAAATATATAGATAACTCAGTTTTCAACAAGTAACGTCGGTGCCCTGACCTTCCCGGCTGCCCCACGACCTTCTATGTTGTATGCAACTCCACGTATGATATATGTTAAGTTTATATCATTACTATGGGCAAAATTTTTAGTAACATTTTTTTTGTACGATTCATCGGATAAACATTTTACGAAAAAAAATATTATACTTATTTTTTCTCTTGACTCATAAAGTTTATAGGTCGTTATAAGAACTAAAAATTATTCTAAGAACATCATCCAAAAAATTCAAAGGTAACCGGAATAACTCAAGAAAAGTCATACCACCCCCAAACCACAACCCATAGATGAACATTGGCCCCTTATAACTGAAAGATTAAACAACCTTGAGAAGTCATTGATATGTTGTAAAGTACACACTTCACAACCTCCAACGTCTTTTCCTCACCCACTTCCATTTCTCATGCCCTTTCATGACCCATCCATTCATTTTCAATTGTAACCATTGCCACTTCAAATTCCCACAGTCATCATTTCCTTTCGATTGACCAATATTCCATATTCCATATTCATCATTTACTTTATTGTTCAACTCTGAATCCAAATGCACTCTTTTTTTTTCCAATCCACACTATCCAATTTCATTTTTTTTCTTGACACAAAAAACGTGCATTACTCCCAGCTGTGCACAGGCACACTTCGGAGTCGGTGACATGTTTTTTTTTGTGTGTGTTCTCGAGTCGGGTAGCGAGGCAGATATCCCACACTAAGAATCGGACCGCCGCATCGTCGAGTCATATTAAGAAATTCTAATTCGTTTCTATTTTTTTGTATTTTTGAAGTACTAAACCTTTTCCAAATCTTGAATTCAACTAAGTTAAGAAACTCTGAATCTTTTTTTTCAAATTATAAAAATAAGAATGTAAATTAGTGATAAGAACCAAATTGAACCTAAATAAATGTTTAATAAAATTTAATAAAATAAAAACACAAACTATATTTTGTTTGGCTTCACATAAAAGAACAAGAACACTAAAAAAGGTAAGACCCCGCTTGAGATTCGTGCGTCTCAAGTTAAAAACAAAATAAAGCACAACATAAAAATTGGTGTCAGGTGTGGGGTTTGCCTGAAAAGTGACAAGTGCAAACAAGAAGTGAAACAAAAAAAAAAAATAACAAAAAGTGAAACAACAACAAAATTTAACAAAAAAAAAAAAAAAAAAAAAAAAACTTACAAGAAAAATAGAGAAAAAGAAAAAGACTTAAATTCAATAAAATAAAATAAAAGACAATCAAAATTCACACATCTACAACATCTGGAACATCAACTTCTACAACATCTTTAACATCTACAACATCTTTAACCAACAGCAACGCCTTTATCTCATTCATCTCTAACTTACGCACAAAAACAGGCAAGAAAGTATTTAGGTATTATTAATTAATTATACAATGTAAAATTAATGTACTTTTATCAAACAAAAAATTATATATTATTTATTGCCTATATCAATTAATATATATTATTATCATTACTTTTATCTATCTAATTTTTTTTTTAAATTCGAATCAATTTTTTTTTTTTGAATAAATTTTTTTTTTTTCTTCTTTCTTAAATACTTATTATTATAATATAATCAGTTTATGTCCGAGAATAAAACTTTCGAAATATCCGACTGCGAAGATTCCGATTCTAGTACTGTCGAAAACTCCTCCTCCTCCGAGATCACTAATTCCATTTTAGAAACCGAAACTGAAATGGCTCCAAAACTAGATCGATCTTTTGCCCTCAAACTAATTCCCGAATTTGATGGGAACAGAGCTAATCTCCACAAGTTCCTAAATGCGTGTGATTTGATATCCGAAGATATCGCCGCTACCGAAATTCCTATCCTTCTCCTAATTATTAAAACTAAACTTATTGGTCCAGCATATAATATAGTAAAATACACAGAATTCACCTCCTGGGAATCCCTTAAGGAAAAACTAGTTCAACAATTCTTAGAAACAAAATCTCTGTCCCAACTCCAGTTGGAACTAATACATATAAAGCAAAGAACAAATGAGACAGTGCGTTCTTACTCTAATAGATTGGAACAAACGCTTGCAAATCTGAACGATGCTTGCATAGCTAGCGAAGGGTCAGAAAGTTCTAGCGTTATTATCAATCTCAACAGTAAAACTGCTTTAAAAGCATTCGAGAGAGGCCTTAATCCTAGAATAAGTCTCATCATCAAAGCTTCGAGATTCACAACTCTGACGGAAGCTATAGAAGCTGCCGTGTTAGAAGAGAAAAGTGGTTTCTCATATAATAACCAAACTTCCTATAACCCATCACAACTAAAACCCAGAAATCCTACCTCTTGTAATTTTTGTAAAAAAACTGGACATAGCATCGAACAATGTTACTTAAAGAAAAACAAAGAACAGCTTCCTTCTTTCAAAAGTGAGGTTAAAAAAGTAACAATTACTTGTAGTTATTGTAAGAACCTCGGACATCATATAAACGAATGCAGAAAAAGGGAGTACAATAATAATAGAAAACAAAACAATTCTAATGCAATTTCCTCCTCCTCAACAAATAAGCATACGGAAAACCATTCAGAGGCCGGAACCAGTGGCAGGCTTCGGACTCAAACTTAATCTCTTCTCGCCACATCTTCCATATAAATTTAAATAATAAAATAAGTAGAGTAGACTCAATCAAAATTTCATCTGAAACCTTGCTTAATCCTCAACCTTCAAAATTTCTCGTCGATGGTGGTAGTGAAATTTGTTTGATTAAAATAGATAAATTAAAGCCAGAACTACATGTAGACTCTAACATAATTCATTCTCTTTCTGGCATTACAAATTCAGTTATTCATACCAAAGGAGTTATACAACTGCGTATCAATCTTCCCAAAAATATAACTATTTCTTATCCTTTTCATGTAGTAGATAAAAACTTCCCTATAAGTACTGACGGGATAATAGGTAACAATTTCTTAGATGATCATAAAGCTCAAATCGACTACGGCATTAAAATGCTTACATTCCCTTGGAAAACTTTCATTGTTGAATATGATCTAATCCTTTCAAGTCTTGTTACTATCCCACCTAGATCAGAAATCATAGTACCCGTTCTCAAAGAAATTAATGTGGATAGTATATGTCTCTCCCAACAATTTCCCAATGGATTATATATTGGCAATAGTATTACTCCTGCCAATAGTTCTATCTCGTACATATCGGTCGTTAATTCCTCTGAATCCCTCATTGAGCTTAATACTGATGACATAGTATTTGACGAAGTTTCTAACTACAATGTTCTGCAAATACAACAATATCCTGCTTCTTATGATAGAATTAAAACTATACAAGAGCTAGTCGAGACAGACCACATGACAAAAAAAGAAAAGGAATCTATTCTAAATTTATGTTGCTTGTATAGTGACTTATTTTTTATAAAAGGAGATAAGTTAACTCATACCTCTTCTGTACAACACCCAATCCTTACCCCGGATGCAACACCTACTTATATAAAACCCTACAGGTTGCCGGAAGCACAACGACAAGAAGTGGATAAACAAATCCATGAGATGATGGACGATAATATTATCCAACCATCGAATAGTCCGTGGAATTTCCCACTTATTGTTGTTCCGAAAAAACCTGATAAAGATGGTAATAAGAAATGGAGAATCGTCGTCGATTTTCGCAAACTCAACGACAAAACTGTCGGTGATGCATTTCCATTACCCAACATAACTGATATTCTAGATCAGTTGGGAAGTTCAAAATTTTTTTCTACTTTAGACCTCGCCAGTGGATTCCATCAAATCCAAGTTAGACCGGAAGATAGAGAGAAGACCGCCTTCTCTTCACCTTTTGGTCATTACGAATTCATTAGAATGCCTTATGGATTAAAAGGTGCCCCAGCCACCTTCCAAAGGTTGATGAATAATGTATTGACTGGTCTACAAGGTATAAAAACCTTTGTTTATATGGATGACATCGTGGTCTATGGTAAAACCTTAGATGAACACAATTCAAAATTAAAAGAAATCTTTGAACGTCTCAAAATACATAATCTTAAATTGCAACCCGATAAATGCCAGTTTTTGCGAACAGAACTCACCTACCTAGGACACGTGATAAATGAATCAGGTATCAAACCTGATCCGCAAAAGATCGAATGCGTAAAAAAATTTCGCTCAACCTAAAAACGCCAAAGAAATAAAAAGCTTCCTAGGACTTGCAGGTTATTATCGCCGCTTTATTAAAGATTTTGCAAAAATTTCCAAACCTCTTACTAACCTTTTACGCAAGGATGTTCGCTTCGACTGGACTCCTCTTTGTTCAAATGCCTTTCATGGATTAAAAGAAAGACTAATTAATCCGCCTCTCCTTCAATATCCTGATTTCACCAAAAACTTTATCTTAACAACGGATGCTAGCGATGTAGCTATTGGTAGTGTCCTTTCACAAGGTGAAATTGGTAATGACCTTCCTATATCTTATGCCTCAAGAACTCTTAATAAAAGTGAGAAAAATTATTCTACTACTGATAAGGAACTTTTAGCTATTGTTTGGTCAGTCAAACATTTCCGACCTTATCTGTATGGTAGAAAATTTCAACTATACACTGATCATAAACCTCTAATTTATATTCACAACTGTAAAGATATAAATTCCAGAATGATGAGATATCGCCTACAGCTCGAAGAGTTTGAATATGAAATCATCCATAAAAAAGGTGAACAAAATACAAACGCTGACTGTCTTAGCAGAATCGCAAAAATGACTCTTCGATCCGATACAAAATCCTCTTCTACTTCTTCTCGAAATTCGTCATCTTCATCATCTCCCATATCGTCTGCAAGTACTAATTCTTTTTCTACATCGTCAGTTCCTAGTTCTTGTTCATCACCACCAACAAATACGAATTTGTCTTATTCATCGCCAACTGCTAATTCTTGTCCAACATCCATAAATTCAAGTTCGTCTTCTAAATCTCCAATTTCTAATTTTTGTTCAAAACCAATTCCTAGTCCTTGTTCTAAATCTCCACATACAAATTCAAATTCTTCTTCAATATCTTGTTCCAAATCTTCGAAAACTAATTCCAATCCCAGTTCCAAATCAACAAATACGAATTCTTGTTCTAATGCTTCAAATGAAAATACTAATTCTTGTTCCACATCTTCTATTATAAATAATGATCCAGAAGCATCTCCTTCATCTACAAATCATAATAATAATTCTTCTTCTTCAAGTGCTTCAACATCTTCAAATAACAACTCTAATTCCTTACAACCTAGTTCTAATTCTTGTTCAACGCCTTCAGTCATAACTACTAACTCTTCGAATATTTCTTCGGCAAAACCAGATTTGTCGGAAAATGAAATCAAAACTATTCTTAAGGAATTCCATTTAAATCCAATTGGAGGACACTGTGGCGTCAACAGAACCTTTAAACGTATAAAACTATATCACAATTGGAAGAATATGTTTCAAGATATAAAAAACTACATTAAAAATTGCGAACTCTGTCAGAAAAATAAAGTAACAAAATACACCATGGAACCTATGGTCATAACTTCAACTTCCAAATACCCCTTCGAAAAGATTTCTATTGATATCGTTGGTCCCTATCCTATAACTAATAATAATAATAAATATCTTTTAACATTCATCGATGATCTTACTAAATACACTGATGCAATTCCTTTACCAAATCAAGAGGCGAATACAATCGCCGAAGCATTCGTCAAAGAAATAATATTTCGATATGGCACACCCAAATACGTCTTGTCCGACCAAGGCCAAAATTTCCTAAGCGATATATTCAAAAACGTATGTAAACTTCTTAAAATTACTAAACTCCAAACTACTGCATACCGACCACAATCAAATGGATCTTGCGAAAGAAGCCACAGAAACTTCGTTGAATATCTACGTTGTTTTATCAATAAATCTCAAGATGATTGGGATAACTGGATTAAATATGCCGTTTTCGTCCATAACACGACTCCCAACACTTCAACGTCATACACTCCCTTTGAACTTATGTACGGTAGACAAATTGAACTTCCTTCTAGTGTTACAAAAAACCCTGAAATCTGCTATAATTACGATTTGTATGCAAACGAACTAAAATCAAGGCTCCAACATTGTCATCAAATTGCTAGAGACAAACTTCTCAAGAGTAAGGAATCTTCAAAACTTCAGTACGATAAAAGGCAAAATCCTGGAGACTTCCAGATAGGAACGCTTGTTCTACTCAAAAATGAAAGTAATCCAAAAAATAAAAACAAAAAGCTTCTTCCTCTTTGGTCAGGACCTTACGAAATCTTATCCAAGTCAGGAGTAAACTCCGAAATTAAAATTAAAAATAAAATAGTTAAAGTCCACAACAATAGACTAAAAATTTTTTCAAGTTAATCAAAATCTTCAATCTCAATATTCTTTCCAGAAATGGAGAAACTAATATTCGTAATTCTCATCTGTAACATAATTCTGAGTGACCCAATGATGATCAACCACGAGCAACCATATGAAATCGTCGATTTGAAAAACAAGACTGGAATATACTACGAACACGTTGGTAACCTTAAGCTCTTCTCTAACCATTGGAATTTAGTCATATATACTAACTTTACCGAACTCAAATCACAATATAGTTCTATTTTACTTACCTATGACAAAATTCTATCTACTTGTAAGCAACTTCTCTCTTCTCACGAACTCCCATCCCAATGCGAATCACTTCCTACCCTATCTACTTTAATACTTGATCGAATAAAATCTCAAGATCAAATTATTAACAAATACTTAGGTACAACCATAAAACCTAGATTACAAAAGAGAGGATTAATAAATGCTATTGGTTCTATATCCAAACAACTATTTGGCACCCTCGACGACGAGGATGCAAAAACTTTTTCTCGACACATAAATAAACTTAACCAACAACAACATTACGAATCCCAATTACACGAAAAACAAATTTCGATATCAAAAAATATCATCCACCAATTAAATCTTACAAACGACCAAATTATTAAAATAAAAGAAAAAATTAAGGAAACCGATAAAATCATTAATCAATTAAACAAAAACTCAAATAATAATAACATAATTAATAAATCCTTCCTTCAACTAAATGAACTTTTCACAATGTTCAACTCTTTATCAGAATATTACTATTCAACAAAAGATCACCTTCTTAACGCTATTTACTCCGCAGCTCATGGAAAACTTCATCCATACCTTATTGATCCTTCTAAACTCACTGAAGAAATTAAAAAAGTACAGTTACTCCTTCCAGAAGAAAATCGTTTACCACTTCCTCTACAAGAACAATATATAGATACACTTTTTAATCTCTTAGAAACTCATGTTTACTACATTGAAAACCAAATTAATTTCGTATTAAGAATCCCTCTTACTTCTTCCAAAACCTATAACGTTTATAAAATGACTAGTATACCAAATCTCATCGAAAACAAAACGTATGGAATTATAATACCCGAAAAACCTTTTCTTATCGTAGACTCAGAAAAACAATCGTATTTTCTCTATGATAAACATGACATAGACAAATGTCAAACAACTTCAAAAAATAATTATCTTTGCGAAAGAAACGCACCAATCCTTTTCACCTCATCAAGCAGTGCCTGCGAACTGAATTTACTTTCCATTCTTCCAAGTGAAATAAGTAATTGCTATATTCAATTAATGCAAATATATCACCCTATTTTCCTACAGCTAGCAGACTCCAATTCTTGGATTTTCGTTTCCCCAAATCCAGAAAATCTTATTATTAAATGCCAAAATCTTAACTCTCAAATAAACATAAATGCAACCGGTATTCTTAAAATCCAACCGAACTGTATCGCAAACACTAGGTACCAATCCATTAACTCCAAAACAAATTTCGAAACAAAAACCAATCTCAACTTTATTTCATCAAATCCTTATCTTTCATTTAATATAACACAACCACAATTTGAGAAAATTCCCAGTTACGTGACAAAGTCCTTCAATATACATAACCAGATTGATGACCTTAATTCCATCAGTAAAGATATAGAAAACATAAAAAACTCCAAGTTCACATATTCTGAAGTCGATCACGAAAATAAAAATATGATAATAGTGTTCCTTCTTGCAATGTTTTCCGCCATACTTATGGTTATAATCATATTACTCATGCGAAATAAAAATAAAACTTTAGTAAGCACCAACAAAATATCGAATTGCTTACCATTAGAAGAAATAAAAACCTCAGACCCAGTCCAAACCATAAACGTACAAATTCCAGAACCATTACCAATACCTACACCTCGTCTAGCCCCATCTAATCTTTCTCGTTCACTTCCGATTCCATCATCTAAAGCCGAAACTCGCACCATTCCAAGGTACAAGTTTCGTTCTTAAGGGGGGAGGTGTTGTAAAGTACACACTTCACAACCTCCAACGTCTTTTCCTCACCCACTTCCATTTCTCATGCCCTTTCATGACCCATCCATTCATTTTCAATTGTAACCATTGCCACTTCAAATTCCCACAGTCATCATTTCCTTTCGATTGACCAATATTCCATATTCCATATTCATCATTTACTTTATTGTTCAACTCTGAATCCAAATGCACTCTTTTTTTTTCCAATCCACACTATCCAATTTCATTTTTTTTCTTGACACAAAAAACGTGCATTACTCCCAGCTGTGCACAGGCACACTTCGGAGTCGGTGACATGTTTTTTTTTGTGTGTGTTCTCGAGTCGGGTAGCGAGGCAGATATCCCACACTAAGAATCGGACCGCCGCATCGTCGAGTCATATTAAGAAATTCTAATTCGTTTCTATTTTTTTGTATTTTTGAAGTACTAAACCTTTTCCAAATCTTGAATTCAACTAAGTTAAGAAACTCTGAATCTTTTTTTTCAAATTATAAAAATAAGAATGTAAATTAGTGATAAGAACCAAATTGAACCTAAATAAATGTTTAATAAAATTTAATAAAATAAAAACACAAACTATATTTTGTTTGGCTTCACATAAAAGAACAAGAACACTAAAAAAGGTAAGACCCCGCTTGAGATTCGTGCGTCTCAAGTTAAAAACAAAATAAAGCACAACAGATAGCTAATTTTATAGGCAATTTTATTCTCTACAAAGGTGAAAGTGGACGTTTTGCCGTGAAATGAAATGCAAGCGAGCTATTGCATACAAACAAAACCAATCTCTTTTTCAAGATAGCGGCTTTTCCCTAACCTCAAAAATCACAAAAACTCGTTTTTATGATAAGAAGGCGTACCCAAACAGATCATCATCATCATCATCAAGTCCTGTAACCCCGGTTGGGGCATAGGGCGCCAACAAATCGTTTCCATCCTTCACGGTCTGCAGATAGATATTTTAACGGTGGCCACGTCTTTCTCTGGGAGTCTGCTTCTGCTAGAACTGTTGATTTCCATGTTGTTCTTGGTCTTCCAACCCGCCGTGCACCCTGAGGATTCCATTCAAATGACTGCTTTGCAATTTCATCGTTTGGTTTCCTCAGCGTGTGACCAATCCATTGCCATTTACGCTTTCTTATGTCAACGTCCAGCCGCTCTTGACTTGTCCTGCGCCACAATTCCTCGTTTCATATAATTTGTGACCAGCGAATTTTTAGAATATGGCGTAGACAACGGTTCACAAAAGCCTGCAATTTCTTTGAGATGGTAATGGTGACTTTCCAGGTTTCGCAAGCATATAACAGCACGGATTTGACATTGGATTCGAAGAATCTCAACTTTGTGCGCAAGGAGATTTGACATGATTTCCAAATTTGGGAGAGAGAACCGAAGGCTGCGCGAGCTTTATTTATTCTACTTTGAACGTCCAGATCAGTACCACCACAGATACTAGAGTTACATAGATATCGCATCCAGTACAAATAAAAATGACCATTTTTTCAATATTTTGCGATTGCAAGCTCTTTTGTTTTGTCCTCGAAAATCGAGTCGGCTGTTCAAACTACTGATGACTTGTTGTTGACGCTTTGTATTTATGTCTATGTATGTACATTTATTTCTTTTAACGTCATATGTGGTCCATAACTCACACAATATTGATATAACTGGGATGTAGCTCTACGTCCCACGCTAAAAAAGTAGTCATTTTTATTTGCTCTGCGTGCGATATCTATGTACCTATAGTATCTGTGGTACCACCATTTGCTGAAACAATACTTTCAAGGTAGTTAAATTGTTCAACCTCTTCAACTGGCGTCTCCTGTATTAAAATACGCTGATGTGTGGAGCGGCCTGTGAGCATTATTTTTGTCTTTTTGCTATTTATTTTAAGACCACTCGCCTCTCCTTTTACCTTCAGAGCTTGACACATCCCGTTCAGCCCGTTGATGTTATTTGCCAAAAGACATATATCATCGGCATAGTCTAAGTGGCTAAGCCTTTCAAACGGTCTCCATTGAATGCCCTGCCTCTCTGCTGTTCCAACGCTGGCCGTCAAAACATCGTCAATCGCCAGTAGAAAGAGAATTGGCGATAGAACATCTCCCTGTCTCACACCCTGCCGCACTTCGAAAGAGTCGGATAGCTGCCCATTGTGTAAAAGAAAGCATCTTGCGTTATTATAAGACTCTCTTATAATGGCAACAATTTTTGGGGGAATTCCTCTACCAAGAATGATCTCCATATACATTCGCGGTTGACTCGGTCAAAGGCCTTCTCAAAATCCACGAACATGAGGCAAAGCGGTGATTGAAACTCCGCAGACTGCTCAAGAACGATACGCAGAGTGTTGATATGGTCGACACAAGACCGCCCACTGCACCCACCCAAACAGATTCCATAAAAAAATTGTCCATCGAAAAATGCGGTTTGATTTCCTAATTTGACTGGGCTAAATTCGAAATTTTTGGTTTGAATTTTCAAATCTTATTTTTTTCTTATTTCGAGTCGAGTTAGTTACGCGTTGGATTGGTCACACACTGAGGAAACCAAACGATGAAATTGCAAAGCAGTCCTTTGAATGGAATCCTCAGGGTGCACGGCGGGTTGGAAGACCAAGAACAACATGGAAATCAACTGTCTTAGCGGAAGCAGAATCCCAGAGAAAGACGTGGCCAGAGCTTAAGTACCTTGCAGCAGACCGTGAAGGATGGAGACGTTTTGTTGACGCCCTATGCCCCAGCCGGGGTTACAGGACACGATGATGATGATAGTTACGCCATTTAGAATTCAAGAACGGCTGGACCTATATTTAATTGATATCTGATTTGTTGGAATCGTCTCGAATAGTAGAGAATAACTAATAAAATATCGGAAAAATTCACGGAAAAAATTATATGCACTTAGGGCACCTGTTTTATACATACAAAATAATAAATCAATTGTGTTTGAAAGTAGATTAATCAATAATATTATCAAATTTTGATCTGAAAAACTAAAATAAAAAAAATTATAATATATGTACATACAGTTTATTATCCGGAGATCGTTTTATGCAATATTTATAGAAAATAATTTAACGCTGAACAATTTGTAAACAGTACATCCAAAGTTGTTTTGGATTTTGTCATTGGATGAACGGATTTAAATAAGGACCTGAAAAGGTCCTTTAAATAAATCTTTCTTCATCAAGTATCCATTCACTGCGGCTGTGAAGCTATTTATTAAAAAAAATGGTCCCCATCAGTCAAGCCATTCATTTTTAAAGTCTGTTGAAGAATGGCTACGATGTCGATGCTTTAAGAAAACTTCTAAGAAATCAGAAATTTTCAAATTTTTTTTACAAAAATGTGATTTTATGGCCTTTTCGAATGGGGATAGAATGACAGTTCTTGTTCTGAAAAGGAGAGAAAATTGTTCCGGATTTGATTTCAGAATCGTTCACACGTATCGAATCGGTCTTCCGGATTGCCAATCGAAAAGGCCATTAGGGAAATTCGTTGACATTTGGATATTTTCAAAACAGTGTCTTTCAGAAGCATGTCAACATTTTGCAACTTCGTTATTCCTTGAAAGATTTCAATGAAATTGACACAGAGGTGATGGCTTGTACAGAATTAAAAAAGAAAAAATATTTTCAAAACAGGGTTAAAAAAATGTCAACTTCGTTGTTCCTTGAGTAATTTCAATAAAATGACAGGATAGCTGAGACTGAGACAGAATTATAACAGAAACGAATATTTTCAAAACGGTGTTTCAAAATATGGCACCATCATCACCATGACCTGTGGCAATTTCATTGAAATCACTCCATTCGATTTCATTGAAATCTATCAAGGTCAAAGGATTTCAAAACTTTTTTTTTTGAAACTGTCCTTTTTCCTTTTGTAAAATTACATTTCTATTTCTTATTTCAAAGGTTCGTGAATGGATCTTCAATAGTTCTCGCATAGTTAATTCGGAACTAACCATATTTTATAGATCCTAGCATTTTTAGTTCGATCGGGAAAATGAATTTTGTTTTAATAGAATCAAAAATAACAACCCTTTGGATTTTTCACGAGTGAACGAATGATATTTTATTGTTCTATGAACCTTGCATTTTATACTAAAACTTCCAAAAAAATGCCTGTGTGGTTAAATAAGTTAAATAAGTACGGTCTACTATTAAATATAAAATAATTTTATGCTGGATAGCTATTAACAGTACCTCAAATAGAACGTTATTTTGGATTTTTTCATTATTGACTGAAGGATTTAAATGAAATTATTTATAAAACTTCCAAAGAGGTCAAATTATACTGCATATTAAAATCAAAAAAAAAAATTTTTGAATACCCATTTTTTTCGAAAATTTGATATCTCAAAATTGGTTTGGTGTCTGCCCCCCCCTGTACAAAATCCTGCGGGCGCCTATGATTATATTAGACCTAAGAGTAGCTTAGAATTATATGTTCAACTTGTTTCAAATGTTAGTAATTTATTGGAGGGCTTATCTTCTAATCAATATCCGTGTATCTTCGGTGACTTTAATCTTGGCGACATTGATTGGCGTTATCAGGAAGATGAGCAAATCCTTTAATGTTTCTAGGGATGTGGAAGTTGAATTAGTTGATAACTTTTCCTTGTTAGGATTAATCCAAATTAATCATGTAAAAAATAGTTTAAATAGGTTTCTCGATCTTGTATTTAATCTTAAAGATTTTAAATTTATGGTATTTGAATCAGACTTTACATTAGTAAGAAATCAAATTCATCACAAGGTCATTATGGTTGTATTCGAACTTTATAATTTTCAACCTGTTAGTACCAATAACTGTTTTACATTTAATTATAAGAAGGCTGACTTCATTTTGCTTAATAATTATTATAATACTTTAAATTGGGAGCAACTATTTGCAGATAAATCCTTGAATCAAATGTATACCATTTGTTTGAGGGTGTTCAGAAGTTCGTTCCTGTACTTCGAAAGATATCTTCTTTTAAATCTCCCTGGTTCAATAAAAGACTTAAAAATTTATAAAATGTAAAAAACAAGGCTTTAAAGAGATGCAAATTAACAGGCAAATCTGAAGATCGAATTCGTTTATGCAACCGCGACGGGATTTTGATTTTTTGAGTAGATTTCTATACTCACAATATATAAGTTCAGTTGAAAGGGATATCAAATGTAACTCTAAATCTTTTTGGGTTTTTTTAAATTCAAAACGCAAGAGTTCTGCATTTCCTAGTTCTATGGAGCTTGATGGAGAGACCTCCTATGGTACCGGAGCTACATGCAATCTTTTTGCTAAGTTTTTTCAAGCGAATTATAATATCGACATTATACCTAATAGTGAAAACCTGTACAATGATATTAATTCTCAAGTTGATTTCAATGTGTTTTCTCTATCTGATCAAGAAGTATTTGAGGGCTTAACTTCTCTTGATTTAAATATAAAAGCTGGAGTAGATTTGATTCCTCCCTTTTTGATATCTAAATGTGCTGTTTCGCTTTGTAAAGTACTTAAAATTATTTACAATAATTCCCTCCATTCTGGGGTTTTTCTAGAAGAGTGGAAAATATCATCCATAAGCCCTATTTATAAAAGTGGTCTCAAGCATTTAATTAAGAACTATAGACCCGTCTCAAAACTTTCCGCGATTCCAAAACTTTTTGAGAAGTTTGCGTTCAATAGACATAGTTTCTCGATGAAAGAAATTATATCTTCTAGACAGCATGGATTTTTGAAGTGGTCGCTCCACTACTACAAATTTGTGTCTGTTTACAAGTTTTTGTATATCTTCTTTGGAAAAAAAAATGCGGGTCGATGTTTTGTACAGGGATTTCGTGAAAGCGTTCGATAGAGTCCATCAAAGACTTCTTTTAAGAAAGTTGGAGAGGATGGGATTCAAGTTTGGTTTTCTTAAATGGTTGGAATCTTATTTGTCAAACAGATTGTTAAAATCGAAGGCAATCAATCTTTTCTTATTGAAGTTTTATCGGGACTGCCTCAGGGAAGTCATTTGGGACCCCTCCTTTTCAATCTTTTTGTCAATGACATTCCAGAATGTTTGCAATTTTCTAATTGTTTGATGTTCGCAGATGATTTTCTTATAGACTCTTTTGATTCTTCATTCTCATAGTACATGAAACGTTTTCACCAAGTTTTATGGTGGTACCAATTTGTTTGTTTTATTTATTTTATATTTTACCTGTACTGTAATCAAAATTAGTAAAATGACTTGTCATTCCAATTTCTAGAGCAAAAATACAGTTATCTTGTCTATGATGTTGTTCTCAGAGTCCAAACTGATTCCTATGTGGGGATAGTGCACGATGAAAATCGTTCTAATCAATAATAATCGTAATTATACATTTTCCAAAACTATGCTTATAACAAAAGAAGGACTTGTTCCACTTTCAAAAAAAAATTATTTTCAATAAATTTTGTTTAATCGTTTAATTCAGGTAGAAATCGTGCTCTATTGATTATAAGATTATTAATACAAAAAGAGGATACAATTATATTGAAAGTGGACTTATTCCACTTTCAAAATAAAACGGTTCATATTTTAAACGAGTTTCATATAAACCTGCTAGGTTTTCTCATTAACTGATATTTTTTGGAAGAATACCACTCAAATATTAAGGAAAGCGCGTGGGTTGCAAACCCATACTGTGCCGCATTGAAAAAGCCAGCTTCTCTGACATCGTGTAGTTTGAGTGCTTTATTGATTTGACATCAGAGTCATTGATAAAGGCAAATTTTGCAACGAAGAAATCTTAATCAGAATTCTGATATCTGTTGAAGGACGAACTCAAAATGTTTTCAAAACAAGTGAAAATAATTCTTCCGGTTGCAACTTGCAACAACATTCATGCGTGAATCAGGATTCTCTGCCTACGTTGGAACCAAAACAAAACATAGATCCTGTCACGACCCACGATGCAGAGTTATATATTTGGTTTGCAGTTATAATAGATTCAAGCAGATATATGTACCAGCATTATGCACAAAACAAAAAAGGCACATTATTCTCAATAGCAAAAAACTTTCGGAACTAGTTTTAAAATTACCACTTATTATTTTCAACAATAGAATTCCTCCGTTTTGTAAGTTTACATTTTTGTATATTTTCGTTGAAGTAACTTGTTTCTTGAATATAATAAAATGTAACCAAAGTTGAAATACAGTTATGCAGTAGCGGATCCAGGATTTGGCTGTGGGGGGGGCTTGAGGCTCTTATCTTAGACATATCATTTAAAAAAAAGCCACAATCTCTCTCCATACTAATTTTCTTTTCTCAGAATGTAGGCCAGTTGGCATAGTATAGTTGCAGGATAGTTACACTGTACAAAAAGTTGTTAGGATAATTCAAGTGGCTTTCTTTTTATACTGAATGATTTTTGTAAAATTTATACATTAAGGCGGTACGTAGATCGTGCTGAGTTTTATCTCCCACATTTCTCTCCAAACTCTATTTTAACATATCATTTTTGTGCAAAATATCACATAAAACAGCTGTTCTCTGAATACAAATTTTACTTCACTTACTATTTTTTACTTTACTTAATTTCAAAGAATTTTTTTCGATATTTCAAGTAAAAGTGATCAAATAAAATGGGTTTTTGTTCGAATTTTATTCGTTTTCGATTTTTATTTTAAAGCCTGGTTTATACATCCATGTGAAGTGTAGTTTTCATAGAAAAAAATACTTTTTTTCCTAGGCGTGAAAAACTGTCAAAAACTAAATGCAGTTATTTTGGCGAAAAGGAGGAACAATTTTGTCTCGAAACAAATGCAACTCGATGGGCTTTTTGTAACCAAATATTATGACGAAAACTATTTTTTTGAGAACCTTTTGGTTCATTAATTTGATGTTTCATTTCAAATTTGATTTCACTTCGCTTTGAAGTATAAACTAGACTTAACAAAGTAAAGTCCACCTAAATCTCATGAACTAAATAAACTGTAACAATTTCGCTCGAGAATAAAGTGGCGAACAATTATTTCATGCACTAAATTTTGACAGGTATCTTGTTGATATACAGTTGGAAACTATTTTTAATTGGAGATGCGTACCGCTCAGCTAAAATACTAGGCAGAATTTAGGGGAAAATTTTGTATGGGCGCAAAATTGTATCACGTTTCAAAGATATTGGTTAAATCATCTAATTGATATTGGTTAAACGCTAAAGCAAGCATTTACAGACACGCAATTTCGTTCCATGATTGGTTGAATGAATTGATTTATTTCATTTGATTTATTTATTATTTTAAGGAAATCCAAAGAGAAACTTAGATTAAAAGTAGCATCGTTTTAATGAAACGCATGAAATCATCAAAACATCTTCGAACTGCAATTTTTAGTTTTCAATTTCGAGGATACTGATTATAATAAACAGTAATTGTTTCATTCGGTTGCTCGAAACAATTTCATGCTGAGTTTTTTTGCATCGGAAACACAGTTTTTAGAGTTATAAGCTCTAAAATTTTTGGGGGGTCATCTTAGTACGAAAGATATCAACAGAAGAGCTTAGGAAAAAGGTGATATTTGCTCTTGTGGTCAAATTCAATTCTATCGATATCATTAGCTGTCTTTAATTTAACTTTAAGAAATAGCATGCTCTTATCAAAATTTTACCTGAAAAGGAATTTTAAAAGCAAAAGGTAAAATTTTTCACTCAATACAAACACCTACATATCTAAATTTCGGTTTTAAATTTCCGAAAAACTTTATTTAATGCAAATATCAGGTGTTGTCATTAAGCTCCTCAATTGCATTGAACTTGTAAATTTGCTGAACCAACCTCGTTTGTTTCGCCGTTCGCCCAATCCTCTTCGGGCTTGAACATAAACTCTGAATTTTTTAGCGTCTACCTTGTTTTTGCGGCCAGTTCCCTAGGGGCTTAAAAAAAAACACAGTTAACATGTAAATTATTAAGCCCCAACATTATATTTTCGTTCAGTTTCCTTGAAGCTTGAAGCTAATATGTAAAATTTGTAAAGCCCCTGTCCTTATCGAATTTCTTTAAGGATTTTGAAAAAACACAACTGACATCCAAATTTGCTAGCCCCATTCTAGTTTTTTTTTCAACTCTCTTAGGGCTTTGAACAACACATTTTAGGGGTAAATTGATTAGCCCCAACCCTGATTTGTCGTCCCTCTTGTAGGGCTTGGAATAAATAGAACCTACGTTTTTATATTTAAATTGCTTGGTCTCATCTTCGTTTTTTCATCGAATTGCTTTGGAGGCTTAGAAAAACATACTTTCATGCCAATTTTTCAGCCCCAATCTTGTTTTAATAAATATTATATCAATGGTTTTAGAGATCATTCTTTGTTTCACAGTTATTTTAAAAATTCTATGTTTACAAACGAACACAAAATTGAAACATCGTAATAATTTTATTTTGCAACTAAATTAATTGTACGAATCGACTGTGGGGGGGGCTTCAGCCCCTATAGCCCCCCCTCTGGATCCGCCACTGCAGTTATGTATTTCTACATATTACTGGGAAAATGGCATACTCGCAACGAAATGCTCCCCGAGGAATTTCTCGCTGAATAGTGCTCCGCGACTAGAAGGATTTTATGGGTGAACGCATAATCAAAATGCGAATATGAGGGTTTGTAGGTGAATACGTGTTAATATCGGTTACAAAGGTCTGTCAGTATTTTTTTGAGCCCCTAGTGGGGACGAGATATTGAAAATAGTGGTTACTGCCAGCTTTTTATGTTTTTACTTTTCCGTAGAGCCAAAACAAAAATTACCGATATTTTTTTATTTTTTTTTTTGTTTAACTAAAAACTTTCAACAAATATAACCATTATTTCCAGGAAGTGGTTAATATAATGGCTGAATTTTTTTCTTCATGTTCATAAACATTTACCATTTTTGAGTTTATGTATGTATGCGTATGTATAGATACGTATATTCGTATTTTGCGTAAACCATGAAATCATTTGCGTCAGATCTGAAAGTTTAATAAAATTAAAACGGGTTGAAATACCCATACGCAACTTCGTGTGATGATAAATAACGATCGGTAAATACTATACACCAAATATCTCAAAGTGTCAATTTTTGCAGAAACGCCACTTCGTGTTTGAAGCGACGATATACTTGACCATACTAATATTACTTACAATGAGAATAACCCGTTATTTCATATAACCTACAGAAGGGATGGATTCCTTATTCTTGACTGATGCTTAAGACGACGACGCACGCTTAGGACCTAGTCCCTACTCCCTAGTCTTAGGTAACGATAAAACAAGAATAATTTACGGAGAGGTGGAGGGATGGATTCCCTAGTGCTGACTGAAGCTTAATACGCTGACGGTTGGGATGTATTCCCTAGTCTTAAAGCAACGACAAAACAAGAATAGCGGAGAAAGGTGTGGGACGGATTCCAGATGCGTCTAAAGCTTTTCAAGATTAATAAATGGTATTGGCAAATTTGTGGATTAGGTTATAGATACAAAGCTTAAACTTGGTGTATGCTTTATTAGTGAACAGATAAGTCAACAAAAATAATGACCAGGGAAGTTTTCCAGACCGTGTTTTTTGTAGGTATTTAACTAATCCTAAATCAAGCATACCAGTTGTAGCATTGTATCTTGTAGTTAAGAGTGCTCCGAACTGAACAAAACCAGTCATTTGCTAACTTTTTTTTGCGTATATAAGCATCAGATATTTTGTTTTATAAAACTTTTTATTTTTACTAATTGGTCACTAGTATTATTGTACTAAAAAAAAAAACATTTTGTAAAAGTAACGGATTTTAACTTCTAAATTTACATACATTTTCTGTCAAAAAGTACCTTTCAATAATTAAAAATTTCAATATCAGATGATACACTTATGATTATGTAATTAATGAAAATTGTGAAAAATAAATTGAATTTATATCCACTGCAAAAACTTTGTCAAAAAAATACCGTTAGGTAAACAAAATAAAATGTCAAAAATGCGTTTTTTCAAAATTTACAAGAATTTTTATTTTGTATTATTAAAATTTTTACTAGGCACAAAATTAAAAATTTTCGCCAATAGTGGCATAATAAAAATATGGAATTCTATATTATCAAACATTTTTTTGCAAAAAATGGTTTAGTGTTAGCTCCATTTGCTTTGAAAAACAGCAATTTTTGCCAGTTTCTCGTTTTCTTAGAGGCTTTTACCAAAAATTAGAGCACAAAATTAAAATTTGTTTCCAATAATGTCCTGGAAAACAAGTTTATCTATCCATAAACACCTAAATTGTTTTAATCGGACAAGTATACGCTTCACAATCTTTTTCATGGAATCACCATTTCAGTCCGGAACACTCTTAAGTCAAAGCGGCTTGCAGCTCTCCGACTAGTTATAAGTTTTGTTCTATAAACAAAGCAATGCGAGTCTAGGTCAGCTAGTTGGTACTTCAATAAAAAGAATATATTTCCTAAGTTGAAAATTGTTCGCTACCAGTTTCTTGTTTGCAATAATTGTATGTGTCCATCATCAGCAATCTTTAAGAAGTTTCTAATTTGTTTAAGAATTCATTTTCTTCAGGTAACAAGTTTCTCCTTTCGCTGCAGGTTATGGCCATTCCATGTTTTTTTTCTGTTTCTACTTGAAAGGCAGAATAAGTCTTGCCATGCTTTATTGACGTGCACTTGCATAATGCAGTGATGTACCATTACGGGTCAAAGTAATTGCATTATTGATAGCCATCGCAAAACATTAATGATGTTCATTAAGCATCAACGAAGGAGAGGTTTTTTTTTTATTTTTAAACTTAAAGACGAACTTTTTATGTCGATTTTTATTTTTAAACGATACCAAACTAATTAAAGTTTTGCTTGCAGATGTATTTTCTTTTAATTAAGTGGTACTCTATGTGGATGTAAGAAAGAGAGAGAGAGAGAGAGAGAGAGTCTTTCCATTGTTATTAAATCTTCTGTGCCTCTGTCCGCATGTCTTTTAGTTTGAAAATAAATCCTAATTATGATGATCATAAAAACAACAAACGAGAGAGCTGTGTATGTTACTTTTCTTGCACACTCTGTCCTTGGTGTCCTTGAAAACAAAAATATGAATCAATATCAATTTAATAGTGCTAAATCTTTGACAAAGTTGAATTAAGCACGTACAGTACGTACATATTGCAAAATGTCTCTACCTGCTTAAGCGAAAGATGCTTAAATGAATGATGTTTAAATTCAAAGCATTTTATATTTATTATTATAAATAGATAAACCTAATAAAAAATCGTTTAGTAAGCTCTGTTTACAAACATATTTTTTTGTAGAAAACGTTTAATATTTGCTGCAAAAAAAAACCAAGCAACCAAAACCAAAGGTATGCTTTATATTGGCGATTTGATTGGCATTAAAAAATGTTGTTTTTACTGTTCATTAATCTTAATAGGATTTCTTATTAATTTGAAAACTATTAATTCACGTCCTTTTGAAAGGCTTTTCGGTTTAAAATCTTAATTAAAACAATATGATTTATTTTTTCGAATAAGATTGTTTTATTTATACATTTCATTTAAAATCATTCTCCCTGAAAGTATGTAAATCAACTAACCCTACACTCCGTATATAAATCAAGCTAGTACTCGGTCAACAATAATTTTCAAATCACCCTTTTTGTCAATCAATCTTATTCTAATAATAACGAGAAGATGAAAGCTTTTCGGTAATGAAGTTCACCAAATAAATAATTAGATTCAAATTAGTGAACTGATTCAAGATCTGTTAATTCATTAGGTACCTTACCTATTCATTTTAATTTTTTGTTTGAAGAAAACATTTGTCAGTTGTCAATTTAATATAAACATCACCCCCATATCGATTTTTAGGATTTCATAAATCTTACGTCTATAAAACAATATCTTGTATTTGACGAGACCCTAGTCCTAGAGAGTTTAGCAAAAATACCGGCAAAGGCTAAGCGAAACTCTCTTGAGGCCTCACCTAAAATGTGTATTACCTTCATAATTGTAAGGATTTTTATTACAATCACACTGAACACTTCTTATAATTTCTCTGTTTAATCAAAGCAGTACGAGAAAATTAAAAAAATAAGACGCTTACTTATTAAAAAAAAAAATTGTGGCGCTACAGCTCGTGGAGATGGAGAACCGGGGCCTAAGTGAACTCTTGGAAGATTTGTCAACTCCTCGCAAGAGGTGAAACCTCGGAAAAAAACATTTAAGTTTTTAAGTTGCATTGACTGGGAATCGAACCCACACATTCGGCATGACAGTCCAACGCACTAACCATTACCCCAAGAGGTACTTCACGCCTCAGACCAATTAAGTCCGTAAGGTTCTCCTTGCGGGGCATAGGACCTCTACTACTCCTATGTACCATAGTGTACGGTTTCTGGAGATATACCTCAGATCTCTCCAATTCTTCCCCAGATGTGCTGATTCCTCTTCGACCGTTATCCGTCAAGTACTACTAGATCGGACCACTCATGTACTTTGCTGCGAGAGGGGGTTCTATGGCATGGTTTAACTCGCCATGCACTCCTGACCTTTTTGAAGCGTATGTCCAATCTACTGCCACTAACGTTTTCTCATTATACAGAGTCAATGGTTTCCTGACCTGTCCTCACATGAAGTTCAT
This sequence comes from Dasysyrphus tricinctus, assembly GCA_963921185.1. Lineage (NCBI taxonomy): Eukaryota > Metazoa > Arthropoda > Insecta > Diptera > Syrphidae > Dasysyrphus > Dasysyrphus tricinctus. The sequence continues at coordinate 7,992,060 of OY992530.1, forward strand.
CATTGGAGATATGTACGGTTAGACCAAAGAATCCTCAAGATATATCGCAGACATCTATTCACGAACGTGTGCAGCTTTCTTGTGACAGTGGGTTATTTTGTCCAAGTATTGCACCCATAAAGAAGCACGGATTCAACTGTGCCATTCCCATGTCTGCACCTCTTCTGTTTCGAACGTCCTGGAGACTGCTACTAAGTCGCTGATTAATCCGATGTGATCAATTTGGTTGTCTCTCCGTCGACACCCAACTGACTTTGTGGCATATCTTGTTCTCAAACATGGTCCCTACTATTACTAGGCGGTTGGCGTTACAGAAATCGACAAAACTTTCGCCATGGTTGTATAGCGGTCACCAACGCCATGCTTTCCCATAACATTCTGAGCCCATCATTATTATTACCAACCTTGGCATTCAAGTCTCCCATTACCATAATTATGTCTCCACGTGGTGTCTACCACTGGCAGCACTCGACAGAAGAGAGCTCCGTTGAAGCGTAACACTGTATGATGGTGACGCGACGTACTATAATACGGAACCTAGCTTTCAGGATGCTGTCATTTAAAGACTGCCAGGAAGTTAAGCTCCCTGGAAAGCAGCAATCCATAACCAGATTCAAGAGAACTTCCAAGTGCCTTTCCGGAATAGAGTAGAACAGTGTTACGAATTGGAAACTTAAACTTCCCCCAGCCCAACCGTCAAAATTCACTAACTCCTAGAATGTCTGTCTTATACCGTATGCAGCATTCTTTCTCTAATTGGAGGAATATGGAATTTTGAGGACCTTCACCTCCGTTGTCAAAAAGCGTCTTCACATTCCAGAGACCAATCTTTATCCGGGTACAATATTACCAAAAGTCATCAACGCGTTAACAGTTCTTATCCGAGGCATAGTGTCGGTTTCGTAAGCGGAATTGATATCAGTTACGAAGACTGCCAACCTCCGTAACCTATCCTAGAGAGTTGGGCCTTTCGCATTTGTAATTTTACCCTAATACGTATATAATCGATTTTCTCTTTAATACCGCTAGCTCCAATGATGATGTTATTATTTGCTTGGGCGATTTTAATCTCCCACACATCGAATGGTTTCCTACCGACGAGGGCACCTACTTCTATCCAACGAAAGCCAAATCGGAAAAAGAAACTTTATTGACAGATTGTATTGCTGATGCTAGCCTGTTTCAAGTTAGTGGTGTCACCAACAGCCTTGATAGACAACTTGACCTCATCTTCTCATCCGACCCTGATAACTCCATTGTAATTGAAAGTGATCATCTTCTTTCTACTCTTGATCGTTATCATCCTCCTCTGCTTATGTCTTTCTCTTATGAAACAGTTGCTACTTCCACTGTTCCAGAATACAGTTTCAACTTTCATAAAGCCAATTTTCATGAATTAAACAAGCTTCTCAATAAAATCGAATTCAATTTTGGTCAAAAAACAATTAGTGATGCATTAGCAACTTTTTATACTGAAGTTTTCAGCAGTTTTGCTTATTCTGTGCCTTTTTTGCCACGTGTAAAAATATGTCTTCCTCACCACCATGGTATAACAAGGAACTTAGAACACTTCGTAACAAAAGAAATAAACTGTGGCAAAATTATTTGAAATCCAAGTCTTATTACGACCATCAAGCTTTTTCCAACGCTTTTACTGAATTTTCTAACCTCTGCGAACGACTTTATAAAGATTATATCACTCGTATGCAATCCTCCATAAAATCGAATCCCAAATGTTTCTATGAGTTCATTAATATAAAGAGAAAAACAGATGGCTACCCCATCTTCCTTAATTTATAATGATAATTCTTCTTCTGATCCTACCATAATTACCAATTTCTTTGCAGACCACTTCAAACAGTCGTTTAGTGACAATGATATTGAACCTGATACCCAATATTTTCACTACTTAAACACTTCCGCTCAAACCTCATTTACAGCTGTCAACATTCTACCAGCCATGATAAAAGAAGAAATCGAAAAACTTAAAGATGACTACTCTACCGGACCAGATGGAGTGCCAGCTATCGTCCTAAAAAAATGTATAAATGCCTTTATTCAGCCACTGACCAATCTGTTCAAAATTTCTATCACGCAAGGCACCTTTCCTGAATCGTGGAAAATATCTATCTACTATCATGCATACCCAAAATGTTCGAAAGCATTATATACGAAGCTCTTTCTCTCAACATGGTTTTGTGGCGGGTAGGTCAACAACTACCAACCTGGTTGAATTTGTTTCCCATGTTCTGTGCACAATGAATGATGGATATGAAGTCGATGTTATTGCCACCGACTTTAGCAAAGCTTTCGACAAAATGTCCCATAAAATTATAGTTTTTAAATTAAAAGCCTTGGGTTTCCCTACTCTCTTCATCTTATGGCTGAACTCATATTTGACCAACAGAAAATATATAGTCCGTTTTAGATCAAATCTTTCCATTCCCTTTAATGCACCTTCCCGAGTACCACAAGGCAGCCATCTTGGTCCACTGTTATTTATTTTAGCTATCAACGATGTTGCTCAGGTTTTTGATTGTGGTTTATCTATATACGCGGACGACATGAAAATCTTTCATGGCATGTCGTCACCTGCTGACGTTAATACCCTACAGCGCAATCTTGATATTTTTTCTCTTTGGTGCCGAGAAAACCTTCTTGAACTCAATGTCAGCAAATGTCACAATTTAACCTTTTCAAGAAAACGTCTACCTCCTCCCCCGGCACTACTATAAAAATGGAGACCTAGTACCCGTAGTAAATTCTGCCCGTGACTTAGGAGTCATTTATGACAGGGAACTTAACTTTCGTTGCCACATTGACTCCGTTATCAATAAAAAGCATACTCGACACTTGGCCTTATTAAACGTGGTCAAAAGAGTTCTCTGACCCATACGTTGCAAAATCTCTTTTTGTTTCATTTGTCCGACCCATTCTTGAATATGCGTCTCAAGTATGGTCCCCATATCAATCTACCCAAATTAAACGGATCGAAGCCGTTCAGCGTAGGTTTATTCGATTTGCTCTGCGTAGTCTTCCGTGGGATGACCATTATCGACGTCCTCCTTATTCAGATCGCTTACAGCTGATCGACCTTCAGTCCCTAGAAAATCGACGTCAAGTTGGAGATATACTTTTTATTCATGATATTTTAACCAGTAATATTGACTGCCCTGCCCTGTTAAGTCTTGTCTCTTTTAATGCTAACCAGCGTAGTCTTAGGTCAGTACCCCTTTTCCGCATCCCTTTTCACCGCACTAACTATAGCTTATACAATCCCATGTCCCAAATGCTACGTAATGCCAATAATTCCTCAAATGTTTTTGATTTCCACTCAAAAAAACCCCTATGCACACATCCACTTGGTAGAGAGTGGTGTAACGCTAACGTGCAGGGATCGAATGGATGCTGGGATAAGCGGACAATTTAGCCCTGCTGGTCAGGGCACAATCCCACAAAAGGCGGAAGAACTACAGCTGGCGGTCAGCGGCATATGAAAATCTGGTGGCGGAGGATTCTATCTTGATAGGCCAACGGCATCAGCATAATAGGCGACTTCCAATTAGTCATGTATTCAACCAAACAAAGGGCGGGTATGATTGTAGAATCTCAGCTTATTTATGCTATTTATCGTATCTCGGAAAACACCATGGTGGAAGGATATATGCCAATATAAAAACTATGACAAAAACTGGTAACGATTCCCCAAGAGGTAACCATTTTATGGAGAATCCTCAAACTGCTTCGTCTGCAGTAAACCACACATCAGATTTGGGGGTGAGACATCTTCCACGTACCAGCATCAATCAAGACGCCATAATAATAAATTAACAACAAATAAATAAAATGCACGACTGGGTCGCACGTACTTGCTCTTATGTTCAAGACACTGCGAGTTTAAGAAAATTTTATATACAAACATGGAAATTATGAGAAAAAAATGTAGAGAAGCATGAAATACGACATTTTAATTAGCTAATACAACTTTGACAGTTTGAGGTGAAAAAAAAGTATGCCATCTTTATTCATGATGGAATATGATTGTATGGGAAAAAAAATTTTAAAATCGTTGGAGCGGTTTTTTTTTTTAATTAATTTTGTATATATAAAATTCTTAAAACATATTTAAGAATAAATTTTGGTATGCAGATTTAAACTATATATTTATGTGTATATAAAAACAAAATTTGAAAAAAAAATTGTCAACCCGTTTTTGAGATATCGAATTTTCAAAAAAAAAGTTTGAAACTTTTTTTTTGAAAATTTTGATTTGCAATATTATTAAATCTTATCTGAAATTTGTATATAAAAAATTCATTTAAATCCGTTAAGCTGATAACGAGAAAACTCAAAATAAAAAAATACGTTCTATAACAGGTGTACTAATAGTTGCTATGTGTAAAATTTTATAATTTTTGATGGTAGATCGTACTAATTTTAGTATAAGAAAAAAGTTTAATCAAAATCGTAGGAGTCGTTTTCAAGCAAAAAAATATTTTCCTTTGCGGTTTTTTCACTTTTGTATGGAAGGTACCGTTATTTTTTCATAAATGTAAAATTTTTTCTAAAAATATTTTAGAGAGTACTGAAAAAGTCTTAAATATCGAGTTTCTAAAAAATCTATGATGCCGTTTTCGAAATATTTGATTTTCCAAAAAAAATTTTGAAATATTTTTTAAAAAATATTTTTTCAAAAATGTTGGTACACAAAAATATTAACATTTTTTGGAAGCTTCTGTATAAAAAAAATAATTGAAATCGGTCATACCATTTTGAAGAAAATCAAAAACTAAAAAAATGGTTCCTTGGGAGGTACCATTAATAACCATTTTTGAAAATGGTTTTCCAGCCAAAGAAAGCCTTTACTAAAATAAATTTATTGAACTTTTTTTAAGAAAAGTTGTCGAGCCGTTTTTGAGAAAAATACGATTATGTAAATTTGCCAAAAAAAATGTATGACAGGTACCGTTATTTTTAGTTCTAACAAAAAAATGAAAAAAACGTGTCGGCAGAATCACCAAAAACCACTAAGTACCAAGTTTGAAGAAAGTCGATCGAGCCGTTTAGGCTGTAGACGAACAGACAGACAGACAGACAGACAGACAGACAGACAGACAGACAGACAGACAAACAGAATTGTGCCACCCACTTTTTTGGTGTTCTCTATCATCGTAATATCATGTTTGATTGTTATCTCAAAATTTTTTTGCACGAATCCAAAACTTGCCTTATAGTACCTATAATCGCAAGTAAAAAAGTCGTTCAAGAAGCGAAAACGAGACTCTTGTATACCGCATACGTACAAAAATCGGAGCATGTCACGTTCGATCCTTGTACAGCGATGGTAAATATGTACGAGCAGGTTGATCGTGAAATGCTTCGCCTTAAGATCAGAATCCTGGGCATAAGATAGACTAAGTGGAAAAGAAGAGCTGAACATAGATGTGACACTGGACGAAGGGGAACGCTGTATTCCGGGGAGGATGACAGAGAGGGTTGCCAATGACTGCATGGTGTCAGAATTATGTTGAATGAAGAAGCGATGTGTTGCCTTATTTCCTGAGCGCCCATTTCTGCGGGATTAATGACAGCAAGGTTTCGCTCAAAAATTCGTTACATCACAACTATTCAGTGCTATGCCCGCCCCAACAATAAATGAAGCGAACAAGGAAGACAAAATCGCGTTCTACCTACATTCATCTTAACTCGGTTTACAGGAGGGTTCTGGTAGCCAATATCATACACAGTACACATATCTAAGGTAACTGTCAAATAAAGAAAAGATGGCGGCCTTACGTGACCCCGTCCGCTGTATTACAACAACAACGAAGAAAACAAACACAAAAGGAAAATTTTAATAACACTTAAAACTAGGAAGGAATGTTGTTTGCATGACAAAATAATGCTAATAAACACTAAAAAGCTTGAAACAATTGTATTTGCTTATAAATATGTAACTAATGAACACATAACACACAACAAATTTTGATGTTTAACGAGTGGGGGTCACGGGATTCGCCATTTTCCACTGATTTTGATGGATGCACAGAACTGAACAAAAATGAAAACGCTAATGATATTACCTTCAATATGTGTACTGTGGATATCATAGTCATCATGGGAGACCTCAATGCCCAAGTTGGATCAGACGATTGACAGCAAACCCCCTTCAGTATTAAAAATCTAAACTTCGAAAAACCTATTACCGTTTTCTTCTTTTTCCCAAAACTGATGGCAACCATCATTCTCGAGTGGATTAGGGATAGGATCTAGTCAAATCCATGCTGTTATATGCATGTTAAACCCGGAAAATTGAAGCAATCCTTTGAGTGGGAGCCTCAGGGTGCACGGCAGCGGGTCGGGTTGGAAGACCAAGCACAACATGGAAATCAACTGTCTTAGCAGAAGCAGAATCCCAGAGAAAGACGCATGCGTGGCCACAATTAAAATACCTGTGCTGCAGACATTTAAGTGATTTACTGGCGCCTCAACCTGGATTACAGGACACAATGATGCTGATGAATGCTCTGGATGACATAAAAAATACAAATTCTGCCTACATGGATATGGATACAATACAATTATTAAGAGATGTGAAGCAAAATGCGACTTGATATTAATTCTAAGAAAATTTTTGTATTGTCATAAAAATACATTAAACGTTCTTAGAATTTGAAGATAAATGCAATATGGAATATGAAAGATCGAGACTAAATGTAATTGAATTAATCTAAAAATACCAAGAAATGCTTCGAAGCCTTCTGTATTTTGACGGACATGCATTCATATCATATAAATGTGTTTGTCTTTATATGGCACTTTTGAAAAATTCCTACTGAAAATTATTTCAGGGCTATGAAAACAATTTTAAGAACTGAAGACTTACACAAAAGTATGCATTTGTTGTTACGCATAACAACCAGACAATTAATAATGTAAACATATTGATTATTGGATGAGGCATTTTCTCGAAAATCCAGAATTCTTCTGAAAATCAATTTGAAAACATCCAATAAATAACAAGAATTTCAATTACAATCAAAAGCCTATATTTTTACTTAACAATGAAACCCTATTCCTTGTCCTTCCCATATTATTTGGATAGCAATATTTAAAAAATGCATGTCGTTCAGAAATAAATGAATTTCAAATATCTTTAAATTGAATTTCCTTTCTGTCTCTTCACAATAGTTTATTTCAATTGCACTTTCCATTTGTGTCTTGTGTGTCACATCAATGACTTTTATTCCCACCTCAAGTATTTTCTTTTTCTAATCACAAATTACATACTCTACACTCTACAGTATACGGCTTCTGATAAAGCTCAAGCATACTTGTTTTAAAAATAATATTATAAAACGGTGCGGACTTACTTCAATAGAAAATGCACTAGGCTCAGTTTTGTTCCTTCATAAAAATTACTACGATGAACGAAAAAAGTAGTAGATCATGTAAAAGATTTGTTTTGTTCTTAATTATTTACCTAGTTGTCGTCTATGCTTAGTTTATAACGTAATAAATTTGTTCCCCTTGAGTGTCATTTAAATTGGGGAAGATAAGAATAATTCTTTCTAATTCTTTGATAGGTTAATTTTTACAGAAAATATCACAATATGACTCCTTTAATCCGAATGGAAACAATCCCAAATAGACAAAATCCCGAATTCCAAAATCCGATTGAACTAGAGTTCTCTGGCCTTTAAAAAGTATGTGTGTACTTCCCATAACTTGAAAGCTAAGATTAGACCACTTCACGATGGGCCCACAGTGGCCCGTTTGTTGAATTTGGCTACAAAGATCATTTCCCGCTCATATTCTTGATACAAATAAATGAACTTTGGTACACAATATGATCTGACTTAAACCCGTCAAAATTGTCAAATTTCTTACAGATTCGATCTTATTAGGTCTAAAAAGCCAAAACAAATGTTTTTTTGAAAACAAGCACTAAAATAAGTTCTTATCTCTTGGGGACATTTCATGTATGGAAGTATATATTCAGGCACATATTTAGAAACATAAACTTGACTCAGTTCCAGACTTCAACAATACTTCATTTTTAATTTTGAAATTTGGGAACGTGTTCTGATCTAAATTGTGTAGGCCCTCTGTTTGAATTCAGCATCCACAAATTTTATTAATTTGTATTAAGAACTTCCATGGAAATGGTTTTTTCCGTCGAAATTCAACAAACGTATCTGAAAAAAGAACAATAACTAATAATGCAACCGAATATTTAATTAATAATATTCCAAAGGCGCTGTATAGGTAGGCTAAGTCGCTCCTGATGAAAATCCAATCAACATCACTAGATTTCCCCATTATTCCACATAAAGGTAGGTAGGTAGGTATACAAGGGAAAAAAAATAAAACCCATCGAGGTCACCTGCATCAGTGAACTAATAGGAAGCACTGCGTAATGCAATATTTCCAGAAATAGAAAGAAATCACTTAAAGCAACTGCCTTGACATATCTACACCCTTGTAGTCTTTATATCAATAAGGTATTACTTTGCATAAATATAGTAACTCAGTATATTACATCAATTCTCAAGCATTTTCGTATATGAAAAAGTAATAAAATGGTCCTTAATTATGTGTATATACCCTGAAAGTGGGTATAAATTTGCATAAATAATTCAATTTGCGAAGTAATTTATACTTATTTATCAACTTCTTCATCGTGAATAGCAAATAGAATTGAACTTAAGAGTTTGCCACTGTCGAATTCCGTAAACAAAATTTAACTTTTTTATCTACATATATCTGGGAAATATTGAAAGAAAAAAATTATTAATGAGATGAAAACACCGCAATTCAGTTGATTTCTTTATGAGTTGTGGTTTCCTTAGCGCTTTGTAATTCCATTAATTTCTTTCAATTAGAAAGCGAAGTCATTATTAGAAATGAGAAGCAAATTATCAAAAAATCAGCTTTCAGGGTCGGATTCAGGTCCATTTTTGAGAAGAAAAAATGGGGCACAGGTGAAAATTCTGGTTTCAAAATTCTGCTTTTCAAAATTCTGTTTCCTTCAAAAAAATTCTGCTTCAAGATTCTTTTTTTTTTTAATTTTTTTTTTAAATTCTGTCTGACGTAATTCTGCTTTCCAAAATTCTGTTTTTCAAAATTCTGTCAATTTGTTTTAAGGAGAAGAGAGTTCTGCTAATACTGTGTTTTTTTTATATTTATAACCATTCATTAACATAATACTCTGTTGAGCCAGTAATACGCAGGAAAACATTTATCAAAACATTAAGAGCCATTTTTGAGATAAAATAGCTTTTCTTAACATCATTCTTGCCAACAACATGCACACAGTTGTTAAGAGTTGTAAGCCACTAGGCAAGGCCGTAGCCAAGGGGGGGATCACAGGGGTTTGATCCCCCCCGAAATTTTTGAGAAAGGCATTTGTAAATCATACTTTCCATTTTAGTATGAATTTTGTACTCAAATTTGTGCGATGGTTATTAATTAATTTAATTTGATTTAAGGCCGTGTACCAATTGCGTTAAAATTCTGGTTAAATTTGATCCCAGTTAAATTTTATCCGTTCTTATAGGGGTGAATTAAATTTAAGGTTTTTATTGAATTAAATGGGACTTTATTCAAACAAACATATCGCATTAGTTTTGTTGTTGTATTTTTTTTTGTAATGACAGTTCGCTGAACAAATAATTCAGTTTGCAAAATAAATGATCATCTGAAAAAGAAAGAATCAATAAAATTTATTGAAAGTACATTTTATTGATTCTTTTGCATTTTGAAGGATTTATCACAGGTAATTCAAACAAACGGGGAAGAGAATTTCGAATTTTTAAAAGGAGATCATTTGAAGTGTCGCAAACATTTACCTACGCTTGAAAATTTATACTTTGAAAAGAACCATTAGACCCTATACAAATGAAAATATTGAATATTTCTTTGTTTTGATTTCTTGAGTTCATTATTCTAGGCCTTTGTCTATATTTCTTAATCCTTTCATTTGATTTTAGTTTTTTTTTTTATCTTTCCCGAAATGATCCATGACTTCATGACAACAAAATAAAATATTTATCTACATTCATCTCCCTCCTTCATGAGTTAGACATGTCAAAAATTAACCACTGGCTAAAATTTTAACGAGCTCCTGAGCAAGTTAAATTTTGACGTATATATTCACCTCAGTAATGTCAAAATTTAGCCATGGGATCAAATTTAACCAGGATTTTAACGCAATTGGCACACGGCCTAACTCGCGTACTACATAATTTTTAATGAATATTGTAAAGGTACCTACCTTGAAGATTTCTTAAATCAGCTTAAAATGAGATTCGTGTATTTTGATTCCCTTAAGTCTTGGCAAAAACGAACAAAAATTGAAAGAAGAAAAATTAAATTTTTAAAAATTTGTGGATCGTGACAATTTAAAGCTTAAAGACTGAATGCATGATTTGGTAGACAAAATGCCATACATAACATGATTCACATACACAAGCTTATTAAAATTTTAGCGACTCTAACGGTTTTAACATGCAAACCGGAAAGAACTTTTTCGACAGTGAAAGTCTAAAAATTGACCTAAGAGATTCTACTGATGAAGATAAACGTTTAGGGTTGGAGTAAATGTCAGTTCATCGACAAATTGAGACTAACACTGAGGCAGTTAGCATATGGGAGAAATCTATTTGTCATAGGAGTGAGTTTTGCGCAAACAATTAAATGTTTGACGATAAAGCATAGTTTACAATCCCCATGCAAAAGAAAAATCAAATTATTCAAAACAATTTTGCACCTATTCTGTGCTTAATTTTATATAATATTTTAGGCACAAAATGTTTGCCTTTGCCTAAGCTACCCATTGAGTCATTAATTAACCTCTATTAATAAATTATCGGCTTGAAAATGGAAAAAATAAGTTTTGGATGCAAAAAAAATTTGCATGCAAATAATGCTGTGAGGTGAATATATTTTTTTTCGGGAGCGTAAATATTTGATATTCACTACTTTATCTCACGCGAAACAATTTCCCAATTGTTTTGCAGTTCTATGACGCCAATGGTTCCTGTTAGCATGAAACTGTTAACCAATCAAACAAAAGAGTAATTTTGTACTTCACGTCAAGCATTTTTGGCATGCGAAAATATTTGCATAGATTTTCGCACAGGAACTGTAAGCTAGGCTTTGTATTTTGCTTTACTATTTAAAAAAAACGTTTACAGCCTAGTTTACAGTTCCCGTGCGTAAAAAAAATCTATGCAAATATTCTCGCATGTCAAAAATAATTGAGGTGAAATGTAAAATTAATTGTTTGCATGATTGGTTTACAGTTTCATGCAAAAAAAAAACTATGCTGTCGTGGAATGTAATGCAAAACAATGGACCGGCAATTGATTTGCATGCGAAAAAAAGTGTGGTGAATAAAATATTTTTTTTTTGATGGTTGGTTTATACTTCCGAAAAAAAAATATATTCACCTCAAGGCATTATTTGCATGCAAATGGTTTTCGCATCCAAAAACAATTATTTTCCATTTTAAGGCCTATAGCTTGTCAATTAAGGGTAAATTAATGACTCAATGGGTGGTTTAGGCCAAAGCAAACGTTTTTCGCCTTGAATATTATTCAACTTGGTGCGCAGAATAGGTAGAAAATCGTTTTGAAAATTTTGATTTTATTTTTCGCATCGGAACTGTAAACTATGCTTACAGCACAGACATTTTTTCTTTGAATACATTTTTTTCACCCCAAGCGTTTTCTTTTCTTTACTCAAAAGAACCGTTTACTTAGCTTAAATGGTGAAATATTTTTTCGAAAAAGTATATCCCCCCCGACATAATTGTCTGGCTACGGCCTTGCCACTAGGTTCTAGTTCTCCACGAGTTGTTGCGTTACCAAAGGATATATTTAAGAGTTTCTTAACAGAAACCGTTATTTTTGAGTTAAAAAAATAATCAAAAATAGCCAAACCTTAAGACCCAAGAAGAAGTCGCTCAGCGGCTTAAGAGAAAGATTGAAGTACAGAAAAACAGATGGACACAATTGCGGTTCTGAATTAAAACACGATTTTTTTGAAGAACAGCGTCCTCTTTTATGTTTGTTTTCTCATACCCAGGCTTTTTTGGGCTTATGATTGTTTTTTTGCTAAATAAATGTCGACGCTTACCAGCGAATGCAGTTGACATAAAACAGTCCCTTCGAGCTGTAAATATGTTTTTGTTCTTATTTATTCTTTTAAGCCTAGCTTACAGTTCCCGTGCGCAAAATAAAACCTATGCAAATATTCTCGCATGTCAAAAATAATTGAAGTGAAATGCAAAATTAATTGTTTGCATGATTGGTTCATAGTTTCATGCAAAAAAAACATTGCTGTCATGGAATGTCATGAAAAACAATGCACCGGCAATTGTTTTGCATGCAAAAAAAAAGTGTGGTGAATAAAATATTTTTTTTTTGGATGGTCGGTTTACAGTTCCAAAAAAAAAAAAAATTCACCTCAAGGCAATATTTGCATGCAAGTAGTTCTTGCATCCAAAACTAATTAGTTTCCATTTTTAGGCCTATATGTAGTTTATTAATTAAGGGTAAATTAATGACTCAATGGTGGCTAAGGCCAAGGCAAACGTTTTTCGCCTTGAATATTATTCAATTTGGTGCACAGAACAGATGGAAAATCATTTTGCTTTATGTAACAATTGACTGTCCAAAAAGTCGGAGGTAATCACATAGACAACAAAAAATGTCGGCATCCACTGCATGCATTCGAAGCACATTAATCTTAGATCGACCTTTAAACTTACATTTTAAATTCTCTTACAAAACTCTGCATAAATAATAAAAAAGAAATCTTTTGGGGAATGTTAAAAAGTGCACAAACGGACGAGTTTGGGAGGGATGGCAAAACTAGACATGCCTCTATACAGCTCGTCTCGAAAGATGCTGTCATACTCGCCCTTAAAATCGATGAAAAGGTGGTGGGTATCGATTTGAAACTCCTGGGTTTTTTCCTAGATCTTTTGTAGTCCTCAGCATAGACTGCTACTCTACCATGATGTTCCCCTGATCATCCTTGCAGGCTTCGGTTCGGGCCTTGTAACCCTGGGAAGTTCTTTTTACTTTTTGGTAAAACTTCCGAATTTCATTCCTGCAATGGCATTCCTTTATTTCCTCGATCGCGTGCTTCTCATACTCTTTCTTTTTCCTGTTGGCGGTTGATTGACCAGGAATTCGCCATGTCCCTTTGTGCATATCGAGATGCGGGAACTGCGTACTAGCTACCTCAGCGTTTCGCCCCGCAGCAAAGTCGAATAAGTCGATTAGCCTGAGTCCGTTATCGGAGGTGGTGTCGTGCAGGCTGTACCTATCTTCCGATTGTGCCACCAAAGACGTCTTCTCTTCCTAGTTTGGCATTCAAATCACCCAAGACAGTTATAATGTCATAGCTAGGGCATTGCTCATATGTCTTGTCCAGGAGCTCGTAGAACTTTTCCTTGGTGTCGTCATCTATCTCCTCTGTGGGGGCATGCGCGCATATGACTAATGTTGGTGAATTTAGCCTTGATGCGAATTGTCGTGAGGTGCTCGTTCACATAGTTGAAACTCAAGACTTCTTGCCTAAGTCTTCGTCTAACGACGAATCCACATCCAAAGAGACTGCTGCCCTTGTGCACGCAGAACACATGTTAAAGGTAATATCATTAGAGTTTTGATTTTTTGTTCAGTTCTGCGCATATATCAAAATTTGTGTCAAATGTCAATATTTGTTGTTGTTTTTACATGTATTTAAGTCATCACATTCACAGGTCACAGCCACTTTTATTTCTGACAATTTCAATTTTAATTCGTTGTTGTTTTTACGTGTGTTTTCTTCCTCACGTTCACAGCCAGACTGACAACCTGCGCAGTATAATACCTTAGATTTGTGTACTGTGCTCTTGTGCAGACCCAAAGTTCGTTGTCCTTATTTCGTTTGCTAGGTTCGTCAACAGTTAGTCCGTCCGTATCCGAGGATTGTTGTTGCCGCACGCTACAACTTGGAGGACCATCCTCTTACAATATAGCTCCAAGGGCGGGGAGCCGGATTAACTGCTTCTTATAGGCCTGAGCTCCGAATATGTAGTAGTAGACCGTATAACTGGCTGAACAGAATAGAGTGCTGCAACTGGAGCTGCAGCTGAAACTGGAATAGCTGTCAAAAAGTGTCGTACGTGATTTTTTTTACGCACCCACAATTCAGCTGTACAGCTTTCTGACATTTTAGTATCGAAAATAAAAATGAAAACAAAAATAAAAATTAATAATGATGAAAAAGAAGCTAAAATTGCTTTACGTCTTTATGAGACATTGAAAAGAGTTTAAAAATTACTTTAACCCACATGTAAACACTCTGTTTTGCTCACAATTTCGAAACGTCAAAAAAGCTGCAAGCAAAAGTTAAAAGTTGGCCAACTTGTCCAGTTGCGTCTGCAGCTCCGTCTGCAGTTGCGTCGTGTTCTGTTCGCATCATTTTCTTTTCTTTTTTTTTTCCGTGGGTAGGTGCAAAACCTGCATCAAGCTCTATGAGGACCGAAAAACGCGTGCTCATAGAAGTGTGAGATTCTTACTACACTAAAACCACCTCCACTTGCCGATTGCAACTAAGTTGAAACTTATCTAGCAATTTATTTTTAACGAAGTTAAGTAACGTGTTGCAGGTAACTTTCCGGTGAAAGTTCCTGCTTATTCCGCGATTTTAAAGCGGTTTTCCGTTCACCGCACCAAGTCGGAAGGTTTTGTTCTTTGCAGACGGGGCGTACTAAATTCGACTCGTCAAGAATGTCAATAATCGTTGGATTAGCGTGATCTAATAGCCGATTTCTATGTTTTCGCGCGAAACTCTTTATTTCGTCTCGAACCGTTGGAATCCCGAGATCCCTGTGAAGATCTTCGTTTCTTATATACCATGGTGCATTAACAAATGACCTAAGCAATTTATTTTCAAAAGTTTGTAAGTTATTTAAATTTGTATCGCAGGTACAACCCCAGAGTTGTATACCGTAAGTCCAGACAGGTTTAAGTACCTGCCTGTATAAAATCAACTTATTATCAATACTAAGCTTAGAATATTTACCGAGTAACCAGTTCATATCTCTGAATTTACTTTTTAGTTCTTCGCATTTCTTTTTTACGTGCGGCTTCCATTTTAATTTCGCGTCTAGAGTCATTCCCAAATATTTTGCCTCATTCGCAAATGGAACACGACCGGTATTTAGAAAGACGGGCAATCTATTTATTTTTTTATACGTAAAGTCCACGTGGACTGACTTTTGTTCATTGAGCGCTATTCGCCATGTTTTTGTCCACTCATTAACATTATTAAGAGCATTTTGTAATTTAATCGTAGCTTCGTTAATCGTTTTGCCTACTGCTAGTATTGCAGTATCATCAGCAAACGTTGCTACGATAGTGTCTTCTGTTTGAGGTATATCACGTGTAAATAGAAGGTACAGAACTGGACCTAAAACACTACCTTGTGGTACCCCAGCCACTATTTCTTTGAAATTAGAATATTCATTTCCGTGTCTTACACGAAAAAGTCTGTTTTCTAGATATTCGTTAAGAATTTTATAAAGTCCTTCAGGCAGAACTTGTCGTAATTTGAATTTGTGGCCTTCGTGCCACACCTTGTCAAACGCTTGCGACACATCCAAAAAGACCGTCGAACAAATTTTCTTTTCTTCGAGAGCTCTCTCAATTACATCAGTTATTCTATGCACTTGATCAATTGTTGAATGCTTGCTTCTAAATCCGAACTGATGTTCAGGTATTAATCGTTTCTCTTCTATTATAGGCTGCAGGCGCAGGAGTAGTATTCTTTCAAAAACTTTCGATATTATTGGAAGAAGCGAAATCGGTCTGTAAGAATTCTTTTCATGAGATGGTTTGCCAGGTTTCAAAACCATTATTACTTCCGCAACTTTCCATTGGCTTGGAACATATTCTAGCCTTAGAGCGGCATTTATTATGTAAAGGAGTCCTTTATGAGGAAGCATTTTTAATATTTCCGCTGTTATTAAGTCATACCCCGGAGCTTTATTAGACTTTAGCTTCTTTATTTCTCTTTTCAATTCAGCGAGCGTAGCATTTCTGGTTCTGTAGTTCTCACTTGAGCTAAAACTCATATTAATATTTCCATTGAGTGCTTGCCCATCAGAAGGTTTAAATGTTTCTTCCAGGTAATCGGCGAATACCGCCGCTTTCTCTTTGTCACTTTTAGCCCATTCGTTTTGGCTTTTCTTAATCGGGGGTACTGGAAGCTTTGGTTTTTTCGTTGTTTTTATAGCTTTCCAAAGTAAGTAGTTGGATTCTTTCCCAGCTGACAAGCTTTCAAGGTAATTTTCTACTTCACGGTTTTTGAAATCTGATATCGCTGTTTTTAGTATATTACACAAGCAAATGAGCTTTGTGTTGAGGAGCACGGGTTCGCTGCCATTTCTTACGTGCTTTTCGTTTATCTTTTATTAAGTCTTTTATTTCCTGCGGATATTTTATATCTTTATAGCGCGGCGTAACCCTTTGATAAGGTGTGTTATTCCACGCTGCCTTTTGTATCATATCAACAAAGGTATCTACTGCGTCTTCAAGCTCAAGAGGCGTTTGTAATGATACCCTCAATTCAACGTTGTCCTCGATATCTTTCTTAAATCCTTCCCAGTTGGTTTTACCGTTTGTTAACCTGGGTGGTTTTTCAATTTTGACAAGGCTTTCGCTCATAGTGAGTATGACTGCAGAATGATCTGAGAAGAGCTCATGGCCTTCTGAGATTTCAATACGGTTAGAGGGTATTCCTTTTACCATAAACAAATCGATTAAGTCAGGTATTTTTGACGGATCAGTTGGCCAGTAAGTTGGCTTTCCGGTCGAATGGAAATCGCAATTATTTTCCATTCCTGCCACATACAGCATTCGACCCTTTTGAGATATGCATCTTGAAGCCCAAAAGGTGTGCTCTGCATTAAAGTCACTACCAACAATTAAGTTTGGGCTTAGCGACTTTATCAATGTCGTAAATTCACTCTTATCGATTTTGCAACGTGGAGGGCAATATATCGAAGAGACATTGAGAAGAATGTTTTTAGTTCTAACTTGAACACTACTCAATTGCATCGATTCTACCTCTATTTTCAGGCCTATTGAGTGTTCAATGCACTCTTTTATATATAACGATGATCCACCCACCCCTTGCTTTATTTGAAGGATGAACAGCGTGGTAGTCAAGAAACCCGTGGATTTTAAGATTTGATTCATTTTTGGCATGCGTTTCTGATATCAAGCATATGTCGATATCATTTTCCTGCATATACATCTCTAATTCTCCAAGTTTTTGCCATAATCCGTTGGCATTCCACGTAAGAATTTTAAACTTTTCCATCATAATTTTTTTGAGAGAGATTTGGGTCGAAAACAATTTTCGAGCTTACTTAACCTATCAAAGATAAGTTTATTTGTTTCACACTGTTCCTCAAGTTTCGACAGAATTATTGAAAAGACTTTTGTAACCGGGTCTGTTTCAGCGTCGTTTTTTGCGGGTTTATTTTTGGTTCGCATCATTGAATTTGTGGTTATTCAACATTTTGACAGCTATTCCAGTTGCAGCTCCAGTTGCAGCTCCGTCTCCATTCTGTTCAGCCAGTAAGGTGTTCATTAGGTAGTTCATCTGGAGAATTCTTCCGCTGCGCCGCCTGGATAGAGGAGAAGTGCCTTTATGGGAACACTGTTCCCCCCTCTCTTCTTTGCTGCCACCTAAAACCGTCCACAGGGATTGGAACCCCATCTTCAGTTAATGGTTCTAGGCACCCGATGTACACCTCGGGGAGGTGAGAGTAGGATTTCATAGACAGATGTTCGCTTTGAGAAAAAGCTTGTGGACGCTTGTGTCCTCTTTAATGCACCGTGTCTACCCTTTGAACACATGTTTTGAGTCTATTCTTGGTCAAAAAAATGTTATGCGCAATTTATCAAATAAATCTAAAAAACTAAATCTTACATTTTTTTAATTTTTTTTTGTTGCTCTCTCAATAAATAAATTTTTGGTAAAATACCTATAAATTTCGTGCATGCAAGCCTTGACAATAACTGGAGAATAAATACTTAAGATGTACTTTTCTGGAGTATAATCGGTGCAAGGAAGCGACTTAATTTTTTTCGGAATAGGTTATTAAAATGAAGGAATCAAATGCGATTGGCAGTGATTTTTTTCTCGTGTCGCTATTTATAAACTTAATTTCCAATCAAGTTCAAATGAAACTGAAACTGAATCAAGGGTCGTTAATGACCTTTAATTTTATGTTTTTAAATAATTGGATTTAATTTTTAAGTGAAAATTACTATTGATGTATCTCAATAATTCATTCTGCTGAGCATAATGACTTAATCTCAATTCCAATTAAGAATAAATTGTTATAAAAGGAATCCAATCAGGGATCTGGAAAGACCTTTATTTTTCTTAAGAATCAACTTTTCAAAGACTTTATAGTCACAGTTGATTTAAAGTTTGGCTAACCAGCTAAATCAATATTTTTAACTTTATTCAGAAACCTTCTTTTGACACTGACCTTGTGCACCTGACCTGAAGATCTATCTTCACAAAGAATAATACATCAAAATGATGAAAATGAAGTTTGAACGACTAACTTGATAAATTTAAAAAGAAATAAAAGAATTATCCATACCCATATAACTTAACCAACGACCCTGTCTTACATAAAAGTATTACTTTCCGAGACAACCAGACCCAAGTAGAATAAGAGTAGGGATCTATTTTCAAAATATAAATATTTACACAATATGTATAATCCTACATCAAGGACCCAAATAGAAATACATAACCCGACAGATTCAAATCGGGAAATGTATTCGAATACATCATCGAATAAAATGAAAGGTGTGCGTTAACTGATTAGAAGGATAAGCCCTCGAAATAGATGGAGCACAAGAAGTAAAAATAAACTTTTATGCTGATTGATATTTGGTAATATTCCCGCCCGCGCTCGGTCAGCCACACCACCCAACGTATTATAACGTATACAGGGTATTTGAATTTCGTTTTAGAGCTTTTTACTGAATATTTCCGTTCATAGGGCTATCAATTTTCAGCTTTCAGGGCATTCCCTTCCAACTTCCAACTGTGGCACAGCTCTTTGGTTGAGCAGTATGTTTCCCTTCATTTGATTTTAAAGTGGGTACTTTGAGAGAAGGACGTCGCGTAGCAAACAAATGGCTCCAATTTCATTTTCATGTAAATTGCCTCCAGAGAAAATCACTGCGGCTTTTTAACGAATTTTGTTGTGATCAATTTATTTTTGTTTTGTTTTAAAAAATTAGTCAAAGCTTCTACCGACGACAACAATGGAGGATAAAATAATTCTGGGAATGAGACAATGAGTTTTCTGTGGTATTTGTACAACTTGAAGTAACTAAAAAACACGTTCCATTAACAGTTTTATGTTACTCGTACAATTTGTTAGACAGGCAGGATGATGGTTACTTTTCTGTGCCTAAGTGGTAAAGTAGTTTAAATTAAACGAAAAGATTTTTAGATTGAGTAACTTTTTAATTACTACGTAGATATTGGCATTGTAGGTACCTAAATCCTCCCAACTATCCTCTAAACTTTTATATATTTGTTTTAAAAATTGAGGTTGTTTTAAAATTGTTTAGTACATTACAAAGAAAATTATGTCTGGACCGTTGCGTCGAGTTTCAAACTCTTTAAAGCGAAAATTTAATTCTGTACGATAGCTCGTTGGAAGGTAACTAGAATTTGCTTCAAGAGAAGCAGTTCCAACAAAAAAGAAAAGAATTCAAGAAAGATTAAAATTAATCAATATGAAAAAGATTTATTAAATAATATATAAAAGATATTTAAAATACTCGATACAAAATAACAACTTGCCTGGCTGACGGTAGAATCACAAGTGAAGTTTTTTAAAGAAATTAGAAATAAAGAGGAATGGAAGAAAGGATGACAGGTTGGTGGATCGTATTTGGGATGTAGAACATGATCTACAACTTGGAATTAAAGAATTGTACAAGATCTATAGTGATGCCAAATTTCAATTAAATTGATTGATTAAAATTAGTTAATTACAAGATTAATGTATATCAATATTAAACATACCGCCGGCCAAGAACGACTGTTATTAATTAAGATTAAAGCATAACAATTGTTTAAAATAAAATAAAATAGGTTGTATGTATATAGGCATTTCCTCCTATATAGATATTGCGTAGGGGACCAGGTTTTGTCAGCGCCTGGCACTCGCTGCAGGAAAAAAAAAGAGAAGTAGCTTTTAAGCTGATAGTGATGAATCCATTGGTTCGTTTGTAGGAAGTAGGCAGAGTTTTGTTATGGGACGCTTATACTGTTTCCCATTTGATAGAATAGTTACCACTCTACAAATGTCGTCTTGTCCTGGGTGGACTTGATTAATTCGTGCTGGCCATTTTGCAGGAGGAAAACGTTCATCAGTTACGAGCACAATATCGTTAACCTGGAAATTCCGTTGAATTTTTGATAACTTATTGGGTCTGTTTTGAAGTCTGCACAGATATTCCGTTCTCCATCGCTCCCAGAAATGTTGAAACATTTGTTGGATTTGCTGCCACCGTTGAAGATGGTTCGTTTTCACATCAAGTAAAGCAGGTTCAGGTACTATGAAAGCTGGCTCTCCGATGAGGAAATGTGAGGGTGTAAGAACACTTGTATCGGACGGATCGTCAGTCATAGGGCAAAGAGGTCTGGAATTGACAACACATTCAATTTGAATTAGAAGTGTATAAAGTTCTTCAAAAGTTAAAATTCGATTTAATAAAATTCTTTTTAAGTGGTACTTAACTGACTTTACCCCTGCCTCCCATAATCCTCCAAAGTGGGGTGAGGCAGGGGGAATGAAGTGCCATAAAGTTCCCTCAGATGCAATGGCTTCTCTTACATGGTCTGGAAGTATTTTGTTGAATTCTGTATTCATCTGACGAAGAGCTTTGTTAGCACCGACAAAGTTCGTCCCATTGTCGCTGTATAAGTTACTGCAGCTCCCTCTTCGTCCAGTAAATCGTCTAAAGGCGGCTAAGAATCCTTCCGAAGACATGTCTGACACAAGTTCGATGTGAATCGCCTTCGTCACCAAACAGATAAACACACAAATGAAACCTTTATAAGTTTTGGGCGATCTGCCCTTAGAAATACGAATATCAAACGGACCAGCATAATCAACTCCAGAGTGTCGAAAGGGTCTGGTTTCGTTCACCCGTACTTTGGGAAGTGATCCCATAAGTTGTGTTGAACGCTTATGATTGAAACGAAGACATAATGTGCAGGCGTGAAACTTCGACTTCGTAAGATTTCTTAGATTAAGAATCCAAAACTTATGCCTTACGTAGGACATCATTAATTGAGGTCCACCATGAATAGTTTTAATATGAGAATCCGAGACAATAAGTTTTGCTAGATTGCAATGATTCGATAAAATAATTGGATGCCTCTCATATTGGTCGATATCAGCAAAACGTAATCTTCCACCGACGCGCAATATACCCTCCTCATCGATGAATGGATGAAGATTTTTAATTTTACTTTTATTAGAGACTTGCTCATTTGCTTTTAAATCTTTTATCTCAGACGAAAAGTGTTGTGACTGGGATAAACGAATGAGACATGATAAAGAATTTTGAATTTCTTTGGGACTTAGAATTTTCTCAAACATATCTCTTTTTTTGAAACTAAAGAGACGTTTTATATAACTTGTTACATGAAGAAGTTTGTTTAAAGAAGAATATTTCAAAAGAAGATCAAAGGAAGAAGTTATATTGGTAGCCAAACAATTTATATTAGCTTTTGTCTCTAGTTCAGTTTGATGGTTTGAAAGTTCTTGATTTGGCCACTCAGATGGAGGAAGACTAAGCCACTTAGGACCTGACCACCACAAGGGGTGACTTTGTAAATCATTAGGTTGAACTCCACGTGACGCACAGTCGGCAGTATTATCTTCAGAACGTACATGAAACCAGTCTGAAATGTTAGTCATTTCTTGTATTTCAGTAACCCTGTTGGCGACAAATGTTTTCCAACGTACTGGTAATGCGTGTATCCATGCAAGGACAACTTTTGAATCAGTCCAAAAATATGGTTTGATTTTAAGTGATTGACTGTCAATTGCAGCCATATATTTTTTGAATAATTTTGCTAGCAGCACCGCACCACATAATTCAAGTCGTGGCAACGATACCTGCTTTATAGGAGCAACTTTAGTTTTTGCTGTTATTAGATTGATAGAAATTTTACCATCATTTATGCAGCGATAGTAAAGTACTGCTGAATAAGCAGAGTTCGAAGCATCAGAGAAACCGTGTACTTCTCCAAAAGATGTAGTAAAAGTTCCCAACCATCTTGGAATTTTAATAGATTCTACGGCATGTAGAGATTTACGATAGTTTTCCCACTCATTATTTAGCGGAGAAGGGAGTGGGTCATCCCATCCTATGCCAGCGCACCACAGTCTTTGAAAATATATTTTTGCTAGAATGATCGTTGGGGCCAACCACCCAAGAGGATCAAACAGCTTAGAAGCATCAGACAATAATGTTCGTTTTGTATGCAAACTGCGTATTGGAAGTGTTATTTTAAAAGAAAAGTGATCACGGTATGGATTCCAGAAAAGGCCAAGTGCTTTGATTGATGAATCGGAATTTATGTCAAAATCAAACGATAGTTCACAATCTTCTGGTGGAAGATCAGATAGTAATTCTGGAGAGTTTGAAGACCATTTTCGTAATTTAAATCCACCAGACAGAAGAATCTGCTGAAGCTCCATTTGAATCTTTTTAGCTGTGTCTATGTCATCAGCTCCAGAAATAATATCATCAACATATATATCTCGTTTTAGAATTTTAGATCCTATTGGATACTTTCTAGCCTCATCATCAGCTAGTTGCTGAAGCACACGTATTGATAAAAATGGTGCACAAGTTGTACCATAGGTAACAGTTAGGAGTTTGTACAGCTGCAAGAGCTTTGCGGGGTCATTTCTCCAAATAATTTGTTGAAACTTAGTTTCTTCGGGATGGATAAGTATTTGTCGAAACATTTTTTCGATATCCGAAGTAAAAACAATGAAGAAAATACGCCATCGTAATATGACAGACGATAAGTCGTTTTGTAGAATAGGACCTGGCAGTAGGTCTTCATTAAGTGATTTAGATAACGGAGGCTTTGATGAGCCATCAAATACCACGCGTAATTTGGTAGTCGAACTACTCTCTTTCCAAACACCATGATGTGGAAGAATAAAAACGTTATCTGACTCAGAAAGGTCAGCAAGATTACATGAGAATTCCATGTGATTAAGTTCGATGTATTCTTTTATAAACTTAAAATACTCTGTTTTAAGTTTCATATTTTTTGGAAAGGTTCTCTGTTCTAAATGTTCAAATCTTTTGCGAGCATTATGACTTGAGTTTTGAAATAATGGATAGTCTTCACCTAAGACTTTTGACTTAAACGGAAGTCTGACAATATATCTTCCTGAAGAATTACGATAGTGTGTTTCTTGGAAGTACTTTTCACAAGCTCGTTCTTCAGTGGTTTTTACGCGTTCTGTGGATACTTCCTCAAGTTCCCAGAACTTTCGCAGAGAATTGTCTATGTTCACCTGAGTATGAAAAGATGAAATACCTTGAACATAATTGTTCTGAACATTTGAGTTTTTGATTGGTCCGGACAGGATCCAACCTAATTGAGTTTTTTGAGCCAATGGACCATTATTAGTTTTGATAATACCATCGAGGATTATTTCATGGAACACATCGGCACCAAGAAGTATATCAATGCGTCCAGGCTCTGCAAACAACGGGTCTGCTAAAGTTAAGTTGCAAATATCAAAAGGCAATGAAGCATTGAGCTCTTTAGCAGGGAAGTAATTACTTATTGAAGTCATAACCAAAGCTTTGACAAGTACAGTAAATTTGGAATTGGTACAGGAATTAAGCTTAAATTCAACAAAACCTTTACAAGCATTTGATGTCGTTGAACCAATACCCTTTATAACACAATTTATAGGATTTTTCTTGAGTCTTAATAATTGAATACAATGTTCGGTAATGAACGATGATTGAGACCCTTGATCTATGAGAGCTCTGAATATGAAGTCTCCAGCAGCACTGGATATCTTTACTTTTGCTGTTGCAAGAAGTATTTGCGAAGCATAATTTGAACCAAAATTAGTTGAAACGTGCGAAGAAGTTTGATTTGAAGAACTAGCATTAGGATTAGCAGAAGTGTCACTAGAAGATTGATTTGAATGCTCAATATGCATAACTGTGTTGTGCCTTTTATTAAATTTTCGGCATGTCAACTTGCTTCTACATCTTGCAGAAGAATGTCCTGGTAACAGACAGTTAAGGCAAATGTTTTTAGATTTTAAAAATTCAATTTTATTCTCATGAGAAAGTGTTTTAAAATTAGCACACTGGTAAAGAAGATGGGGTTCACTGCAACTTGGGCAGGAACCAGCATTATTGGAAACATGAAACGTCTTAACATGATTTGGTCTTTTATTGTTTGGGTATCTTTCCCTTGATTCACTAAACATCAAAGCTGGTTTAGAGTCAATTGCCTCTAAAGACCGAAATGAATCTTCCAAAAACTCGTAAAATTCAGAAAGTTTTGGCAGATCGTATTGTTGAACAGAGTCTGTGTCTGATTGATTCAGTTTTGAAGACTTATTTTGTGAGCATTTAGCCGTTAAAAAACGCTCCCAATTCTTGCGAGTTATATTATCAAGCTTTTGAGAAAGAATAAAAATAACTAAAACATCCCATGATTCGGTTTTAACCTTTAGGTTCTGGATTGAAGTTAAACAATCCTTGGTAGTATAAAGAAGTTTTTTAATGTTATCACAAGACTCTTTTCGCATTAGAGGTTGTTCACATAAAGTTTTTAAATATGATTCAACAATGAAACGTTTTTTATCAAATCGATCACAGAGCATTTGCCATGCAGAATCGTAATTTGCCGCTGTACAGGGAATGGAATGAATCATTTTCTCAGCTTCACCTGATACGCACTTCTTAAGATAAAAGAGCTTTCTAGCATTATCAAGACCAGGCCTATTATGAATCATTCCCGTAAATACACGGAGAGAATTGAAAAATCACCAATTGAAAAATTTGCAGTTGCAATTTACGAATCATGTTTTATTCGTAAATCAAGGCATTTTGTTCCCGAATTAATACAAAAACTGGTAGTTTAACATTCAAAACGTAGCAATTTACAAAATTTGTTTCTTCGTGATTTGCAATTAAAATCCATGATTCAAGTTTGTACTTTTCATAGCAAAATATAACTTTTTTGGCGTAATTTACTCTCCAAAGGAATAATATCACAAACAGCATTTAAAAATATTGATTTGCGATAAAAATTTAGTAATTTACATCATGCACAATCACTGATTTACGTTTTTTCTGTCGCAATTTGCAACTCCATGAGAATAGTCGCAAATCACCAACAAAAAAATCCTATATCACGACTTTCTTGTCGCAATTTACTTCTCGAAGAGATAGAGCACCACAACATGGCAGGTACCTCATCATCAATGTGTGACACCAACGATCTGTAATGCAAATTGGCCTGGTGGTTGCATGCTCGCTCCGTAACTGGAGGGTTGCGAGTTCAAATCCAAGTAGAGTCAGCGTAAAGTATTTATTTCAAATAAATTTAATTAAATGTGTATACCTGCCAAATGAAGGGTAGAAGCAGGATTGATCTTTCCAAGTGGCAATATCACGAAATAAAAGTGGTGATCACAAATCTTTTTTGCAAATTTACATATTGTGCAATTGAGGAATATTTGGATCAAATTGCGATTTGTTGTTCGCAATTTTGTTTTCTCTCGATAGCATAATTGGTACTTAAAGAGGGTTGATTTACGATTTTTAAGTATCAATATCTTCATTTTGCTCAGTTTTGCAAATTGCAAACAAATAGTCGTAATTTACGAAATCCGAAGCCAAGGTATAAATCGGGATTCATTTTTCGTAATTTGCATCTCATTTTTCGTGATATGATCCAAGAATTCTTTCCGTGTAAGTCCTGAAAATGCATCCAGTTCTTATAATCGCCATCAAATTCGGGAAGATTAATGATTGGAAGGTGGACACACGTTCCTCATTAAAACTGCGATCACCAAACGTCGTATTATGATTGAAAGAAATATCCTTGTTAGAACAAATGGCATTAATCTTGTCCACAATGTCGGACTTCAAATCTAAGAATATGTCTTGAAATGATCCATAATGATCTTCAGTAAAATATTTAGAATCGGATTTTCCTTTCTTTTTCTCCTTGGCTAGAAGAGAAAGTTTAATATGGTTTGCACGAAAAGTTTCCATCATAGTTTCAATTATTTCCAACCGGCCATTTAAATGACTGACCTTAGCCAAACGTTCCTTAGGACATTTTTCAAAATTTGCTTTAAAATTAATTAAGTCTTCCTTCAAGTTTTCTTGTTTCAGCAAAAGAGAATCTAGATTTTCTTCCATTTTGAAATATATAAACTAAATTCCAAAGGAATTAAAATAAATAAAATAAAATATGTATTAAAGGTTTCCAAATAAAATTCCAAAATGAAAATTATGCACTCGGCAACCCTAAAATTCAGACACGGAAGTGTAATAAAAAAAAATGAAAATCGTGTAAATGAAATAATATAATTAACTAACTAGTTAACTGTTCAATTTTCGAAGATGAAAACTGTTAAAAAGGAACGGATTCTATCTAAGAATAGCGTTATATAAAAAAAAAATGAAATGACATGTGATTAACTCGTATGTATTTTTAGGTTAACCGTAAGTCCAAAATGCCAAGGACAAGTTATGAGCTTGAGACTCTTCTGTACAATGCACTCTTTCACACTTTTTATGTTAGTACAGTAAAAGTTCTGCAACCAAATTGTAAAAAGAGAAAAGAAAATGCACTGCACATAAAAGGTATATAGTTATAATATAAGTATATACAAAACCGTAATGGACTTTACAGAAAGTAATCAACCAAAAAACTTGTGTGAAAATATATATTATATTGAATCAAATATATAATGCAACTGAACCACACACTTTAATTTGTAGAACAAGATCGCACTGCACGTGCAAATAAGCATTCAATTGCTCACAATTATTAATTCAAATTCAATTATCCGCGAATGTTAATTATCCGGCTCGAAGGACCAATGTACGATAGCTCGTTGGAAGGTAACTAGAACTTGCTTCAAGAGAAGCAGTTCCAACAAAAAAGAAAAGAATTCAAGAAAGATTAAAATTAATCAATATGAAAAAGATTTATTAAATAATATATAAAAGATATTTAAAATACTCGATACAAAATAACAACTTGCCTGGCTGACGGTAGAATCACAAGTGAAGTTTTTAAAGAAATTAGAAATAAAGAGGAATGGAAGAAAGGATGACAGGTTGGTGGATCGTATTTGGGATGTAGAACATGATCTACAACTTGGAATTAAAGAATTGTACAAGATCTATAGTGATGCCAAATTTCAATTAAATTGATTGATTAAAATTAGTTAATTACAAGATTAATGTATATCAATATTAAACAAATTCAGTATTCAGTTAGTTTTTTTTTTTAAGTTCATAAATCATGGCATTGATAGAATACACATATATATGTAGATCTATCTGTTTAAACTTCCAAAAATAATGGGTTATAATCAGAAATAAATTTTGTGATTTTTTTGTTTTGGTTGAAGGTATTTTATGATTAAGTCTTTGAAGTCGAAATGCTTTTGTCTTAATAAGAATTTGTAAATCAGTGTGAGAGTTTGCTTAGAACGAGTATATTTTGTTGTTTAAAGAGTGAACTTAAAGATGAACTGTCACTATAACCCATTTCAACGTAGTGATTTGTTTGAACTTTAAGCTCAGGTTTTGATTTGACTATTTCGATTTTGAAAATAAATATTGATTTCCATTTTGCCAAAATCCTCGCATTGGCTTTTGGTTAAGACGCATTTAAAGAGGGGGAGAGGGGGAGGTCAAAACTTCCTGTGGACGAAGGTAACGTGTTACGTTCGTCCACATGGTGTGGTGTTACTTTTGTCTACTTGTCTTAATTTTTCGAAAAAAAAGTAAATAATTCACTCAAATTCTTATTTTTTTTAATGATGAACATGTACATTAGGGGTGTCGGAATTCTTTATATTCAAAATGGGTATGGTGGATCTTGTTAAGGGTTTAGAAAGACGAAATTTTCGTTCTGGGACATTTTCCAAAATGGAGTTTTGAGACCCCGCGGCCGTTTTTAGGTAAAAAACAGCACAATTCGAAAAACATGTTAACGCTAACGTGCAGGGGGACCGAATGGATGCCGGGATAAGCAGAGAAGCCAGCAATGCTGGTCAGAGCACAAACTTGTCCTTGGGATGGTTAAAAGCCCCCTTAAGGCGGATGAACTGCAGGTGGCGGTCAATGGCATTTTTTTGTTAAAAGGCCAACGGCAGTAGCAGGTAGCGTCTGTAACCCAAATTGGGCGGCTACAAAAGGCGTCTGTTTTCCCATAGTGGGCGGCCTCGAGCAGTTATGTGTTTGACCATACAAAAGGTGGGTGTGCCTGTCAAATCTGAGCTTATGTATATTATTAATCATATCTCGGAAAACACCATGGTGGAAGGATATACCTATGCAAATACATGAATTATGACAACAAATGGAAATGAGTCCCCAAGAATTGCAGTAAACCGCACATCGGATTTGGGGATGCGGCATCTTTCATGTACGAGCGTCAATCAAGACGCCATAATAATAAATAAATCGTTGAAAAATAGAAGAAGTCTTTCAAGAAGCGCAAATGTTACTTTTGGCTACCGCATACGTACGAAAATCGAAGCATGGAACGTTCGATCTTGTACGGCGATGGTAGATACGAGCAGGTTGAGCGTAAAATGCTTCGCCTAAAGATCAGTATCCTGGGGCATAAGTGAAACTAAGTGGAGAGGAAGAGCTGAATACAGATCAGACAGACGAGAATACTGTATTCCGGGGAAGATGAAAGAGAGGGTGGCCAAAGACTGCATAGTGTCGGAATTATGTTGAACGAAGAAGCGTGGCGTAGTTTGATCTCCTGGGCGCCCATTTCTGCGAGATTAATGACAGCAAGGTTTCGTTAAAAAATTCGTAACGTCACAATTATTCAGTGCTACGCCCGCCCCCACAAATGAAGCGACCGAGGAAGACAAAACCGCATTCTACACTCTTCTTAACTCGGTTTACAGAAGTGTTCCGAGAGCCGACATCATAGTCGTTATGGGAGACCTTAATGCCCAAGTCGGTTCAGACAATTACGGACTGGAACGCGTGATGGGAAGAAATGGCTTGGGGTCACGGAATGAAAATGGTGACTTGCTTGTCGACTTTTGTGATGCGAATCGTCTTGTGATAAGTGGGACTGTATTTAAGCATAAGATGTGCAACAAAATTACCTGGGTGCATCCGGATGGTCAAACCGAAAACCAAATTGATCATATGATGATTCAACAGCGATGGAGGAAGTCTATGTGTGATGTCCGGAGTATAAGAAATGCCGATGTGGGAAGCGACCACCATTTGGTTCTGATGAGTCTCAAACTACGAACCGCTGCCGTACAAAAACCAGCGCAGGATGCAGCAAGGAGCTCAAAATTCATTCATATGTCGAAACTATTTCACCACCCTTAACGACAGAGCCTCGTCATTAAACGGAACCCAGCATTCAACAATTGATGAGATGTGGGGTGAAATTAAGAGTGTTTTTTATGTTGGCTGGATCCGAAACTGTACCCAAGCGAAAGAGACGTAGAGACTCTTGGATATCCCAAGACACCTGGGATAAGATCGAACTTCGCAAATCGTTGAAAATCCAAATAAATGCCGAAGCAGATGTTCAACGAAAGGCTGACTTGCGAAGAGAGTAACGCATTGCACATAAGAAGGTCTATCGCTGTGTGAAACGTGACAAGAGGGTGAGGTTAGATGGACTCGCAGAAAATACTGCCAGAAGAGGAGATATCCGGGAATTGTACCAAATAACCAAAGATGTTATTGGGAAAAAAAGCAACGCTAATCATCCTGTAATAGATGTGGATGGCACACTTTTGGTATCAATTGAGGATCAGCTTCGAAGATGGAAGGACCATTTTTGTGTCCTGCTAAATTAGAATTCAGTTGAGCAGAATGCTGAAGTGCCCCAACTAAACGAGATGCGCAGGTCCTATAGGAGTATTGACATCGAACCCCCGTCAGAATCGGAAATCCATACATGAATAAATCTCCTCAAAAACAACAAGGCAGCTGGACTGGACGGAATACCAGCTGAATTCCTGAAAGCCGATCCCGTAACAGCGGCTAGTATTTTACATCCGTTGATACAAAGCATTTGGGAAAACGAAAGCTATCCCAGGGACTGGAAGGATAGTGTGATTGTTAAGTTGCCAAAGAAAGGTGACCTAAAGAATTGGAACAATTGGCGTGGTATCACCGTTTTGTCCGTTTTCCCAAAACTAATGGCAACCATCATTCTCGAGCGAATAAAGGATAGAATCGAGTCTAGACTCAAGAGGCATCAAGCTGGCTTCCGTAGTGGTTGATCGTGTGTCGACCATTTCAACACCCTACGTATCGTTCTCATATATATTCAAAAGTCACGTCTACCATTTCGAAGAAATTGCAGGCTTTTGTGAATCGCTGTCTTCGCCACATCCTAAAGATTCGCTGGCCACAAATAATATCAAATGAGGCTGGACGTCGACATAAGAAAGCGTAAATGGCGTTGGATTGGTCACACATTGAGGAAACCAAGCGATTAAATTGCTAAGCAGTCCTTTGAATGGAATCCTCAGGGTGCACGGCACGCGCGCCGCTGCCGTGGCGGGTTGGAAGACCAAGAACAACATGGAAATCAACTGTCTTAGAGGAAGCAGAATCCCAGAGAAAGACGTGGCCACAGATAAAGTACCTTGCAGCAAATCGTGAAGGATGGAGAAGTTTTGTTGACGCCCTATGCCCCAGCCGGGGTTACAGGACACGATGATGATGTATAATGTTAAAAAAGCAAGTTTCAACAAATTCGAGCATTTTATTTAGAAAAAATAATCGAAAACATCTAGAAAATCGAAGAAGTTATGTTATGATACTTTTACAAGCAGTTTTTAAGAAGCCTCAGTATTCAGGATGGTTCAGGGAAGCCCCCCATACCTAAGCTTCCACTAATCAATTTCCTTCCCTGGGGAGCATAATGGATCCATTGAGATCTGAGTGAGATGATGCGATCTTCTCGTATCATCACCCCTTTAAACCTAACCTAACCTAAGAAGGAAAAGAGTTAAGTTCTTGCCAATACTGCATACAAAAAAATGGCCCAACACATTAATTCAGGCCATGAATGGCCCTGTTACTTTCATATGACGTGTCACTTTTGTCCCCGGTTTCCCCTACATATATGTATATTGGTTTTGCCTTGTTGTCTCAATTTGGTGTAAAGTTCAAACGGGTGGATGACTTTTAAGGTAATAAATCCATAAATGTTTAACTTATGTTACTTACTTATCACAACTGTTCTTGTTTTCGGCTAACTTACGAGGTTTCAATACACTAAAAACGATGTTTAAAAATTAAATATACACACTCTCATAAAGTGGAATTAAAGGACCTGGAGGCGTCTCCGCAACTTTTTGTCATGCTTAATATTCAAAATGTTCTATAATGATTTGGTACTTGATATCAAGTTAGCAAAGCAACCTGTCGAAAATTAGTCAAATCTTCCTTTACCTGATGGCTTATGGCTAAATAATTTGTCGTTGATTAGTTGTTAATTTGTTGTGACAAATTCAATTTGATCGTGCAATGTTTTTTGGGTCGAAAAATGGGTGGGTGGATAATTTATCGTTAATTAGGTGTGACAATTTTGAATTTGTTTTTCTATGTTTTTTTTTTCGAAAAGTGGTAAAAAACTTATAAAACTCAATATAAACTTTCACAATTCGAAAAATGGGTAGGTGGATACTTTGCCGTTAATTAGTTGTGACGAATTCGAATTTGTCGTGAAATGTTTTCTATATTTTTTGAGTTCTTTGGTACCTTGACATCAAGCTGGCAAAGTACTATCTGAAAATGGGATGAAAACTGGATGATTTATGGCTTAATAACACTAGTTTACAAAATTTTGGGTCATGGTAGGGTCCTTAGAAAAAATATATTTTCTAGACTTATTTTGAGTCACTGAACACGAAAATCAAAATTATTTTTTTGTCCAAAGAAGCGTTTTCGAGATATGCGCAAAAATCAATTTCTCAGCTATTTTTTCAGATATTCCCATAAATCTAGCTAAAAGCTTAGCTAATTTACATAAAATATGTATTTTCTGAATGATGTGATCTTACTCCTTCCGACGATGTACTGCTTGTATAAGTCGGACTGAAATTTTATAAGTTACAGGCATTCAAATGGATAGAAAAAAAAATATTTAAAATAATTTTAAGGACTCAAGTGAAAAAAAATCTCTTTAACAAAGATTTAAGCCAAAGTTTTTCAAAATCGGACGATAAATTTAGAAGTTATTAAATAATTAGTGAAAGAAGGCAATTTAATTTTTTTTAATAAAAGTCATATAAATGTATATTAGGGTATCTGTTATTTCCCAAAATCATTTTTTTAAATCATAAACCCTTCAAATCAAAATTCTTTGCCCTAAAATAAAGTTTTTGAACGAAAAATTTTTGTCTTAGGTGATAAATCGGTGCCTCTTAAACCATTCTCTTTTCCATACAAAGGAGAATTGGACACACCAAACTCCAAAACCAATAATGACGTGATATATATCGTTGGAAAGGTATTTTAATGAACTACAATAATTACTAAAAGAGTTCACTTCAAATCTCTATGTGAAAAAAGTTATTCGCTGATCAAAATTCTGTTTCAGCGCATTTTGGTGTGAAAAAAACTATCCTTAACTAGCGAATAACTTTTTTCACATAGAGATTTGAAGTGAACTCTTTAAGTAATTATTGTAGTTCATTAAAATACCTTTCCAACGATATATATCACGTCATTATTGGTTTTGGAGTTTGGTGTTATGTTATGTCTACAGAACCGGCTTTGGACTCAAATTGAAGCAAGTTTAGTAAGGTTGAAATATTTAGTAGAGCAATGTTTTATTCGGAAGCTAAGGCGTAATGGTTAAAATAGCCAATAAGTGAAAAAACCGCGAAAAATTCGCGGTTTTTTGGATTTTTACCAATGTTGCGTTCGGCGCTCGAGGTCGAAAAATCAGATTTAATACTAGGCCAACATCATAAACAACTCAGCAAAAAATCAGAACTAACGGACCTGACGCAAGGTCTATAATGTAATAATTTTCTGTTTTTTTTTTCGAAAGTGGTAAAAACTTTCAAAACTTAATATGTTATTCCTTGCTAATTAGCCATTAATTTGAAAAATTAAATTTTGTCATGCAATGTTTTCTATGTAATTTTGGGTGATTTGTTTTCTAGGAACATCAGGTTACCAAATCAACTTTCACTAATCTAAAAATGGGTAGGTGGATAATTTGCCGTTAATTACTTGTATACAAAATTTTAATTCAATCGTGCAACGTTTTCTATATTGTTATTTAACTCTTCGTTAGCTACATTATAAGTTAGCCAAGCGATGTAGTTTCGTTGAAAATTTTCAAATAGAATTCGAAAATATGTCATACTCATTTAGCATAAAAATTAACATTGTGAAATGAAAAATATTTCAACAAATTTTTCGATAAAAGTTGTGTTTCCAACTTTGTACAGAAAACGCACACACCTTTTTTAAATGGAATTGAGTTAAAATCGAGCCATCCCTGGGGAATCTGTGTCAAAATTTTGGTTTTGGTGGCTTTTGGCTAAGTGGATTTTGGGTTTGTGGATTTTCTTTCTAAGGAATTTGTTTTTGTGGATTTTAGTTTGTAGATTTTGGTTTGTGGATTTTGGTTTGGGGCTTTTAAATTTGGGGCTGGGGTACCCTAATGATTTGTATGTTCAAATTTGGAATGCAATATGTAAAACGACACTTAACGAACTT
This sequence comes from Dasysyrphus tricinctus, assembly GCA_963921185.1. NCBI lineage: Eukaryota > Metazoa > Arthropoda > Insecta > Diptera > Syrphidae > Dasysyrphus > Dasysyrphus tricinctus. Next base: position 8,026,166 of record OY992530.1, read on the forward strand.
ACCGCGATAATTAGATGAAATCAAAACTATTTTTGATTATTTTCCCGACGTTTCGACCAGATTTCACTAGTCGTGGTCACGGGTTGACTGATGGCTTGTGGGTGGTTGTTGTTTTTACTCTCATTGTTCTGTTCTTGTTCGTAGATTGTACCGGTGCGTTTGTGCTTGCAGTTGAGATGGAATATGTTGTTGCAACTGCATAGATTGTTGTTGTTGTGAATTTATGTATTCTTGAGAGCAGGCAAAACTAATAGCATCAGCTGGCAGGTTGTTTTGATTTTTGTGTTTGTTATTTTTATTAAGCTTTAATTTGTTTATCAGAGGATCCCATGCCGGAGAAAGATTAAAACTTTGATCTCGATTGAAGTTTGAGTGCATTTTTATTTCGATTGCCTCTCGTACCAATCTTGGGACATAAAAACTTTCCGTGGCAATTGATTTTGCTAGATCGAAGCGTATAAAGTGATCCTCATTATAAGCTAAATGCTCACAAATTGCCGATTTGGTTACTTCATTCTTTTGAATGGCTCTTATATGCTCCATTAGTCTTGTGGAAATTGCTCGTTTTGTCTCACCTATATAAAATGAGCCACAACTACACGGTACAGAATAAACTCCTGGATTTTGTAGAGGAATTTTATTTTTTGGAGATCTTAGAAGCTGGCGGATTTTTTCTGGTGGCTTGAATATTGATTTAATGCCATGCTTCGATAAAATTCTTCCAATGGCTTCAGAAACGCCTTTTCTATACGGAAGAAATGCTCTTTTTTCAATTGTTGACGACACATTTTGTATTCTCAACAAAAATGATGTTGACACATTTCTCAACCACTTAAACTCCGTGCATCCAAAGATAAAATTTACAATGGAAGTTGAAGAAGATAACACGTTGGCATTTTTAGATGTAAAAATCATTAAAAAACAAGATGGAACCCTAGGACACACGGTATATAGGAAGCCCACCCACACCGACAGATATCTGCATGCCGCTTCTCATCACCACCCGTCAAATTTCACTTCCGTGGTGTCAGCTCTTATTAATAGAGCAAACGCGATCTGTGACAATGATCATCGAGAAGAAGAGTTAAGACATGTTGACGCAGCTCTTTCGAAAAATGGTTACAGTTCCAAACAACGTTCTTGGAAACCAAAGGAAAGAATAGCTTTAGAAAACACAACGCAACAAAATGAAAAAAGAGCATTTCTTCCGTATAGAAAAGGCGTTTCTGAAGCCATTGGAAGAATTTTATGGAAGCATGGCATTAAATCAATATTCAAGCCACCAGAAAAAATCCGCCAGCTTCTAAGATCTCCAAAAAATAAAATTCCTCTACAAAATCCAGGAGTTTATTCTGTACCGTGTAGTTGTGGCTCATTTTATATAGGTGAGACAAAACGAGCAATTTCCACAAGACTAATGGAGCATATAAGAGCCATTCAAAAGAATGAAGTAACCAAATCGGCAATTTGTGAGCATTTAGCTTATAATGAGGATCACTTTATACGCTTCGATCTAGCAAAATCAATTGCCACGGAAAGTTTTTATGTCCCAAGATTGGTACGAGAGGCAATCGAAATAAAAATGCACTCAAACTTCAATCGAGATCAAAGTTTTAATCTTTCTCCGGCATGGGATCCTCTGATAAACAAATTAAAGCTTAATAAAAATAACAAACACAAAAATCAAAACAACCTGCCAGCTGATGCTATTAGTTTTGCCTGCTCTCAAGAATACATAAATTCACAACAACAACAATCTATGCAGTTGCAACAACATATTCCATCTCAACTGCAAGCACAAACGCACCGGTACAATCTACGAACAAGAACAGAACAATGAGAGTAAAAACAACAACCACCCACAAGCCATCAGTCAACCCGTGACCACGACTAGTGAAATCTGGTCGAAACGTCGGGAAAATAATCAAAAATAGTTTTGATTTCATCTAATTATCGCGGTAAGTCCGTTAAGTGTCGTTTTATTTACAATGTCTCAGTACCACGATAAAAAAAGTCTTAAATATGCAATATGTATTATATATACATACTAAAATATAAGAAGTACAAATGGTCGAAATTCGAACAAAGTTTGTTGAGAATCGTTATGAAAATTTTTGGACTTCTCCATCATCGTTAAGTTAAGTTTGATTTAAATCTTGGAGTACAAATTGTCTCTGCCACAGTCATTAAAATAAATTTAAAGTCTTAAATAAATAAAAAACCATCACGCATCATTTGGTCTTAAGGATTTCATTTAAAAGTGTAGTTACAGTTTAAATCATTGCCAAGACGCTAGCACTTTCTTTCAAATTGATTTTATATTGTACTAGTATGTATAATGTTTGTACATCTTATTCAACTACTGGGTTCCGTTGTGGTTAACGTATGGCTTTAATATCCCAATTGTGATTGGAAAAATGCCCTGGAGAATTTAAGTTCTTTTTTTTACCCTCTCCAGTTTTGTTTTCAATACATTCTTGGCTCATGGATATATTTCATCAAGAAATATAAATAATGTACCATCGCTTTTGTATTTATGTCTTCGACACTCGTAACCTTTATATTGAATCCTCTGCATTAAAATGGGTATCTGTTCTTCCTAAAATATGTATCTACCCTAGACCTTTTTTCTTGCTAAAAAGCAGCCGACTCCATAATCGCCATCGAAGATGATTGTGACAAAAAAAAACAACCTTTTTTCAAATAGGTATAGCTATCCCCAATTGAATTGTCAAATATGTATTCAAAATCCTCTTCTTGATGAGTTCGATCACCTATTGAACAAATACAAATATTTCCTTCATTTTATTTTCTTAAGGAGCAAGTAGGTACAAAAAAAAATACCGATTGTAAGAGGCATAAAGAGTATATTTGAATTCAAAATAAAATACTTAAAAAAATATAAAATTATTAAAACATCTTCAAAGTTGTTATTTTACGGCACAAAGATAACCATGTTTTTTTTGCACATTTATGTACCTTGAATAAGAAGTATCCCATCAGGGATTTCGCATCCCTTTTTATTGGATATCATATAGCCATATAATAATAATGCACATTCATTTAATTTATTTTTACATTATGTAGGTCGGTAGTTAGATCATGTCAAAGTAAATGAAGAAGGTATAAAGGAAAGGTTATTCAAACTAATATTCTTAAAAGCCCAGATGTTTTGCATTACATCCGACTCAGTGAGTTTAGTCCTTGGACTACCTTCGTAAAAAAAAAAATAAAAATACTTCATGGCCCTTAGGTTAATGTGTGTCTGCAATCGTTAAAATATTTTGCAAAATACAAAACGATAAATTAGAACATAAATCAAGCTTTCTACAGCTTTAAGTCTGGCAACAAGAAAAATGAAATGGTAATCTTAACCTGTTGTCATCGTTCTGTCTTCTTTTTCTATTGCTATTTCTATAGAATTTTCTTATTCTGGTCGCTTTGAGACTCAGAATTAAACTGAACCTTCAAAATATAAATCTATCTAACGTCGAAGAGAAAACATTTATAGTAGCATGTTAAACTTACTGTCAAATGTGTTAAAATAACTTTGAATGAACTGAAAATTTTGAAATTGAAAATGAAAAGTAATGCAAAAGTATTGTCTTTTAAAACTTATTGACTGTATGCAAATGTGTTTTGAAATATTCAATCGCTGTTCCATGTGGCTAAGGTAGGTAGGCTAAGTGACCCAAATAGCGCTTCTAGAGGGAGCATCCAGGTACATAATATGTAAATTGAAATATGCAATTGAAATTGAAAAACGAGTATTGAAAGATTATTTTTTATTAAAGAAACATTGAAAAGTAACATACATTATACATACATAAATAAATTTATTAATTTATACTTTCAAAGCATTTTTTTTTATTAAAATATATGCAAGTTTAATAACAAAGTTTTAAAGGAACTATAGTTTACAGTGAACACATTGTAGTAAGTTATCATAATTTTTAAACGTTGTATAGAATTTCTTCAAACGAATTCACAACAAATTTCTTCTTCCTCAGAATTTTGGAAGCCTTCTTTCTCCAAAATATTTCTGTAGAACTCCAACTCTTTTATTTTGCGCCAGTTTTCACCACAATGATGTTTTACGAGCTTATCAATGTCTGCATTCTTTGCATCAGACGTACGACTGACCTTTGCAACACCTACATCCGGTTTATAGCTTACTTCTCCCCTTATTTTTATAACCCCCATCTTCTGAGTCAGAATGAAACGTTTGGGGGCTTTGAATTGAAAGTGCCATTTATTTGTCAGCTGAAACGTCTCCTGCGCAGCAGTCTTCCAATCTACCACTGAAGAATTTTCACTTCCAAGTTTTATCATTTTACCATGTTCCGAAAAGATTTCGTAATATTTTTTTGGGAACAAAATCGCCTCTTCCTGTTTAATTTTTTTTTGATTACGGCAAATACTCTATCTGGAGGAATGTATGAATGTCCGACTATGGGAAATATAATTTCCACTTGGTTTATAGTTTTGTTTTTCAAAAGCCAATACGAAGCCATTGCTATAATGGTTGTATTCTAATTTTGCCCGGCACAGCCATCAGCGCAGAGCCGAACTACTTTTATGTCTTTAATATCTAATTGACAAAGTGTGTTGTACACGGCAGAAGCAATTTCATTTGGTCCTTTTTTGAAGTCACTTTCCAACCATACGTACAATTGAACATTGTCTTTTGACAGTGGGGCCTTGGAGCTTCCTTGCACGACACCAAAGTTGAAAAGGTTGAGTTGACGGCTAAAGTATGCCGCTTGATCCTGAACCTTTGGAAGTACCATGTTCTGAAATTATTGCAAAAAATGGATCGGAGGTATGACTCCTTTACCCTAAAATTAGGTGCACTTGTTTGGTTTTGATACATTCTGTACATCTTTGAAATGTTTAAGTTGCCGGGCAGGTACTGATGGACTTTGTTCTTTGCACGACAGTAATGGAGTTCAAGAACTTTAAACTTTTAATGACAACATTTTTGTTTTGTTGCAATTTTGATAACTTTCTATCACCTCCTCTCAAAGGCGTACGCAGGATTTCGATAAGGGGGGGGGGGGGGGGCAGACTCATTAAAAATATAAAAAAAACTAGATTTCTATTCTGATATTGGCGTGCTAAGAAGAAAACGTATCTACATGAGGATGGTCGTTATATGGTTTTTTTTTAAGTTTTTTTATTTGGATGGGCCTAAATCAGCTTTCCAAAATGCTACAAAACATTACTGTAAGTGTTGCCGTTGGTTTCATTAATTTAAGTAAGTAATTTTTTCTATTTTATGCAATTACATATTTTATTAAATTGCCCCACCTACATACATGCTCAGAATTTTTGGCAGATTTTACCCGAACTTCCTAGTATGCAAAAAAAGGAACGGCTATTTAATTTACCCCTACAGCGACTATAAGGGATATAAAAATCTGAAAAAATTAGGGATTTTTTTCTTCATTCAGAGCCAATTTAGGTCCATCTGAGATAACTTTTTTTAACGACTACCCTAATCTACATACATTTCTGGCATTTGGAGACATATATGTATGTACTAGCAAATAATTTACTTTCTAAGGTAATTTGCTAGATCTTCAAGTGCTAGTATGGTGGTCACACCTTATTTTCTTAAAAAAAAGCAGATACGTGCATTTTTCTTAAAAAAAGCAATGTTCTTTTTACAAACGACATTTTTCTCAAGCATTTTTAACTTATTATTTTGTATAAATAAAATAATAGGTAAATAATTTGCCAAAACTGGCCTGACTCAATGCAGCCAAAAATGTAGATTCATTTTTTCTTCTAAGCACTACGGTATTAGAACAGAAATCCAGTTTTAAGGTGCCAAATTAAGCATTTTAATTCAGAATTCAGTTTCTAATATGTTTATGTAGATATTTTGTTGAGAAAAAGACACTGATAAAATAAAAGTTCAACATCTCGAATAATTTTCTAGTGTTAAGCGTTTGTTATTCATCAGCAAAAAATATGTGAAAGATATTTTGATTTGTCCCCCCCCTTCCGTACGCCCTTGCCACCCCACTTTTTCCATAGGTAAAGTTCCCGTCTCTATAAGGTGCTTACAAATTCGATCTACTCTTTTAGGTCCAACGCTTAAAATACCACAGAACGTTGTCCGACAGATTCGGCGTATTTTATCAGAAGATGTTTTTACATAGTATTGAAAATAAAGCAATCTTTCTCAATCTTTGACTTGCAATTATAAAACTACTTTGCAAATTTTATTGCTTCATCTCTCGTAGTCTTGTAGCATTTAAAAATACTTTCTTTTTTATGCTTGCATGATAGATTTTTGGGCATTTTAAATTGAAATCTAAACAGTAAAATATAAATACATCAGTGACGAAGCGTCCATATATTGAGTGGAATGAGTGCTTCCGTAAGACAGTTCACAAAATGCTCATAGCAAAGAATTATAATATTCGAAAATTCAAATTGTAGATACATTAAATACATTTACATCATTGACCTATTATTATAGTATGTCAACGATTTACATTTTCTTAATATCTAATATTAATAAACTATCGTTTATATTAATTAATTATTTCCCAATATTGGTATTACATTATTATCACGGGAAATGATTATTATCTTTTAATAAAATCACTCACGAGAACAACGCTTAAATCCGCACATCATCTAACCAAACCCACAAATTTCCATTCTACGCCAAGCCAAGCCATTTGAGAATGCGTAACATCACTCCATTCTCCATTATAAAATACTATACGAGAGTTTTTGCTCTAGAATGCGCAACAGCTTGGCATTCTCTGATATTACCTTCTTAACTCAAATTCCGTCCAAAATTCAAAGTAATTTCTGATGATTTCTTTCTGTTTGCCCAACGTGTGAAGAATGAGTTGAGTGAATTCATTATGAAAATTCAATAGTAAAACTAAAGAAGTATTGAGTCGTTTCCTGCCGCACATTCCTATTGAAAAAGGGGTAGTTTTAGTTTTATACTTTGGATCTTTGGTGTTGTGATTGTGTGTGTGTGAATGCAAATCGTATATAGTGTTTCATCCATAAGAAATGCATTGATTGGTGTTTTTTTTCTATTTGATTAAGTTTTTTGGGCGATATTGTTTTGTTTGTGATTGCTTTGGCGTTTTTCTTAATGCTTATGAGTACCTGCAAATGCATAGCAGAGTGTTTCAAATTAATTATATCGGCTAGAGGAAATACATTTTTTATACTCTTCATAATATTATTAGGCGCAAAAAAGCGGTATGATATAAATTCTAAATTAAAGGACTTTTATTTTTTGAGTTTAAAGTTGTGTGCTTCCGCTTCCGAAAAAGTCACGCCTCGTGCCTGAAATACATATACGTAAGTCCATCAGATATAATATATTTATAAAGTATAAAAGTATATATGTATGACTTCCAATCATAAGGTTTATTAATAAAATAATATAAATAATTTTTTCTATAATTTTAATAATGGAAAGCAAAAACTTACCTGGAAGCAGAAGCGTAGCTACCGCGGTATCAGCCGTATCAATGGTACGGGGCCCTCGAGATATAGGGGCCCCGAGAAACAGAGTACTTGATGTGTGTAAGAAATTTTTAATCGAGATGGTCGATGAAGTTTACCTAGAGTTGACCCAGGTTTTCTTGACAACCACAAGAATTGAAAAACAAAAACTGGGTTTTTCGGTTTTCAAAAAATACACGCGAGTGCAGAGCGAAGCTAGGTGTCAAAAAACACAGAATTTGCTGTTCAATGTGAGTTTAAAGTTTTCAAAAAAGAGATTTGATGACCCCGGGTGACTTCATGGCTCAACGAACAAACCTTATTTAGATATTATTTAAAATGTAGCTATTACCAAGTTTGTTTACATGTATCTTTTCGATAGTTTTCCTTCCTGTGTAGTTATCTCTATCTCAGTCTTACCAACTAACGGAACCGTAACTGCAACGTTCAATCAATATTTTCCTTATCGGACCACGTACCAGTAGTCCAGGAAAATAAGAAGAAAAAATGGTGAAATTAGGAAATATAATGGAGATCTTCGTTTAAATTTACCATCATGGCCCGGTTAATTGAAAAACTTATCAAAATTTCACTATCGATGGACAAGATTTTTAGGACAATTTGTATTCGGGTTCATCTACTTATTATAAAACAAAGTTTCTGGGTGAAAGAGTTAAGGAGAAGCCCATTTTATCAAAAATAATAACTTATTCGAATTTCATTTAACAACGAATAATCGATCAACCAGAAACTTTCAGACAATCTAAATAATGAGCTAAATGAAGTCTAAAAGTTAAATAAATTCAATAAATTGGGTGGCGCAACAGCTCGAGGAGAATCAGGGCCTATAGTGACTAACAACTTTCAACCATTCCTGTATGCGTGTTGTTGGCAGAAATTTCATGAGCTAAGATTTAAATTTTTTGAACAAACTAACGGTTTTCGAGATACATATTTATAAAAACTGAGTTTTGCCCTTTTACCCTACAAAATTAAATATCAAATTGAACTTATCTAATATACTTATACATGTAAAAAAGTCTATACCTAATGCTAGTCCCCTGTTAGAAAAAAGGGGCCCCCAAAAAATGTTTGATATGGGGCCCCGAAAGTACTCGCTACGCCACTGACTGGAAGCTTTCTGTTTATTAATTTTGGGTTTTTTTTCTCGCATGAGAATTGTCCACTACCTGTACTTTCTTTTAGCTTACCATATTTATATTAGCTCACTGCAACCTATAAATATCAATTTTAAACATTAATTGACTCTTTTTTATGTAAAGTTTTTGTTTACCGCACGAAAATAACACTCAGAGAAAAAAGCAGGTATTATCAACCAATTTCTGGCCAATCATACCTGATTTTCAGGTTGTTATTTTTCAACTCGGTAGATCAGGTTAACTGTTTAACCTGATACCTGATTTGAAAATTTAACACTGTAATCCTGTAAATTTTACCTGCAAATATAGTTAATTTATCCTGACAAAATATTCAATGCCCTGTAATTTTAACATGAAAATCTGGTTAGTTTAACCTGACAACCTATAGTTAATTTAACAGGTTTCAATGTTATATCAACCCTGTATCTAATGCCGGATTTACACGACTTGAACGCTGCCACTATAATGACAAAAATAATTAATTTGTCCATTCTTTTTTTGTTGCTTTTGTCATTATACTGGCAGTTTTCCAATCGAGTAAATCCGGCATAATTCATGAATTTATACGTCTAAGAGCCGTCTCTTGCGCTGTCTATCGCTCAACTCGTAAGCATTATTCTGAAAGTACATATAGAAATTTATTATTTATTTATTTTAATTTAAAAATTATTTGTGAAGCGAGAACCGTTAGTCCAATTAAGAAACTGTCTAGGCAAACAACTTTTATAATGGTGTTTTTTTATTTGAGTTACAGAAAAAAAATTATGGCAATTAGAAAAAAAAAATTTAATTTTTTTTTTGCAAATGGACTGTAACTTTTAAGCAAGAGTGTTTAGCCAAAAATGTTATTTAACATATTTTGTAGAAAATTCAATTTTCTATAAGTTTGCTTTAAATTTTTTTTTCCTAAGATCAAAAATGTGTGAGTTATAAGCAAAAATCAAAATGAACATAAAAAACAAAATGGCGGCCAAATGACTCTGGGTAAAGTTGTGAGAAAAGTAGTTTTAGACTAGTGCACCAATACCTTATCGAATAGTGAACTCAAACCTGACCTCAGATTTAGTTCCCAGTGAAAGTCTAACTTGAACGTACTAAAGGGATATAAAGAAACAATTTCGTGCAAGGGTTTTTATTATTGAATATGTTTGTTTGGCCAAACCAAAAATGCTACTTAATTCACCCATGCGTTTCTGAGAGAATCGTCACACTGGCCATTTTTCAATATCTTTGGGAAAACTCGAAAACTAAGCCGAATTCAACAATTTTACAGTTAAGACTTTTTGTTCAAAATTAAATTTTCTATTGAAATGGAAAGTTCAAAAAATTGTATAAATAAATTTAAGCAGAAAAGTAAACAAGAACCAGCCTTAAATAAAAAAACAGATAATCTAGGATTTCTAAAAATTTAAATAAATTGTGCATAACTTTTTTTTGAAGTAAAGACAGGGTCAAGACAAACATAGACAAAATAAAGTAGAAACTAAAGGCTTTAATATGGCTCAAAATTGACAGAGATGTGCCCATTCAAACCCTACCAGTTCTTATAATTTTTCGAATTTTTTGCCCGAAAGCGCTATTTAGAAAAAAATTTAAAAAAAACATTTATTTTTTTATTTATTTTTATGGTGGTTCTTGCTTTTCCTGCTTTAAGCTGAACTCTTTCTATCATTTGTAATTTCGTATCTTCCGTAACTTATAAATAAAACGCACCATTCACTTTGCTAGTCAGAATTCAACTCACTACATTTCATTTATTGATCGTATATATTCCTACCTATCCGGCAGCCAGCTTCCCCTCTTACATATTCCAGGTTACTTATTGTTCGTTTTCTCTTTTTTACTGCCACACTGCTTAAATTTTTGTATGAAATTTTTCAAACTATCCACTTGGATAGAAAATTTAATTTTGAACAAAAAGTTTTTAATGTATGTAAGATTGTCCATTTCGGCTTAGTTTCCGACTTATTCAAAAAATATAGTCAAAAGTGGCCAGTGTGAGCATACTCTCAGAAACGTATGGGTGAATTTAGTAGAATTTTTGGTTTTAAGCAAGCTTATGGGCCAAACCAACATATTCAATAATAAAATCCTTACACGTAATTATTCCTTTTTAAAAGGGCTATTCAATAGACTATTATTATATATTAGAGTACACATTGTAGTGCAATGTGATTCAAGCGCTAAGGAGCATACGGTGGTAGTAAATAATGCCATGCAGTAAAACGAGAATTTGTGAAGGAGTACTTATTTTGTTTTGTGGTTGTCCTTCCGTGCTGGTAGAAAGAACTTCAGTCGGAAAATATGTATATAGCCATTAAAACTCTCTGTGAATAATTTATTTTAATAATGATGTTTGATAAAGTAGTCCTTTTTTGTACTACTGGAACTCACTGCTTTACTTATTTTAGGTACATAAATAATGAATAGCGGAAAACAAGATTATGTTCATATTTTATATGCATACATATGCATGTAGATATATTCACATATATAAGTTTAAATACAAGCTCACTTGACATCCAAATGACAGGTCAGTTGAGTTGCATATGAATCTAAAATTATTATGTAATTTTAGATCCATATGCAACTCAACTGACCTGTCACAAAACGTAAAACTATTTTTTTTAAATCCTTTTGACCATGTGTTATATTTAAGTTAACAAGTGTACCTAAAATCTCATGTATCAATATTGGTTATATGGTTTGTATATAAATATACAATCATTTTAAAACATGGCTCGAGACTTCATAATTTATGAACCTCGAAAATTGTATGTTTGTTAAGACAAATGATTAAGGGATGTAAAAAAAATTAAGAAGCACAATTATTTTTGAGGGTTGATTGAACAACACATACAATCATTAATTTCCATTAGGTTCATTATGTCAAAAGAACACCTTGAGGAGGAAAAACGAAAAAGTACAAGACAATACCAAAAAAGCAAGCATTTTGTGAGCCACACATCACAATTACCAGAATCGAATAAGGTATGCATATAGAAGGTAAGTAAGCTTAACGTCTCTTAGGGGCCCCAGTTGCCTTGAAAAAAAAATTTGTTGTTGTCATTTATGTACCTACTTCCATTTCATTTACAAAACAAGATGCCAAGAAAAAAAAAACAAACATTGATATGAACAATTCTTTTCTTCTTTTAAAAAATTATAAAAAAAACTCCTTTGCTTTTAGATTGAAAGAGGGTATCAATTGTAAAAAAAAATAAAAATGAAATTATGTACTTTCATTAAATGTTATCCCCAAGACTGACTGTAATATTTTTTGTGTTCTTATAGTAACAAAGTGTTCTTACTAAAAACTTTGTTAGAGCGAAAAAGACAAATGTACAAAATTATGGATGACTGGTGTAGGAATTAACTCCAAAAAAATACAAAGCTGTTACACGCTATCATGATCATTCAAACCTCAAATCATGCGAGCAACTTTCCAAGGTTCGAAGATCATGAACGCATGAACAGAGGTGTTGTGCAATTCAGTTTCTTCCATTACGTGGCGTGTATAGAATATACTTGAAATATACTTGCTCCTGACATGCATATGATCAATTGTAAATAGGCACTACTAATAAGCCACTATGAGTTCTTAACTAACAACCAATGATTGTAAAACTTCGAATCCGTGTCCGTTATAAAAAGTAAGTATTCGCCACAGTACACACATCTAAGTTTGTCAAAATTGAAAACGTCAGTAATTTAAAATAACTATTCGAGAGATCCTCAAATAACACGAACACACAAGAACAAATATTGACATTTAACAAGTAGACCGACCTCTGGGACCGCCGGCCGTTTTCTCCGATTATGATAGATGCTTAGAATTGAATTAAAACTAAGACGCTAACGATACTCCCTTTAGTATGAGTATTATAAGTATTTGTTACATGACCAATGTACCGTTATATATTTAAATAGATCAGTCTCTCCCTACTCCGCAATACCTGAATTTTTAGTTTAATAAAAAAAACGAATTATAACTTCGAAAACTATTTTGCTCTCTTGTGCCGTAGCCGACAGTTAATTCCTGAGATTCTTTGGGAAATTATCAAATATTTATGTTTATTAAATTCTTTTAGCCAGCCTCGAGAACATTTTTCAAAGAAAGTAGTTTCATAGTTCTATTTGTTTTCTACAATCTTTCGACCCATTATTGTTTTATTTTAATCGAAGTAAGGTTTTTATTGAGCATTCTTTCATATAGTAAAGGAGAATGGGCAAATTGGCCTACCTACTCAACAGAGATGTGTCATACATCAATGAAAAGGTCATTGCAAATACTTCATTTTATTATATGGCCGTTAAGTTGTAAACCATGGGGTTCAAAAGATATTCGGCTTTAAAGCACCAAAAACAATAATAATGCATTTCTTAATTGGTACTTGGATGACCTGCTCAACATTTATGTGTTATATATAGTTGGAAAGGTTATTGCATGCACTACGTTTTTGTATATGGCCGTTAAGCCGTAGACCCCGGGGTTCAAGAGCTACATGGACATGAAAAACCCCAAATATAACAATAATGCAGTTCTTGATTGGCACTTGGTCTACCAACTCAACAGAAATGTGTCATACGTCATTGGAAAGGTCAATGAGAGTACTTTATTTTCTTATATCGCAGCCAAGCTCCAAACCATGGGGTTCAAAAGATATTCGGCTTTGAAGCAGCAAAAACAACTGAAATGCATTCTTAATATGGTAACTGGTTGCACAACTCAACAGCTATGTGTCAGGTATAGTTGGAAAGGTTAACTTATGTGCTTTATTTTTTTATATAGGCGTTATACGCTCAACCATAGGATTCAAAAGATATTTGGGAAAAATGCTGAAAAGAGCAATAATGCATTTCTGCATTGGAGCGTGGTCTTCTTACTCAACAGCGATGTGCCATACTTTTTTGAAAAGGTAATAATAATATGCACGGTCGGTACATGTGCGCATGTTATATCAATTTTGTGGTATTTGTGTTTTGCCCGGCATCAAAATGGATCTACGCCTCCTACAGCTCACCTCAGCAATGTCATATTGGATGACGCTATTATTTAAATATAAAAAAAAAAATATATGAATACATTTTCTATGAATATCTCTATTACTTATTTTTAAAACTCATCCATTAATACATATATACGCTCAGTTTGAATATGAATATCCTTAAACCCTCATGTCAACAGCTGATAGAAATACAAATGATTGAAGAACATATTATTACCTTTTCAAAATAGTATTGCACATCGCTGTTGAGTAAGAAGACCACGCTCCAATGCAGAAATGCATTATTGCTCTTTTCTGCATTTTTCCCAAATATCTTTTTAGTCCCATGGTTGAGCGTATAACGCCCATATAAAAAAATAAAGCACATAAGTTAACCTTTTCAACACTACCTGACACATAACTGTTGAGATGTGCAACCAGTTACCATATTAAGAATGCATTTCAGTTGTTTTTGCTGCTTCAAAGCCGAGTATCTTTCGAACCCCATGGTTTGGAGCTTGGCTGCTATATAAGAAAATAAAGTACTCTCATTGAGCTTTCCAATGACGTATGACACATTTCTGTTGAGTTGGTAGACCAAGTGCCAATCAAGAACTGCATTATTGTTATATTTGGGGTTTTTCATGTCCATGTAGCTCTTGAACCCCGGGGTCTACGGCTTAACGGCCATATACAAAAACGTAGTGCATGCAATAACCTTTCCAACTATATATAACACATAAATGTTGAGCAGGTCATCCAAGTACCAATTAAGAAATGCATTATTATTGTTTTTGGTGCTTTAAAGCCGAATATCTTTTGAACCCCATGGTTTACAACTTAACGGCCATATAATAAAATGAAGTATTTGCAATGACCTTTTCATTGATGTATGACACATCTCTGTGGAGTAGGTAGACCAATTTGCCCATTCTCCTTTGCATTTAAATCTTTCAAAAACAGTAAAATACTGTTACCGAAAACGGGAATCAAGGCTCTGGACCTTTGGCACCTCATATAAGGGAAATTTGATAACAAAAATATCCCATCTAATTCGTCAGTATTTGGTCAGAAAAGGTCAACTGGTCCCAGAAATTGGTCAGCCCTAGATAACTTCTAATCAAGGCTTAAACTTTCTCAAGGTCGCTCAAGGTCACGCACGATTTTTGGCAACACATTTAAGGGAAATTTGATAAAATTTTATACCATCCGAAAGATTTCTAGATCGTGATAAAAGGTCAACTATTTTCAGTAATTGGTCAGCCATAGACTTTTTTTTCTATGAATTTTTGAAGTTCGTTTCAAGGTCACAAAAAAAACTTTTTGCACCTCATTTGGGTCATTTAAAAAAAAACAAGTATGCAATTTGAAAGCCCTTTTCACGGTTGTAGGTTAGGTTAGGTTAGGTAGAAGGGCTGACAGTTGATCTCGTTACCGTCACACTTAGATCTATGTAGATCCGTTGTGATACCCTAGGAAATTGTATTCCACTTTATGGAAAAACCTATGTGTTCTGTTAGCAGTCAAGCCATTTAGAGGCGTTGATGAAATTCAGAAGGCTAATAGCCGAAGTTCCAGAAAGTTCCTCTAGGTCGTCATAGAATTGATTTCCTAGGTGTTTCTTTCTTAAATGACAGAGTGCTGGGCAGTGGCAAAGGAAGTGTAAGGTATCTTCATGTGCTTCTTCGTCACTGCATCCTCTGCAAAGGTCATCAGTACTGAGCCTCATTTTCTTTTTATGGTATCTCAGTAGGTTGTGTCCGGGGATTATGCTGACAAGGGAACGGAGATGTTTCTTGTCCATTTGCATAATTTTGTCTGTTCTCTGCTTATTGAAATTTGGCCCTAACTTTCTAGTTGTGGCGCATGTTTCAAGCAGATTCCATCTTTCATTGGTTTTTTCTAATATTTTGTAACCAATTTCCTGTTTGATGCTACAGGTTAGTACTTTAATATTTTGTTCGGCTTGACTTGAATCAAGCGACGAACCCGTTCTCGCCAGCTCATCAGCTCTCTCGTTTCCCTGTACATCTTTGTGACCGGGAACCCAGCAGAGTCTAATGTTATGCTGCATGCCAAGAACCCTAAGCTCTTCGCGACAGCAAGTCACAAGCTTCGAATGTATCTCGGTGGCAGAAATTGCTTTTATTGCTGCTTGGCTATCAATAAAGAGGGTGATATCAGCTCGTGGTACCGACATCATTGATATTTGCGTAGCTGCTTTTGTCACTGCTAAGACCTCGGCTTGGAAGACACTGCAAAAGTCCGGAAGTCTGAAGGAGCTAGCTAGTCCCAGAGTTTCCGAGAAAATTCCTGCACCAACTCCAGTGTCCATCTTCGAACCATCAGTGAAGACAGTTATCGTAGATGCATTACTGAAAGGTTGGTTGTTTTCCCACTCCTCTCTATTAGGAAAAGAGGTAGTGAAGGGTCTGTTGAAGTTTAAATGGGGTGTTGTGTAGTCTGTGCAAACATTATTTCCCACATATCTCTGCAGAATCTGAGTATGGCCTGATGTGCTTTGCTTCCAGCATTTAGTCTGGCTTAGGCGCAGGGCACTGTATGCTGCAGATTCTTGCACGAATTGATCTAGGGGTCTCAAGTTGAGTATAGCTTCCAGTCCCGCTGTGGGAGTGGTTTTTAACGCCCCCGTAATACCTACGCATGCTAATCTTTGAACTTTGTCAAGGTTTTCAAGTTTGTTGCTTTCTCAGTCGCGTTCCACCAAACTAAATTACCGTAGGTAAGTATCGGTCTAACTATTGCCGTGTACATCCACCTGATAATTTTTGGATTGGGTCCCCAGGATTTACCAAAGATCCTGTTGCAGGAATAGAACGCAACCATAGCTTTCTTTGCTCTCTCTTTAGTGTTGAGACTCCAGTTCAGTTTCTTATCAAGTATCACACCCAAGTATTTGGCCTGATCCGAGATTTTGAGTGGAGTCCCTGCAATTGATGGTAATCTAAACATTGGTATTTTTCTTCTGTTAGTGAAGAGAACCAATTCAGTTTTCAATGGATTGACCATTAGACCACAATTCTTTGCCCATGTGTTGACCTTTGACAGGGCATATTCTATTTGATCACTAATAGTGGATGGGAATTTACCTGTCGCAAGTAGTACTAGGTCATCTGCATAAGCTACTACTTTGACTCCACTATATTTTAATTTTACAAGAATTTCGTTCATGACTAGTATCCAAAGAAGCGGAGAAAGCACCCCTCCCTGGGGTGTTCCTCTGGATGTGGATACTATTAAACGTGATTCTCCAAGTTCTGTATTAATATGCCTGTTTTTTAACATGCACATAGTCCAATTTATAATTGACTTTTCTATATTCAGCTCTACAAGGGCTCTCTTAACTGCATCATTTTCCACATTATTGAATGCTCCTTCAATATCTAGGAACCAAGGCAGCAAGAGTGTATTCCTTGTCTTTGAGAGTTTTTTCAATTGTATTAACAACACAGTGAAGTGCAGTTTCTACGCTTTTTCCTTTCGTATAGGCATGCTGCATTGGAGAAATCACCTCCGGGTTCAGTGAGCTGCGAATATAGATGTCCAACAGTCTCTCGAAAGTTTTAAGAGTAAACGACGTGAGACTGATTGGTCTATAGTCTTTAGCTTCCGTATGGCTGGGCTTACCAGCCTTCGGGATAAATACAACCTTGACTTCACGCCATGCTTGAGGTACATATCCCCATCTGAGGCTACTTGAGAATATGTTTTTCAGGTGTGATGTAATCAGGTTTTCACTTTTTTGTAACATCATTGGAAAGATGCCATCTAGTCCCGGGGATTTGTAAGGGGAGAAAGAGTTTATTGCCCATTTAATCTTGTCTTCCGTTACAATGTCCGACGGTGTTCTGTGCTCTGTATATATCTCAGTTCCCTGGTTATAGCCTGGGTTAGAGCTACACCCGGAAAAGTGAGCATTAACTAAGAGTTTTAGAGTTTCACTGCATGATTCTGTCCAGCGTCCACTTGGTACTTTTAAGGAACCTAAGGTAGATGGCTCTTTGGAGAGAATTTTCCTTAGTCTAGCTGATTCATTGGTGCCTTCTATTTCATCGCAGAAGGTTCTCCACTAGCTGCGTTTCGCTCGCTGTGTTTCAGCTTTGAATTTTCTTTGACTGGATTTGAAGATCTCCCAGTCGGTGTCTGATCTGGTGCGCTTGGCGACACTGAAAAGTCGCCTCGTTTCTTTCCTAATGTCGCCCAGTTCTATTGTTCACCAAGGTGGTTTTTACCTGGTTTTAATGGACATCCTTTGACAAAAGCATTGCTGAGTATTTCTGTGAATTTCTCGGCAGCTTTGTCTAAGTTCTCAGGATTATCAATTGCATTGGTATTAGGCAATTTGATTTCATTCTCTACTTCCCCATTAAAAATATCCCAGTTAGTTTTCCTGAAGTTTCTAAAAGGTTTTCGAGAGTTTGTTGTACTAAGTATAAAGAATTCAATAAACCTGTGATCGGAAAAAGATTCTTCCTTAAGTACCTTCCATTGTTCTATTGAGACAGTATTCGAGTTGCTCACAAGGGTGATATCGAGTACTTCCTCGTGGTTCTTAGTGACAAATGTTGGTTCATTACCTCTATTCGCTACTAGTATGTTATTTTCTATGATAAATTCAAAAAGAGACTCACCCCGATCATTGATATCAGTGTTCACGGTTGTAAAAGGTCAGCTATTTTCAGTAATTGTCAGCCATAGATTTTTTTTTATAAATATGTAATGAATTTAAAAAAAAATTTCAAGGTCAAAACGATTTTTGGCACCGATTCAAAATAGCTTTTTATGGCCTTTAGTCCTATAAATTGGCGTTTCGTTCGGCTTACTCACTTGAACTCATCAGTGACATAGTGAGGGCTTTGTCATACGCAATTTATATTAAGTTCAGTTCAACTTACATGAATTTTTCAACGAAAATCCACTGTAAACTATATCCAACAAGATTAGAATTCCTAATCATTAAGCTGGAAGTTTTTTTGCCCTGGGCCAGGCATAGTTTCTATATAAGAAGGTTTTATAATACAAATTCTATATACTACTGAAATAAATCAGCCAAGTAGAAGACTTAGCATTAAGGATTGGACTTGTTGAATTATTGATTCAAAATAGCTTTTTATGGCCTTTAGTCCTATAAATTGGCGTTTCGTTCGGCTTGCTCACTTGAACTCATCAGTGACATAGTGAGGGCTTTGTCATACGCAATTTATATTAAGTTCAGTTCAACTTACATGAATTTTTCAACGAAAATCCACTGTAAACTATATCCAACAAGATTAGAATTCCTAATCATTAAGCTGGAAGTTTTTTTGCCCTGGGCCAGGCATAGTTTCTATATAAGAAGGTTTTATAATACAAATTCTATATACTACTGAAATAAATCAGCCAAGTAGAAGACTTAGCATTAAGGATTGGACTTGTTGAATTATTGATTCAAAATAGCTTTTTATGGCCTTTAGTCCTATAAATTGGCGTTTCGTTCGGCTTACTCACTTGAACTCATCAGTGACATAGTGAGGGCTTTGTCATACGCAATTTATATTAAGTTCAGTTCAACTTACATGAATTTTTCAACGAAAATCCACTGTAAACTATATCCAACAAGATTAGAATTCCTAATCATTAAGCTGGAAGTTTTTTTGCCCTGGGCCAGGCATAGTTTCTATATAAGAAGGTTTTATAATACAAATTCTATATACTACTGAAATAAATCAGCCAAGTAGAAGACTTAGCATTAAGGATTGGACTTGTTGAATTATTGATTCAAAATAGCTTTTTATGGCCTTTAGTCCTATAAATTGGCGTTTCGTTCGGCTTACTCACTTGAACTCATCAGTGACATAGTGAGGGCTTTGTCATACGCAATTTATATTAAGTTCAGTTCAACTTACATGAATTTTTCAACGAAAATCCACTGTAAACTATATCCAACAAGATTAGAATTCCTAATCATTAAGCTGGAAGTTTTTTTGCCCTGGGCCAGGCATAGTTTCTATATAAGAAGGTTTTATAATACAAATTCTATATACTACTGAAATAAATCAGCCAAGTAGAAGACTTAGCATTAAGGATTGGACTTGTTGAATTATTGATTCAAAATAGCTTTTTATGGCCTTTAGTCCTATAAATTGGCGTTTCGTTCGGCTTACTCACTTGAACTCATCAGTGACATAGTGAGGGCTTTGTCATACGCAATTTATATTAAGTTCAGTTCAACTTACATGAATTTTTCAACGAAAAATTTTTTGCCCAGGGCAAAAAAACTTCCAGCTTAATGATTAGGAATTCTAATCTTGTTGGATATAGTTTACAGTGGATTTTCGTTGAAAAATTCATGTAAGTTGAACTGAACTTAATATAAATTGCGTATGACAAAGCCCTCACTATGTCACTGATGAGTTCAAGTGAGTAAGCCGAACGAAACGCCAATTTATAGGACTAAAGGCCATAAAAAGCTATTTTGAATCAATAATTCAACAAGTCCAATCCTTAATGCTAAGTCTTCTACTTGGCTGATTTATTTCAGTAGTATATAGAATTTGTATTATAAAACCTTCTTATATAGAAACTATGCCTGGCCCAGGGCAAAAAAACTTCCAGCTTAATGATTAGGAATTCTAATCTTGTTGGATATAGTTTACAGTGGATTTTCGTTGAAAAATTCATGTAAGTTGAACTGAACTTAATATAAATTGCGTATGACAAAGCCCTCACTATGTCACTGATGAGTTCAAGTGAGCAAGCCGAACGAAACGCCAATTTATAGGACTAAAGGCCATAAAAAGCTATTTTGAATCAATAATTCAACAAGTCCAATCCTTAATGCTAAGTCTTCTACTTGGCTGATTTATTTCAGTAGTATATAGAATTTGTATTATAAAACCTTCTTATATAGATTTTTGGCACCTCATTTTATGGAAATTTGCCAAAACAGTGTACCATCTGAAAGATCTCTTGATCTTTATAAAAGGTCAGCTATTTTCAGTAATTGGTCGGGTGTAGATTTTTTTTAATGAATTTTTAAAAATTTCAAGGTCATAGTGATTTTTGGCACCTCATTAAGGGGAAATTTGCAAAAATTTAATACCATCAGAAAGGCCCTGAGAACTATATAAAAGGTCAGCTAGTTTTAGTAATTGGTCAGCATAGTTTTTTTTAAATGAATTTTTAAATTATTGTTCAAGGTAACCTGACCAATTACTGAAAGAAGCTGACCTTTTATATAGATCTAGAGATCTTTCAGATGATACACTTTTTTCGCAAATTTCCTTAAAATGAGGTGCCAAAAATCGTTTTTACCTTGAAATTTTTTTTTAAATTCATTAAAAATTCATTAAAAAAATCTATGGCTGACCAATGACTGAAAATAGTTGACCTTTTATCACGGTCTAGAAATCTTTCAGATGGTATAAAATTTTGGCAAATTTCCCTTAAATGTGGTGCCAAAAATCGTGCGTGACCTTGAGCGACCTTGAGAAAGCTTAAGCCTTGATTAAAAGCTATCTAGGGCTGACCAATTTCTGGGACCAGTTGACCTTTTCTGACCAAATACTGACCAATTAGATGGGATATTTTTTATTAAATTTCCCTCATATGAGGTGCCAAAGGTAAAAAGCCGGGAATCAAAGGGCGTAACAAAACCATTGATTTTTATCAAATCAAAATTCTTAAAATGGAGAGTTTATCTGTGGAGCAGCTGAAAGCAGTTGAAGTTGGGATAAGATACAAGCGGAGTTAAAGCTGTTTTTTTGACGAGGATGGGAGAAGCCAAAAAGCACGATTTGAAGAACTCAAAACAGAATGATGTTGTTAATGGAAGTGGATCATCAGGACAGACATCTGGACTAGGTAGTACGCAAAATACGTATATATCTAATGAGTCTGTTGCACAGAACGAAAGAAATGCTGGGCAACAGATGATGCGATTTTCTTTACAAGATATTGAAAATTTAGTTTCAAAATTCAGTGGAGATGATGGCCTTTCCTTTAAATCGTGGCTACTGGAATTTGACGAAATCAGTACGTTGCTGAACTGTGTTCGGATCTAGAAAAACTTTTAGTTGCTCGGAAGCAATAAGTAGGGTCTGCTAGATGTTTTATGAGAACGTGTTCTTGTCGATCATATGAAGAATTTAAAAGCGCATTATTGACTGAATTTGAAAAAAAAAAACTGTTTGTAAAGCAAACATTTTCTATCAACTTCAAAGCCGGAAAATGAAACGGGAAGAAAATTTTCGCGAATACGTTTTTAAAATAAAAGAGATCGGTCAGTATGCAGATGTTGATGAAAAATCGCTCATTCATTATTTTTATAATTGACGGTGTTAATGGAAATGAACAACATAAATTGATTTTAAACGGTGTGAAAAATTTGACGGAAATCATGGAAAAGTACGATATCCTTATCCGATTAAAAAAAAAATCTTAGTATAACGAAACTAGCTACAGACCAAGTGGTATAAGTGGAAGTGGTCGTCAAATAGACAGATATAACGAACAATTTATCGGTAACACACATCGTTTCACTGTTTTAATTGCGGTTCTTTTGAGCACCAACGGCAACGTCGTGATTGCAAAGCTGACACGAAGTGCTTCAAATGTAATGGCTCAGGACATATTTCTTTGAAAAACTTAATTATTTTAGCTCGGAAAATGTATTTCAAGCGAAAATTCACTATTACAATGTACGACACAAATATTAATGCATCAGGGCGCCAAATTATCTCAGGCCTGCATTGCACCTACCTCCTATCATCATGGCCCTTCCACCCTTGACCTATTTTATCCTTCTGCCTCGTAGAAGTATGCCAGTGCCATAAAGTACTTTCACTTGAAATATTGAAAAAGTTAGGGCATGAGATGAGAACCAAATAAAAGCACAATCAACACCAATATATATAGATAGACGTATAAAGTATACCCACCTACTCTTTAAATACCCTCCCATCATCATTATCATCAACTCAAACAAACAGAGGGTTATAAAACAAGTAAAATAAAAGGAAGCATTCCAATTTTTGTTTTCTCTCGTTTCAGATCTGCCAGTTTAAGGTGAATAAATCGTATGCAATCATAAGTTCATCTGTAAGCTTCTGGATTCCAGGAATTGTGATGATATTTACATATTACAAAATTTATAGAGAAGCCGATAGGCAGGAACGACTTTTGTACAGGTAAATACAAAAATCAAGGAAAAAAATCAACTCAATTTGTATTGATTTGTTTTCTGAATCGTTTATAGGGGAGTTAATGAAACCATTAGAGCGTTCGATACAATCAGCCCCAAATAGATTAACTGTGTCCATGTTTATTTTTTTGCCTCAATTTGTTTGTTTTTATTTATAGAGGAAACAAAGAGGAAAAAAAGGGAAAAACTTAAGTGTAAATTTATATCTAAAAAGATTTATTTGAATAATGACCTTGTTGATTAATATGTATAAGAAAATGCTGCTTTTGAAAAACCTTTACTCTATCGTACCTACAGCCTTTTCTCTCATTAAAAATTCCAAATTTTTAGATGACATAGGGTTTCAGAGTGAGCGCCAACCTCCAATTTAATTTTTGTTGGTTTTCATTTAATTGGTTTGATTGCTTTCCGGCAATTTTATGAATAAAATATAACCTTTTCCCCATCTTGAAATCAAGCAGCTTTTACACTGTTGAATTGACTTTTCTAGACCACAAAGAAGCTATTTGCTTAGGAATTCGCAAGCTAGTTTTTTTGTTTCCTTTTAACTTTATTTTGATAAACAATAAAATTCAAAAAACGTCTTTTTTATTGTTTGTTTAAACCCCTAATTGTAGCTGGTAATTTATAGGATGAACAGTTAGGGGGTGGAAGAAATTTTAAATTAATTTATATGAGAAAAATGTCCCTTTTTGTTCTATTCAATGCTTTGAAGTTGAGAAACTTTTGGGAAAATTGCTGGAAGCTGATGCTTTATAAAAAAAAAAAACAAATTCAATTACAAATTGCGAGTAGTATTAAATTTAACAAAAAAAAAAACACCCAAAACTTGAAGAGTGAAAAAGCATAATGGCTGATTGGAGGCACAAAAAAGTTCAAAATTCATACAAATTACTTATAATGGGGACACAAATAAGAGAACCCTTTTGTTTGATAAAATTGTATGAGGAAGCCCGAAACGAAGGTCATATTTTTTATTTAATTTATTTGAGTTAACAAGTTCAGTGTAATAACACCCGCGGTAATAAAGCCCGTGGGCGTTATTTCCACTAATAGTTCATGTCCTAACTTTACGTTTAAGAAGTGTTGCCAAGATTGCAACACTGTCAGTTTATAGATAGATAGATATTTTATTTTTCATAGATCAGGGCTTTACAGCCTGCACAGAGATTTGATATTTCAGTATATCTTACAACTGAGAAATATGTATAAGCATTTTATGAAATTGATTTTGAATTTAATTGCATTTGAAGGAAAACTATGATTAAAACCTTCATTTGAATAAAACGCAACACTGTCAGTTTAAATCCCGAAATGTTGCTTATAAATCGAAAACCAGAGGTCAGGCGATGAATCGAGAACTGCCGTTGGATTCAGCGCCCTTTAAATCATAGGGCCACGTAATTGATTTTCTCACACCCCTCCCCTTGCCCAAAGGGGATGGAAGATGGCCGTTTTGGGAAAGAAAACTTGCAAGGCTAAGAAAAGCTAGAAAATATTAATATTAATAAAATTTAAAGATTGGTGTCGTCACAGAATCAATCTACTACATTTCATCCAAAGTTGATGGAAAACCTACTTTGGTTTCTTAAAAAGTCACTTTCAAAGTGCTGGAGAGGGGGATATGAAAGACTAACAAACTAAAATATATATCTTGGTATAATAAAAGCATATGATATATGACTTGAGGGTATTTTTTAATGTCCAATCTTATTAATTCAAAATTAACCCAATACAAGCACCACAACAAAAGTTATGGTCTTTTTCATAAATTCTGACTGAGTTTTAAGTGAAACAAGTAAAATATTACCTAATTCCAACAGCATTGGCAATTGACATGAAATTTGGTCCACATATATCATTTGTCATAAGCAATAAGAGTCAAAAGTGTTTACAAAAGTATTTATAGTGAAAGGGTGTTTTTTTTCAATGAAAAGGACAAATTTTGGACTACTACCATGAATCCCCTCCCAAAACTGGACCGTTGATGAAAATTGATGAAAAAGTTTGACTTTTCATCAAGACCCAGGATTGGTCATCCTATATGGCGGGGTATAGTAATATAAAAATTAAAACATTCATTGTCTCAATTATTTTACCTATTAAGCTTAGTACGCAGCTGAACTGCCGTCCTAAGAAAATAATCGCAAGTAAAAAGGCGTGAAGCCAAAATTCAAGAACTGAGATAGAACCATAATTGGAACCGTTAAATAAATCCTTATTTTTGTGTAAAGCTTAAAATTCATATTTGCAATTCCGAATGAATTAAAATCACAAACGAAAATGTCTTTGTAGGCTTCAAACTTGTGGCTTATGTGCACATACTAAAGCATAAAAGTCGCAAGTTAATTTTCTAGGTCACCACCAAAATTATAAATTCTAATAACTTGCGAGAACAGCAAAATTATTAAAATGCATTTATCTATCAAAACTACTAAAATGGAAATACGCCATTTTTCCTTATGATGGCAGTGAAGCGAACGAAAAATTCCATACAGAAATTGACACAATGAAATCATAAACGAAAAATTTCGCTGTCATTTTTGTTATCTATGGACGGTGTTCATACGAGCTTCACCTGAGGCGACTCATTTTGACGTCTCTCTTTTTTGTCTCATTCATATTTATTGGCAAGAAAGAGATGATGAGGTGAGGCAGAAATTTTCAAACAATTTAAAAACTTTATCCTCACTTGGCCATCTCTTTTTTTCTAAGAGATGAGAGTGAGATACAAATTAGAAACCTCAAAATGAGTCGCCTCACGTGAAGCTCGTATGAACACCGTCATGTTGTAGTAAGCATCTCGATAATGAAATGTCAGTGAAACAGAAAATCGTTGTAGATTACTAGATCTAAGTCTCCACTTATTTTTCGTAGACAATTAACTGACCGTAATATTAAGCGTGTTCAGGAAAATGAGATCTCGGAGGGCTCAGCAAAATTTTATCCCTCAAAAAGTGAGCAATATTTTTTTTCCTCAGTAATTTGACAGCAACATTTCTGATGAATTATGTTCACGAGACTGAGATAGCTGATAGGGCTCTTGAGGTCTCATTTTCCTGAACTTGCCTATAATATTTCTGACGAAAATTTAACACTTAGGGGCATATTCATAGAGAAGTACTAAAGTCGTGATTTTTTGATCTATAGTTTAAGGCTTTTTGGGTAAATAAACACAGCTCTTATTCATAATTAATTTTCCAGTTGTATTTAGTAGAACCCCAGGTTAAGGTTGTGTTCTACTACAACTATACTTCAAATGATAATAGGTAAAAGAAAAAAATATATTCTTTTATTTAAAACGTGCAAATTTTGTGTGGTCCTTCCTCATATTGCATGTCGAAAAAATTAAGAAAGACAAAAATATTAAATAAAAATCCAAAAAAGAAACTCGAACAAATATTCTATAATATTTTAAGATAAACTACAAAGAAAATATAAAGCGCGACGACAGGAAAACTGGTCGCAACCATAGAAGGAACTTTTTCCTTTTTCTATTTTTCTTTTTCTTAGTGGCACATTTTGCAATTCACCTTATAACTCAAACTCCTCTAAAATGTCCATATCTTCTTCAATTGCGGTATTAATCGACATTTTTCAGGACGATAAGTTTACGTAGCATTTATTTGATATAAATTACCTTTTCAGCTTTTTAATTCACAAAAAAATCAAATTTGACATTTGGCTGTGATAATAACTACTTAAACACAGCATTTCCTGTGTTTAAAGTTAGACCACAGGCTTAGCCCTAAGCTAAGGCTTAAATTTATTTATGAATAGCCTAAACTCTGGACTTGCTTAGTAACAACTTAGCAAGAGTTTAGCAAACATTTATGAATATGCCCCTTTGTGTTTATTTTGCCGTTGGATTTTATTTGAAAACAGAAATGGAAGACGATACCTGCGAAAATGATTTAATTCAGTTTAAAAATGAAAAAGCAAATGAAGAACAACCCTTACTTACCACAAAAAAAAAAAAAAAAAAAAGAATTCATGTCAAACGATACAAAATCGACTTCAGATTTTGTATTATTTTCTTATATTTATTTATCATACATCTGATAAAACTTTTATATTTTTGTTTGTAAATATTTTCGTTTATGATTTCGTTCTCGAATTGGAGACATCAGAAAATTTTCATTCAATCCATGTTTTGACCTAAACTTTAATAGTTGTTTAAGTAATTTAAATTTAAAGAACAATATTATAATATCGACGCTTTTTTAAACTGAATGAGTATGTTCGTGCGACCCAGCCGTGCAATTTATTTTTGCCCCCAGACATTCCAGATGTCCAAAAGTGCCTCTATAGGTTTTATTTATATTCACACTCAAGCAACCAAAATACCCCCGAAGGATTAAGGATCTATGAGTCTGTGAGGAAAACAGAAAATGAGAAATAATTTTTCTTTTCTTTCGTTTCCGGGAAATCCTTGAAGAGAAGGGGACTTAAGGTCTTATTTTGTATGAATTATGACATCACAAACGAGGAATTCAATGATTATGCGGAAATTGTTTTTATGAAAATCGAATATTTATACAAAAAGAACCATGCATCCCTAATATTTTCAATTTGTTTCCGTTTTTGCTCTAGTAAGATAGAGTGTTTTATAGCACAGACCTATATCTAACACATAAATGATAATGGTTAAATATAGCATTCGTTTGATCATGAAATTCATGAAATGATGATTTTTGTATTAAAGATTTACTTTATGTAGATATATAACATAACATAACATATGTCCCAAATGGGAAAATAATTTGAAATTGATATTGAGTAAGTTAATGATATACATACATCCTGCTGAGAAAATAATTTAAAAAAAAAACTTGTGAAATTTCGGCAATATTGAACAAATTTGTGAAATTTCGGCAATGTTGATTAAATTAAAAGCAATAAGTTCAGAATACCTTTGTATAAAATCAATCAGTCCAATCACGAAAGCCATCGCAATCGGAGACCAATGAAAATCCGCCCTAACCCAAGTTGAAACCTATTCTGTTTGTAATGGCAAATTATATGAGATATTCTACTACGATGAATTTTCGGATATTTTTTTTTTATTTTTTAAAACTACGATGGAATTCATGATAAGGCTGTAGTATGTAGGTAAACCGAAATGTGTATGAGCGTCGATATTGAAATTACTTATAATCTGAGAAAAGTCCTCATCAGCTATCCGATAACCGCAAATCCGTTTAGTATCAAAGGTCACGTAAATGGTTTTTTGCCAAATATCTCGAAAACGATAAGTTTTTAAAAAAATATTTTCCAAACGGTAATTTTCCATAAAAAGCATTCTTGGAATTTCGTTCTTAAAACCAAACCGTCAAGAAACTATAGCATTTCAAAGTTTCCCCTAGTATTTTCCAAAAGTATTTTATGCACTTTTGAACAGAATATATTTTATGGACCGGGACCAAAGGAGCTATTTCGCGGAGCCCAACTTGAACTTGGTGGTTGAGCGCCAGGTATTTTTTATGTTTTTTTTTTTCAGTGAGCTGATGGCCTGGTTGTCGCATTTTGGTATCCTATTTTTGACATATAAAGTTGCTCGGTGAGTGGGTGCAGTTAATTTAAACTTGCTCAGGGTTGGAGCAAATAAGTTCCTTAAGCAACTTAGAGAAACTTAAAAAAAGCCGTCAACTTAGTTGTCTGATGAATGCGCTGGCGCTCCCTAACAACACAATGTTCATGAATCAAATTAAACTTGCTTGGGCGAGCTACTTATGTCGTTTTCGATTGACGTTCGCAGAACGCCTTTTCTACTCCATTTTCACTCTATCTACTCCAAAAGCCTTCGATTGGCTGTTCGGAGTACTGTTTTTGGAGTATTTTTCTGTTCCCGATTTGAAGAAGGTGTAGATTTGGAACACACGCATACACATACAGTTTTTCGTCGCACTTCTTGTCAAAAGTGATGAGTGCTTGAAGAAGCCATTTTATAATATGGCGTCATTAAGTAGTGTGTGTATAAATTTGACAACACGATGTTTTCATATTCTATTGGAATCAAAAAAAGGAGTAGAACAGTCCGAAAATCCAATCGGAAACGACATTAAATTGGCTAGTGGGAACCAGACCAAACACCCGCCCTGTGTAATAATTTCAGTTGCAGTCAAAACCTCTTAAGTGTGCACACCGCACGAACTTAAACAAATCAAAGACGAATACAGAAAATGGTAGAGAGACATATTCATTTAAAATCTAGTACTTTTATGGAAATCTAGCTTTGTAGTCATTAGAGCCTCCTCTTGGCATTCTTATGAAATTGGTAAAAGTCCCATCTATATGAGCGCCGCTTACAGTTACGGGGACCAAAGAAAGGGTTTTAAGGGATATCTCCCAAACGGTAACTTTTTTAGATACATTTTTTTCAAGGACTAGGTGTAGCTTACAAAATTTCCTTCAAAAAAGTTCAGTAACTATTTTCATAAGAGTAGGTACCCGTTTTTGAGATAGTTCAATCGTTACAGTTCTGGATTTATGTTTCAATAAAAAAAGTACTCTTTTACACCATCTTTGAGGTTGAATACAAGGTGAGTTTTCTTGCGTGGTATCCAGTGGCGTATCCAGAGGGGGGGCTATAGGGGCTGAAGCCTCCCCCCCACGGCTTATTCAGAAGAGAGTAAGACAAACAAAACTAAGATTGTAGCTACAAAATTTACATGTGAGCTGTGTTTTTCCAAGCCCTAGGAAAATTGAAAGAGTTGTTGGGCTGAACCATATTATACGCAAGCTGTGCTTTTTTCGAAGCCCGAAGAGAATTGGATGAAAAAAGACGATTATATGCAAAATAAAGTATACCTACGTAGGCTCTATTTTTTTCAAGCCTTAAAGGTATGAGACAAAAATTTGAGGCTTGGGGCGAAGCCTTTACGAAGCGTTTTCCTAAGCGTGCAAGGGAATCAGATGAAAACTATAACACTATTTGGGCTAACAAATTAGCATAATATCAGTGCTTTTTCCAGGTATTGAAGAAATCGGACGAAAGTAAGAGGCAAGAACTAAATAATTATTATTTTTACCTAGATTTCCTTGGGTATCGATATTTCTTAAAGATCAAATTTAGTTTGACAAAACGAATGAATGTTAGCTTTTTCTTAAACTCCTCTTGATATTTTTCGGACTCAGTTTCCGGTGTAAGAAATCAGAGTTAATCTGTTTAAAATTAACTATACAGTCCAAGCAATTGTTTATTTTAAACGTATATATTCCTCCAAAAAGTTCGGACGCAGTCTATGTAGAACTTTCTAAGGCCCTAGATTTTGTGATTGACTTGTCTTGCTCTAACAGCAACATCATACTTCTTGGGGATTTTAATTTACCTCACAT
Organism: Dasysyrphus tricinctus; assembly: GCA_963921185.1. Taxonomy (NCBI): domain Eukaryota; kingdom Metazoa; phylum Arthropoda; class Insecta; order Diptera; family Syrphidae; genus Dasysyrphus; species Dasysyrphus tricinctus. Next base: position 8,056,342 of record OY992530.1, read on the forward strand.
AGAGTGGGTTCCCTCTGATGACGAATCCTATCAAGAAGCTTCTTTAACTTCTTCTCAAAATGAGTTACTGCTTCTTGATAGAATAATTTCAAATGACTTACAGCAAATAAGCTGTATTAAAAACTCTAAAAATCGAATTCTCGATTTGGTTTTTTCTTCAGACTGGTTCTAGAATCTAGTTCCGGAATAACTAACATACACCCCTATTACGGTTGTCAATTATCAATTTGATATTTGATAAACCTTGAAAATTGGTTTTTTAAACTCAATTTATCAATAAACTGGTCAACAATTCTTTTATATTTTTTAATTTTCTTGTTATTAGCAACTGTCTGCATCATTCTCAATGATCAAAACTTTTATAAGATGGATTTTTAAACATCGAATTTTAAATTTATCAACTATCAAATTGATATTTGACAACCGTAACAGGGGTGATAGATAATTATCATCCTCCTTTGGATATTTTTCTTGACTTGAGCAATCACCTTACTGAAAACAGTAACCCTCATGATTGTTCATATACTTTTGACTTCAGAAAGGCAAACTTTCAGTTACTCTCAGAAGAAATAGCTAAATCTGGTATTGAGAATATATCAGTGTCTAGCGATATTAACGAAGCAGTTTTTAATTTTTATACCATCCTTAACAACTGCATTAATAATACTATCCCTTTAAAAATTTTAAAAAATGGAAACTTTTGTCCCTCATGGTATACGAAAGAGCTAAGAACACTCCGAAATAAAAGAAACAAAGCATGGAAAGTGTACTTAAAAACTCTCTCGCCAGTAGACCACAACTCATACCTTTTCCTTTTTGAAGAATTTAAATCTCTTTCAAAAAATCTATACACCACCTATGTAAACGAAATGGGTAGTTCTCTTAAGGATGACCCAAAGACATTTTGGAGGTTTGTAAATTCGAAAAAAAACTCTGATGGTTATCCGGCTAATTTCACGTACGAAAATTGTTCGTTGCAGAAAACAGTTGATATTTGTAACGCTTTTGCCAAAAATTTTCGTTATTCTTTTATTGACAAGCCTTTGGATGTCAACGAAAATTATTTTAGAGATTTACATACCTATGCCCAAACTAGCTGCAACAATATCCCAGTACCACCGAGTACTGTTTTAGACCTTCTCTCATCATTAAATGATGATTACTCATCTGGTCCAGATGGAATTCCCAATATAGTATTAAAAAAATGTAAACTTATATTAGTTCAGCCCCTTAAATTTTTGTTCGAGTTTTCTTTAAGGACAAGCAGTTTTCCGTATTTATGGAAGAAATCGTTTCTTACACCAATCTTTAAAAAGGGCGAAAAAACTGATATCAAAAATTATAGGCCCATAGGAAAGCTCTCTTGCATTCCAAAACTATTCGAACAAGTTGTTTGTGAGAGCTTAACATTTCATACTAAAAATATTATATGTGAACAACAGCATGGCTTTGTGAGTAGAAAATCAACGGTTACAAATCTCCTTACGTTTTTGCATACTTGTGCTCTTGCATTAGAAAACGGAAATGAAGTTGATTGCATATACACTGATTTTTCTAAAGCATTTGACCAGCTTAGTCACAACACTATTATATTCAAACTCAAAGCTTTTGGTTTTCCGATTTGTTTTATAGCATGGATAAAATCATACCTTGAGAATAGATCTTACCAAGTTGAATTTAGAGACTTCCTTTCAAACTCATACAATGCTCACTCGGGCGTACCCCAGGGAAGCCATTTGGGCCCGTTACTTTTCATTCTCGCTATAAATGATGTTACTTCGTGTATACATTTTAGTGACATTCTTATTTATGCTGATGATATGATGATTTTTAAAACAATACAATCTAGTCATGACCACATTCTCCTGCAGGCTGATATTGACAATTTTAATGTTTGGTGTGGGAAAAACGGTCTTTCTCTTAACCCAGTCAAATGTCAAACTATAACTTTCTCTAAAAAACGAGTAGTGTGCTTTTGATTATTCAATTTCACAGCACACACTCTGCCGTGTTTTTACTTTCAAAGATCTGGGTGTTCACTTTAGTTCTGATCTAGGTTTCATAGAACATATTAATTATATTGTAAATAAGGCAAGTTCCATGCTTGGATTTATAAAACGCTGGGCAAAAGAATTTAACGATCCGTATGTTACTCTTTCCTTATACAATTGTTATGTACGACCCCATCTTGAGTACGCCTCCCAAGTTTGGACACCCTTCTACGAAATTCATAAAAGCCGTATTGAAGCAATACAACATAGATTCATTCGTTTTGCCTTGAAAGGTCTTCCCTAGGCTGATCCGTATAACCTGCCACCATATGAACACAGAATTCAGCTTCTCCAACTTCAAACTTTATATCAAAGGCGTGTTAATAATGATTTGGGTTGGTAGGGCCTTCGTATATGATTAAGAATTTTTCAAAAGATGTGTCTAAGGGAACTCCAAGCCCCCCCCCCCACAGCCAAATCACAGATCTGCTACTGGTGGTATCCGTGATATAAACTAGAGAAAAAGTACTAAAAAATATATTGAGCAATTTATTTAAAGCTTTTGAGTCGATCCGGTCACGAAATATGGCTCAGTATCATCTCGGTACGAGCAATCCTCGATAAACGCAATACCTTTGTTAAAGTAACACCCAAACTTTTACCATTAGCGGCTCAGTAGTTACAAGTTTTCAAAAAAGTGTGACTCAGTAATCGCAACTTTCCTTCCGATTATCTTTATTTCGTTTGATCAATATTTTCATTTTTTCTCTGTCAATTTTTATTGTAACTGGACAGTTATTTTTCAACTGCTTCTCAGAATGCTGAATTTTATTTTCGTTTTGATTTGATATCGAATTTTCAAAAAAAAAATTTTAAGTTCTAAAATGTTTTCTTGAAAATTTTGATATGCAATATTATTCAAACTTATTTCAAATTTGTATATAAAAAATTTTATCTAAATCCGTTTAGCTGATAATGAGAAAATTCAAAATAAAAAAAGACATTCTATGAGAGGTAGTACTAAAAGTTGCTACAAAAACTTGCCATTTTCATCATCCTGAATACTGAAACCATTCGACAGGGACAGTGTCAGATTTTATATTTTTTTTTTTGTAGTTGATCACACTTGTTTGAGAATACGAAAAAAGTAAAATGAAAATCATAGGAGAAAATACCGTTATTTTTGCATAAAAGTATTTTTTTTCTTAAAATACTGTAGAATATATTAAAAAACTTCTAAGTATTGAGGTTCAAAAAAATTTTCGAAATATATTCAATTTTCGAAACAAAAATTTGAAATATTTTTTAAAATTTTTTTTATTTTGATAACAAAAATTATTTGAGAGTCGGTTGACTTTTTCATTCTCGGGGGTTCCATCCCGGTTTCCAGTGGTTAATTTGGTTTAGATTGTTAGAAGGTTTGGCATTTAGCCGCGGTAGTAGGCTGACCCTTTGTCAGATTAGAAGGAAACCGCTTCCTCGTTCTATATGGTGATAATGTTGTCTTCCAGGAATTCCATCACACTGAGTACTGCGATACCTCGGCTCGGGTTGTCGTTGCTCGTTGACCATCCTTCTCATCAACTGATTTAAGTGACTGTGGATGCTTTCTACTAGCTTCTTCGCAGAGGGCACTAGGTACCCGTGCAGAGTTATTATATTTGCTTCTGTGTAGAGGTGTTCATTCCTGTAGTGTTTCCGTCGCTGCCGGTCGAAGTGTAGTCCGGTGCAAATTCTAAGTATTTACCTTTCGAACACTTGAAGTTCCTTCATGGCTGTCGTGGAAATTGAGAACCAAACTGGGAAGCAGTAGGTCATGACTGGCCGCAGAAGTTGCTTGTATACCAGTGCGATTGTGTAAAATTGCTAGAAAAAATCATATGGCAGGTACCGTTATTTTTAATTCTAAAATAAAATGAAAAAATGTGTGGGCAGAATCACCAAATACCAATATGAACAAAGTTTTTAGAAAATCGATCTAGACGTATAGGCTGTAGCCGAACAGACAGACAGACAGAATTTTAAGACCCACTTTTTTCTTCTTCCTTATCATCGTAATGACAAGTTTGATCAAAATCTCGAGTTCAATATTTTTAATCGAATGCATAACTTGTCTATATGTATAACGCAAGTAAAAAACCTCACTTAGTACTCAACCTCAAAGGAGGTGTTAAAGGTTGCATTTTATATAGAAACATAATAAACTGTACCGACTGAATTATCTCGAAAGCATTTACTTTTATGTAAAAAAGTTTCTTATATTCTTTTTGAAAGAAATATTCTAAGCTACAAACTGGTCCTTGTTATTTTTTCTGTAAGTGTTACCGTTTGGAGATATTTCTTAGAAACTATGCTCTATCCAACAAAAATTGTCAGTAAAGGGAAGATAGGACGTTTGCCTCTCAGTCTGGTTGCATTGGCTTGCATACATCTGTCTCAAGTTAAAGCTCTCACAGGGTTTCCGTACTTTGAATTATAAATTGCAACAAATCGAAGAACAATGTGCATATGGTTACCATTGATACCATTTCAAACATATTAAAAAAAAGATCCATTTATCTTTTTTTACCACAGCACACCTTTTTAAATGAATTTGATCACGTAACGCTTTGTGAATGTTTCAAAACTTAGCGCAAATAACTTTTTTCTTCTTAAAGACTAAAATCATACAAACTTTAAGTGGATTTTATAGCTTTATTCAAATATACAAACAAATAATAAGAGGACAATCAAAAACGACAACACTTTTGGCTCTCATCTTTATAAATATTGTTCTCAAAAGCTTCAAAACTGAAAGTTCTTTCATAAAAACCACTGAAAAAGCTCTTTCGTACTGTTGCAACATGGCAAAGGCAACTCTGTTGGAATTTGAATTTTTTTTTTATTTCACACAGCGAAGGTAGAAGCGAAAGCGAGTATACGATCAGAATGCTTTTGGCATTGAAAGACGACGGTCATGTTGGAGCGTACGAAATGTTTCAAGGAGTTGCAACAACAATTCCTGTATGTTTATCAGTGGTTTAGTATCTTTTTCAGTGGCAGGTTTGTTATTTGAGTGTTGTGATGGTATACACTGGCGCCACTGTTTTGAAAAAAGCTCGCCCATAAGCCCTGTACTGACAATTTTTGCTGGATAGACTATAGATGGTGGCTTTTTACAGTTTCCTTAGAATGCGGATTGGCTATGTACCAAAATCGAGGCTTCCACTATATTTTCCGGAGTTTTACCAATTTTATTTTATGGTTAATATGACTGGACTATTTAGACACATTCAAAAGAAGACAATTCGTATGAAATGTATGAAGTATATCAATCAATTCGCAGCAGACTCAATATTACCAGATAGTGATATGAGGGCGTCTGTGCTTGAGAACGTACATTTCTCCATGAACAAAATTCATTTTCGCAACCGTACAGTCGATAGAGTTCTCAAAGATCTCGACATACACAAATCCGCTGGTCCTGATGGTATACCTATTCCCCATTGTTCTAAATAGGTGTTCTTCCACGTTGGCAAAACCGTTGCGTAAGCTTTTCTACTTATCATATTCTTTTCCAAGTGAATGGAAAACTGCATTTCATGATTTGATGGAATATTAAGGCATTCGATAGTACCTCGTGGCTTGATGGTTAGTGCGTAGGACTATCATGCCGAAGGTGTGGGTTCGATTCCCAGCCGTGCCACCTAAAAACAGAAATGTTTTATTCGAGGTACTGCCTCTTGCGAGGAACTGACAAATCCTCCAAGAGTATACTTGTCATGAAAAAGTGCTTCTCATTTAGCCGTTCGGACTCGGCAAAAAACTGTAGGTCCCCTCCATTCCTGCCAACAAACACGCACACAGGAATGGTTGTGAGTTGTAAGTCACTAGGCCCTGGTTCTCGATGAGCTGTTGCGCCACCCAATTTATTTTTATTTATTAAGGCATTCGATAGAGATTGTTGTCCAACTCTTTTCTTAAAAACGCGTGCATTTGGTATCAATGAATTTCTTGTTCGTTAGATTACTAACTGCCTTTCTGACCGTTCAATTCAAGTTGTTTTGGATGGTTTTTAAGTCTGAAAGTTCCCAAAATAAGAGCTGTGCCGAGATTCAGCTATTTCAGCGAGTGAAATGAGATGACTCGCCTTACTCGCCGACTCATCTCACTTCACTCGCAAAAGTGATTCAGCTATTTAAGTGAAATGAGTAAGTTCGAATTTAGTTTCGAACATGAGACAAAGAATGAAAATAAAAGAGCTAAATTCTACCTCCTTGTCACACTCGTTACGCAAAACGAAATGAAACAACAAATACAACAATGTAAACATTGGAATCTTTAATAATGGAGTTTGGGGAGTATCTTTTGTTTCAATTATTTTTTTTGTCATAATTAAAGTCTAATGTGAGTTTTACCCTTGAGAAATAAAAAGTTTAAAAGTGTTTAAAGTGAAAAGAATATAAATTTACTTAATATAATATATGTGCATGTGATAATAAAATAAAATTAAAGAATTAATAAAAGGGTAGTTGTTTTTATCTACGTTGTTGTTTTTTTTATTTCGTTTCCTATCCATGAATAGGAATTCTTGAGAAAAGCACACATACCTATCCAAAATTGGAAATTTACCAACACATACACCAAGTCACTGCGGAAATATCTGGCGAGTAATCTGACATTTCATTTCACTCGCTCACTTACTCTGCCGGTGGAGTTGCGGTCTTTTACCGAAGTGATATGGGTTGCAAGGTTAAAAATATAAATTTAGATAGTGCGGATTTGCTATGTGTTGATTTGGAAATTCATGGTTCACAATTTTCTTTTGTTGGTGTTTATAGGCTGCATAAAAATAGCGTCTCATTATTTCTGACTGAGTTTTCTGAGTTTTTAAACAGTAACAATTCAAAAAATATGGCTCTCTTAGGAGATTTTAATATAGATGTCTTATCTGACTCAGCTGATGCTGATAACTACATGTCAATTCTGTCCTCTTTTGGATTTAGTTCTCTGGTGAACGAACCAACCCGCGTCACAGTAGCGTCAAGTTCATGTTTAGATCATATTTTTATACGTTTAAATAGAAACAACAAAATTGATTATAAATCATCAGTTCTTGATTTGCAACTTACTGATCATTCTATGACAAATCTTCAACTTGATCATAAAATTAAGAAGTTGAATCGTAATGTATCTTCTGAATTTAAAAACATAAATTATCCCGTATTACGTTCGTGTCTAAACTTTGAATTTTGGGATGATGTTTATAATGCAAGTGATCCTTCAATTGCATTCGATCTATTTTTGAAAAAGTTAAAGACCTATATTTCAAATTGCACTCATACAACCATAAGTAGTTCAAACAAATTTAAACGCTGTAAGCCTTGGATATCGTTCCCACTTTTAAAAAAAATTAAAAAGAAAAATCGTCTTCGTATATCTGTTATGAAGCATCCTAACAATTTAAGGCTTAAGAATTATTATCTTAAATTGTGCTGTGATTTGAAAACTGAAATACCTAAGTGCAGAGATAATTACTACACTCACAAACTGTCTGAAAACATTGGAAATATAAAAAAAGAATGGAGGATAGTAAATGAAATCTTGAACAGAAATTCATCCGATATTGACTTAAAGATTAAAAAAGATGATATAATGATCGAAAATCCTGTCGATGTAGCCAATATTTTTAATATGCATTTTTCAACAACTTCTAATACTTCCCAACTCGACAACTCTAATATTCACGACGAGTTCATTCAACATGATATATTCTATCCTGAAAGTTTCTGCTTTTATGACTTTTCTGCCCTTGAAATTCATAAATTAATTTCATCACTTAAATCTACTAACTCAGTTTCTCATGACTCAATTTCCAGTCGTATAATAAGTAATATTTCATTTCAAATTGCTGATGTTCTTTGTTATGTATTCAATCTATGTGTTAAAAAGGGTGTGTTTCCAGAGGCATTAAAAACAGCTATTGTTATCCCATTACACAAAAAAGGAGACTTTATGGATCTTAATAACTACAGACCTATTTCTCTGCTTTCTGTTTTTTCCAAGGTCTTTGAAAAAGGCATGAAGGACAGAATTATGTCCTTTCTAATCAGGTCTAAGTTCTTTAGTGATCTTCAGTTTGGCTTTAGAAAGGGTAAGTCAACAGAAGATGCATTGTTAAAATTTTGTAGTGAAATTTATAATTCTATCAATGAATCTAAAGTTCCAGCGGCTTTATTCATTGACATAACAAAAGCTTTTGATACGGTTGACCATAAGTTGCTACTAAGAAAACTTTATATGGCAGGCTTTAGAGGTTTTGTTTATGATTGGTTTTGTTCCTACTTAAGTAATCGTAATCATATCACCAAGGTAAAAAATATTTTTAGTTCGGTAACTTATCTTAGTATGGGTATTCCTCAGGGTTCTGTGTTAGGTCCTATATTATTTCTTGTCTTTGTTAATTCTTTATTCTTACAGCCATTTAAAGGTAAATTATCTGCATTTGCTGATGATACCGCTCTTTCCTACTCCAGTTATAATCACTTTGAGACGTTTGTAAATATGAATCACGATTTAGAGATTCTTCGTCATTGGTTTGGATCTCATAAGCTAGTAATTAGCAGCAAGACTAAATATATGTTCTTTAATTTACAGGGAACTGTTCCTGAAGGTTTATCTTTAACTTATCATGCACCTCGCTGCTCTAGGTTTCAACTTCGGTCATCAGTAACTTGGCCTTCTTTTCGATGTTGTGATGGTTGCTTTGATATTGAATGTGTTGATCACTTCAAATACCTAGGAGTTGTACTAGATAAAAGGCTTAGTTGGGTTGAGCATACCTCTAATTTAAAACTCTATTTTAATAAAGCAGTCAGACAGATTTACCATCTTAGTCTTTATTGCCCCCAAAAAATTTTAAAACTTGCTTATTATGGTCTAGTACAATCAAAACTGCAATATGGAATTTGTTGCTGGGGTGGAACTCATTGTTGTAAAATTAACCCTTTACTTATAAGTCAAAAGCACATAATTCGCATTATATCTAAGATGACCCGGATGTCACCCAGCTTCGCCTTGTTTACTAATCTCGGTATCTTCCCTGTAAGGCATTTATATTTTTATAATGTTTTAAAAACATTTTTCAGAAAAAATGGTTATAATGATGTCAGAGTTCAAGAGGTCTTTAGTTTGAGGTCCAACATACGTAATTTCGTGAATGTTCCTAGAATCTTCAAATCACACTTCAATAATTTTTTTACTGTAACTGCACCCCGTTTATTTAATAAATTGCCTGAAAAAGTCAGATGTGAGAGAAACGAATCAAAGTTTTTGGATATGCTAAAAAAATGGCTTTTTTCTTTTGATCATTCTGTTATAGAAATTATTCTTAATCCAATTATTTAATTGCACTTATATAAATTATATCATGTACGTTCAATTTAATTCAAAACTTTACTTATTTTGGATATGTATATAATATTTATTTGTGTTAATCCCCACAGCAAAATTGTTCTTGATTTGTTAATAATTTTAATGGTTCATTCGTCACTTATTCTATTGAATAACAGAATTTACCTAACTATTTCATTGAAAATCATGCTTATTTGTGAAATAATTTAAATTATATTTAAGAGAGATACGAATATTTACTTTTTATAAAGCCATTGGATTTAAACTTTATCTTTTCTTTTTTATTGATAAAAGCTATGTACATTAAGTTTAAGATGATTTTAAATGAAATAAAGTAATTCATAAAAAAAAAAAAAAAAAAAAAAAAAAAAAAAAAAAAAAAAACTCCCTTTTGCTAACTGAATCGATTTTCGACGAAAAGTGACTCATCTCACTCACTCCCTGCGGCTTCGAATTAGCTGAATCTCGGCACTGGTGTCCCTCCAAGGCTCTGTTTTTTCTCCAAATTCTCATTTTCATAAATGACCTCTTGTCTGAAACTAGTTATCTACTTAACTGTTTTTCTGATGACAGCACCCTTAGATTTTCATACTCATTTCCAGATTCGCATCCCTGTTCTTTGAATGTGGAGCTGTAACGGCAGCGTATGATAAGTTCATTAAACTCCGATTTAAACAATATCGTTACCACGAATGGTATTTGCATCGAATAAACCGAAAAGCTTTCAGTTCTTGGTATGTGCATTACTGACCACCTTTTGTAGAACGATCACATATTAGATATTGCTAAGAATTCAGCAAAATGTCTAGGCTTCGTAAGACGATGTAAGAACTTTTTCCCCTTCTGATCTGGCAACAATTAATAAGGCATACATAGGGCCAAAACTTTAGTTCAACTCTCATATCTGGGCTGGTGCTTCCAAAACAACTTTACATATGCTAGATAGAATCCAGCATAGAGCTTTAAAAATTATTGGGGAGAAATCAATTTTGGAAACATTTGTATCGCTCGACTATCGACGAAAAGTCTCTTGCGTCTAGTGAAATAGCCAGCTGCATTCCTCCACTAAAACAATTTAGCCGTAATACCCACGCAGCCAGGAATGCTCATCAGTAGACCCTTGAGCCTAACTTTGGACGTACCGTAAAGTACAGAGATTCTTTCTTCAGCCGTACTACACGAACGTGGAATTCCTTGCCCAGCTCTATTTTTCCTTCCCATTTTGATATTTAGACGTTAAAGACAAATCTCTTGAGTGCGTGTCAATAAAAAAAAATCTTGGTAAGCCGGATCAAGTACCCCTCTATGGCCCCCTTTGTGTAGGTTAGGCCAAGAAAAGAAAAAATCGTAAAAGCGGGTCTATTTCCCCTCGTTAAGGTAGATGTTATTAGACAATATACTCGTGTTATTATCATAAGATAAAAATAATGTGTACGGATTGTCTCTTTCACAGATCAAAGGTGGCAGCACTATTGCTGGATAAACATTTACAGATTAATCATATACCCGTCCCAAGGCCAAGTATTCACGTCGAACAAACTTCCATAACGACGATGCGAAGAGAAAAGAAAGCTGCAAGGACATTAGGAATAATCATGAGTGCATTTCTAGTTTGTTGGCTGCCGTTTTTCTTATGGTAATTTTATTAATATACAAAAGAAATACACTAATATAATACATTTTGTACAAAAGGTACATAACTTCGTCCCTATGCGATAGTTGCAATACACCCCGCATTGTCGTTTGCATCCTTTTTTGGATAGGCTATTTTAACTCAGCACTCAATCCAATCATCTATGCGTACTTCAATCGTGAATTCAGAGTCGCCTTTAAGAAAACGCTTCAGGTAACCTTTCAGCTTCTCTTACTTTCGGCTTCTGACTCTTAGTGCAATATACAATATAGAACAGTTATAGCCTAGCTGTAGTCTTTATAAGTTAAATCCAAACAAAAATATTTTTCAATATCCAATATCAGTCCTGCTGCCCACAAGCGATACTCCAGTGCCGTGTCAGTGACGGAGCCGATCTTCCACCGTATATTCATTCAACAGCTTCCTCGGAGATTCATATGAACATCCTTCGGTCAAGGAACTTCAATTCTTCACAGCAATTTCAATCAATGTACTAACTAGTACTAGACTTAACAACAACAAAAAACAAGCATCTATTAGTATCTTAGGAATTTTAGAAGAACTGTATGGAAGCACAATTTCCAATTCCTGCTAGACAATCGTCTGTTTCATACATACATAACATACATAAATACATACATACATATATTACATTATATACGTAACGTACATAATATTTACATAGATTAACTGTAGGTACCTACTTCTATCGATAAGTTTATTGTATATTTTTATTTAGTTTAATGAATAAACATCAATACTATCTAGAGTTAATTTTTAAGGCAAACAAAAGAAAAATATTACCAAAGTAAAGAATTTAATTTAAGTTAAAAAGTTATATCTTAAAAAAAAATATATTTATGTATCGAGAGAGGCCCCAAAGTAACAACACACACAAAAATCAAGACAAGAACAAAAACAAAAGACCCTTACAACAAAAAGTAAGCTAATAACAATGCCAATACTATTAATGACTGATTACAAAATGTATAGAGATTAAGTTTTAAATATAAAATGAGAATATATTATTATTAGTATTTAAAAATAAAACAAAAAATAAAGAAAAAAACTACCAGTTACCTAGTTGATGCAGCATTTTTATAGAATGTTACAGATGAGTGCTGAGTGGAACAGAAATATGTATTTTAAATAAATGTTATTAATAAAAATTGTACATAATTACTACTTGTTTTATCAACAAAAAAAAAAATGTTTCGAGAAGAATTGAGCATAACATGAATTATATTGCAGCAGATCACTTACTATAAAGCAACATAGCAGTTCAGTTTAAATGTTGGGATACAATGTGAAAATTGAGGAGGCATAACCAATTCAATACTGAAAGAGTACTTAACTCACCCATCAACTCGATTCTTGGTAAACTATAAATTTAAAAGTTGATAACAAATTTCCGAACTCGGAAAAATAATATTGTACAAAGTTATTGCCATGACTCTCTTCTACAAAGTTGGTTTAGTTATATAAATAAATCCCATATGATAGTTTATAGGGGCATTTTAAACCTTTTTTCAACAAACAAGTTAATGTTAAAAAAAAATTAATCATAAAAACGCGAACATTTCATTATTTTAAATTTACTTACATACAACTTGAGTTGTATAAGTCGAAACTCTCAAAATAATGTAATGAAATTCTCCTTAAATGTCAAGCTATTTTTCTTTAAAAATTATTGCAAAGTGATACAAAACTCAAACTAAAAATGTGAATCATTGAAGATTCAATTCGATTCTTAACTTGGAATATGGAGCCAAGACTTGGAAAGAATTGTTTATTTATAGATGTGCAGTAATAAGGTTCCTATGAGAAAATTTTATCGCCAGTTTCTCGCAGTTTTGGGCTAAATTAATAAAGAATCAATTTCTAGAAAATATGTATCACTTCATATACACAGTGCAAGAAAGAAGTAATTTTTCTCCAGAAAACTTGTTCAATCTTTTTAAAGTTGAAAAGTCACGTTCCGCAAATTTTTAAATAAATTTCCCGAGACTTTTTTGATTAAATAAATGCATTTTATTCTCATTTTCTTGGACATTTTTTTCTGCACTTGGTGAATTTTACCTTTGGACCGACGAAAATAAAAAACGGATTGTAAACCTTCGAGATATTTTTCCAAAATTGCCGGTTAGATCTAATTATGCCCAGCACAGTGCTTCAAGATGTATAGAGTGGCGGTCTTAAATCTATATAATATGAAGCAGGTAACCGATTAAGATGACATTTTCAGCAATGATAAAAGATATCAGAAGACATCATCAGTGAAAATTTTGGCCCACTGACATTCCTTCTTTTTAAAATAGGTTATCTTATCGTCGAAATTTGATGTAAATGAGGGGTGTTTTCCCCAGAAAAGTTGTATTTATAATTGATAATAACTCTTCCATACAGAACTTTTTTCCACGCCCACTTTTGAGGGCGTTTTTGACAAAAAAAATCTTTTTTGGCTAATTTCTATGAAAACAAAACGAAATATTGCCCTAATAACAGGTTAAGAACAAAAAATGATGCAAAATGTTTGCCCCGCCCACTTTTGAGGGTGTTTTTGAAAAAAATTCTTTTTTTAATCGTTTTCAAAAAAATAGGTGAAAAAGTTACACAAAATAAAGCCCGTGTGACACTACATTTTGTCTTTATTATATTTCTCATCTAATCTATCAAAGTGTCAGCAGAGCAAAAAGGGATGAAATGCTTTTAAGAAAGGGATAGCATTTCTCTAAATTAAATTTCAAATTTACAATATGTCCCAACAGAAAATATACATCACAACCTTCTTTAGGGTCCAGTGTACACAGTACATTGGACGCATATATCAAAATTTGTGCCAAATGTCAATATTTGTTGTTGTTTTCACGTGTATTTTAGTCATCACGTTCCCAGCCATTTTTATTTCTGATAATTTAAATTTAAATTTGTTGTTGTTCTTATGTGTGTTTTCTTCCTCACGTTCACAGCCATTTTTTTATTTCCGACTGACAACCTGGGCAGTATAATACCTTAAATTTGTGTACTGTGTCCAGTTTATATCAACTTTAGTAACTGAGTGTACCTTGAAATAATTTTTTCATTTTTAATTCTGAAATATCAAGAAAAGCTGCCAGAACCTGACAAATTTAATTTAAAAATCACATTTTTTATAGATTTTTTGTGACATTTTTACATTTATGGATAACCTTTCAAAGTTTGAATAAGAAATTGTACGTTCCGCTTTAATTTCATTTTCAGTTTATTAAAATCGAGAGAAAAATGTAGTGTCATACAGGCTTGAAATGTGTACGAAGTGCCTTTTTTAAAAATTAGGTCATACAAAGTTTTAACCACACCCACACTTAAGAAGCGTATTGAAAGAAGTAATACCTACCTACTAAAACTAAAAATAATAAACACTCTTTTTCGAAAGCGATATTCTAGGCCTCTAGGACGTTAAAGAAGTCATAAATTCGGTTTTTTATCGTCCCTAAAAAACTTTCCTAAGAAGGTAGATTGAAAATGGTATTAATGCAAAGATTTATCTCCACAAATAATGTACATATGCGTGATTCTCTGCCAACTGTGATTGTTTTTTTTAGAAAATTTTCAAAAATTAAAACTTCTTGGAAAGAATTTTTTTTTTGTTTTTGTGGCTTCATTTAGTCAGAGAAGTATCAAATCACTAAAAGCATTTTGCTACTCATACTGGAATAGACGATAATGACACCATTTTATTTTTCTTTATTTTTAATTTGTTCTCCCTCTTTTTGATCATATTTTTGTTGAGATTCTTGATTGTCTAATATGTACGTTTTGACCTCTTGACATTTCTACTTCCCTTTTTTTGTCTTTAAAAAATTATCTCTTTTTCGTTTTTGAAGTCTGTTCTTCTGAATGGCAACCCTTTTCTTTGTGCTGGGCTATTACTTAGTTTTTATTGCAAGGAATAATTTTTGTGGGGCTCATTTGAGGTATTCCTACCGTTCTTATAAAGAAAATTGGTAGAAAAAAATATTATTGCAAGAAATTATTTAACAATATTTAATTAAAGTTCAATAAGTATTTAAATGCCACGGTACTCACATCCACGGTACTGACATCTAGACAGTTTATGTAACCTCACTTCTCTATGCTTTTGGGAAAAATAATTTCCAGGACAATTTTAACTTTAAAAATTCTGATAACCAACCAATACCTTGTTATAACTTGCTTTAATAATATTACCACGGTACTGACACTTAAGTTTGTGACATACTTTCATCGCATGAAAACATATCACTCTTAAGTTGATTGTACGTACAAACAGTACCAATTTAAAAAAAATCACACACAAAAATTTTCCAACTAAGTAGGTATTATAATTCTTTTTCTCTAAAATTTAATTTTGTTCAAACATAAAGAATCATATAACTAATTATCTCCCCTGAAGTATTCAAAAACAGTGGTAATATCCTTTGGCCAGAAATCCATTCTTCGATATTATTTATAAATAAGGTTGTTTTAGTAGATAGTAAAAAAAACTCAGCAAATAATCAAAACTGCCTGATCTGACACAAGGTCTCCCTCCTATGAAACTACAAGGTTACTCGTTGCTGGTTTGGAGTCCAAAATTGTATACATATTTAAAAACTGATTTTATAAAAAGAAATCCTGATCATTATGCTTCAACTATTACTTAATCAAACTGCAATCTCAAAAATCAAAATAGTATTTAACAGTCGAAAAAATAAGTTTTGTTCGCCCCTGAACCACAGTGCCCCTTCACATAGTGGTCAAAAATACAAGTCTAGGTGGACAAAATTTGTTTTGTCTCAAATCATTTTTATAGTTGTGTTCATCAATATTTAACTTTTTAAGAGATGAATATTTTAATAATTAAAGTATTGTTTACCGTTAGAATTTCCACCTATTTAGTGCATAATGTAAAAAATTCAAGGCGAAAAACGTTTGCCTAGCCCTAAGCCACCTTTTGAGCCATACATTCACCATTGATTAATAAACCATAAGCAGGGCTGTCAAAGTACTGCAGTTGCAGTATTTGTACTGCTTTTTGAATTTCCGTACTGCCGTACTGCTAAATCAACCAAAGTACTGCTCTTTTGAGAACTTTTCGATAGCAAACTTTAAAATCCCTTATTATTATTTTACTTCTATCCCAGCACACCCAAAAATCATAATCCTATCCAAAAAGTTGTAGTCCTTTTTCATGTAATTATGACTTGTTTCAATATAACAGGTGAAATACTAAGACCATTGATGGCTTCGATGAAGATGTATTGAAAAACAAAACTATGAAATCTGGAATTTTTCCGGTTTTATTTTCTGCTCCGAAAAAAAGGCAGTTTAAGAACTTTTTAATGACCTTGCAAACGAAATATTCCACACACGTCAAAATGTGATTTTTACCCATCTGTTAAGCAATGAACCTTCAGATTCAACCCCGAAAATTAGTCTTTAACTTCGAAAAAATTCCGACAAAGCTGAGTTTTGTGGCCTCTAGCATTTCACACCCAAAATTTAAGAAGTGGCAACAAATTTTAAGGGGGTCAAACTGGGAACGAATTCAGTTTTTGCTTATTTCTCGAAAATTATCAGCTTTTTTTGAAAAAAAAAAAATTGGAGGTGAAATTTTAATTTAACACGAAACACTTAAGGCAGTATTACATTAAGTAAGTATTAAGTATTACACTACCATATATATGTATATGGCAAACTTGCCATATAAAAAGGGTCCAAACTGACATATAAGGGTGGTATATATGAAAGGATAAGTGTCTATGATATCTTACAGTTATGTTATATATGTATATTCTTTCACAAAACTATATCCATCACACTTGGATGATGTCACTAGTGGACCGTATTTATATGGCAAGTTTGCCATATTTATATGATAATGTAATCGCCTTTAAGTCTATCTTGATTAATTACAAAAATATTGATAGGATCGTTTGATTCTAAAGTCAAAACTTAAGTGCTTGTAAGATGTAAGTTGTAACTATTGAAGGG
Organism: Dasysyrphus tricinctus; assembly: GCA_963921185.1. Taxonomy (NCBI): domain Eukaryota; kingdom Metazoa; phylum Arthropoda; class Insecta; order Diptera; family Syrphidae; genus Dasysyrphus; species Dasysyrphus tricinctus. Next base: position 8,073,352 of record OY992530.1, read on the forward strand.
CTCTCTCTAGGGACCCTCGAACATGGTGCAAGTGAACATTGTTCGACCTGAAATTCATGATTTTTCGACTTATACTTATATGTCATTCTTATAGTTCAGGGTAACATTTTAATTTATTTTGTATTCAAGATTTTTGACATTTTTTTTTATTTTAAAAATGTTTAAATTGAAATTCAAAATTAAATTGAAATGTTTGAGTAAAGAATAAACATACGAAACCGGTCCGCAAATAATCGAATCAAGTACCTAGCCCCGCTCTCTAACATCGATAAAATCAAACTCCTTTTGATTTTGATGAGACCAAATGTTTGTCTAGTGACAACAAATAATTTGTACTCGAGCCAGCCCGCAGACAAGTAAAACTACCTCGAACATAGTACTCGAACCATGTTAACTCGCACCATGTTCCATCGTTTCCAGAGACCTTTAAAATAGATTGATTTGAAACAAAAAAAAAGAATAGTACATCTTGTAGCTCTCTTTGAAACGAAAGTTTAGGAATACCACACTCAATATTTTCAAAAAGGTGGAGGTAAGTCCGTTTTAATTCTAAGTGTCACAATTATATATTTTAATGTCGTACTGCTGGTGTACTGCCTTTTTTTTCCTCGAAGTACTGCTTTCTCAAAAATGAAACAGCAGCCCTGACCATAAGCATAATATAAACATGTTAAATAATTATTTTTGGATACATTTTTTTGCTAATTTTGTTTTGAAAATTTTGATTTTTTTTTCTCATGGAAATGTTAACTACGCCTAAATGATTAAATAGTTTGTTCACGTTTCATTTTTTCTTAATGTTTATTTATGAACAGGGTTTTGTTCTGCTATTTGTTAAATCATATGCATAATTTCAGCTGCACTTTCTTGCACCTTTCCGAGAAATTGAATTTGTTTTAAAACGTGTCCCTGGTGCTTTCAAATGCTCTTAAATAAAGTATAATATTGTTCTGTTACCATCTTGATTTTGCAAAAAAAATCGCCCACTTCCACGCCCCTTTTTATGTAAATTGATATTGCTATAAAATATTAGACTTTCAATTTTGTAAACAATCTGTTGTTTTATTACACATTCAAATTTTCAATGTTTGTAGTCCGCCCACTTCCATACCTTTTTTTTTAGTTAATAAACAAAAACTAAATTTCTTGTAATTTGAATCACGACTCACGAGACTTTAATTTGTTGTGCAAACTGCTCCAACCACAAAAATACCCATATAATTGTTATAAAGTAGCTATTTTTATGTTTGATTTTCTCATAAATTAAGACATTTTAAAATTTTATAAAATTGTTTTTAAAGGAAATTTTAAGTTTGAAAATAATTTTTTTCAAAAAATATTGGTATGCAAATCTTGTAAGATAAAATTTCAAAAAAATTGTCAACCCATTTTTGAGGTATCGAATTTTCAAAAAAATTATTTGAAACATTGATATGTAATATTGGGGCATATGCATAAAAAGAAAGTACTTACTACCAGTAAAAGGTTAAAGTAAATACTAGTACTACTAGTAGAAGCTGAAACTTATAGTATTTACTGTGTTTGGTATGTTAAAATCAAGTTTATACTAGTAACCTCATACTAGTAGTAAATACTGAATTCATCCAAGTAAATACTACTGATTCACCCAAAATTGGTAGTATATACTGCACAAATGTGTTTACGTGGAATTGGAAGCTGTTGTTTTGAATTTCTCTTATAATTTACCGTTTTGTTTGTTTTGTTACCTATGGACTTAAAGTGTATATCTGTTTGAAAATTGTTTCATTAGAAAACTTTTGAGAGTTTTTCTCGCGTAGCTGTCTACCACTTTGTCATAACTTATCTCATAACAGTGTTCACATGTGATTTTCGATCTCGAGAGCAGCTTGCAGAATTATGCACTTGCAGAATTATTACTTTTAATAGAACAAACACCTGTAAGCCATTCGTTTGGTATGTCTCCTTGTTCTTCTTTTCTGAGCCACTTTTTCTGAGAAATAAAGTGATCCGATTGTTTTAAGACTTGACTCACGACTTTGAATTTTTGCATTCAGCACACAAAAGTATTTACTATCAAATGTTCAAGTTGGTTTTTACAAACTTGAACAATTAGTAGTAAATACTGGAAATAAAAATAAATAGTACTTACTAGTTTTTATGCATACCATTAAAAGTATTTACTGGCTTAATTCATCGGAAACTAGTAAATACTTTTACCTCCAGTAAATACTTGTTGTTCAGTATTTACTTCGGCTTTATGCATATGAAAATTAGTAAATACTATCAAAATTTACGAGTAAAAGCACTTACTACCGTTTATGCATATGGCCCATTATTTGAATTTATGTGAAATTTGCATATAAAAAAATAATCTAAATCTGTTTAGAGGGAGGTACTATTAATAGTTGCTATGTGTAGATAGTAGATCACACTAGTTTTTGCATGGGCACGAAAAAGTTTTATCAAAATCGTAGGAGCCGTTTCAGAGCAAAAAACATATATATTTTTTAATGGCTTTTTAACTTTTGTATGGAAGGTACCGTTATTTTTTCATAAAAGTACAATTTTAGAGAGAATTAAAAAGTCTAAGGTATCGAGTTAAAAAAAAAAATCGATGGTGACGTTTTCGAAATAAAAATTGAAAACATTTTTTTTTTAGTTATTTTTTGAAAGCGTCTGTATTAAAAAAATATTCAAATCAGTTATACCGTTTTGAAGAAAATCGAACCTAAAAAAAATGGTTCTTTGAGAGGTACATTAGGGGTGTCGGAATTGTTTTTTTTATTTTTTATATTCAAAATGGGTATTGTGGATAATGCGTTTAGAAATAAGTAATTTTTGTTCTGGGGTATTTGGCAAAACTGAATTTTGAGACCCCGCCACCGATTTTAGGTTAAAAGACATAAATTCGAAAAAGCGGTCTGAAAAACATATATTATATGAGGTCACAGTAACTTATAATGATTTTTTTTTTGCTTTTGTAACCTGTTGCTAAGTTAGAAGCATTAAAATCTGCTTTTCAAAATATCATGACATAACTTCTTACATTAAATTCCCCCGAAAAATAGATCGATTTTCTAGATGTTTTCGATTATTTTTTCTAAATTGAAAGCTCGAATTGAATGAAACTTGCCTTCTTAACACTATACAGCATTTTTAAATTGATGTTCGGTCAATACAAATGAGAACAGAAACCCAAAATAAAACATTATAAGTAATTTTGAGAACATATCGACGCAACTTTAATTGGTTTTCTTTACTACTTTTTCCAACTGTGCTGTTTTTTTTTTAAATTCCATTTTGAAAAATTTCCCAGAACAAAAATTTCATCTTTCTAAACCTTTTACAAGATCCACAATACCCATTTTGAATATGAAAAATAAAAAAAAAATCCGACATCCCTAAGGTACACATCACAAATAACCATTTTTTGAAAAATGGTTTTTCATCCGAAGGTAGCCTTTACTAAAAGTAATTTTTGAATTTTTTGTAATAAAAGTTATGGAGAAAGTTTTTGAGAAAAATACTATGTAAATTTGCCAACGAAAATTGTATGGCAGGTACCGTTAATTTTGGTTTAAAAAAATGAAAGAAATGGGTTGGAGGAATGACCAAAAAAAAGCCATGTACCAAGTTGAGACTTGAGACGCAGACGGTCATAAGGACGGTCGCTTCATAGAGATTTTTGTATAAAACCAATGACTTAAAAAGTTTCCTTAAAATTACCAAAGTGTTAACTAGTAAATTAATTGATCTTTCTCAAAAGATACCTAGTTTAGATGAGAAGTGTTTTCTGTTTAAAATGTATTGCTTGTAAAAAATTTAAATATCTAAACTTAATCGACTTGTGAAAGTACTCTTCTGTAACAAGGATTCAACATTTCATATTTATTATAGTTCTTCTAATTTTCTTTGATTTTCGCCTATTATTTGGTTTCTTTTATGTACCAACAATATTTTTAATGAGGACATGCAAAAATTAATTTCTTATAATTTGCTAGGAAGGTGTGTCGAAATTGTCATTTTTTTAAATATTCTTGAAACTACATACTACCAACATATAATTTTTTTTATAAAGTTGTATACATATATTTAATTCGCATTATAAATATTTTACAGTTTAAAGGGAAACAAAAAAAAATTTAAATAGCATATTTTAAATCAATAAGAAAATAGTAGCTTTTGTTGTTTTCTCTTGAAACCTTAAACGGAAAGTCTTTGAAGTTGAAGGCCGTTGTTGTTTTGTACCTCATTATGTGTAGGTTTTAAGAGCTATATGAGTCTTTGATTCTTTTCTGTATCATCTGGTAGGCATTATAAACCCTATCAGAATAAAAACAAGAATTAAGACCAATTTTAGTCTTTTTGGACGCTTTTTTTTTATAAAATAATGCACAACCTTTCTTTGGCAGCTTTGAAGGATTTCTTTCTGGTTTTTTTGGTGGTGGTGTTTTCTGCTGCAGCACTTTGTGGTAAGTCATTAGGTGATATCATTGTAACGTTATCTAAAATAAAGCATAAACATTAATATCTCAGACTCTCAAGTATTTAGTAATCATTACCTGGATGGCAGAAAAATGCAATGGAATGTCGACCTCTTATTCTGAGATGCTCTTGTTCTGGTATCACAACTCGATGTTGCTGAAATTTGAAAAAATTGAATTTTCTATCACACAATTAGTATTTTTGCTTTAAGATTTACCAAAGCAGAGTATCGCTCTTGTGTCCAGATGGAAAGAATCTCTCCACAAAATATCAGAATAGCTCCTGGCAAATGTCCAACACGCTGCCACTTTTCACTACCAGGCAACTGCACTTCCAAGCCACCTTCTGAGTCTTGGACAAGCAGTGTAAAGGTTCCATAATCTGTGTGTGCATTGGATCTGGTCACATGACCATTCAGAAACTCCTTACTAGTGCTGGCTGTGTCAGGAACTTCTTTTTGTTCTGCCTCTTTCTCCAGACTTTCTTTTCTCTTCTCTCGCGGATCTTCTTCTGGCTTGAAGTCTGGCATCTCGGTAAGGCATTTCTGGTATGTATACTTACATCGACCTTTGATATGTTCATCTTTGTCATCCTCCTCTATGATGGGCGGATAGTAGAGGAGACGTAATATCGTTTCATTATCATTTTCCCCCGAGAGCATGTGTGAGTGTTTCTCAAGGAAGAATGTTTGTGGAATTTCTGACATTTTGACACCGAATTAGGAAAATTTAGAAGCAACGTATAATTTCGATTACCTAAAGACACTGCCAATGATTGCAATACGAATCTGGCCAATGCCTTGAATTCTGTTGCCAATGTGGATATATGATCTGCAAATCCGGGCAATGGTTCTTCTGGTAGATTCTTACTGTTCAATGTGCAAATGTTAAAAGCATGTCTCAGTTCGGGGCTATTGCCATCGGATTTTCTGCGTAATGGCTGAACATAGCCATGTTTTGTTTCTCCAGAACGGATATAGTGCTCTTTGACTTCTGTTGAAAGTTCACAAAAATCATCTAAATGATCCCAAGCTGTTTTAAGCTGAAAATGGATTTTTTTTTAATTTAATGAGGGTCATAAAGGAATGACAGCATGTACCTTTTCATCAGAAATGCCATGGTTGACTAAGAGAGCCATTCCTTTTTCGGAGAGAGCTTTCCCAAGCTGTTGAGCAACACGATTCACAACTGATTTCACGGGACATTCTTCTGTGCCTGGAAAATTAAAAAAAAAAAAATAATTATAAATTAAGCGAATAACCAATAAAACAATTATTATTAAAAATTGGTTTAAAGATTCGTATCTAATTTTGACTTGGGAAATATGCTTTATAAAAGCCTCTTCATTGGCCACTTAATTAATTTCTTAAATCACTTATATTTTAAGTAGCTACAGTGACGAGCAAAAGTGGTCAAATGATTTCGCTTTTTTGAAAAATTGATTTAAGTAAGGATTTTTTTATAGAATTAAAATCTTTTTTTATTTTTTTTATTTTGTTTATTTAACTCACATTTATTACGTATAGTAAAATTTTCAAAAAATAATATATTATACAAACAAAAAAAAATAATAATAATTTTCTGGTTTTGTCCAATTATGCACGTTTTAGTTTCAAGAGATTCAACATCGTTTGTTCATTGAGAGATGTTCATCTCTATTGTGCTTTGTTTGTTTTACTGTTATTCAACAAGTAACAGTTAAGATAATTTTATTTGTTGATAGTTTGTTGTGGGTAAATCGTTCATTTTAAAACGTGTAAAGCTGATTATTGTCAAAATGAAAAAAATTTGTAAAAATACCGTCAACCGTGCTATTTTTTTACTAAAAAGTGGCGAATCATCGCGTGAAGTGTCCAAAATTTTGAAAATTTCAAAAACTTCTGTGCTTAATATTAAAAAAAAACAAAAACATCGATGCCCCCTCAATGAAAAAAGGACGGAAACGACTACTTTCTGATTTGGAAGCAAGACGAATGGAAAGAGAGTTGAGAAGTTGTGGGTCCAAAACACCTAAGCAGGCAGCCCAAAACATAGGCAAGCCAGTTAGTGAATGGACTGCACGCCGGGCACTCAAACGAATTGGGTTAAACGCTAAAGAGAAACCAAAGAAGCCTCTGCTTTCAGCAAAAAATATTAAAGCCAGGTTAGCTTTTGCTAAAAAGCATAAACACTGGACCATTGACCAATGGAAAAAAGTCATTTGGTCGGACGAGACGAAGGTCAATAGAATAGGAACGGATGGTAGATCTTTTTATTGGTCACGTCCTGGAGAACCACTTCAACAACATCAAATTCAAAAGACCGTGAAACATGGAGGAGGTTCGGTGATGGCTTGGGGCTGTTTCTCGTGGAACTCTGTTGGTCCTTTGGTGAAAATCGATGGCATCATGAAAAAAGAAAAATATTTGGACATTTTGAAGACAAATTTACCAGATTATATTGCATCAACAGGCTTCAATGATTGTGAAATAACTTTTCAGCAGGACGGAGATCCAAAACATACGTCAAAAATTGTCTCGGAATGGCTGAGAAATCAACAGTTTACGACGATGACATGGCCAGCACAAAGCCCTGACCTCAATCCAATTGAAAATTTATGGTCAATTGTGAAGCGACGGTTGGGGCAGTACAAAAATCACCCATTAAACACTCAGGAGCTTTGGCAACGAATGGAGCTGGAATGGGGCCGTATTCCAGAGCAATTTCTCCATAATTTGGTGGAAAGTATGCCAAAGCGTTGCTCCCAAGTAATTAAAAATAAAGGTTTATGGACTAAGTACTAAAGAAAAAACATTGATTTTAAACGTGCATAATTGGACAAGTCTAAAAACTAATGGAATATTTTTTGTTTTGTATAATATATTATTTTTTGAAAATTTTGTTATACATAATAAATGTGAGTTAAATAAACAAAATAAAAAAAATAAAAAAAGATTTTAATTCTATTAAAAAATCCTTACTTAAATCAATTTTTCAAAAAAGCGAAATCATTTGACCACCTTTGCTCGTCACTGTACGTATACAAAACAAAAATAACATTTATCTATCCTTTTCGACGAAACAAAAAAAAACAACACTTATCTCTTCAAGGCCATAGAATGCCAAAAACAAATTGCAATTTAAAGTCTTAACCTTCCGTGTTTCAGAAAATAAAAAGAGATAAGAACCGGCAACAGCCGGTGGCGATATAGTCGCACTTCCGCTTGGATTTTTCAAGAACTGCTAAACAACAAAATGGCATGTCAATCTAATTAAAGATTTTTTTTTTGTTATTTTTGGAACGGTTCTGATGAGATTTTCAATCTCGTTCATAAAAGATAATGAAAATGAGTAGTCATTAGCTTGGTATTCAAAAACAAACTAGGTGTAGGTACTTAACTAGGTCGCAGTGATGTGCTCTTTAGTACATAGTTGCATTATCGAACTGATTGAACTAAACAAATGTAGAACTGGTGGGAAAAGTTATGAGTTTTTTCTTTTATTTCTAGTATTTACTTTGGGATTTGGGTGGTAATTTTAAATTTTAAGTAAAAATCAAAGGTTTTGTACAATTTTCTTCAGTTTTATCTAACAACAGCTTAAACAACATCTTATCTTATTCGATTCTAATGAATACGTTGAGGTTAACCTGCTGAAAAATGTTGAGTCCTTATCACCATTTTTTTCGTTGGTGACAAATTAAAAAATTTACAGGAAACACATTTTTTTTTTTGCGCCATTATTTTCTGAATGCTGACAATGTTCGATTGGTTTTAGTGCTTTTATTTTTTAATTCGACTAAGCGATTCATCATATAAGAAAAATACTTGCAAGGAGACATTTAATTCGGCACAATATAGTCATCTTTCCAAGAATATAGAGTCAGCTCTTAACTTCGTGACCTACATACGATATAGACCAACAGAATATTTGTTTCCATTTTTAATTCCATCTCAAATAAATCTGCACCAAATAATAATAGCGCCAAAGAGATAATGACATGCATTCATAAAATGATAAAAAAAATTCCTTTAAAAAAAAATAATCTTTATTATGAATGTATACATTGATGATAGATAACTTACCCAATTTAATTAAAAAAAAAAACTAAATTAACTTAACCAGCCTTTGTTTATTTAACATTAACAAAAATAAATCATTTATATGTCATCATAACATAAAAATAGTCTGATTGTGAGTCCACATAAAAGGTTTTTTTTTTTTTTGTATTAATAACAATAACATATTGAATTCAAAAGAAATAATTATAGCGAAAAATTAATAATAGTCTGCGATAGGGTGTTGCAAACCTATCAAAACCAAAGGAGGTCGAAAGTAGAACTCAATCTTTTCAAAGGTCTTTAAAACTTTGCTAACATGTCGAAATTTTTAAAAATCACAACTATAACCATTTAACTTAAAAGGAACTTTGTTCGGTTGCTCTCAGTAGGAAACTTTTATTAACCCATTTATCACGGAGAGAAAAAATAAATCTCATTTGGATATTTTTATTTTGTTTTGTCCGTTAAAAGGCTTTGCTTTTTGAAGTTTTTGGAATTGTTTTATCATTCATTGCTTAATGCTATGTTCCGCCAAAGGTTTATCCCCGTTCAGATTTAATAAATCTATTTGGTGTTTCTGCCGCACAAAAAGATTAAAAAAAGATTCACTTTGACAGCACCAGCACCTTTAAAAATGCAAATGGTGTTTGATTTTTTCTATGAAGCGTAAGAGAGATAGGATGTTTCCTTTGTGAAGAACTGAATTCAGCCATGAATGAATCCTTCGGTGCCATGCAAGAATAGGTTAGTTCGATTTGTAAAAGTATCTGTCCTAGGAAGATTTAATAAGATTAATTAACTTAAAACTACTTTTGGACTTTTTAACCACGGTTTTACCTTATTTTAACGTTTTTGGAAAGTTCGATTTGTAAAAGTATTTGCGAGAACAAAGTGGATGGAAAAACATGTCACGGTGGCAAGAACATAGCGCGAAAACCACGACACATATTCCCTTGTAAATGGGCATGGGGAGACCACAGCAAAACGAGCTTATAACCACGATAACATTGAAAGAACTGTCGTTGTCGTAAGTCCAAGATAGGTTAGATGGATACAACTATTATCTCATGATTTAAGAAAGCTTCAAAAATACCAAGACACATCTTCAAAAACGGCAAAGCAGGGAAGCGATGTGATGGTTTTGGAAGCAATAAAATTTTTCGGGACAGTAAATTAGACGCTCAAAGATTACCGCAAACACATGTTAATCTATGCTGGAAAGCACTTTTCTTCAGTTTTCTGAAATATTTGGTGGTTAGAGATGTTCAAAGGGTAGACACGGTGCATTCAAGAGGACACAAGCGTCCAAAAGCTTTTTTTTCAAAGCGAACCTCTCTCTATCAACTCCTACTCTCACCTCCCCAGTTCCAGTTAGGTTGAACTACATAGCGAACACCTTATATGGGCTATTAGGACACATTCGTAGCTCAGGCCTATAAGGAGCGGTTTATCCGGCTTCCTACCCTTAGTGTTATATTAAGGGTCTGGTTCTGCAGGTTGTTCGCCATGTTAACTTTTCTACCACGGAAATCAACAATGGTTTCGAAACAACAACAAGCCTCGGATATGGATGATTTTAATGTTGACGACCCCAGCAAACGAAACAAGGACAATGAAATTCGGAGTCGCTTGTGGAATGTCCGGAGCTTAAACAGACCACGTGCAGCCAAACAATTAGTGGAGAACCTAGATGGGCTAAAGGCTGATGTAACAGCCATTCAGGAAGTGCGGAGGATTGGAGACGGCATACGAAGGATGTAGTTCTACTTCGGTGAGTGCTGCAAGGAGCAGGGTCAGGGGCTCTGCTCTTGGGCTGTAGTAAGGGGAAGACTTAGGCAAGAAGTCTTGGGCTTCAGAAATGTAAGCGAGCGCTTCACAATCCGCATCAAAGCGAAATTCAAAAACATCACGTTCATCTGTGCCCACGCCCTAACGGAAAACAAAGATGAGTAAGATGAATCAACCAAGGAAAACTTCTACGATCTCCTCGAGAGTGCGTGTGATAGGTCCTCGAAGTACGACGTCAAGATCATTTTTGGCGACTTCAACGCTAAAATAGGAAAGGAGGGCATCTTTGGCTTGATATTCGGAGAACACAGCCTGCACGACAACACTTCCGGTAACGAATTCAGGCTATAATTGACTTCCGAGGGGCCAACATTGACTCGGACCTTTAATTGGTTGTAGCTCAAGTACGTATGCGGATATCTATGACTGTGAAAAGATTTGATGTCGAGAAGATAACATCGCAAGAGATCAACGGGGCCTTTACTGACTAAGTCTCTCTTAGCTTTGCAGCAACTCCGCCACCAGCATCAACTGCAGAGGGCCAGTGGAAACACTGCCAACAAGCCATCAGCAGTGCCGCCACTGATGTGCTGAGTTTCACTAGGCAACCACAACGAAGCCCCTGGTTCGAGGAAGATTGCCGGCTGGCGCATGCAGCAGAGAATGAAGCCTACCAATCAATGCTGCAAACTAGAACCAGAGCTGCTACGGGTAAAAACGAAGGGAGAAACGCCCGCCGCCGATTTCTCAGGAGAAAAAAGAGAGAGCATGCGAAGCGGGCGGTCGAATCTATTGAGGATTATAGCGGTAGGGGGGATTTTCGAAAGTTTTACTGAAGAGTGAGAATATGGAAGTAGACACACAGTCGGTGCTAAGGATCTGGAAACAACACTTTTCTAAACTGCTTAACGGCAAAGATGGCCAAAATTCCGCTGTTAGACAGAACAATCCATTAAACCTGAACGATGATGGTCAACATTTCCGTCCACCCGAGCTAAAGGAAGTGAGGTTAGCGATGAGTGCAGATGGCCTGCCAGCCGAGCTATTCAAAGCAGAGGGACATGACTTAGTAGGTAGTATACACCAACTTATCTGCAAAATTTGGTCGGATGAAAGTATGTCCCATGAATGGAACCTATAGTGTGCAACATCCACAACAAAGGCGATGCTTTGACTTGTGCCAACTACAGAGGTCGCATACAAAATCCTGTCATCTGTACTGTGTGATCGCTTAAAACCGTTTGTCAATCTGTGTGGTTTTAGGCCCGGCAAATCAAACGTCAGCGTCGATCAAATGTTCACACTGCGACAAATTTTGGAAAAAACGAGTTTCAAATCGATATACACCATCTCTTTATCGATTTCAAAGTCGCATATGATAGCGTAGAAAGAGACAAGCTATAGAAAGCCATGTCACTTGTGCAGGATGACCATGGATAAATCTCGCTGCTCTGTCGAAGTAGACAAGAACACCACCGGACCCTTTGATGTCGAGAAATGTTTGAGGCAAGGCGATGCGTTATCATGCAACCTCTTTAACATCGTTCTTGAAGCAATTGGATGCAACTCGAAACAACAACAGAGGCGCAATTTTTCAAAAATCCGTTCAACTACTTACTTATGCAGATGATATTGACATCATTGAGAGAACGAAGCGATTTGTTAACGGCGCGTTTGCAGGCATTGAATCAGAGGCGGTTAAAATGCGTTTGGCTGTTAATGAGGACAGCACCTTCAAAAATGCAAATGGTGTTTCAATTTTTCGCATGAAGTGCGAGTGAGATAGAATGTTGGATTTGTGTCAAACAATGAAGAACAACTGAATCGAGTCTCGAATTAATCGTTCAGCACCATATAATAATAGGTTAGTTCGATTTTTTAGATTATTTGTCCTAGGAAGATTTGACAAGATTAATTTGTAATCTTTAAGATTTACGAAAATCTTCGAGATTTGATGGGAATTTGAGGTAAATCTCATTAAATCTCAGATTATTGCTAGGTGAAAATGTAGTATAAAGTTAAGTAAAGTAAGTAACGATGGAATTTTTAGCAAGATATTGCACTTACACTTATCTCAAGGACAACTAAACCATGACCAAAATGTAGACTAATTGGTCACCATAATCGCCGCACTACTTAGCAGGCTAATTGAAGAAATTTGTGTCATGAGAGCTCGTGATAACCATCAGGGCCTAGTCATTTTTCACTTATACTCTAGTCTAAACTCTAAACCAATCATGTTTGATTGGGTTGGTAGTCGGTATAGCTTAAGACTGGAAAATTTGTTACATTTAACAATATAATATCTTGTCAGGGAACATTTTAAAACCTGTAAGCCAGGTACATGAAATGCAACACTATCTCCCAGACTATTTGCCTTACTGTTAAAAACCATTAATTCGCCGCAGGCATTCGTCACCAAACCAGATTTTTGCTGGGTTGTTTGGCGGAAGTGGATAGTTTTCCCCAGTGACGTAAACCTTCAAGTGTGATAGCTCGACGAACTTGAACGATTGTTAAATGCTCTGCTCAGAAGTAGTGTATACAATAGAGTCTTTATAATTAATAAATTGATGATCGATTATGACAAATAATATATAAATATTTGTATAATTGATTGCAAATTATTACTATTATAGATAAATAGCTACTTAATGTCAATTCCGTGATATATTTCGATGCGATAGAGTCATTCCAAATAAAAGGATATTTTTTTGTTTATATTCATATACAAAAATATTTAGATAGATATTATAATACATGAGTGTAAGTAAACAATATGAAACAAATTGCGTATAAACAATTTATCATGTCTATATTTATATAGAAAAAAATAGACAAGCCAACACAAATTAAGCTGCATTCAAAGTAAACACGTCTTTTGCATGCTTGACGTTTGCCTTAAAAATGATTTATCAGTTATCGGGCTATTTGTGGTGTTTTTTTTTTTGCTTATATTTTTTTCTGATGCGACATAGCAATCGGATACGGAACAGACCAACATTGTGTGTAATCAAACAAATGAAGCTGAAAGAAACCGATGGAACGGAAAGTGTTTAAGAGTATTATACAACTTATAATATTTAAGGCGTGTATTTGGTTTCCGCTTATGTTGCGTTGCTGGTATTGTAACGCAATCTGAATAAAATAACCAATTCCATTTAGCATGGTATATGGAGTGCACAAGTGGCGGATTAGTGTTCGAATATGGCACCTATTACAGCGCCACAAAACAAAAAGTTAAATTGCTTTGTCATATCCATTAGAAACTTTATCGATAGTTAAGCTTAAGAGTTGTAGTGAAGTTTGAAGAGATGACGGAGATTTTATTGCAACGTCACTATTGAAAAAGATTAATATCACGTTTCCGCTAAGCCAAGATAGAATTTTTTCAATAACAAACATTTCTCCTGTTTCTAATTAAGTGGTAGTAAGCAACCAGTCTATGCCGAAGCCGTGCCACCCTAAAACAGAAATGCTTTATCCGAGGTACTGCCTCTTGCGAGGAACAGGCAAATCCTCCAAGAGTATACTTGTCATGAAAAAGTGCTTCAAAAGTCCTCATCGATATGAGCTCCCCTAGCAATTTTAGGGGGGTGGTCAAATGCCCCCCAAACGGTTTTTAAGGAATATCTATATATTATGTACCTATATCTCTTGACGAAAAAATGTCAACACATTTTATGCGAATCACCCTGTATAAACGAAATGCCATGAACCCAATTTTACGGGGGTGTCAAAGGCTTCCCCCCCACCCCCAAATGGTGTTTAAGGAATATCTCCCGAAAGGTAACTTTTACACACTCTTCAAGCTCTAGCTTTTTGTCACATTTTATGCGAATCACCCTGTATAAACGAAATACAATGTTTAGTGCCCTTCGACTCCGTTTGATTAATTTAGTGGAGGCCGAATTGACGGATAACTTACCTAAGACCCATACAGAAATCCCTGTACATATACACTTTGCAGTACTGTTTTATAATTTTCCTGGGGAATACCAAGCAAAAAAAAAACTCACCTTGTACTCAACCTCAAAGGTGGTGAAAGAGAGTACATTTTGTACGGAAACATAAAATCCATAACTCTCCCGATTGAATTATCTGAAAAACGGTTACTGTTATGGAAAAAAGTTACATTAAATTGTTTGTAGGACATTTTCTAAGCTACAACCTAGTGTAGTGTATTTTTTTTGTAAAAGTTACCGTTCGGGAGATATTCCTCAAAAACCGTTTAATTGTAAGCTGCGCTCATATCAATGGGGACTTTTTAAAGTTTCCTTAGAATGCCATGAGTATGATATGCTTTTACCAAAATCCAGCTTTCTGCCATTTTGTCCGTAATTTTGATTATTTTTCGGTAAATATGACTATTAGCGATTTCAATAACAAACAACTCCAAACTATGGACTTGCTGATGAATATGGATTTTGCACCTTTGACGTTTCCACACTAAACTTGTTCTTTGGCTTCATTACAATATTAATTCTTTACCTCATACATCTTCAATTTTACTAGTCACGTTACAGCTTTGAGCTACAGGATCAAGTTCTTTCGCATTTTATTTTTTTAAAATAACCTTAAAACACTTTGTAACAAAAACTCTAATCATGAACTTTTCAACAAAAAACCTTCCAAGCCAAAAAGAAAGTTGATGAAAAGAGTAATTCAAAGCTTGAACTGCCCCAGGCTCCAGACATAGCTGAATCCATCACTGTAGAGCAATTTGTTTGATAAAAAGTTTAAATCAAAAAAAAAAAATATGAAAATACAGAGCAGCAATTAATTTCAAGAATAAATGTTGTGACCAAAGTTATGTGGTGAATCATCAGCCACACATCATATTGGTGAAACAAGAATTTCGATTTATACTCTTAATTGCTGTTTGCTCAACACAACAAGCAAACAAATAAAATAAATAGAATTGTATCAAAACGGAATGTATAGCTCTATGGGATATTTATGTATACTTGATTGAAGTTGAAGCACAATATTAGGAATTAACCAGTTTGAGTTAGTAAACTTTAATAGTCTACTGACACCCTATAATGACGTTTTATAAAACGATTTCAATTTGATTTCACTACGAAGTGCGAACACACTCGAATACATCATGTATGTAAGTGGGGTATTAAGTAGGTATTAAGTTTGCGTGACACATGAACTAACGCTTAGGGGTGTTACAATCGAGAAGTTTTATCTGGGGATTTCATTGGAAATATATAGCCCTTTATGGACAATCGACTTGATTCATGCACTTAATTAAACTGTACCTACTGTGACTTTGTGGATTCGATTCATTTCAAATACCTACAGATTAATGTCGAATGGTTTTATCATTTTGGTTAGTAAAGGATTGTACTATTATTTAGTAGGACATGTTTTTGGTTATTTGACACGAAGACATTCATAAAATGCTATAAAGTTATGGACTTACTTACTTACTTAAAGTGGCGCTACAGTCCTCAACCAACAAGATTCTTTTAGCCATTCTCCTCGGTCTCTAGCTAGCTGTCTCCAGTTTCATACACCAATCACGAAGTTGGTTGAGGGCTTCTTCCACACGCCATCTGTTACGCAATCCTCCTCTACTGATGGACCGTCGCACGGGGTTGGATTCAAAGGCTTTTCGGGCCAGAGCATTGGTGTCCTTTTGCTCTAGGTGACCCAGCCACCTCAGTCATTAGCTCTTCACTTCTGTGGATAGGTCGATATCACTGTACACCCAACTATGCAGACGGGTGCAAAAATCACTCGGACCTCTCAAAACAGCCTAAAGCGTTCTTATCCACCGTTAACAGTCTATGCTTCTGCGTCATACATACATCAAGACCGGGATGACAAGCTTTGCTTCTCAATTGCCTTATTAGTCCAAAGAAAGAACGATTACCAAGAGTTATTGTTGGTTTGATCTCAGCACTGGTATCTTTCGCTGAGTTGATAGCGGAGTTTAGGTAGATAAATTTATAGCTGTCTATAGTGACGTTCTGTCCGAGACTTCAGTGTTGAGTGTCCTTTATTATTGACAGCCATATATTGGGTTTTGCCTTCATTCACCATTTAACCTATCTTCTTGGCTTCTTCCTCAATATATACGGCATTGATGGAGCTGCGTGCATTCTTCATCGTCATCCTGAACAAACGGAAGAGTTTGGGAGGGATGTCAAAACTATAGATATTGCTCTATGCTTATACTACTCTTTCAAGATGCTTTCATACGCGACCTTGAAATCAATTAAACGGTAGTGGGTATGGATTTTAAATTCCTGGGTTTATTACAGGATCTGAAGTAGTGCGAATATTTGGTCGACGGTGGACTTTCCACGCCTAAAGCCACACTAATATCAACCTATCAGGTTGAAGAAGATATTGTATGGAGACTGTACCTCTGTAGTTGGTGCAGTCCAGAGGATCGCCTTTCTTCAGGATCGGGCAAACAATGCTGAGGTTCTATTCATCAGGCATGTTTTCCTCCGACCATATTTTACAGATGAGCTGGTACATACTTCTAACCAATTCATCGTCAGCCGAGTTGAACAGCTGGGCCGCAAGGCCATCAGCTGCTGATGCGTCATAAGACTTAAGTTTAGATATACCTACCTTTACTTCGTGGAGATCGGGTAGCCGATTTGTTGGCCTACGTGTCTTCGTCCCGGTTGAATGGTGCAATTTGCATGGCAGCGGCATTCGATTCGTCATCACTATTACAATTTGCATCAGAAATGATATCCTCAGCACCTACTGCGATTCTACCACTATGTTCCCCTAATCGTCCTTGCCAGGCTTCAGCTCGGGCCTTGTAATCTTTGGAGGTTCTTTACATTTTGGTAACACTTCCTAACTTCATTCCTGCAATAGCATCCTTCTGTTTCCTTGGTCGCACGCTTCTCATGCTCCTTCTTTTTCCTTCTGAGAAGCTTCTCTCCTCATCTGCTCAAAGAGCTTGCGAGCAGCTTTGGTCCTTCTATGCAGTGCCGCTTTGTATGCCTGTTATTTGGCGGCATGTACTTGCCGGCATTCTTCATCGAACCAGGTTTTTCTCTGTGATGGTTGTGAGAGACCCAGCATATCAGAGGCGGCATCTCTGAAGGCTTTCTGGCAATTCTTTCACTGGTTCTCGATCTCGATGCTTGGAATTGGCGGCATAGGACTGTTTAAGAGAGCGCGAGAGAGTCGATCGGAAAAGGACCTGGCGAGTTCCTGCGACTTTAGTCATGCGACTTCGAATATCCTCAGAGTATTTCCTTCTTTTGACTTTGGTCTGGATATCCTAGCATTACCTTGGCTACAACCAGGCGCGGATACAGGGGGGGGCAATGGGTGCAATTGCCCCCCCCTGAGCAAGAATGAAAGACGCATAAAATATGAATTTAATAAAATGTACTCAAAGAAAGGTGATTTCGTTATACTTTTATAAAAAGAATTCTTGGCAGCGTTGAGCAATAAGTAGTTGTGCGTTGTCCGCTGGCTGACCAGGTTCAGCTAACAAAAGTTTCGCTATGCACAAATAGCCTTCAAATCGACTGAGTGGAAAGCTTATAACTTCGGTTTTATATGCCCCATCTTCAACGTTAAGGTCTTTTATTAAAAGATCAATGTCAGGCTACATTACTGTAGGTATAACATTTTATGAGAATAGTCAATTTATTTCATACGAGAGAGCAGATTGAATCCCAAATCGATTTGATTTTCACTTTTCAAAATGCTGTGAAGGAAGAATTTCACAATAATGTTTCAAAAAGTTTTTGCTCCACCTCCAACCCTCCTCTACAAATTTATTAGTGGTTTTTCATAGTTAAATGTTACGGGAGAGGCGGTAGGGGCACTTTTCTAAATTTTCAACCTTGAAGTTGATTTTAATTACAAAAAAATTAAATAAATAAAATACGTCGATTTAATTAGTTTCAAAAATGTCTAATGCTTCGATCTACAGGATAAAGATATATAATCAAAGTTAATATAATAAAACTATACATTTCTGTATAAGAGTTATTGAGAGATACCAAAAAATTTCATACTAAATGGGTGATTCTTTTTATGATTATTATTTAAATGTGCGTGTCCATTGAGGGAGTACTTTCACTAGAAAACTCTCGAGACTGACTCCCGAATATCTGACGTGCTGCACATCTGATTTAGCTATAAGATACGTTTTTGATGTATGTAAGTATTCGTGAGGATTTTGCCACTTTCGTGGATGCTTTGTAGGAACTTTCCGTGTTCCATATTATTAAACTGCCGAGGAGTACGAATCCAACGAAGAAGATTGGAGAGAAACCTGGAAACGATTACAGCAGTCACTGCCGAAGATAAGTTGGATGGAACTTTTACACCTAAAGATAGTTGTTTTTGGGCATTTTTGAAAACGTCAAGTTAACGTCAATTCGATTTTCAAATGATCGTCATCTTTCGATGCGAATATTGCTATTGTATTGAACTGCATGAATCTGGCTACTCTGCATTCGATGTTTTGAGTTTAGTATATTGTATATGAAATGTAGGTATAACGAAAGTTAAGATCGAACTAAAATAGGTGGAAGCTGTCGGAAGTTTATGTCAAAACCGACCGAAAAGTAGCTTTCCGAAACGTCAATTTCACAAGTTACCCATAATACACTTAAGTGGTTGAAAGTGAAAAAAAATGTAAATAATCATTTCTTCAATGTTAATTTTCTTATACTTATTCACAGCACAATAGGCTTTTAATTATTTACTCGTGAAACCACGAAAATTCGACGTGGTAAATTAATTAAAAGCAAATTTAAGATTTTACTACAGTCATACATCAAACAGAACAAAAAGTGTTGAAAACTATGTACCAAGCGCCAAATTCCTTTTAGTTTGCTTCCACCATTTTGATTTTTGTCCGTCCACTTACGAAAGAGCGGTCAGTGAGCGCTCTCGCGTCCGACGGAAAAAGTTAGCGAAAACTAAACGAAAAGCTCCATTTCGCAATTATGTGCGTGTCATATGAATTTCTTGTTTTCGTACGACCACTTAAGTTGGCTTCCGACTATTCTAGTTCTACTTTTAGTCACAATCGAAGGCTGAAACGTGAAGGTCGGACGGAAAAGTTTAACAAAGAAAAGCAAACGTATTTAACGTCTATGAACACGTTCCCCAGCTTTTCAGTATTTTTGTTTCCAACATGTGACTTTAGTAAACTGCATTGTCGAAAACAATGCTTATACAGTAAAACTTGTATTTGCCTTTTTGAACAGAAGACTTGAAGTTCGCATTAGAGAACATTCTGCAAAATGCATTTTTGACGCTGATGACGTTATCGAAAATGGCCTTTTACTGGTAAGGTTAAGTTAGGTTGCCCAAGCTAAAAAAGAGGCTGGAAATTTCACTCGAACTCGAACGTCATGTGTCTGAATAGGAACATACCACTGTGCCATTATGTTTTCCGAAAATAATATTGTATTGTTAGGCAGATCCAGAGGGAACTCAAAAACTTTGTAAAGACACCATGTTTTAGCTATAAACTGCAAAACTTCATTTCACAAAGTTCAAAGTACCCGCTGTTCGAGACACTGTGGCAGTTATGAAAGAGTTAATTGCTTTCTTAAAATTTCAAACTCATCAACTCACATTGCTTGAGTGTCCAGGCGTGTAGTGCGGAATTAAGTGTACTCAAATTTTTTTGTAGACCCCACCAAGATTTTGGAAACTCACGAAAATTGCCCCCCCCTGAACGAAATCCTGGATCCGCGCCTGGCTACAACGAAGTAGTGATCCGAGTCAACTTTGCGTCCTTGGAACGTTCCCACATATCCTTGATACTGGAGGAGAGCTTTGCGTCGATAGCAATGTGGTAAACCTGGCTGGCGGTTGATTGATATCGATATGTGCATGTCCTCTTGTGGATATCGAGCAGTAGGAACTCTGTAGTAGCTACCACAACATTTCACCCCGCAGTAAAGTTCATTAACCTGAGCCCGGTATCGGAAATGGTGTCGTGCATGCTATATCTTTCGATTGTGCCACCAAAAACGTCTTATCCTACCAGTTTGGCATTAAAATCACCCAAGACAATTTTAATGACAAAACTAGAGAATTGCTTATCGAAGAACTTATCCTTGGTGTCATCATGTTTCTCCTCTTTAGAGGCATGCGCGTATATGAGGCTAATATTGGCGAGTTTAGCCTTGATGCGAAAGTTAGGAACTAATTCAAGATCAATAAGATAAGAACTGAGAAAAGTCACACGTTTTTTTTGTTCTGAGATATTAGGTTTGTTTGGTTACTTTTGTAGCACGATGTTCAAAAACTGTCAAATTATTGAAAGAAGGGGAAAATTCTTTCATAGAGGGGAAAACCTGCTACAAAGTTAACAAACGCGAAAAACCAATTTTTTATCACTTTTGTGTACGAAACTTCAAACGTGACACACACTATCAAACACTACAGGCAAATCTTAAGACACACACAAACAAAAATACACACAGACGTGGATTTGACAGTTTTTTACTTCCTGCACACAGAAATTTGTGTAGCAGAAATTTGCAAGATTTTTCATGGAGGGGAAATTTCATGCTCTCTCATTTTGCTCTCTCGTTGCTACACTTTGGAGTTAACAAACAGGAATTTGTGAAATGTAGTACGACGTCGTACGAATTCGTACGAAATTTCAGTAACCAAACAGACCTATTAATAAGGAAATCCTGTTACGACGGGGAAGCGTGTTGTTGTAGGAGACGTGCATGAGGTAAGCTTCATTTCCAAATTATTCAGACTCTATGATCCATTCGAATTATGGTTTCTGCCAAATGCACTTCCAACTAAACTAATACAATACTACTTCTGCATTGAGCTGAAGTAAAGGTATATTGTATGTACCTGAAAATTCTCATTTATTCCCCAAAATCTTTCTGAGCTTCTTAACAGGAGTCCCAACAAATTTGATTGGCAGCTAATTTGAAAATCAAATACCTTCAGCTTGTCAAAATTTACAAACTTCAAATAATAGCCGTTTTCCTTTGGAGGTTGCAAAGTACTTTTTTATGAGTAGATGAAAACCCTAATCTAGTACTACCAACTACACTACACATGCTCTCATGTGCGAGTAGATACATTAGCCGTTTTCCTTTGGATATGGCAAAGTACTTATGAGTAGTTGAAAGCCCTAATCTAGTACTGCCAACTGCACATGCTCTCATGTGCGAGTAGATACCTTTTGCATGGGAAAGCAGTTTGATGTGTTCCATTGAAAGAAGCTAGCAAAGTACTCGCAAGTACTTCGCCACTTCCAAAGGAAAACGACTAATGTTAACAGGATGAGATTATAATGGCGGTAAAGATTCTACGTTGGTGGTTGGATGTTGTAGGAACTGGGGGCCTCGAGCTGTATCTTTTCCTACACATCAAGTGCTTACAATACCTCCAAGTTGGTAGCCGCCGGATACTGGTCTTGGCTTTATGCCAGGACTTGCTAAACTTGTAAGTGCGAATGTTGATCAAGGAAAGAATTGCAACATTAAACCTATGGCCCTACAGATTGGAGGTTAGTGCGTTGGGCTAACGACCCGACCACAGTAAAAACAACAATTGTTATGAGAGAGACGCGGAAAGCCTCGGATAACGACCCCCCTCAAATGGCAACCAGACCCGGAACGAAAATGGACTATGATCTACGAGTATGCACCTGGAATGTAAGGACACTCTACACACCAGGTGCTACTCAAAAACTTGAATCTGTCCTCTCGCAGTACAAGGCAGGCATTACCGCGATCCAGGAGATACGATGGATAGGATCAGGTATAACGAAAAGAAAAGATTGCGACATTTATTGCAGCTGTCACCAAAGACTGCACATGCTAGGATGCGGATTCGTCGTGGGAAATCGACTCAGATCAAAAGTCATCGATTTTAAGCCGATAAGCGATCGCCTGGCTGTGATCCGCATCAAAGCTACCTTCCAAAACATCAGCCTAATATGTGCACACGCCCCTACCGATGAAGCTGAGGAGTCTAACAAGGAGGAGTTTTACGACCTCCTGGACGGAGCCTACGGAGCCTGTCCGGAGTACGATGTCAAAGTCGTGCTCGGAGACTTCAATGCTAAAGTCGGAAAGGAAAACATCTTTGGCAGATTAGTTGGAAAGCACAGCCTCCACGAAACGACAACAGACAACGGCTTCCCACTAATCGACTTTGCTGCAGCTCGTAATACGGTGATAAGTAGCACTAGGCTCCCCAGGCGAAGGATACACACAGCAACCTGGCGATCTCCAGATGGTCGAACTGCCAACCAAATCGACCACGTGCTAATTGGCGCAAGGTACGCATCGAACATCTTGGACGTGCGAACTTTCCGAGGTGCAAACGTGGACTCTGACCACTTTCTTGTTGTGACAAAGTTCAGAGCCCGACTGTCCAATGAAAAGAAAACGAAGACCGCCCAAAGAAAGAAGTTCAACATCGCATGCCTTAGCACATCTGAAAAAGCCAGAGACTATACAGTGAGCAATTGACCGGGAAACTCTCTGCCGTACACCCAGCCACAAGCGTCAACAACCAGTGGAACCAGTATCGCGACATTATTAAGGAGACAGCCGAGACCACCATAGGCTATCAACCACCCAGAAAAAAGAACCCGTGGTATGATGATGAATGCGCGGTACTGAAGCAGGAGACGGAAAATGCACGAATGCAAATGCTGCAACGGAAAACAAGAGCAGCAAGAGAGGAGTACCGTGAAAAGAGAAGGAAAGAGAAAAAAACCCTGCGTAGAAAGAAAAGAGCATCCGCAGCCTCTCAGCTCAAGTACCTCGAAGAGTCCAGCACCGCCACCAACACTCGCCGGTTCTACAAAACAGCCAAGCAACTGGCATCTGGTTATAGGACTGGCACGCAAGCTCTTCGAAACAGCGAAGGGAACCTATTCACCGAAGCACAGGGAATTGTAGACGTGTTTAAGCAGCATTTCCAGCAGCTGCTTAATGGGCATTATGTAGAGGAGGCGACAGGGGAACAAAGAAGCATTAGACCAGTCAATGAAGATCCAGTCCCAGCACCCAGTACTGAAGAGGTTAAGAAAGCCATCCACAAGCTTAAGAACAACAAATCCGCCGGCTCGGATGGCCTACCAGCGGAACTCTTCAAGTATGGAGGAGATATTCTGGTAGGGTGCATGCACCAGCTCATCAACCAAGTTTGGGAGGAGGAAAGTATGCCCGACGACTGGTCAAATAGCTCCATATGCCCAATCTACAAAAAAGGTGATCCTATGTCCTGCAAGAACTACAGAGGCATATCCCTGCTTAATGTTGCTTACAAGATCCTATCCAACGTACTATGTGAGCGTCTAAAACCTTTCTGCAACACTATGATCGGCACGTACCAGTGTGGCTTCGGCCAGGCAGATCAACGATAGACCAAATCTTCACATTGAGGCAAATCCTGGAAAAGACCAACGAATTTCAAGTCGAGACCCACCACCTATTCATCGACTTCAAAGCCGCATATGATAGCATAAGTCGCCAAGAGCTTCTATTGGCGATGTCGGAACTCGGGATCCCGAAAAAACTGATCCAGCTATGCCGCATGACGTTACAAAATACGCGGTGCAACGTGCAAATGGGTAACAGCTCATCCGAGTTATTCCAGACGTGTACAGGGTTCAGACAAGGAGATGCGCTATCATGTGATTTCTTCAACCTAGTCCTGGAGCAGATAGTGCGCAAGAGTGGTGTTAACATGGAAGGCACTATCTTTAACAGGTCTTCTCAACTGCTTGGTTATGCGGACGACATCGACATCATCGGCCGTTCCAAGAGAGCTGTACTTGAAGCATTCACAGCTATTGATGAACAGGCGAAACGCGTTGGTCTTGAAGTGAATGAGGACAAAACTAAGTATATGCTATCAACAAACAAAGCCTCATCTATCCATCGCCTAGGACAAAACGTCACTGTTGGTAGCAGTAATTTCGAGGTAGTCAAGGAGTTCACCTACCTCGGAACAAACATCAATCCCACGAACGACACCTTAGTGGAAATCCGACAAAGAATTACCCTAGCGAGCCGCTGCTACTTCGGTTTGGTCAAACAAATGGGTTCAAAACTCCTTTCCCGAAAGACAAAGTGCACTCTATACAAAACGCTTATTTTACCAGTTCTACTCTACGGCGCCGAGTGCTGGACGATAAGTAAAAAAGGGGAATTGATACTGGGCACTTTCGAGAGAAAAATTCTTCGGCGGATATTTGGTCCTATATGCGAAGAGGGCGATTGGAGGAGAAGATTCAATCGTGAATTGTACGAGCTGTACCAAGATGTGGTCCAAAGAGCCAAAACACGTCGACTACACTGGCTCGGCCACATCGAGCGAATGGACAACAACGCTCCAGCCAAGAAAATCTTCGAATCCCAGCCCCCAGGTTCGAGACGACCAGGAAGACCGAACCTCCGCTATAGGGACCAGGCGGTCACAGACGCAAGAGCGCTTGGTCTCGACGACTGGAGGGAGCGTGCGAGAGACCGCAACCGATGGAAGACCGCAATATCTCAGGCAGAGACCCTTCATGAATCGGGAGCCGGATAAGTAAGTAAGTAAGTAAAGATTCTACGAGTAGGTAGTTGTGAGTTATGTGTATTGACATAAAATACATTAACATAGATGTTCTTGGCCGCATACTGAACAGTGAAAAAGGGAATGCGTTTGTTTGTGGAATGAGGAATCATTAAAGAGAAAGGATTCACAAATATTTCAATTCATATGCCATGAGAAGAAAATTTATTTTTATTTGTATTTATTTTATTTATTGCACTTGTATATTTTCGCTGAAATACACCTTCAAGGCCCTTCAAACGAAGTGTTCATTAACAATTACCTGCAGATAGGCTATATTGATGAATGATGAAATAAGTGATAATAACTGATTCATACTTTGACATTAAAATGGTCATATGTAGGCACATACATATTGACAGTCTGACAGTTTATCGAAAAATAGATGATAAACTTGATATTGGAAAGAAAATGACAGCTAGTCATTGTGATAGAGTTTTGGCAATATCGTGCATTATATGTATAAGCAGTGCGCGAAGCGGTGGCGATAACGTTGATCACGCGATAATAAGCCGAGCTAAATACTGAGAACATTTTTTAAATATGTATGTACTATTATTCATATAGGCGGACAGGTTCTAAAAAAAATTTTTAACTCTCAATTAATAAAAAAAGATTACAACCAAATAATAATTAGTGTTATGAGCTATTTTTATTTATTTTGTGTGACAAATTTCTATAAATTAATTTACTTCTGAATTTATTTCTATATAATTCCGTTGTTGATTTGATTACCAAAAAAATGCAGATAACATTTATATTATTTGAAAATAACAACCGCGATATGGTGGCGGGCAAATGTTACATGTGGCATTTAAGAAAAGTCGCGTGCCTGAATCCAGCAATAAGTGGAACATACTCACAGTATCACACTGTCACTGTCAACCTAGTGTGTGAATGTGCTTTTCTTTTTATTGATATATGGCATCCATTTTGTTATCGCCACTGCTTTGGTTTGGGCATAGAATTATGCGTAACAATGGTACAGGGAGAAAATGGGTATTTTTCAGCAGTAGTGCTCCATGCTCAGATAACACACTGACAATACTTGCATTGACATTCGAAGAAATATGTATCTCTATTTATTATAAATAATTAAATTTCTATTATAGGCGTGTTTATACGAGCATGAATCTGTTCTGAGAGAAAATTATAAACAAGTTCAGAAAAGTACAGAATTGTATGTAAAAATTTTAAGCTGCAAATGTAGTTTGTCAATATGTTTTCATGAAGTTTTCCAGAACATTTTAGTATGATATTTTTTGCACTTACTTTTGAAATAGAGCAAATGAGTATGAGTGAGAAAAGGGTTCCCATTTCCAACCGCCCTCCTTTTGGGAAGAGAGTCCTCATTTTCGAATACTTGTGTTCTCGTTTTCCCTTCATTAATAAATGTCTTGCTGTGCTACACGCACTTACTTTCAGTGAAATAACTTAACGTACTCATTTCTCAAGAAATTTTAGTTTTAAATTAAGAAAGGTCAGAATCTTTCATACTTATAATAATGTCAATGCTTGTACTCAATACGTGTGAATGCGCATTGTAATTTACCAGCGACGGAAACCACAATATTCTAACACTATCGTGTGTCTGGTACTAAACATAGTGTCTGGTACAAAACATACACACGTAACGATATCAAAATGTTTGCTTCTGTTATGCTATGTTTCCACCAAAGGTTTATCTCAGTTTAGATTAAATAAATCTTCTTGGTGTTTCCACCGCACATAAAGATTAAATTTGACAGCACCTTCAAAAATGCAAATGCAGTTTCAATTTTTCTTATGAAGTGCGAATGAGACAGAACGTTTGATGCATGTCAAACAATGAAGAACTGAATGCGAGTCTTGAATGAATCGTTCAGCACCATGTAAGAATAGGTTGGTTCGATTTGTAAAACGATTTGTCCTAGGAAGATTTAACAAGATTAATTTCTAATAAATTTGTATAGTAAATCTCCGAGATTTGAAGGTGATTTAAGGTAAATCTCATTAAATCTCAGATTAGTTCTAGGTGGAAATGTAGCATTAAGCTCAAGCATGGTGGTGGTAAGCTAGTTCATATTTCATGATCTCTTACAAGAAAGTCAAAACAACTCTCTTTTTTTGTCTTCTTATTTAGTTTTCTGCAGCAAAAAAAAATCAGTCTCAATTTTTGACAGCAAAAGTGAGGAATCACGATTATATTTTTGAGGGAAAATGAAGTTAATTTATTAAAATCTCCCCGATTAATAAGCTGCGGGAGGGTGTCAGACTCTGACATTTCGTTCATTTGGCGTTTTTCTTTTTTAACTCAGAGCAGATCATAGAACTGTCAAACAAAAATTCTGTTTTTTTTTTAGCATAAAAAGTGTATTTCTTTTTTCCATCGGAGCTAGCTCAGAGCTTGCTCAATTAGCTCAGGATTAAATGAGCGAACCGAGCGAAACGCTGAGCGAAGCCAACTTCACTTATTTTCTTAGTGATACATAAATTTAAAATGGAAAGTCCTCGGACAGTCGCCCGTCAATTGTAAAAAAATTGCAAGTAATTTCACGAAATTTACTAAAAACACCTATTAAATGATAGTTCAGTGCTCAAGTGTGTTTCATAATTAAATCTGAAGCATCTGATCATAATCTTCTCGGAGCTCTGCTCTGATCGCTCAGCATCTGCACAGAGCTTTGCTCAGAGCCAAAAAAGAAAAACGCCAATAGTAAATCTTTCAAAATTGAGTCTGATTCCCTCTGCAACTCATCCGTTGGATTCCGTAATCGGGGCGAATAATTTTTGTATGGTGCGAAATACCATGGTTTTTATTCTTATTTATTTTGCTAGCTTCTTTGAATTGTTTGAATTATTAAGGTTATTCATGCAATGCAAAAGTTGTAAACTGTGTAAATCTGTCAAATTTTCCATACAAATTGTGACAGAACTATGAAATTTAAGACTTTATGAATTTCATAATAAAAAATATTCTTTTAAAAATATGTCCTCCTTTGTTTTCAAAAAAGGTTGGGAATCCTAGAGAAGTGTCAAAGCAGGGAAGGGTACAAAATCCCGAATGACAAAAAATGAGAATCCCGAGTGCCATAATCCCGAATACCCAAAGTCCAGAATGCCAAAACCCCAAATGAACAAAATCCCTAATGGACTAAATCTAGAAAGCCAAAATCCCGGATGGCAAAAAATTTCGGATGTATTCGGGATTGAATCTCTAATTTCAACACATCTCCCAATGGTCTACACAATTTTCAATGATAAAAACAAATATCAATCACGTTGTTAAATATCAAAATTAAAATAAGTATTTATCAATCATCAACTGATAATTGTTAATCATAATAGAGGTGAATAAAAATCTTGAATTTGAAAATTTCGAACGTACGAATCACGAATTATATAATATTATATAGAAAATATACTTCCTCAACCCATTTTGAAAAATCAACAAGTACCAATAATAGTCTAAGAGCTAACGACATAAAAAGTCAAGCCATTTGCGTATATCAAAAATAGACTTTGAGGTGCTGAACCATTAACCGTTGTTACGCAAATGGCTTGACTTTTTATGTCGCTGGCTCTCAGTTTATAAGCACGAACAAAAAACTACAAAAAATATATTTTGAATGCTGGAATCTCGAAGAGTACTGTTTTTGGTATTAAAAATCGCGTGAGCGATTTGGGAGACATTGGGATTCTGTCATTCGGGATTATGACATTAAGGATCATACATTCGGAATTTTGCCCAATCAGGATTTTCCATTCGGGATTTTTTCTTTTGGGATTTTGGCATTCGGGATTTTGGCATTCGGGATTTTGGCATTCGGTATTTCGTACCCAACCCGTCTAAGCAGCACCTGATTTATTTGTTTGGGATAAAAAATAAGCGTAAATTTATCATTGAATTTTCTGATAGTTCTGGACCAAATGTGAAGAAAAAAAAAATAATGCAAACAAACAACATTTCAAACATTTTCAAATTTGAAATTTTATAACTAACTTTCCTGTTCCGATCTAATTTTCCCTCATTAAGCACCGCTAAATTAGTATTAAATGTCAGCTATATGTGCAGCGCAAAATTTTTGTGTCAATGCTGTGTTCAAATTAGACACTTACTCAGGTATTTAAAGCCCTTAACTGTCATACAATCTTTTACAATACTTCTTGTAGTGTTATTTAAGCTCTTTAAGGTATGCTGACTTACTGCCAGTTTATTCATACTGAACTGAAAAAATCAGTTAAAGAAACAAATTCCTACACAATTTAGTTTATTTTAAAAGAAGGCCCTTAATTTTGTACTTATTGTTTTTTTTTATTTTCGTGTACTACTTTCTACTTAAAAAAAAAAAGTCATTTATTTTTTGTTTGGCTTCTTTTTCGAAAGTAAATCTTCTAAAAATAACCTTAAGATATAAAAACAAAATATCGAACTTCAACTGCTATCAAATTGAATTAATGCCACTTTGTATTTACAATAAGTATTGTATTTTTAGGTAACTTATTTTTAAATTGATGATTGCGAAACGTGATTTTTTTTTCATTCATTGCCATAAGTTCATAACAGGTTAATGGCCTTTCAATATTTGTATTTTATTTTGTATTAGTAAGTAGTTCTTAAAGTTGAAAATTAAGAAAAAAAAAATGAAATTAGTTC
Source organism: Dasysyrphus tricinctus (assembly GCA_963921185.1). Lineage (NCBI taxonomy): Eukaryota > Metazoa > Arthropoda > Insecta > Diptera > Syrphidae > Dasysyrphus > Dasysyrphus tricinctus. The sequence continues at coordinate 8,102,853 of OY992530.1, forward strand.
AAGGGATAAACTATTAACACGCTAAAAGTTATATTTAGTTTCGAAACATAGGTAGGTAAAGTATACAATTCTTTCATATTTTCCTGTTACCTATTAAGGAAATAGTGACATAATTACCCCGATTACAGAATCCGACGAATAAGCTGCGGAGGGAGTTATACTGCGTTTTCATTAGGCCAAATGAGGTATTTTCGTTGAAAATTTCCAAATGCGATACGAAATAATCTCATTTCCCATACAAATTCACATTTCGAAATGAGATAATTTCAACCAAATTTGCACGAAATTAGGTTGGAAATTAAGTCAAAACCTAACGAAAACACCCAATTTGCCACAGTTTGAAGAGCTCTGAATTGGTTTTGTATGAAAATGTCAAAGCGCAATGGAAGGAGACAAAAGAAAACAACAACAAAAATCGATTAACAGCCAGTTGAAATTCAAAAATGAAATGAGCTGTCAAACGAAATTACCAAATTACAAATGAAAACACTTTTTCTGTGATTTGCGAAATTAGCTCATTTCAGCTCTAATGAAAACGTAGTATTAGACTCAATTTTTACGTTTGGCTCATAGCAAAAATGTCAAAATTGAGTCTGATTCCCTCCGTAGCTCATTCGCTGGATTCTGTAAATAAAGTTTTAAGTACTTTACTGCGTGGAGCATTTAATTAGGTGGAACTAGTTCTTGCGGCGTTTCCATGTGCAAGGAAACTTCTTCAAGAAATGTCTGACAGTCTGTCCGCCAGTGACTTGCAAGTGGAATCTGCGAAGCAAGTTTGCATAATTTCTTGCGGATATTTCCGAGTACACTTAATTTCAAAAACAGGTTTGCATTGACTCGGGAGAGTTGTTGCTTATCGTGGCTGGTTGACGTCTAAGTTTTGAATAAAGAATGAGCCAAAAAAGAGTTCTAGAAGTAATACGTTTATTGAACGTTATGAGCAGGGCTGTCGAAGTACTGCAATTGAAGCATTTGTACTGCTTTTTGAAACTCCGTACTGCCGTACTGCTAATACGACCAAAGTACTGCTTTTTTGAAAATTTGTTCACAGAACATTTGCAAATCATAATCCTATCCAAAAAGCCTTAAAATAAATAAATTAAAAAAGTCGTAGATTTATTGAACAGAATTTCGCGTTGCCTGTATCGCAAGTAAAAGATTCGAAACTCTGGAACTTTTCAGATTTTCTTTCATGATCCGAAAAAAGGAAGTTTATGGAAATTTTGATGTCATTTGAAAGGACACACACACGTCAAAATGTAGTTTTTCACCCATCTGTCAAGCAGTTTTAGATTATATTAATGGATCTCTAGCCCAGGAAATTTAGACTTTTATGTACTTCCACAAAACTCCTACAAAGCTGAATTTTTGTTTTGACTTCCTGAGCAATTTCCAAAACCACCCTAATAGACCAAGATCCAAGGGCCGCCAGACATACGTCATTTTATCATAGCTGAATTTTTTTCTGTGAATGCACACTAGGGTAGGTATGAACGAATGGATAATACGAACCTTGAACCCGGGTGCGTTTCGGAGGTATTAAGAGCTAAAAGTGCATAAAATTGATGCAAAATTACGTTATTTTATCAAAGCTGGTTTTTTGATATGTTTTAAAGAAAGTTATGATAAACTTATTTTGAAACTTACCAGACACCTTCATGGAGGCAGAGTGTCAGCCAGACACCATTAAAGGTGCCAAAAAAAACCTTGAAATTTTCATTATAAAATCAAAGCTGAATTTTATATATGTTCTTCGGGAAACTGTTACAATATATTTTCTAAGCTGCCAGACACCTACAGAGGGACCAAATGTCAGCCGGACACCTTTGACGTTTTCAAACAAATATTTAGTTTACGTTTTAGTGTCAAAGCAAACGTTTCATGCACTTTGGAAAACTATTTCACAATATTTATCAAGCAACCAGACACCTAAAATGGGGCTTTACATTCACTGGACACCCCAAAGTTGTCAAAATAATCGTATATTTTACGTTATAATATCAAAGTTAAGGTTTATATTGTATAGTGTTCCTTGGGCAGCTTGGGAAATATATTGAAAAGTTTCCCGAAGAACATATATAAAATTCAGCTTTAATATAATAATGAAAATTTCAAGATTTTGTTTGGCACCTTTAATGGTGTCTGGCTGACACTGTGCCTCCATGAAGGTGTCTGGTAAGTTTCAAAATAAGTTTATCATAACTTTCCTTAAAACATATCAAAAAACCAGCTTTGATAAAATAACGTAATTTTGCATCAATTTTATGCACTTTTAGCTCTTAATACCTCCGAAACGCACCCGGGTTCAAGGTTCGTATTATCCATTCGTTCATACCTACCCTAGTGTGCATTCACAGAAAAAAATTCAGCTATGATGAAATGACGTATGTCTGGCGGCCCTGGGATCTTACTCTATAAATTTTGGATAAAGAAACAATTTTTGGAGAAGTAAAGGAGTGGAAAATTAAGTTTTTTGCTAAAACTATCAACTTTTTGGAATGAAAATGAAAAATGAAAGTAAAATTGTAGCTTATTCAATTCTATACAAACAAAATTATCATGCTTTTCTTCATACAACCAATAGATTAAAAGTAAATCATGCAGGATTTTTATGGAGTAGCAAATTTAGTCAAAAAATTTATTAAAATAGCATTAATAGATCAGTTATATTTTTTGTACTATATGCGTTTGGCTACGTTTTCTCATTATAAACCAAGTTATTGTGGTGTCCAGGCTAAGTAAGGCCACCATCTGGAAAAAGGAGTGGTTATAATTTATTTAATAACCTTATGGAATTTCATTTTACAACAAAATGACGAAAATCAACTTTTAGGCAGTAAAATTATCTAAACCTATAGGTACCTATGTACTGATGAAGTTACAGCGGGTCAAATTTGGTCTATTTAGGAAGTGAAAAAAAAAAAAAATAATTACAATAAATATTGTATGTAGCTCATAAAATTCTTATTTAGATTTTAAGGAACAATATTTATGCATCTAAGCAAAATGAAATGCATTAACAACTATGTTTGTAAATACCTATATATTTTACTGCCGTACTGCTGTGTACTGTTATTTTTTTCCTCGAAGTACTGCTTTCTGAAGAATTGAAACGACAGCCCTGGTTATGAGGTGTAATTCCTGTTTATAGAATAATTGGCACGAAGATTATAGACCCAAAATAAAAAAAAATCTGTTCTTAATAAAATATCGCGGAACAATTTAAAGTATAAAAGGAACTAGCTTCCCGTCTTCTTCAAATCCAATCGCGAAACCAAGTTGTTCTTTTTTTTCTTTTTTAACTAATAAATAACCAAATATCTTGCGACAGTAATGGCTCTCCTGTGTAAATACCTTGGCAATTAATTAATATAACAATATAAGCGCGAGTTTACTTGCAAATGGAAACGTGCCCTTAGGATATGCGTCAAAAGCGTTAATTTTTTTCAAATATGATCCCAAGTCGTAAGGTTTATCGTCGGCGTTCTCAGGAATAAATTCAATTAACCCATAAAAACTGCATACTGTTAAGTGCCTTGCATATGACATGCGAATAGCGAATGGTTGCGAATTTCGACATCACTTTCACATGAGTGGTCGCCGACAGAAGAAAATTGTCCATACAAAATAAATAAGTAACATGAGTGGTAAACAAAATTTGAGGTTAAATTGGGGCAAATTTTTCATTCGCAGATTTGTGGAATGCATCCTGATGTTGTGGATTAAGTGTTTGACAGTTCGCAGAAAATATCTCGTTGGTCGCGCAGAAAATGTAAAAATGCTAAATATAACAATTAAACTAATTTATGGCTTTGTTTTCTCCTTAAAAATTGTAGATAGGATCGTTTATACACTTTGTCGAAAAGTTAAAACAAGAATTTTTTAATATTTGCGTTTGAAATTGCAAAAAAAAAAATTAATTGCATTCGCAGTTCGTAGCTCATGTGAAAGGCACTTTAGTCATCATCTGGCAGAAGCGCAAAAAGCCATTGATAATATTGCCATGGCCCATTTTTGAAATTAGATTAATTCTATATGAAACATTTATTTCCTTAAAATTTTACTAGCAATATTTTTTTGCTAGTTCAGGGGAACTCCACGTTCAAACATGCCTACAATTACTGGAAACCGAACTGTTTAAGTTCAGCCCTTTTAATGCTCACAATTTGTTTTATAAAAATAAAAACATTGATTGTGTTCTTTATCAACCAACCATAGCATTGAGAAAACCAACCACAGAAATAATTAAAAAAAAAATTAAAAAAATAAAATTGCGGCATTTTCTTTTACAAGACCTTTTATTATAGAACCTGCTATAAATAGTCAGTAAAAATTACGAGAATTTTATGAAGCAAAGAAAAAAAAATCATTGCAACACTCATTTAAGTGACTAATTTGTAAAATTCTTTTAATGGCAGTTATTGCTAAAAATACCCGCAAATTGCAGTTCCACAATACCAAGAACCATTATGTACCTACCTCCACTCTATCTTTTGTAGGAACTTAACTGCTGCATACGTATTCGAACTCGTGTAAGAAGATAGAAGGCACCTCTACTTGTTTTGAGTTTTAGATAAATAAATCTTTTCAAAATTCCTCACATACCGATGTCGATGCCACCTGTCGTTATTTATACATATACTCATACGTACATAGGTAGACACCTATCATGTATAATATTTCATACATATGCTATAAAAATAAACGTTGCCCTTATTGGACTTTGACAATTATTATTATCGGGGTTGTATATAATAACCCTCAGGTGTAGATGAAAACAAGAATCATGTATGTACTTCCACTTAAAATGATCACGATCATGGGTCTTGTAGGTTTTAAAACACGTTGCTTTGGAACTACTATCTTTACAGAAGCGGGGCTTTTTTTAAGTATTTTTTTATCACGTAATTTCCACTAGGTATAATTCGAAAATAAACTTTTGATTCGGACGATCAATTAACACAATAAAGCAGTCAAATGGCACACCTTATCCAATAGTATGACGGAAGGTACATAATGTAATAACTGAGACAGTGATGTGCAAAGAATTGTTGATAACATCACTTCTTGGAAGGACTATCAGAAATTGCATTGCATATCAAAGAATAATTTGTTTGATTTTGAAAAGAAAACCAATTGGTTCATGAACTGATTAAAAAAGTATTGCCAATATTTATGTATGCAAGCATCAAGAAAGATTACCTACCAGAAGAATTTAAAATCCGAAATGGGATTAGGAAAGGTGATAATCTATGAACGATATAATTTTAATTATTGTGGAGGAAAAACAATATTTCAGCAGACGCATTAATGATGACGATGCGAAATGATAGAAACTGTAGATGATTGGTTGAGACCGTAGTCCATCCCGGGCTGTGGGCGCTATGTTAAGAAAGGTTCCTCGAGGAAGAAAAAAATGTGTCGGATATCGTTTAAAAGGTTATTATAACATGTACTTCATTTTGTCATATAACCGTTAAGCTGTAGGCCATGGGGTTCAAGAGATATTTGGCATCAAAAAATGTAAATAGAACAAATGCAATTCTTCAATGGGCGCTGGCCTACCAACTCAACATGAGTGCGGAATTGCGTTTTTGCCAAATATCTTTCGAACCTCATGTTGAGAATTCCTAATCATTAAGTTGGGAGTTTTTTTTTCAGTTTGCAGCGGCCAGTGAGGAGACCCGTTATTTTCCTTAGGTTGTTCTAACTTATGTTGATATAGTCTGTGAAACGTTCTCGGTTGTAGTTACCAAGTAATAGTTTCACCTACCTCAGCTTTGAGACTTCTTTCCAATTTTTGGATCTTTTCGCCTCTTGTAGTTATTTTTATCTCCTTTTCTCCTATGCCACAATAGATTTCACTTCAAGTCCCTAGTTTTACTAATGAATCTACTTTTTTATTTCCCTGAACACCAATGTAACTAGGTTTAACCAATGAAATGTGGCACTATTGTTTTTGCCAAAGGCGCTCATCCTCTTTCCACACTACCAAACCACTTTGCTTTGAGTGCGGCTGGACTATCTGACATAATGGCAATGTTTTTGTTTCGGTAGTTTCCTTCGAGATTACGACCTACGCATTTCGCTATGGCGTTAATTTCCGCCTGAAAGATGTTAGTAAACTGTCCCATTGGTATGGGAAGTTTTAAGTTTTGTTCTAGGCTCAATGATTCCAGCCCCAGTCCCTACAGTTGTTCTTGATTTACCACTTGTTGGCGTTTGGTTGAGTGTTAGTTTAATGTTTCGCCTACCTACTCAGCTGCTCACTCCGTTTACTTAACTCCGTTTGAATTTTTTCTCGAAGTTGGAATGTAAATTAGGTTTATTACCGCTGACTTTGGAATGCAGTCCCTAACTCTGAGACCTATGCATTTGCCAATAACGGTTCACTCTTAAGAAAATCTCATGATGGCTCCCTTAGCAGCACTTTCTATTGCATCATGTAAGGGTGAAGTTATGGTGTATGTTATTAGAATATCATAATCATTAGACGGCAGATCTAAGGACACTTGCTCAACCGCCCCTTACAAGGAAGTCTGTTTTGACTAGTAACAAAGCGAAAATTGATTAAATCTACCTGCTAGTCTGGTAGCTCGCGTCTATCTGAACTTCAGGCGTTCATCTTAGAGCCATTTCATTCTGAAAGTTCGTAAAGTCATAAAAGAATAACTTTCCGATTGATTGTGCTTTCATGTTGGCAGGTTCTCCTGCACACTGGGCACATTCCGGTGTTTATTCTAAGTTAGATAGCTTTATTATTGTATTGTAATCCCTTTTGAAAAAAAACAGCTGATGACCGCTGATACAAAAACAACTTTATTGATCTTGAAATTTTTGTGATAGCTACATTAGGGTGGTCGTTAAAATGTTTTTTTTTTTAGTTTTTATATTTGGATGGGACTTAATCGGCTCTAAACGAAGAAAAAAAATTCCCTAATTTTTTTCAGATTTTTATTTTCATCCCCTATAGCCGCTGTAGGGGTGAATTAAATTTCCCTTTTTTTGTTTGCATACTAGGATAGAAAAAAACCCTACGGACGGGGGTAGTATCTCCCCCCGCTTAGATGGGACGGGCAATTTAATAAAATAATTGCATAAAGTACAACAAAATTAATTAAGAAATAACGGCAAAACTAACAGTAATATTTTGTAGCTTTTTGGAAAGCCAGAAGTCCATTTTATAGTCTAAAGTTTGAAACAATTGTTTTCCCAAAACTGTTCATCAAAAAAACTTTATTTCAAAAGAAAACGTAAATATGGACTTCTGGCTTTCCAAAAAGCCTGAAAGTACTGTAAGTGTTGCCGTTGTTTTTAATTTTTTTTTCTATTTATGCAATTATTTATTGTAACTGCCCCTCCCGTCCAAGCGGGGGGAAATATTACTCCCCTCAAATATACGCAAATTTCCAAGTATGCAAACAAAAAAGGGGGAAACTAAATTTACACCTACAGCGACTATAGGGGATGAAAATAAAAATCTGAAAAATTAGAGAATTTTTTTCCATTTTAAGACAATTTAGTCCCATCCGCAATGACCTTTTTTTAACGACCACCCTAAGCTACATAGGTGCAGGGAAATAATAACACGGGCATCTGCTCCACATGGGAATTAATTCCACTCCTAGTGAGAATTTATTCTCACCGAAAGAGAGAATTTATTGCACTTTTTAGTGAGAAAGATCTCCACTTGGTGACTGGAGTTTTTGCCCACTTGGTGTGAGAATCTATTTCACTTCGTTTTCTTTGATTCTTTCCTAGTAAGTATGTATATATTGGTTTATAACATATACATAGTTTCTAACATTATTTAAACTGCAAATGAAGAAGATGATTAATGCTTCGATATGGGAACAAAATTAGCTCACGGTGAGAATAAATTTCACTTTGTAATTGTAACAGATTCCCACTAATGATGGAAAACATACATTTTCATGTGGATCAGATGCCCGTGGAATTATTTCCCTGCACCGCTAAATAATAGCGGTCGTTAAAAAAAGGTCATCGATGGATAGGGGTAAATTAAATGTCCCCCTTTTTTTGCATACTAAGAAATTAGCGTAAAATCTGCCAAAAAAATTCAAGTATATTCAAAGAAACTATTTCCACTTGGGATAGCTGGCCATTCAACCTCAACCCATCGTAAGATTTATGCTGATTATCGATTGTCAATGGGTTCAAGAATCAATATATAGAAAGATTTTTGAAAAATAAAAGCGCTCTTAAGTCGTTATCAAATCTTGTTATTTTATTGGGAAAAAATCCTTTGGGAGGGCGGTAATAAATCCCCCCGCTTGGACGGGAGGGGCAATTTAATAAAATAATTGCATAAAATAGAAACAAAAATAATTAAAAAACAACGGCAACACTTGCAATAATGTTTTGTAGCTTTTTGGAAAGCCAGAAGTCCATTCCTAAGGTTTGTTTCGAAATTAAATTTGAAATTAAAATAAAATATGATATCCTAATCAATGTTATCGTCATTGTCACCCTCGTGGTTCACATTGTTAAATTTATTTATAGTTTCAGATAATGGTGAAAAGTTTTTAATAGCTATTTTTTTTTAACAGTAACACTAAGAAAATATCGCCTAAGATAAGATTTGGGCTATTATGATTACGCTGTCATATTGTTGGCAATTTTGGAAAAAGATTTCCGATAAATAGCCTAATCTGGCAAGCTTGTTCAGCATGGACCCGTCTGTTTTTGAAAACCCTTTATAAATTTAATATTTCTGTGTGTTGCCATTGTTTTCTTTCGTTCAATACTGGAATGAATTTGCAAGTTGGACAAAAACAGAAAATATTTATTTACACAGCATTGTATACATATAAAACACCTATCGGTGCGGCGCCTTTTTTGTTTATAATAAAATCGAAAAATTTTGAATGGGGTAAACCTACTCAGTAGCTATCTAGCAATGTTTTCCTTTTATTTATGACAATACAAATAATAGGGGTGTCACGTTGTAGTTTTTTGATCGTGTTCCTTGTAGTTTTGCATTTGTATATGTACAAACTTCACAAACTACGATACTACAAACAAACTACGGAAAATTACATGCTAAGTCCTATAATAAGTATATTTTTATAAAAAAAAAATAAAACTCCAACTCACCACAGTGTGCGAGGTCAATGATTGGGACCAGACTCTTCCCAAGGAGAGTATCGCCCTTGTCCGAAGTTGTTTTGGCCTTAAGCATCTTGTTTCTTTTTTCTTTTTCCTTTAGTAAATCGTTCTTGCTGTTGGTTATTGTCGATGTTATTATCAAGCACGTATCCTTTGAAAGTATTTTTGTTGTATCTTTAAAGTAATTCCACGACAAAGAGGAGCAAAAGCAAGAAAAAAACAAACGCTCTTTGTAAATGTGTGCGGCGAATATAAAAACCGATTTATATTATATACCTTATATAATCAACTACTACGTGTATATGCGGCACTGAGTTGCAAAATATGAACACCTGTAGGGACGTCACAAAGTTAGTACTCTTAATGTTAGTCACCGAACTGTAATATCAACGTGTATCTTTAAGGAAAAATACTATGCTCTTTTGAAATTTATCAATCACTTTTAGAAAAGAAAAAAACTAGGTTTGCGACACACAACCGATCGCGATACGATCACAATTGCACTGGTATGCGTTAATTTTATCGCAGAAAGGTGAAAAGTAACTTTGAATGTGTGAGTTCTGCAGCGTTTACCTGGGACAAACGACAATCGTCAATAGAGAATTACACTCAGGTGCTAAGCCGTAAACGTTCGCACAAGCACAACACAGCAGTATCGATCGACTCAGAGGTTTTGAGATACAAAATTTCACATTTAAAAATCACACACAAAGGGAAACTCGTCGAGTGAATAGCAATACTTTGTTATAGGTAAATCACACCAATACGCATACATCTGCTGACACAATTTACACCCTTTTTGTTCGATCTTATCAAAAACACAGAAGCAATAAAACAAAATTACTTAGAAGAGATACTTTTAAATATATAAATTATTCACGATCTGTTGAAGTTAAACAAAACAAAAAATACTTTACTTTCACTGAATATGCGTCAGCAAAATTCAAATAACACTGCCAACACTGTTGTTAATCCCATTCCGATCTAATGTTTCATTTCACTATGAAACTACCAGCCACAGCCAGGAAGGAGTTTCTACTTCAGTGATCGTGATCGTGAGCACAGCGCGAGTGCACCCAACAGATACTTTCGAATGGAAGAACTACCTCGGCACGACTGAAGAAAGAAAAGATTGAAACTGGCCTGCTATGCTGGCTCTACTCTGATATACTTCAACTTAAATCGTGGTTACCACATTAGGGTTTTTCCGATGAAATTCTAGTTTTTTTTTATTTAGTAAATTATTAAGAAAAATTCCAAGAAATAAAATTTAAAAAAAAAATTTGTTTTGTTTTGTTTTTAGTATAATTTTAACTTTTCTTCAATTTCTCTTTATCAATAAACATTTAAAAGCCCAATCATAAGCTAAATTGCTCAAAATATCGACATTAAATAAAATTTCGAATTGAATATTTTTGAGATGAATTTTAAAGTATTTTCGTTGATTTCCTCAAATTTGAAGTAAAATCAATTTTTTGATTTTTTAATTATTTTAGAGGTAGATTATTAACAACGAAAAAGATCTAATGACGATAATCTTCTCTGAAAATGCAACAATCAACAAATAGTAAAAATGTGGCCGGGAAGTAGCCACTCAATTTGTTTATTTTTTTTTTTTGGTAAGAATTGTTTAAAGAGAGATCTTGTAACTGCGAGATTATGAAAGTCAGAATTCTGTAATTGCGAGATTTCATAACGCGAGTTTTGCAAGATTTCGTACCCAACCTGAAAGGCCGCTAGATATTGATAAAAAGTCGACTAGTTTCAGGGCAGTAATCAATAGAAATCCGGCGCTTGCCGGATGTTCAAAGGGTAGACACGATGCATTCAAGAGGACCCAAGCGTCCACAACCTTTTTTTCAAAGAGAACCTCTGTCTATCAACTCCCACTCCCTACTCCAAGTGGTGAACATCGGGTGCCTAGTACCTTTAACTGAAGATGGGGTTCCAATCCCTGTGGACTGTTTTAGGTGGCAGCAAGCGAGAGAGGGGTGGGGGGGAGGAGTGTTCCCACTAAGGCACTTCTTCTTTATCCAGGCGGCAGCGAAAGAATTCTCAAGATGGAATTAACGGTGGCGTCTACAGTACCAGTTAGGCTGAACTACTTAGAGAACACCTTATACGGGCTACTACGACATATTCGGAGCTCAGGCCTATAAGGAGCGGTTAATCTGGCTCCCCGCCTTTTGAGTTATATTGTGAGGGTCTGGTCCTCCAGGTTGGGGGTCGTGCCGTCGGGGTGACTTCCCGGCCACAACAAGCCTCGGATACGGATGGATTTACTGTTGACGAACCTATAGCAAACGAAATAGGGACAACAAACTTCAGATCTGCACGTGGAATGTTCTGTCTCTCTATAGACCACGTGCAGCCGAACATTTAGCGGAGGCCCTAGACTGCTACAAAGCAGACATCACCGCCATCCAAGAAGTGCGATGGGATAGGCCGGGCAAAATAAAACTGAAATACTGCGATATCTACTACGGTGACTGTTACCGACCAGAGGGCAGCGTCTTTTTGGATGTGGATTAGTTGCTAGAGGCAGACTTAGGCAAGAAGTCTTGAGTTTCAACTATGTGAACGAACGCCTCACGACAATTCGCATCAAGGCTAAGTTCACCAACATTGGCCTCATATGCGCGCATGCCCCCACAGAGGAGAAAGATGACAACACCAAGGACGAGTTCTACGAGCTCCTGGACAAGACATATGAGCAATGCTTCTAATAAGGAAAAAGAAAGAGCATATGAGAAGCGCGCGATCGAGGAATTAGAGGGAGGAATGAAGTTCAGAAGTTTTACCAAAAAGTAAAAAGAACCTCCCAAGGTTACAAGGCTCAAACTGAAGCCTGCAAGGACGATCTGGGTAAAATCGTGGTGGAATCGCAGTCTGCGCTGAGGATATGGAAAAATCATTTCTGCAAATTGTATAACGGCGATGACAAATCGAATTCCGCTACCATGCAGATTGCTAGCTAGAAACCAAGCCGCCTGGAAGAAACTTATTGGTTAAGGCCCTGGTCCACCCCGGACTGTAGCGCACAAATTAATGACATTCCCAAGAGCGCCCTCGGACAAGGAATATCGAACAAACCTACTGTGTTCTTGAAAAACTAGCTTAATTTTTATGACCATTTGATGAATTTTCAAATGGCACACATAATATGGTGTGCCAATATCTCAGAGCCCAGGGGTTAGGTGTATCAAATTGATACCTTGAACTTTTGTCTTTTTTTCATTTATTTTATTGGTTTAAAGGAATTTGCAATAAGGTAAATTTTTATCTGATTGTGTGTGTACTATTGCCAGTAATTTTTACATAATTGTCAAATCAATATCAAAACTATTTTTGTGGTAAAATTTAATTAAACAAAAAGTTGAATTCCTTATTAGCTTTAAAGCAATTCTTAATTTATTATTAGTAAAAACCACAGTTTTTGCAACTCTATCATCAAAGGCAAATAGTTTCTGGAGGAAAATTTTCCAAAAACCAATCAGGAAAACACTAGATTTTTGAAAACTTAGCTGCTCTCTACCTTCATAGGGACTAACTACAGAGAGTTTGAAGACCTATGACAAACATAATGTTCAAAATTGCAAGCTTAATATTTAATGTATGCAAACTTTTTCCTCCGACCAATATGCATTGAAATAAATCGATGTAAAAAATGTAATGTGTAAAATTTTACACCTGTTCGTCACGTGTTTGGGTAAGCAGGCAAGAGGGTCTTGATTGAACAGCCTCAAAGCTATTAAATATATGCATTGCAAGTTACTCAATGACTTGACTTTTTATGTAGTTATTTCTTAGACTACAGCACCTAAAATTCGTTTAAAATTTTCAAATTCGATTCAAAATCATCTGATGTTTCTTACAAATTAAAACCACAAAATGAGATATCGGAACTGAAAAAACAACTAAAACAAGCCTATAATACCAAGTTTTTATGGGGTAATTTTGTTTTAAATTTCCAAAATACATATAAATTCCAAATGTTCTCATTACCCATACAAATTTACAATCTTTTTCCCCACTTTTTCTCATTTTTACCATTAGTATGAAAGTGGTTTTACTGAAATCGGCCTTTAGAGCTATAAGGTATCAGTAAGACACGGTCTCTGGCTACCTCAAAGTTTAAGCTGTGTATGGATGACAGTGACAGCATATTCATGACCACTTAGCCCATCTTTGCCTTTTGACGTTGTTCGTCGTCCTTAGCATAAACTGACAAATTTGGCAGGGATCTCTATACATATATGTTTACGTACATTAGGGTGGTCGTTATAATATTTTTTTTTTTAATCGGCTCCAAATGAAGAAAAAAAATTCTCAAATTTTTTACGATTTTTATTTTCATCCCTTACAGTCGCTGTAGGTGTAAATAAAATGTCCCCTTTTTATTTTGCATACTAGGAAATTCGCGTAAAATCTGCCAAAAAAATTCAGAGTAGTAGTAGACAAGAAAAAGTCCTATGGGAGGGGGATAATCTTCGCCCGCTTGGACGGGAGGGGCAATTTAATACAATAATTGCATAAAATAGAAAAAAATAATTAAACAACAACAGCAACACTTACAGTAATGTTTTGTAGCTTTTTGGAAAGCCAGGACCCTGTTTCAGTCTGTGGTAAAATTGCGTTTTATTATCAAGCAGCAGAAAAAGACTTTTCAGTTGGTTAATATCACTTATAGTATCGGGAAGGTCACCCTCATTATTTAAAAAGGAACTATTAGTGGTTTAACCTTATAGTTTTTTAAACCTGTACTTTTAACTAATAGTATTAGCCCTATTATGAAATAGAGCCCAGAAGTCCATTTTTATAGTTTAATTTCAAATAAAGTTCTTTGAATAAACAATTTCAGCAAAAACTGTTTTCAAATCTAAAATTTTGAAAACAAAATAATTTTTCTCAAAATGTTGAGTTTGAAATAATTTTTTTTTTTTCAAAACTGTTCATCAAACAAACTTAATTTTAAAACAAACCGTAAGAATGGACTTCTGAAGTCTGAACGAAGCTTCCGTAGGCTTAAAACATCCACTTTTAGTAATTCGTGGATCTCATCTCATTCAATAACAGCAAGTATAGGTACTTCGAAATGGAATCTTTAATCTATATATTAATACGTAAACACTTTTCTATATCTCCCTTTTTAACTGACTTAATGGCATCGTATTTTCACAATTTTGTTTTATTTGAAAGTTATAGCCAATCGCTCTGGCAGAATCTAATTTTTATATTAATATGTTGCCATTGAAACATTAATAGAGAAAGGTCGAATTTCGACCACGGGGCGATACTAGTTTACATTAAAATACATATTAGGAATACCAATTGGTGAGTTTTGATCTGTGGAAAATTTAAACGAAAATGCAAATTCAAAATATGTACACTGTAGTTCACTTGAATAAAGGCAAAACAAAAATGGACTAAACGGTGTGTTAGTCCAGCTTTTATGGCGATAACAAACTTTTGTGTTGACGGTAAGCAAAGGTTTTCAATCTCTCCATGGAGAGCACTTACAAAAATTATTTCCTTTTTTAAAGAAACGGACATTTTTCAAAGTTAGTACAAATACTCAAAAAAGTAAGCAGTAAAATCGGTTCACATGAATAAAGGCAACAGCAAAAATTGTGAAAAGTCTAACATTTTGATTTTATAGATGCTTTTTATTTTTGTAATTATTATAAACAATAATAAAACAAATATCTGTGGTGTTTGGTAGAAACCTGATAACTCCATTTTAAAATTAGCGTCTTTACGCCCACTTTAAATCAAGCTAGAGTGTAAACGAGGCCACAGATTTTCTTCAAATTTGGAATACTTATGAACATAACCTTTGAAAAATTATGTTTCAAATTTGAAGAAAATCGGTTCACCCGTTTAGGTTGTAGGGCGATGTAAAGTGGACGCAAAGACGCAAATTTTAAAATGGAGTTATCATGTTTCTACCAAACACCACAGATATGTAGTTTAATAAATAGGTATGATCACCGTTTTTTTAAATTTATTCATAAATCCGGTCTGGAACTGAGTCATACAAAGATTTTACAATAATTCAGCGATATTTCGGTCCATGCTGACTTAATGCCATGGATAAGTCCTTCTTTATTTTCGTACTGCCTCCCTCCTTCATATACCTTGCGTGTAAGGTGTAAGCCACCCCCACACATTTTCGAATATGTTAAGGTCAGGTGAATACGGCGGTCAATTCATCACTTCAACTTGTTGGCTTGCAATATACGAATTTACAATACGAGCAGTATGGAGAATTGGTGAGTTGTCCTGTTGCAAGATCAATTGCAAAGGTCCAAAAAAGTCCTTCGGCTTATGAAAATCTGATTCCAATGCTACCTTGGAGGCTATTCCCGTCATTTTTGTGCTTTGAACATTAAGCTCCAGTACTCCATAGTAGGTCATATCGCACTCCAGACCATAACTCTACGATCTCGGCTATGATGGCGTGTTAAAAATCCTTCGTCTACGCAAATCATGACATTAAAAGTTGTAGCCATCGGGTCCATCTAAATTGAACTTCTTTTCATCCGTGAAGACGACCATTCGCCAATCATTTTTAGTTTGGCTCTGGCCTGTAATCCAAGCCATATTATGTTTCGCAAACTTAAGTCGAGGCTTCTTACGCACGGCATTCAGGGGGGTTTTCTATCAGCTTTAACCTCTTCAGATGTCCAGCACCAACAATAACACGCCGAACAGTCGATTTGCTTGCATTTACATTTACTCCTGCTTCGAATTTGATTTTTGATGTTTTTGAATTTGAAGCAATTCGAATGATTTTACGTCTGTCATTATGGTGAGCTCCTTTGTATTGTTTTCTATAGGAAAGAGTATCTTTTAAACAATACCTCCTGGGCTGTATTTAAAATGTTTGCTCTTGCTATTTTAATCAAAATTTGTCTATTTCACGTTTACTTTACTGAACTATAATTTTGCACTAGTTTTCTCAAGAAATATTGACGAATACAAGTAATTTCATATTTGCATTTATTTAAATGAACCAAATTTCGTTGCTTACTTTAACGACCCTTTTTGAAAACTTTTGAAAAATCGCGATTCTTGGTACAACAAAGTTTTTTTTGGAGTGCATTCTCCTCATAAGTTCTTTACTTAAGAATTTTAATAATGCATAATTAACTGGACTTTAAAACAGTCGCTTTTATACAAAAAAAAATGCCTTTAATCAAGTGCACCGCAGTGTATCTTCATAAAGTTTATAGTCGTTTTTTCGCCAAATACTAGACTCAAAACTGTATACCAAATAAATGCATACATATGAATTGCAATGCTGATTCCAAAACGATTTGCTATTTTAGGTGGGCGGTTGTTGCTAATGTCAAAAAAGCTAATGTAAAAAATGCCTTTTTCGACTATTTTGTCTATTTTTGTGATTTCTTTTTTTTTATTGAATAATTTTGAATTTTGAGTTTTTCAATTAATACGAGCATAACCAGACTAAGCACCACTAAAGGAGTCTGATGATCGAGGTAGCTCTCGTGAAATAGCTATTACTCCAGCCTATATACTTGGTGGAAATACACACAAGTTGTTGTTGTTCATTCAAAATAAATTGATGTATAATTAGCAGCATGCAGTGCACTTGTGTGGATTTCCATTTACACACAAAACCCACTTTCTTTTTTAGGTCAACAAATTTCTGTTCCTGATTCTCAAAAATCTAATCTACATATCTGCAAATAAAAAATGTACTCTCTATAGCAAATTAAAAAATGTTAATATTTTAACCATTATAGATTTATTTCTTCTTTGGTAAATTTTTTACCAACTGATGGCAACCGTGGCTGAAATGCAAATCTTTCTTCTCTGATATTGTTGTTTTCTGGTGAGTTACACGTGAGCAACTAATGAAATCCAACTCACCAAGAAGCAAATGTTGCAAAAGTATTAGTAGAACAGGTATCAAAAAAGATACAACAAATAAGAAATAAGAAGTACCTTAGTACCTACCAGTGATGGGACTTCTACCACTTAAGTGGTATTTCTACCACCTTTTTTGTTTTTAAAATTCTACCACCTCCAACTCAAAATCTACCACCTTTTAATAATAATAATTTTTCATTTCTATCATTGTTTTTTTGCGTTTGATATTTATGTACATTTTTAATAATAATAATTATTATTTGAACTAAATAATATTACGAGTAAAATGCGAAAACCACTGACGTTTCTTCAAAAAAATGTCTCGTTGTAGTGTAAAGGTACTTTGACTCTGTGGCTAATTCTGTTAAGGACTATTTCTTTGGCTTATTTGAATTAGA
This sequence comes from Dasysyrphus tricinctus, assembly GCA_963921185.1. Taxonomy (NCBI): domain Eukaryota; kingdom Metazoa; phylum Arthropoda; class Insecta; order Diptera; family Syrphidae; genus Dasysyrphus; species Dasysyrphus tricinctus. Next base: position 8,120,276 of record OY992530.1, read on the forward strand.
AGAGTCTACAGCCGAATAAATCTACAGCAAAGTTAGAGAAACGCTTGCGTCTTTTAGTTTCCCTTGACAATATGATTGGCCTTTCATCAGACAATGCTACTGTTATAACGCACATAGGAACCTACAAAACTCGGCCAAAAGTCGATTTTTCAAATGTCAAAATTGAAAGGGGAACTTTTTCCAGACAATAGCTAAGATCCCATGGAACAATAGGTTAAAATATTTTTGCCTATGATATTAGTTCAAAGTCTTCGATTACGAACTTAACACTTCTTTTTGTAATCAACCTTCAAAAAATTTGAAACATTTTATTAAATTATTTCTTAAAAATTTTGTGTAGTCTGATGAAATTTTTGGTATATAAAAATCAACTACAGATGTTCATTATTATATTGAGCCATTTTAACGACAAATATTTTAATATTTATATTTTTTTCGAATTTTTGTTCTAAAAACGCAAAAAAAAAACATTATTTTTGTTGGTTCTTTTTCATTGGGAAGTAATTTTTTTATAGATGTCGGTGGAATTGGGTTCTCATTTGTATATGGGTGGATAAAATAAACCATCAAGCTTCATTTTCAAAAAGAATCGGCTGCAGATTTTTGCGGATGTAGTTGTTTTTTGCCATATCGTATTCCCACTTTAATGCCCATTCAAACTGACTATTTGTGCTGTTATTTTTCTTTGGGATTTCATTTTTTTTTTATTTTTTGGAGTTATTTGGTAACTATTTGTATAAAATATGGTTAAGCAAAGCTCCCAGTATTGATTAAAAAAAAAATATTGGCTGCAACTTTGATCCTTTTTATATTTTTTGGTCATATCGTATATCCGATTGTATGCATTTTTTCTTGTTTTCAGTTGAAAAATTTAAAAAAAACTTGAATTTTTTTTTTGTTTTAAAAGAGGATAAATTTATTAAAAACGGTATTTATTACATGGTTTAAGATGAAAATATTGCAATCAAGACAAAAAATAATTTTTCCAGTTTTAGCATTCAAATACTCCTATGTGTGACGGGTACACTGACTGGCGTTAACACACGGTTGATAAATGTGAATCCTAATGTCTTAACGATTGGATGTAGCTGGCATAATTTAAGTTTGTGCTCCATCTATGCTGCAAAGTATTTACCAGGACACATTGGAACTTCTGTCATAGCTCAAAAAAACAAAAAGATTTTATAACTTTTCAGAAAGCACTTGGTGTCGATGAACATCAAATTTTGAAAGTCTGTCAAACTCGGTGGCCCTCGTCGTCAAAAGAATTATAGAAAAGTGGAATCCTTTATTTGATTTTTTTATATAACATTTATTCGAAGAGCCTAACTTAAAAGCTATGAGCATTTTCAATTTTCAGAAAAATAAAAGAAAACTAGTTTTTTTTAAATTTTATTAATTTAAAAATAATTAACGACTTGAATAGAAAATTTCAATCTGAGACGACAAAAATCCACCTCTTAGTCGAAAGTATGGAATCTTTTAAATTAAATATAATGAAAAATTTTATAAAACAGGAAAGTATTGACTTGAATACGGATGTAAGAAATTCTGAAAACTATTTGCCATATAGTCAAATGTATTTTGGTTTATATTTTGAAGCATATGTATATACTAGAAAATGAAATAAATGAACATATAATCATGGAGCTACGAAAAGTTATGTGTAGCTATTATGTTGAGTTAGTGTACAAATTGTAGAACGATTTACTTTTTTTGATGATAAAATTAAAGTATAAAAATATTTAGATCTGAAAAAAGTCATTGCTGGAACAATGCCAACAGTCATTGTACTTAAAAAATATTTTCCACCAAACGCTACGACCATTGAAACGCTCAATGTTAAGTGGAGAAAACTCATCGGCGCATTTAAAATAATAGAAACTTTCAAAACTGATGAGATTGTACTACAGTGGATTTTTATTAAAAATTTGAAAGACGGTATTGGGGATTTAATGTTAGAAAACCTGTCATCATACATGTTAAAACTTTGTTGTTTACCACACAGTAGCGCAGCAGATGAACGTAAATTTTCACAGCTCAAAAATAAAAAAATGATAAAAGAAATAAATTAAACACAACAACTGTTCACAACATTTTAGCTACGAAAGAACTTTTGGGAAACGGGGAACATTTTGATCCCTCAGAGTGTTGCTGGTTAAATATGCTTCTAAATACAAATTCATAGACGGATGCTTAAGAAAATAATAGTTTTATTGATTGTGAACTACATGTGATTTATAATTTTTAATTTGAATGGACCGACTTCGTTGTTTTTTTTTTTGATTTATTTGTTTTAAATAGATGATTTATTTACCATTAAAACATTTTGTTTTCTACCACTTTTCTACCACCTTTTTTTTGGGCTATCTACCACCACTTTAGTTTTCCCAAGTCCCATCACTGGTACCTACATATCCGAGAGATTTTTGATTAAATTAATTTTGAGCGAGCAAACAAAATTCACTATCAGAAATCAGAGGTTCTGTTTGTTGTTGTGAAAGCAACGACCGTCTCCGATTTATAATGATGGATTTTTATTTGCTGAGTCGACTCTCGTGCTCTATTGAAGCGTTGCGTATAATTAACAATAGCACAAGGCAAGGCATTCAAATTTAACAATAAACACAACAAACACTAATACCTACATATTGGGAAAAAAAATCCAAAATTTAAATTCCAATTCCATTTCGATCCAAACAAATAATACAAATTTAAATCTCATCTGATTGGATTGGAATAATTGGAGTTGGTATTGGTAGGAATGTTAAGGTAGAACTAGAATAGGCGGAAGCTGTCGGAAGCTTATGTCAAAACCGACCGAAAAGTAGCTTCCCGAAACGTCAATTTCATAAGTGGCCCATAATGCACTTAAGTGGTTGGAAGTGAACAAAAAATAAATAATTGTTTATTCAATGTTTATTTTCTCATAATACTTATTCACAACGCAGAGTGATAGCTTTTACGCTGTGGCTCCATTGGCAATTTTTGAGGCAATTGGAATTGGAATAGGAATGGCAATTTATTGCTTGGGTGGGCATTTTCATTGCCAGGCAATTTCAATTATAAAATGTGTGTATAGAAATATTTGACTGCAAATGCTGTTCAAATCCCCTGTTTTTAATAAAATTTAATTTTAATTCACTATATTTTGTCATGTGCGTTCTCATATTCTACGATTTAATTGAAAAAATCAATAAAGAAGCCATTCACAATTACGGGGAATCCCATTTTTCCTCAATTTATTGCCTTGAAGATGGAAATCAATAATTGCCTCTCATCTTCTAGGCAATATTGCCATTGCCATTGACAAAGCGTCTCCATTTGCATTATTTAAGGCAACAGCAATGAGTGAGGCAATTTATTGCCTCAAATATTGCTAATGGAGCCGCTGGGTTAATTATTAATTTTGCAAAACCACTAAAATTCTATGTGATATAAATTAATTAAAAGAAAATAGTTTTGACTTCTCTCATTCATTCATCAAACAGAAAAAAAAAGTTGAAAACTTTGCACCAAGCACCAAGTTCTTGTTAGTTTGCTTCCACCATTTTGATTTTGCATTCGCCCACTTACGAAAGAGCGGTCGTTGAGCGCTCTCACTTCCGACGGCAAAAGTTAACGAAAACTAAACGAAAAGTTCCACTTCGCAATTATGTGCGCGTCATATAAATTTCTTGTTTTCGCTCGGTTTCGTACGACCACTTAAGTTGGCTTCCGACTATTCTAGTTCTACCTTTAGCTATATCGCTGCTGATATTCTGGTATTTCCGCTGTTGATGATTTTTGAGCGGTACTGTACTTAGTATTTGGTATTGAAGCATAGGGTGACTTGTAAAATACTGCACTACTAACGGGTGATTTTTTAAGAGGTTTAGAACTTTAAAAAAAAAAAAACACAAAAAATTCGAAAAAATGAATGAAATATTTATTTGAATCGATAGTTTGAACCTTGCAATTTAATGTTTAAAGATAATTTCATGCAAATGTTGACCGCGGCTGCGTCTCAGGTAGCCCATCCGCTGAGTCCAATTTTGGCATACTCTTTCACACATATCGGCCGGTATCTCACGAATGAATGCATGGATGTTGGCTTCCAGTGCGTCAATCGAAGCGGGCTTGTCCCTATAGACATTAGCCTTGACATACCCCCACAAAAAATAATCTAATGGTGTCAAATCGCACGATCTAGGCGGCCAATTGACCGGCCCGAAACGTGAAATTAACTGTTCACCAAACTCGCCTCGCAATTGCGCCATTGTTTCGCGTGCTGTGTGGCATGTGGCACCGTCTTGTTGAAACCACATATCATGCAAGTCAAGAACTTCCATTTCGGGCAAAAAAAAGTTTGTTATCATCGCTCGGTAGCGTTCACCATTGACAGTAACGCTGCGATTCGCATCATCTTTGAAGAAATATGGCCCAATAATGCCGCCGGCCCATAAACCGCACCAAACAGTGGCTTTTTCGGGATGCATTGGTAGCTGTTGCAATGCTTCTGGCTGATCTTCACTCCAAATGCGACAATTATGCTTATTTACGTACCCATTCAACCAAAAATGAGCCTCATCGCTGAACACAATTTTTCGATAAAAAAGCGGATCCTCGGCCAGCTTTCCAAGAGCCCATTCACCAAAAATTCGGCGTTGTGGTAGGTCCGCTGACGATCCATGGTTAAATTGCAAACCAAACTGAAGCTATTTGACAGTGACACAAGGTACTAAACACACGTCAGCTGTCAAAACCAGTGTTGCCAAAACCAAACCAGCTAAAAAATCACCCGTTATATTTGGGTTTAAATTTAGATTTATATAATTATTGGCTGGTGAAATTTTGTATTAACTGTTATGTACCTACATGTATACATGTACATTAGGGGTGTATTTATAATAATAAAGTGTATACTATATAGGTAATCGTATTCGGGAAATGTTGAGAAATAGTTCTGTCGATATGCTCTCTTTATAAAAAAACGTCATTCTGGACAAGGTCGTCGGTTCAAAGGTAAAACTCACTAAGTGCAGAAAAAAAAGTTCAACAAAATGAGAATGAAATGCATATTTTGAATGCAAAAAGCCTCATTTTTCACGTTTTTTATATGAACATTGAAAGGTATACCCGGGAACTTTATTTAAAAATTTTTTGAAATTGAATTTTCAGCTTCAAAAAGTATGTTTCAGTCTAATTTCCTTCAAAAGTGTAAAATGTTAGTTAATGAGTTTTACCTTTGAACCGACGAGGTCATACGCAAGTGAGGGCAGGGAGGGGCGCTTGCACCCCTAATCAAAATACTTTACATACATTTCATTTGTCTTCTTTTGAATTTATCTCAAAGCCAGATTTATATGCTAGTACTAATTTTTCTGGCTTGATGGTTCGGTTCGGTTCATAAAAAAAATAAAATAACATAAAATAAAATAAAATAAAATAAAATAAAATACAGTAAAATAAAATAAAATAAAAACAGAAATGCCACCTGAAAACAGAAATGTTTTATCCGAGGTACTGCCTCTTGCGGGGAACTGACAAATCCTCCAACAGTATACTTGTTATGAAAAAGTGTTTCTCATCTAGCCGTTCGGACTCGGCAAAAAACTGTAGGTCCCCTCAATTCCTGCCAAAGAACACGCACACAGGAATGGTTGAAAGTTGTAAGTCACTAGGCCCTGGTTCTCCATGAGCTGTTGCGCCACCCAATTTATTTATTTATTTTTATAAAATAAAAATAATTTGCCTTTTTCTCCTACTTGAGATTTAATCCCAGTTTTAGTATTATTACATTTTATTTAACTCTCCTACAAGTCCGTGCACTTTCTTTATTTCAAAATAAAGCTACATTTACTAGTTTACCTTTTATACAGTCGACAACACTTATTTAATAGATTTTTAAAATTAAAGGACATTTTTAAAGAAGTGAAAAGAGTCAAACTGATGAAGTATCCCAAAACTATGTGAGACTTGTAGTTGGGGGAGTTGGTGAATAAATGAGGACCACGTCTATCTCTTCTACTCTACATAATAAGGACAATTAAGAGGTGCCAATATGTATATTTTTTTTTTTTTTTTTTCAAAAGTTTGAGTTTAAAATAATTTTTTCAGAAACTGTTTATTATATCTTCTTACTTACCTTACTTTGTTCTAGATGGCGCTCACTTTCCAGGGTAGACTTAGGCCTCAACCAACAAGCCTCTCCAGCCAGCTCGGTCCCTAGGTAGCTACTTCCAGTTCTGTACTCCAAGTTGGTTGAGGTCGTTCTCATAAGCAAGTAGTTGAACAGATTTTTGAAAAATTGTATTTCTGGTGTTGACTTGCGAGTTGCGTACAGTTATTTCAAGAACGATGTTAAACAGGTTGCATGATAACGCGTCTCCTTGCCTCAAAACTTTCTAGACATCAAAGGGTTCGATGCTGAGATGCGACATGGCTCTGTAAAGTTATTTTCTATCTACGATATTATATGCAATTTTGAAATCAATAAAAAGGTGGTGTGTATCGATTTGAAACTCCTGGTTTTTTCCAAAACTGTCGGAGTGTGAACATTTGATCGACGGTTGATTTGCCGCACCTAACTAAAACCACACTGATAGGGGCCGATCAGATCGTTGACAAAAGGTTTTAAGCGATCACACAGTACAGATGACAAGATTTTGTATGCGACGTTGAAGAGAATTACACCTCTGTAGTTGGCACAGGTCTGAGCATCTCCTTTCTTGCGAATGGGGCATACTTTCATCTGACCAAATTTGTGAGATAAGTTGGTGTATATTGTCTTCCAAATCACCTCTCATGCGCAAGCCTGCATTCTTCATCGAACCAGGGGTTTCGATGTGGTGTCTTATTTCTATCTTCAATTAAACATAAAATAAATATGATTTCAAAAAAATACCAAAAAATTTTAAGTGTTTTCCAACTAGAGAATTGACCCTCACGTTAAATAAAAAAATTGTTTAATAAACCCAAAAAGTTGGTTGAATTGTTGAAAAGCAAATTATCTTTTAATAGTCACCTTGAATTTGCTGTCATTCGAAGTGAATCAGATTCACTTGTCGGTAATGTGCATAATGTCTTTAATATTCGCTTGATTCAATTTATCCCATATATTATAGATTCTAATCCACATATCTAAAGCTGAGGATTTGTACTTTTTAGTTGCGAAAAAAAAATTACTGCGTCATAATAAGCAATAACAATTGTTTTATGTTTAATAATGGACCAATATACACACATAATGTAAAAAGCAATTCACCACTTTGATTTCAACAGTGAAATTAATCCTAAATAATCACTCTATCACCCTTTCTATATTGAAAAGAAAAAAAAAACACTTAGAATGTTAGCGAACGATAGATAGATCTACATCGTCAGTTAGCAAGAAGTCGAGTTTTGTTTACAGTTTATTTTTTAAAGTTACGTTCCGGCCGGTACAATAATGAATGATACATTTTTTTTCTCGAAGATTCTTGCTATGTTCAATTCACTCGTTCTCAATCTCAAGTTACACTTTTTATCCCCCAAAATGCATTTGCAAATTCTTCCAATAGTAAATTGAAATTTTCGATTTTACTCGCAATAGAAAGGTATTCAGGAATTAAGGTTAGATGGAGACTTTAAACTCGATTTCTCGAAAAAGAAAGAAACATTAAAGGTTCCAGGGGAAAAACGTCTTAAGTACAATTTTCAAAAAACTTAACTAATGATGATATCTTTTAAATTTTTATGATAGTCTAGTCAATTTAGACTTTTTTTTTAACTTAAATTTAAATTTTAATTTTATCGAAAAAATAAAAATGCATTCCTGACAAAAAGAATAAGTTTTACGAATTAGTTATGTGGTATTTTTTCATGTTTTGTGTTTAAAAAAAAAAAAAATTATAAGCAAAAATGGAGCTCACATATTTTTTATTCAATTTTTGTTCAGTGCTATGTAAAAATGTTTTCCTAAAAGTTCTTTAAAAGTCTATTTTTTATTCCAAACAGTTGTTTATTTACTGTAGAACCTGAAATGCTTCCAAACGCAGCACCACACTTAAAATATTGCAAGTAAAATAATTGTACCTTCCTAATTTTCTTATTTTGAATCAATGGTAAGGCTCGGATGTTAGTTGCGAGAATAGAAATTACTCTTTCACTCAAGAACACTTGCACTCATGTGCCCTGAAGATGTCCTCATAAGACGAAACGCGATGGCCTTTAATAAAAAGTTTTTGATATTGTGGAATAAGCAAGTGTTTTTCTTTTATTATTTAATTATTTTAATTAAACAATATGTTACCTAAAATTGATTTCCACCAAGTGTTAAATCCCCACTCTATTGAGTATATTAATATTTATATATATGAACACCCAAATTAAAACATGCTGGCACTTGACTTTTATAAGCTGCTATCTAAAAAAAAAAATGTGACTTCTCTGCGCTCAATCCACATCATTTTAAATGATTTCCGATCTTAAAACCCATCAGATGAAAATGTAAAAATCAAATAGGTACTTGAAAAGATTGATCTCGAAAAATTGCGAGTTTCAAACAAATTTTGTCCCAAAAACTAACACATAAATACAAATGCATGGGTAAAATAATTTTGTCTTACCTCTTCAAAAATATAAAATTTTCTAACAACAAGTACCTGACAACATCCTGATTTGATGCGAATTATTTCTTAGCCATCTACTACTCTGTTTTTTACTTTTAAACGTTCATATCTCCATTTAGAAAATAGCCAAAACCGAGTTTACTCATTAAACCAAGATGGCGGAAACCCTGTAAAGGGTTATAGTCGAACACTTGGATTTAAGCTTCCTATAAAGTATTCTAACGATAACAAGAAAAAATGTCTTCCCCAACGTTTTGTTAAATTCCCATAGGAGCTATGACTAAATATACTGGACTATGAGTACTATCTGATGTCGTATAGCTCTTTCCACAAAGGATTTTCAAAACTCGTAAAATAGCACATTTTTTCAAGTTTTTTTTCGAAAAAAAAAAAAATAAAATAAATAAATAAATTGGGTGGCGCAACAGCTCGTGGAGAACAGAACCAAGGCCTAGTGACTTACAACTCACAACCATTCCTGTGTGCGTGTTGTTGGCAGGAATGGAGGGGACCTACAGTTTTTTGCCGAGTCCGAACGGCTAAATGAGAAGCACTTTTTCATGACTCTTGGAGGATTACTCAGTTCCTCGCAAGAGGCAGTTTCTCGGATAAAACATTTCTGTTTGTTGGTGGCAATGCTGGGAATCGAACCCACACCTTCGGCATGACAGTCCTACGCACTAACCATCACGCCACGAGGTACTACAAACAAAATATACGATCTTTAAAAAAGAAAATCTTGTGCCCTGCCCTAGCGACATGTCAGCCAAACAATTAAAATTAAAATACCCAATATTCTAAATACTTCCGGTCGAAGTCCTGTCAAAACAAATTGAATTTCAAGAACGGTACAATGTCAAGCTTGTGAAGATCATTTTTTTTTTCAAACTACATAATATTTTGAAAATCTAAAGATTTCTGAATAAAAAACCAGAAACCGATTCCAATTATCATAATTATCTGTTCCTTTATTTTGAATGTTTGTGATTTCTGTACATTCGTGTTTATTTTAGTACAAGTACTGTCAAAGTTCATACACAAAACAAATAACTGACAGAAGTAATCACACAAACTCAAAATAAAGCAACAGGCTTGCTTATCAAGTCCAGATCTTTCCAAAGAAATTGTCTAAAAATATATTTCGGCTTCAACGTGGAAGGTCTTTTTGAATCATATCAGCGTATCAGGCAAACAAATTCAAGAAGTTAAAGTCAATATTTGTTTGCATAGTTAAGTACCTTGTGCTAGACAAAATAATTTTTTACTTTTTTCCTGAAATCAGCGCCATTTTTTCCACTGGACCCTCAATTAGAAAGATTCAAAACGAATTTTGAAGGAAATAAAAATTCTGATTTCAGATGCTGTTATGAGTCTCCTTTTTTGCTCAGAGCTGTGCTCAGACATGAGTATGCTCTGAAGTCTTAACCAAGCGTGTTCTGAGCGTGCCTTGCTTTGCCTTTTCAGATACACCTAATAGTAGGGGAGCCCACTAAGGGATTTCGGGATTTACTCGAGCGCGTCAGATTAGTATAAGGGGGGTACCTTGCACCCTGCTGAGTACCTCCACCATATATCAGTCCTCTATGTAGGGCCGGGCGCCTAAGGCAGGTTGTCAGATTAGTAAAAAAAAATCGATAGCTCGAAGTACTCGAGCGCGTCAGATTAAGATAGGGTAGGTTAATTACATGCTGAAAAGTGTGTATTTCACTAATCTGACAATTTGAGTTTTACCTAAGGTAGTGGGAGGGTTACAAACTTGCAAACAAAAATTGTCACCTGGACATTCTCGAGCGCGGTTGAATTTTTTTTTATTGTGAAGCAAATAATTCTAGAATAACGGGAAAAGTATAATCTGCCATTTTTCTCGTCCCGGTTTGGAGGTAGAGGTGATTTTCGAAAAAACGACTTAAGTGGAAAAATAAATATTAAAAATCAACGACAATACTTAGAATGCAAAAAAAAAACAGTTTTAAAAGCCAGAAATCTGTTCTTTAATCCTACATTTAAATTATTTTATTTGTGTTAATAGTTTTCAAAATATTTGCATTGAAACTCAGTTTTTATAAAAAAACGCAAAAAAAAAATGCTTGGATCAATTTTTCTCAAAATTAAGGAATAAAAAACTAGATTTTCTTTTCGTGATCAATGCTCGTATTAATTTTGAATGGAACACAATGTCTTCTAGTTTTTAAGAAAATTGTAAATTACTGAGACTACTTTTTTATGAGATTATTATATTAGATCATTTTGAAGCTGTTCCCATTTGTAGCTATTGACATTGGAAACAGAGAATACATTCAAAGTTATAAAATGCAAACGAAATTTGGCAAACACCGAACCTCGCACATACCCCAAATCCTATAGTGAGCCCAAGCAGGGCGGTTGCATACATAATCTTACTTTTAAAACGCAGCCGTAATGCTGGCAGTGCAAGCAAATTACAAATAGCTCAAAAAAGTAGTATCAGGAACTTGCAATTTTTTCAAAAAGCTAGAAGACACAAAACCTTCCGGTTTTTTGTGTTCGATTTTAAATTAATATGAGCATTGACCACAAAAAGAAAATTTAGTTTTCACTTCATAATTTTTAGAAAAATTGATCCCAACATTTTGTTTGCGTTCTTTTTATCAAAATTTAGAGTTTGTATGCGAATATTTTGAAAACTATTGACATAAATAATTTATTTTAAATGTAAGATAAAAGAACAGATTTTTTTGAATTTTTAGTATTGTCGCCGATTTTTAATATTTTTTTTTCCATTTAAGTCGTTTTTCTCGAAAATTGCCTCTACCTCCTAAACGGGGCAACATAGATCCCCCCTCCCATAGTAAGAAATGCTTGTACATATTTGAACCTTCTAAAAAAAAAACCGTTTTCAATTTCTGGCGCCCAAGTTATTATACTCTCCCCAGTGATTGAAAAAATCCTGAATAAAAATGTTTCTTCTAATCTAATCGTCAGATTAAGGTTCAGCACATGTAGGACATCTAGTTGAACCACATATATCAAAATCTGACGCGCTCGAGTATTTCAAAATGGCGATTTTTTTTTTGCATTTTCAAGAAGCTGCCGCAAGCTTGCGTCACATCCGAATCGTCAGTCTTTTGAATGTGAGCATCCTTGGGGGTCACTCAACATCCCCTATTAAAATCTGACGCGCTCGAGTAAATCCATTTGTTTTCCAATTTCTACACTCCCATACAGCCACCCCCACCACGCAAACCGGCAGATTAACATACCACCGTTATTAGAAAGACCCAGGCCATATACACTATCAATATCTGACGCGCTCGAATATGTCCACGTGACTGTTTTTTTTAACATTTTTGAACACCTGTAGATGCTCCCCCACCGATGAAACGGTTTACTTTACATTTTTTTCTCTCCATCATCAAATCTTCAAAATCCATTAGGTCCCAACGACGCTCGAGTAAATCCACATTTAGCATCGTGGGCTCCCCTACTAGAAGTGCTCACCTACCTGCCAGTCTCATCCTTCATCTCTAAATAATAATTTGTTTTTAGAATTATATTTTTTTTCTTGTTTTGTTTGAATATCATTTTCGTACTTTGGTTCCACACTTTCATCGAAACAAATTAGTTTCACCATAATCTCAAACATTCATAGCTCTTTATGTATGTGAGTTCCATAGTTTCAAACTCAAATTTGACTCAAGATTATTGAATGCTGTTGCACTACTATGACTGAGATTAGACGATAACACCGCTTTTAGCATTCCAATGATACCAGTATTTCAATGTACCAAAACATCGGTGAAGGATGTAATATTTAAACATGCATCTGAAAATTCTAAAAATAAAATTACTTACTTAATCGATACTTGACATTATAGAACAGTATTTACAATCCAATAATATCATTGTATGTATATTTCGTATCAAAATACATAAATAAAAACTAACTAAACGTCTGCACCACCGCACTTCAATTCAAATAACAGTGCGACTATTTTCTAGGGAGAGTTTGCCCTTATGCACCATGCGCTGCAGTTTCTAAAAAAATAAAAAATAATTAAAATCATAATCTATTTCCGTCAAAACCAAGATGAACCTTATTAAAAATATTCGTTATAACTCGCGTAGTTCTCTTCCTGCGTTCCAATTTCTCACGCTCTTGTTTTGCAACTACTTCAGGCAGTTTACAATAACGTTTCTTTGTCATCCCTTTCATTTCTCTACTTGGACAGATTCTCACTTGTTCTAAATTTTTTTTTATTAAAACAATAAAAACATTATTAATACTTTTGGAATATCTATGACCAACTTACTAATGGGAGGAGGAGGAAGTTCACCGAGTTTCCTTGAAATTGAAGAAACACTCGAACTATCAGCAATCTCCCTTATTTTCTCCTCTCGTTCCTGCCGCAGAGCATGCAGTTTCTTCAAAATTTCGCGACGTTCATTTGCCTTCGAACAGAAATCTGGATTCCTCATTTCTAGACGTTTTTGCAATGACACACCATCCTCGGTAAGCTTGTTTCCCTGTTCGTCGCAAGTCTCACTAAAACGAATCATATACGCCAGAGCCTTTGGCTTAACTTGAACTGTCTGATGGAAGGCTTTCCCAGAGACCCGAACCGTCGGTCTGGGGCACGAACATTTACACTCTTTTCCACAAGTACAGATGCATCTGCACCTTGGTCCGAAGATCGGATCACTTTTAATGACAGAGTAGGAGGTTTGAATGGCGACACCTTCAATACTGTCGCAGCCGTTACTATCATACTGATGGGTTGTTGTTGAGGTCGACGTGCTTTCTACGATTGGAATTGACATCTCGGAGGACATACAGAAAGCCGACGATGCCACCGATGTGTATGAAGGATTTCTCGTGAAAATCGGTTTGCCACATATTCGAGGTTCAGAATAGTGCTCTGCCGACGTTGTGTGCTTTTTCTTTGAATAGTTGTCCATGAATTGCTTTTGAAGTTGATCGGCAAAAGCTCCAACACTCTCACGCTCTGTGCTTGGACTGCTGCTGGGAGTTTCCAGCTTGGATCGATGATTCTTCTTGAAGGAACCCGAAGACGATGCAGAGTGATTCTCGCTCATGGCTTTGCTTTCGCCTTTTTCTAGATGTTGTTGCTGCTTCTGCTGCTGCTTGTCCGCAGTGGGTTCATCATAGATGACAACATTTTGGGAAGTCTTGCGCGTGGAGCGTTTGTAGTGATCCTCTTCATTAACCAAATCCTCAACCGTTTCTTCATAGATTATCTCCGACTTGCTTTTGGATGACTTGATAGTTGACGATGACGAAAGCGATCGACTCTTTGAAGAACCGTCCTGCAATATGAGATTCTTGAGGCCTTCCAAACGATTGATTTCCATTTCAATCCAGGACAGTTGTTTCGTTCTTTCGCTTACTTGTGCTGAAGAGATTGCTTGCGACTTTTGCCTCAACTTCTTCTCGTAATCTTTTTCAGATCGCGTTAGTGGATGCAGCCATTCACGCATGGTGACTGGTTCTTCCAGTGATGGCGAAGACTGTGGTTGATTTGCATCGCCTTCCATCTTTGTCTCTTCAGTCTGAGTTTCTTCCGTCACTTGTTCAATAATAATTTTGTTTCCAGAGCACTGGGTCGCGATTTCTTTTTGATCTTCGCACAGCGGAGAACACTCAATTAGCGAACGCACGCTAAATGCACTTGACACAGATGATGAACTCATTGATACACCACCACCAGCTCCATTCGACTGTTGTTTAGTGATTTTTTCGAATATTTTCTTGGCAAGAGTCATCTTTTGCGTTTCGGTGAGATTTTTCGCATCTATGAGGGAACAAAGAAGTTTGATGCCCAAGTCGACTTCGGTCTTTGGACGTGGCGTCCTCTTTGCTATTTGGTTTTCTTTGACTGACTCGGAAGTGGAATGTGATTTGATGTTCTTTTCGCTGAGAATGCTCCTTCTGGTGGACGACTTTGTCGACGCTTCGCTTTCACGTCTTTCACCAGCGTGATATTCAAAGCTTGACTGGGTTGCAAAACTCTCTGCGCGACTCGAGAGATTTGCTTGGGTTTCTTGGGATTTTAATTGAGAGGATGATTCATGAACTTTGCTAAGATCGAAGCTAGTTTGACAGGAATGATTAGTTCTGGTTTTCAGCAGTGGTTTAGACTTTTCGAAAGTTGTTTGACATGATTTGTCAGTGTTTGGGACAACTTTTGGGGTGCTTTGTGGAAGTTCCATGAACTCCTGGGTGTTGTGGCTCGCCGATTGCGAGGAATACTTTCTCCCTAGATTTTCTAAAGTTTGGCGCCATTTTTCACGCCGGGCTTCTGCGCTCAGTGAGTGACTCGATGATAGTTTAATCTCATCTGAACGTTGATGCAGTATATTTGGCACTGATGGACTCTCGCTGAATAGTTCTTTCAAGACTGAGCGCTCCAGTGAACTAAGATTGCCAGTCGAATTTGCCTTTTTGTATCCAACATCACCCAACGAGTCCCATTCGAGTTTTTTGTCGATTTTTGTTATGGAATCCGCGCCATGGAAGATGGGGTCTGTAGTTTTAGTAGGAGTTCGAGGTTCGGAGGAGGTTTTGTTTGCTTCTCCGCTTGAATTCTCCTTGTCCGGAAAACTCACAAGACCAGATTTCTGTTCATATGGTTGGAATGCTAGAATTAATTCCTCACTTACCAAATTATTATCATCACTTCCTGACGATGATTTTGATGGACATGGACAATAGCTGCTGCCACTGCTGTTGTTGAATCTCATGAACTTCTCGATGTCGCGGTCTTTTGCATATTTTAAATAATAGTCGATTATTTTGCTATTTACACTTTTTGATTTCACAAATTTAGAGCAAGTGGGCAAGTCTGAGGAGCTCATTTTGTCAGTTTTTTCTTTCCATTCAAATTAGTAATTTAAAAAATGTAAACAGGAGCATTGTATATAAAAAAAAAAAGTTTTTATATACAAGGAACGGACCCACAGGTTTGACATTTCATTTTCGCAAAAAAGAGCAACAGTTTTCTACTTCCAAAAGAGCCGCTGTATTTAAGTGTACGTAGTGCCATCTAGAATTGAAATATAGTTTAAGGGCTACGTTCAAAAGGTTATGCAGATATTTTCGTTACCCTGAGGCCACACGAGCGAGTACTCGCTAGCGAGTTGGGTACATACATTAATTGTCAAATCACTCGCCACTCTACTCGCTTCAAATGTCTTCATGACAAGTTTATTTATTTTGTTGTTGGTTTCTTCACTGTATAAAATTGACAGAACGAAAGACTCAAGATAAAATAAACATCAACAAATATAATAAAATGAGATTATATACAAAAACAAGTTTAATTTAAAAATATTTGTATTAGTATGATTTGTTTAAATTATATAGATCTTTTTTTACAGAAAATCATTTTTCTGCTGTATGAAGCTTCCACTACGACAATTGATTTCCATGTTGTCCTTGGTCCTCCAACCCGCCGTGCACCCTGAGATTCCATTCAAAGGACTGCTTTGCAATTTCATCGCTTGGTTTCCTCAGTGTGTGACCAATCCAACGCCATTTACCCTTTCTTATGTCGGCGTCCAGCCGGTCTTGACCTGTCCTGCGCCGCAATTACTCGTTTGATATAATTTGTGGCCAGCGAATCTCGAGGATGTGGCGTTGACAAAAATTCACAAAAGCCTGCAATTATCTCGAAATAGTAGACGTAATTTTCCAGGTTTCACAAGCATATAACAGCACTAATTTGACATTGGAATCGAAGAATCTCAACTTAGTGCGTAAGGAGATTATACTTGATTTCCAAATTGGGGACATAGTACCGAAGGCAGCACGAGCCTTATTAATTCTACTTAACGTCCAGATCCGTACCGCCGTTTGCAGACAAAATACTGCCAAGGTAGTTAAACTACTGTTCGACTTCTGCCACTGGCCTCTCCTATAGAATAATACGCTGCTGTGTGGAGCGGCCTGTGAGCATTACTGGCCGAACAGAATGGTGTAGTTGTACTTGTCGCGTGTAGCACTGTCAAAGTAGAAAGATACAAAAATAGTATACAGTGCCACAATGAGAAGCTGTAAATGTAGCAAGGAATGTATGGTGTAGCAGAAGTTAAACTAAATTCAACTCTTGCTACCAGCTGCAGCTACGTTCATTCTGTTCAAGGGGTTATGTTTGTGTTTGCTGTTTATTCTTAGACCACTCGACTCTCCATTCACTTGCAGTGTTTGGCACATCCCGTTTAGCCCACTGAATTTATTTGCCAGTAGACATATGTCATCGGCATAGTCTAAATGACTGAGTCTTTCAAACGGTCTCCATTGAATGCCCTGTCGATCAGCATACAATAAACACGTTTATAATTTCAATTTTACTATTAAACTATTTGCTTCTTTCAGATTCCAATAGATGAAGATATTTCTGAGACCCCGAATGACCAAGCAAATTCGGTAATTATTATGAACAGCAAGAAATTTTGTATTCTCTAACCATATTTCCATCCGTTTGAAGGATACCAACCTTGCGAAAGCGAAAACGATGATGGAAAAGGAGAAACAAGTGCTCAAAAGAGAGATAGAGCAATAGTTTTGGCTATAATTGAGGAATACAAAGAATACCCTTGCTTATACAAACCCTACGTTCACAAGACCAACTGTCGCTTTAGCCGAACTGATGCTATAACTGAAGTCAGAACAACTATCAATAACAAACTCAACACTAGCTACACCGATGCAGAGATTAAGGCCAGAATTTCGACTCTTATGAACCTATAGGCGTATTTTGCGAGCTAAAGAAGGATTTGAAAAGCTTCATGCCAATGCCAATATGAAATTCCATCGTCAATGGAAGTACTTCGATAAATTGTCATTTTTGCTATCAGCTCAACTTTTGGAAATAAATTTAAAAATCACCCGTTTTTGACCATATTTTTTTTTATTTGAAATAACTTACAAATTAACACAAAATGTTGGAACCGCACGTTTTATATAAATTTCGGTCCATTTCACGTACAAGGGACCAACAATAGTCACTCAACATACCATCATCCCAAAAACCTTTGTAACTGTTTTCTATTCTTTCTAAATCTTGATGAAGTCGCTCTCCTTGCTCATCACAATAATTGAAAAATGCAACTGAGGATTTCACAAAAATTTAAAGAGACACTGGGACGATTAAAGCTGAATTTTAAAGATAAAGATTAGTACTTTCAGAAATCTGTACAATTAAAAAAATAAAAATCAATTCCCATTGTTACATAACCCTCAAAATGGTGAAAAAAGGTTTTTTTTTGCACTTCCTAACGATTATATCTCGAAAACCAGAGCTGATAGTGAAAACCCGATAACGGATTTGAGTTCAGATCGAAAAATTACCCTTAGATCAATTCTTACTTAGTCGTGTCGAAAACCTTTTCCTTTACATAGTATGGGAATAACCACAGTAATCCCATATACAAAATTAACACTGAATTGAATTCAGATGGTAAAACAGCCTTAAATTCACCGTTCATAAAAATATTTTTTGAACCCAAGGAGATCACTTACTTAACTTAAAAT
This sequence comes from Dasysyrphus tricinctus, assembly GCA_963921185.1. Lineage (NCBI taxonomy): Eukaryota > Metazoa > Arthropoda > Insecta > Diptera > Syrphidae > Dasysyrphus > Dasysyrphus tricinctus. The sequence goes on from OY992530.1 coordinate 8,138,396, forward strand.
ATAGTGGCTGGGACGCGTAGTTAGTAATTGGACTATTTTTCAATGTTTAGCAGGTTGATACGCATAAGATGCGACAAAAATCTAGGGCGTGTAGGTTGGGACCAGACAAGAAAGAGGCCGTGTGTGAAAGACGGGTCCACCCATCCCCCCACTTTAGGAGGGAGTAGTAGAAACAACGACATTTTAAAGCCATTGTTTTATTTTATTTTTTAAATCAAGTTGTTTCAATGAACTATAATGATTTTTTTCTATTTGTTTCTTACATATGTTTAATATTTTCAAAGATTTTCAATCGAATTATGTGAAATACTTTAAAATGGCTTTTGATGAAACAAAAAATTAACATGAATCCTTCCTCAGGAATTATTTTTAAAGTAAAAATCACTTAATGCCAAAATCATCATCTCACTCATCATGCCCATTCTGCTCATGTGGGTTCCCATTGAGTTGTGACCTTGTGACCCGTAAGTTTACCTTTAGTAAATACTCTAAGAAAACAATTACTAATAAAACTTAACAAATACGTCCATAAAACGTACGAAATAGCAACTTACACTTACAGTTTTCTTAGAACACAAAAAATGCTTTTTATAGGAGTTTTTAAAACTATATTATTTTACAAATGTAGTAAAAATTGAAACTATAGTTTAGTAAGATGGAAGCGCTCGATTTCAAATTTCGTTTAAAACAATTATTGATGCTAGCCTCACCCTTCCCCCGTGTCGCCATTTTTTTGCTTCCTTCAGCATCTCGCAGAAGTTCCGGAACGTCGAATCGAGGCACATTGAAGTAATTCATTAATGTGTAATGTGTATTCTAGCTTCACACCACTCCGTTTCTAATGGGAAGCGCCAATCCTTCATCTTTTTGTTAAAGAAGTACTCCTCGGATACATCAAAGTCAAGGCGTTCGATATCTACCACCACCACTTCGGTCTCACCTTCAGCGGTCCAATCGTAAACAAAAATCTCGGCATGAGTACTGATGTCTTTAAGGCAATACTGTTTGTAGTACATCTCCATGTCAGCAAGATATGCATCCGTGAAAACTTTGGACTGAGTCTCGTAGTCCAGATTGCGAGCCTTGATGCGTTTCTGAAAGAAAAACAAATACATCATGAAGATGCTCGAGCTTTAAATGCTTTTTTTTACCTTAACCTTTGTATATAAAATCTATAGTACTATCATCAGCCAATTTTTTTTATTTTCATAAGCCTTCACCAGGCGGCGCTAATATGGAAATGTATTTGCTATTTGAGAGTTGAAATAGAAGAAAAATGTAAAAGCAAAATGAAAAAGTCGTAAGAGAGGGTTATATTACATTGATTCTCGCAACAATAAGGGGAGCAAGGGAGACAATTGAATCAGTTACTGGTGCCATACTAACGACAAGAATAAATGAAAGGAAATAAAAATAAAACAAATTGCTTTCTATGACTCGATTGTGTTTGTATGTGAGCTTGAGGTATAGGTTATATGTTTGTTTATAGATTTATACGTACATACATAATGTAGGTCGGCATGTAGATTATATTTTCGTTTATTATTTTAATTTTGTTTTTCAAATCTTGGGTATTTGACTTGAAATTTTTAATCTTTGTAGCAATGTTGCAACTTTTCACCACATCTATGAAGGAATTATTTAAGGACATGTTGCGATATTTTAATTTTTTGTATTTACCTTAGGTAGGTAGTAGGTATTTTATCAGTTTTTTCCAAATTTTACTATAACATTATGATAACAGTCCTACGATAACGATTCATGGAATTTAAACCATCATCGCGTAAAATAAAGAATATACCTAAGGAAAGTTTTTGCTAGGAAAAAATGCATTAGGTAGTTTTATTTTGAATAGTTTTGTTTTGATCTATTGCTATTGCATAAAACTTTTTTTTTAACTATTGGAATGCAATTTTTATTTATGTATTTGTTTGTTTATATTTCATGTAACTCCAGAAATATTTTGTGTTTAATCACTTATGACACTCACTATTGGTTAAAAGTAGACAAGAAAAAAAATCCTACGGGAGGGGGTTTTATTTCCTCCCGCTTGGACAGAAGCGGCAGTTTTATAAAAAAAAAATAGTTAGGTACCTAGGTACTTAGAATGGAAAAACAAACAACCACTTACAGTATTTTTTTGTAGCTTTTTGGAAAACCAGAAGTCCATTCTCATGGTTTATTTTCAAATAAAGTTCTTTTCGTAAACAGCTTCGACAAAAATTGTGTTCAAACTTAAAATTGTGAAAAAAGTTGTTTTATGCAGGTATGTTTTTCCATTTTAAGTATTTTTTTTATAAAATTGCCGCCTGTCCAAGCGGGGGAAATATACTTTTTTTTCTTGTTTACTTTTAACTTAAGTACATGCCCTTGGCAGATTTTACGCGAATCACCTAGTATGCTGTATGCACAAAAAATATGCCATTAAATTAATGAAAAAATTATGGAATATTTTTTTTTTTCATTTAGAATTGGTTTAGGCCCATACAACCTGATCTTTTCCTTACGACCACACTAATGCACCTACCTACATATCGTCCTAGCTATCAACAATTCAAGAGGCTTAGAATTTTTGAAATTGTGTGCATAAAAAGTAGATGAAATACATAGAAGAACGATGCTCGAAAGCATGAAATTGATTTAAGGAAAACGAATGTCATCTATATACATAAATACGAAAATATTAATTTTATACAAACAAAAAATTTGAAATCATTGGAGCTATTTATTAGAAAAATTTAAATAAAAATTTGGTTTTCTGGTTTTGAAATTCAATACTTTTGTGAGACAAATATTCTAGTACTATTACCATTTTATTATTTTTTTTGACCCTTCACCGTTAGTTTAAAAAAAGTACTAAACAACGACTTTTTATGGTCTTTTCGTAAATCTTTTGTTTCTTTGCAAATATTGATTGCATGGCTTGCGTTGGTATGCATAATTTTAGACTTTTAAATCATCAATATTCCTGTAAATATTCAAATAGATTCATGAAACCGTTTTTCCACACCAAATTTTCAAAGTCTTACAAACCAGTTAAAGGAACAAATTGTGTTGTTCCTAAACAATGCGTAGTCGTTATCAAAATGACAAGAAATTCATCAACCCGTTTTTGAAATATTGAATTTTCAAAAAATAAATTTAATATTTTTTTAAAAATCCAAAAATGATTTTTTTTAATGCACGAATTTGCACGAATCCAAAACTTGCCCTATAGTATCTATGTATATCGCAATTTAAAAAGAGGCTGCGTTCGACCCACACTGGTAGTTTCCCATTGGTGCCCTCAAAAGCTAGTGGCCCAATGTAATTTTTTTATTAATTTTTATTTTTCTGGTGTTCAATATGCAATCAAGTGAATACCAAAGATTGGTTTGCTTTCGAGATATAAGAGACAAGAACATTGTTGAAGAATATGTTTATAGCTTTTTCTTTAAAAAAAAAAACTGTTTGTAGACCAGAAAAAAGAACTCAAATCGCATGGGGAGCCTTGAAATAATTAATTCATGAAATATTAAAATTGGTATCGACACAGAATTGCACCCCCTAGGAATATCCAAAGTCTCTCAAAATCCGAAATATTACCGAAAACCCTTTTAAAATAATGGGATGTCAGTGGAACTTTAAATAAATGTTTCATTAGTCAATAGAACCAAGAGTCCAGAGAGTCCCTAAAAATATCTTTAACCATTTAGTTTTCAGTATTCGATTAAAAACTTATAAAAGCAAACAAATAGTAAAAAAAAACTATGTAGTCTCAAAATTTGGAATAAGAACAGTATAAGCTTGTTTTTTTGTCATTTTTTGTTCTGAAATTTTTAGTTTCAAATTAGTTTTCATGGAAATCACTTGATTTAAAATCAAGATGATAGAACAGACTTTTAGCTTTAAAAAAAAGTGTAATTCCTAATTGTAAGTATTACCATTATTTCTAAATATTTTTTTTTCATCTTAAGTGTTCTTTTTTAGAAAATTACACCTCCCGTCCAAATGGGGTTAGGTAGACCCCCCTCTTTCATAGTAAAAAATGCTTGTAAATAACTGTTCTATACAAATCTGATAATAAACTTTTTCGCCCGAGTTATCGTAATCTCCCCTCATAGGTATTGTTTAACTATCGATAGATATTTCAAATTTCACTGATTGTTCAGGGCTCTTATTTTGCACTCCTTTTTTATTCCAACTGTGTCAAACTGGAAAAGTGCTGCAAAAGCAATGCTAAGAACATCCAAACGAAAACAGACCTAAAGCAACCAACCACCCCAAACAAAACTTCGTTTTTTTAACCACCCACCCACCCACAAAAATATTCCGATCGTGTGCTGAGCGGCAGCAGCAGCAGCCGAGCATGAGCAACAACAGTCGTCAATGACAACCACCAACGTGCTTACCATATTCCAACAACAACCAACAAAAATAACAAAAAACGAAAGTAAACAAAACAACCCAAAAATATACACACTAAATGACAACGAAAATTATACCTAACAGCAGCAACCTTCCCCCACCAAAGCATTTTTACGACTGAAATCTGATAAAAACAAAACACGAAAGAAAACACAAAAGTAAAATAAACAAATAAAAAGATTTAAAGTAACCATGGTTACAAATACAATCTTATAATATAACTTGCAAGCACATATTTTGTTGTTTGTTTCCAAATACATATTTTTTTTCCCAACGATAGAAAGAAAAACAATCATACTTTCATTTCAGCTCACATAGTCACATCAGAGCCAAATACGCATACGCACCCAACTCTAAACCTATTATTCATTGACAAAACCAATACCTTTGAAAAAAACAAAACTGCTTGATTTCTTGCCTCCTCCAACTCTTATAAAAACGTATACAGCTCTCTCATTATTTTATTATTACACTTTATTCTTCATTTGCCATATTCTTAAGTTTACAATACAGCTGTACACACTTAGTTAGGCTCAGCACCAGTAATTTCATAAGCCGTCACTTGGTTCGTGCCAGTCGTTCGTCACCCATGATAGTACTATAGATTCTATATACAATGCCTTAACCACATCGACGGGGCAATCTAGGTAAATAACCAAATGTGGTTTCATCAACTCATTGATGGTGTTTTGCTTAATTTCATGATAAACGCTGTGTGCTCCTTTCGAGATGTAGCCATTCTTGTGCACGGCCTCAAGGAATACGAAGTCCGAGTAGACACTGCGGTCCAATACATACGAAGTCCGAGTAGACACTGCGGTCCAATACAACACCTTGTCTGGTAGATAGAATATGAGCGAGTGCGTCAATGTATTGAGAAAAGCGAAGCATATACATTTGAAACTGGAACTGTGTCTGCTAACAGATGGTTTGGGTTTCGCAAGAAATCCTTCTCATCGAAACTGCGGCACATCTCAGGAAGTTGGTCATCTAACTTTCGCATATCAAAGCCGTAATCATTAATAAATACACTGTCCATATTTGCGGGTGGAACGTACAGCATGTCCAGCTCAGCTGCTATTTCTTTGGCTAATTTTGACTTGCCAGCTGCTACTGGGCCTTCAACACAGATCAATTTGGAGTTTTCGTCCATACGATGGCTTGTTTTATCAAACATGGCCTGGAATACTCCGTAGTTTTTTTCTTCATGTGGCCATGGTTTGGCTTTGGGTATACGGGGTCCACCGCGAATTGATTTGCTGGAGATGCTGCATGATTGGGTGATCGCTGCAAAGAATGTGATGCTGAGCAAGTTATTATTAAAATTATATTTAAGAATTATATTACTGAATTCTGATTTCTCGACTCAACACAAGAAAATAAAATTGGTGACAGTTCGGTTCGGGTAATCTGCCAATTTTTTATTTGCTGTCACTTTCACTCGCTTATATCTACTCGCTTCTCAACTGGCTTCGAAAAAGGCAAGCCAGTTGACTAGCGAGTTGTAAATGTTTCTGTGTGTTAGTAACTCGCTAGCGAGTACTCGCTCGTGTGGCCTCCGGGTTAAATTCATCAAACTTCTAAAGGCCTGACTACTCGAATCGTTTTTCATTCTTTCCGTCTTTTTAACAGGTACATATGTACCTTCGTGATTTCACCCAACGAAAAAAGGTCATTCCTGTTTTTGGCGCTCAAAAAATGTTTTGTTAATTTATTTTAAAATAGATAGTACTTATAATTAACAATATTTTTAAATCATTTCTTGATCAAATGTATAGGTACCTATTAAATTATTTAAAAAAAACTTGTAATTTTATTATTCAAAGTTTATAAGTATCACCCCCTTAGCTAACAGTTTCACTCCTATAGTCATCCATAGATGCTTTTCGTCATCATTCATCATACGATTACTAGAATAAGAATAAAAACGTAAATAAATGAAAATTAATTATTTTTGTTTTTGTGGACTCTGTAGTACCTCGTGGCTTGATGGTTAGTGCGTAGGACTGTCATGCCGAAGGTGTGGGTTCGATTCCCCGGCCGTGCCACCTAAAAACAGAAATGTTTTATTCGAGGTACTGCCTCTTGCGAGGAACTGACAAATCCTCCAAGAGTATACTTGTCATGAAAAAGTGCTTCTCATTTAGCCGTTCGGACTCGGCAAAGAACTGTAGGTCCCCTCCATTCCTGCCAACAAACACGCACACAGGAATGGTTGTGGGTTGTAAGTCACTAGGCCCTTGTTCTCCATGAGCTGTTGCGACACCCAATTTATTTATTTATATTTTGTGGACTCTGGAATATAAATTCAATTTTTAAAGTTGGGCTCATCAGTTAGATGTTGTTATACCCTTCTAATAAGGCGCATAATTTTGTAGTCGATTTATACCAACACGTATTAAATAAACAGCACAAAAGCACTGTGAATTATAATAAGTTCTAGTGGATTTTGGTTAAAATCAGACGACTAGAAATAGATGATGTAAAGCCCGTGGTCTGGTATTAGAATCAGAATAAAAACGTAAATAATTGAAAATTAATTATTATAAGAGTATGAAAGAATAATATTTAAAATGATTTAAAAAAAGAACTTTTAAAGTTTAATTAAAAAAAAAAAATGTTTTAATTTATTTTTTTTTTTAATTAAACCAGCGGATACCAGTTTTTTATTAATACTGCTGTAAAAGTTCTTTTATTAAATCATTTTAAATATTATTGTTTCATATATAATTTTATAAAACGCAACATGGAGACCACACCAAAAAAAAGCTGCAATTTTTTTAATGTCCATATGGAGTTTAGCGAAAAAAAACGACATTGGGACATTTCAACATTATTGTTTAACCTTTGCATTCGTCTGCCATTTTGTTTTGAATTATTTTACCAACAAACATCTGACATTTCTATATAAATTATCGATAACGCAAGGACAAATCGTAGTTTGGCGTAACCGTTTTTATCGGGGCAAAAGTTATCTCCAGATAATTATCTGGACTTGGCTAACTCTATATGGACATCATAGGTGTTGTTGAATTTAACATGCACTAAGTTGTTTTTCTTTGTTGTTGTTTTTTTCACACAATTTTATTTGAATATGCAAAGGTGACCTTTTTCACTATTATTGCTTTTTAATGGAGTTAATTATGAGAGTGTTAAGGAAGTGCATAGAAAATTTAATAAAAAAAAAACTGGGCTGGTATGTTGAGGAATCGAACCCGGGTATCTCTTGTGTGCTCGATGCCAAACTGAATATAAATTATAAAATGGCTGATTGTTGGGCCTATTCAGCACCGTGATCTTTTATTCTGTTTTTCCGTTATTCTGTCAAAAAAATTGTATGAAATATGATTTTCTGTTAATCTGTTAAGGCTTAGCTACATTGGCCACTTTTTGTATACAAAAGTTAAATATTTGTTTTCCATTAGTGCAGTTGTTTTGTGAAAAAGAATATACAAATTATTTTTCAAACCGAAATGTAAGCTTTCTGCATCATTTTAAAAAGTTTTTCAGTGAGAAACATTGTCCAAAAATGAGTTTGAAAATGTTTTCTTTTGTACTTTTTCACTTTTTTGGCCAGTGTATAGTTAAAGCTTTATTAAATCTGTTATGAACTGCCAAACTTTCGAACTCAGAACAAAATCTTTTACAAATCAAATTTTTGGTATTCAGCATGCCAAAATCTGTTATTTAATCTGCTATTAATCATAGAAGAATAAAAGACAAACTTCTGTGACTTTTATCAAAAAAATTTCAATATCACATCAAATGCTATGACAGCTACTGAATAGACGTGTGTTTGAGTCTGGCGTTCTTATTTAACTCTCTTTGCATAAAACTGAACAATTCAAATTTTTCTACGTACCACAACGTTGCAAACAGTTTCTCTTTTTTCGAATTAAAGTGTGATTACTGTTGCAAAAGTGCTTTATTTAATTAAATAAAACATAAATTAAATGTTTCTTTCTCTTATTTGCTTATATGTTTCGCTCCGGAGCATCTCGCACCCCGCTTCCACCCCAAATAAATCAGAAAAAATCGGGAAAAGTGAAGAGTCCAAAGCAATGGAAGACCGTTTAAAAGAGCAAAGTGATTACATAATCGACACACACAACCGACTCCGAAAAAAGAATTTCGGATAATATTAATAACCAAATCAATGAATTGAAACATACTATTGAAAACACTCAATTAAAAGTAAACCATTTTGACTCAGCATTTTCGGACGCTAAAACAAACATAACTAAACTTAACGCCGATATATCCGCCCTAAAAAATACACTAAATGATATAAGCAAACAATCAACTCTCGCAAAAAATTAACTGAACGCAGTTAAAAAAAACTTCAAAACGTGCAAGAAAACCGAACAGTGGCTTGTGACGCAATTCTATCCGGCGTACCTCATTTTCCCGATGACAATATAAAATCAACTTTTAATTTACTTTGTAACGCGTTGCAAATTAGGAAGCTCTAACTAAAAACAACTACAACATTTTTCAACATGCACTCAGTCTAAAGAAACAAAAAAAATTAACATCTGTGAATACATCTCAGGGACTAGTCTATGTAAAACGACTCAAGAACAACGCAGCTGAGCCTATCGATGACATTGACGATTTAAACTGGGATGCCAACTCTATAAAGTTATAATTTATGTTATTCAATTATTCATTTAGCTTAATTAATTAAGTTACTTTTGTTCTTTTTTTCGCATTTAATAATTACAGTATTGAAATTTAATTTTTTTATTTGTGGTTTCTTTTCTTTTTTGAATTTGCTTTTCTTTTCTAATTTTTCCATTTATTTTTTGTTGGTGCGGTAATTCTTCTTTGCGAATTTTCGCTTAGAAAAATGGATTCTAGCAATATACATGCCATGATTAAAGTTTTGAGTCGACAAAGAACTGGCCTTCGAGTATGCCACATAAATGCACAAAGTTCGCTTAGCAAAATAAATGAATTACATTACATTTTCGAAAAATCAGAAGTTGACCTTATCTGTGTAACCGAAATTTGGTTGACGGTCGAACAAAATAATCAATTATGTGGGTTAAAGTGGATATAAAGTTTTTCGATCGGATAGGGAACGTTGTAGAGGAGGAGGCCTACACCGGCCTCTGAATCGCAAGGTCCATGATTCGCTCCCAGATGAAGGCAAAGAGTTTTTCAATTAATATGAGCATAACCAGACAAAATAAGCACCTAAAAGAGTCTGAAGCCTGATTCACAAATGTGACGAGAAAACGAGACGAGAGCGTGACGTGATTCACTATCATCTTTTTCTGCTTATAAAATCGTTTCCCAATTCACAATGCGACGAGTTTTTTTACAACGAGAACTGTTTTCCTTACCCCGAGGCCGCACGTGCAAGTACTTGCAAGCAAGTTGCAATACATACACATTTGTTTACAGACACAAACAAACCCAAGCAACTTGCTTATCAACTGGCATGTAAGTTTTGAAGCCAGTAGTGAAGCAAGTTGAGAAGCAAGTTGGGAGACAAGCAAGTGGAATGCAAGTGGAAAGCAAGTGGAATGCAAATTACGAATTTGACAGGCAGTGTATGTAGCCAACTTGCTTGCAAGTACTTGCTCGTGTGGCCTCAGGGTTACGTCACGCTCACGTCTCGTTTCCTCGTCGCATTGTGAATCAGGCTTGATTATCAAGATGGCACTTGCGTGAAATAGCTATAACCCCACGCTATACATTTGATGGTAACTCACACAAGTTGTTCTTGTATATTAAAAATTATTAAATATAATTGATGAATAGTTCGCCGCATGCACTGGCAGTTGTGTGGATTTCCATATTTACACACAAAACTCCACCTAATAACGCTCAAGGCGTCAACTGTTAAATTCTATTGAAGGATATGGCTACGATGTCGATGGATTAAAAAACCTCTTAGAAATCTGACATTTTTGAAGAAATGTTACTAATGCTATGTTCCCACCAAAACCAAATCCGAGATTTCAGCTAACAAAATTTTAGATTTTATAATGGTGGAGTAGAATTTAATTGAGATTTCGTTGGAATCACGAGTTTTTATTGAGATTTCGTTGAAATTTCTATGAAACCTTGTTCCAGCGGCTCAAAATATCAAAAGTTTTCAACCGAAATCTCGGATTTCATTTTGGTGGGAACATAGCATAAGATTAAAAAACCTCTAAAAAATCAGACATTTTTGAAAAAAAAAAAATTTTAATTAAACGAGTGCGAAGGTGAGATCAGATGTTTTTTCTCGTACGCACTCATTGAATTTCTAAAAAAGTCATGACTCAAAAGTCGTCGTGTATAGGGCACATACACTGGTAGTAAATGGTCCTATCACACGTGTGCGTGAATGTGTTTAGAAGTTATCCGTTCATTATACAGTATGAACTCGATTTACGCAACTCTCGATTCGTGCAACTCCTCGATTTTCGCAACACTAAATTTGTAGTTCGTATTGACTCTATAAGTGCAACTTTTCAAAAATGCTACCTCAATTTGTGCAACTTCTTTTGTTTATTTATTTGTTTTCTATTTGCATGCTCTCCTTTTGATTCTGTATTCCTGTCGTAAATTTACAGCTAGTTTGTCTGGAAAAAATTCCTAGTAAAAATAATACACAAACACATAAAATGCATCGTTTATTTGAATGGGTTGCGATTTCATTAGTGTCTACGGAATATTTGTCCAGGATGGGTGTTACAAGAAATATAACAAAATTGTCTATTAAAAAAAGAAGTGATATTTTATCAGAATTAGAAAAGCGTTTTTCTGTAAAAATAATTTGTGAAAAATATAATGTTCACAAATCAACAATAAGTCGCATAAAAGGAAATGGAAACGCTCTTAGACAATTTGTGGCTAGAGCTGAATCTGGACTAGGGAAACGGGTAACCTCTGTTCATTCTGCGGCTTCATATTTCCTTTTGATTTAAAACCTTGAACTTAAAATTCTGATTCAAAGAACTTAAATTATAGGCAATTGTGCAGCTATAATTGTATATATAAATATCCGTTTCAATAATACATAGTATGGGTATTCATACAACAGCGTAAAGTCGTCGTAAACGTTGTAAACTTTTAAACTTCGTAATTCTGTCACAATTTGTATGGAAAATTTGACATATTTACGAAGTTTACAACTTTACGATGATTACGACGAGTTTACGCTGTTGCATGAATACCCTTAGTATAATAAGGGTATTCATACAACATCGTAAAGTCGTCGTAATCGTTGTAAACTTTTAAACTTCGTAATTCTGTCACAATTTGTATGAAAAATTTGACAGATTTACGAAGTTTACAACTTTACGATAAATACGACGAGTTTACGCTGTTCATGAATACCCTTAATATTTTATTATTCTTTTCATATTTGAAGAATTTTGACCTATGGAATTAGAAAGTAGCTAGCGTTTTAAAGTTTACCATGTTTACGATCTCCCTTACGATACAAATTCATGTAGAAAAGTCTACGATTGACTGGAAAATATTTCTCATACAAACTTTGAAAGTTCGTTTACGACATAGTAGATTTTCCAACGTTTACTATGTTTACAATTTTCCGACGTTGCATAAATACCCTTAAATTATTTTTTTCATTTTGGTAGTACAAAAATACAAAACTAACAAGTGCGAAGTTAACAAACATTACACGGAGGCCAATTTTTTCTTCAATCATAACACCAAATTAATACTATTTGAAGATTTGAAGATACAATTGTAGGCGTTTTAATAAAAAAACATCTCCAAAATATCTTCAGTGTTTCTAAGGGCCAGTTGTACAAATATTTAACTCTTGGTTCAGCAATTTTAGCTCAATGACTTTGGGAAATTAACTGAAGTTCAACGATGGCTCAGGCACTAAATTGGCTATACTATAACATACTTGAACCTTGAACCATCGCTAAACCCCAGTAATTTCGCCAAAATTAGCCAGTACAAATATTTGAACCATGGATCAAAATTTTAACCACGTCTGTACAACGGGTCCTAAGAGAGTAAAAAAAATACTCTTGGTACCCTATTTAAACATGTTCTTAGGTTTTAAGGACCCGTTGTACAAACAAGGTTCAAATTTTGATCCATGGTTCGATTATTTTTACTGTCTGATTTCGGCAGAATTACTTAGATTCAGCGATGGTTCAAGGTGCAAGTATGTTATAATAGCAAATTTAATCCCTTAACCATCGCTGAACTTCAGTCAATTTGACAAAGTCAGTGAGTTAAAATTGCTGAACCACGATTAGGATTTCCCAAACCAAGGCGAAATCACAGTGAATCATTCACAAAGATAGTTTGTTGTTGTTGTTTAGCATGGTGTATCTTTAATATTTTGTATTATTTTGAATGATTTCGCGTCGTCGGGCGAATGTTTCGCGTTGGTTTGGGAGAGTCTTAAGGCTTCCCCAAACCAACGCGAAATAATAGCGAATCATTCGCAAAGGCGTTTTTTTGTTGTTGTTTAGCATTGTGTATCTTTCAAATTTTCTGCTATTGTGAATGATTTCGCGTCGTCGGCGAATGTTTCGCCTTGGTTTGGGAGAACCTTTATAAAAAAACATTTGTCATGAAGGTTTTAATGATGCTAGGAAGAGGTTTGTTTGATAGTTACAGCAAACAACACTTTGATGGAGCAAATAACTAACAAGTTATAAAGTGGAATGGTATTAAGAAGATCAATATTTTGAACTATCCAAGGATCTAGATTCTAGAGGGTCAAATATTTTTGATAGCTGTGTTTTTTGCATGTCCAAATAAAATTGTGTGAAAAAAACGACAACAAAGCAAAACAATTTACATGTTAAATACAACAACAACTATGTCCATATAGATTTAGCTAATGCTACATTTCCACCTAGCGCTAATCTGAGATTTAATGAGATTAACCTTAAGGGCCAGTTTGTTCACAGTGGGTTAAATCAGCAATTAGATTATCACTGATTCTGTTCAACCCATAGTTATGAATCTGTGATAATCAGAGAGTGTTTGTTCACTCAATTTTCAGTTTGATTAATAAATCATAGTTTTTCCAATAATCTTTCCATTTTCCAGTCTATCTGTCCAATCAATTGTCAGACGTATTCCGTCATTAACTTATTTCAGTGTGAGTGAGCTTTCGAAAAAAAACATTTTTTGTGCAAAAAAACACGGAAAATCAGTGCTTGAAATATAATTTTGTGTTCAATTTAAGATTGTTTCCGGTTAAATTACTATATAATATATTATATTATATTTTAATGCGGCTGATTGATTTTGTTTTCCAAATATATAGTTGAAGTGTGAAGGTAGTGATGGCATTCTGTGAAACCTAGTCATGGGATTTTTTCCCAGTTATAGTTTTTCTATGCAAAAAAGCACTTTATTTTTGGATAGTAAATAAAATAACTACAACTTGTAGTAAAATCAGTACAAATTGTTTATTTTTTTCTTGCAAGATGAACGATGCTTGGTTTCTCTTCATTCATGTTCTTTGTTCGAAGGAATTGGATAGAATTTGTTTCTCTTTTTTATACCTACGCTTAGGAAATAATCAATGATGAACAAACAAAATTCCAGAAAATCTTTGATTAAATCATGCTAATCAGACAGAATCGGCGAATTAGTTATTTTCCAATTAAGTGCTAAAATCATGGATTCTCTGTTTAAAATGTTGATGAACAAACGCATTCAATGATAACCAACTGGAATAATCATTGATTTAAGTTGACAAGGTGTGAACAAACTGGCCCTAAATCTCCTTTAAATCTCGTAGATTTACCATATAAATTTATTTAGTAAATCTTGAAGATTAGAAATTAATCTTGTTAAATCTTCCTAGGACAAATAGTTTTACAAATCGAACTAACCTATATTTTTACATGGTGCTGAACCGATTCGTTCGAAACTCGCATTCAGTTCTTCATTGTTTCACACGAATCAAACATTCTGTCTCATTCGCACTTCATAAGAAAAATTGGAACGCCATCCATTTGCATTTTTGAAGGTGCTGTCAAATTTAATCTTTTTTAAATCTTTTTGTGCGGTGGAAACACCAAAAAAATTTATTAAATCTAATCTGAGATAAACCTTTGGTGGAAACATAGCATAAGTCCCATCAGATAATTAACTGTTGTGTTATCAATAGTTGATAAAGAAACGTCAAGTGTTTGTTGGTTACCCAGAAGCTCCGCCATTATCAATATTTGAGGCAGTAAATTGCCTCACTCATTGCTATTGCCTTTGACCCTGTTTAGATTTGTTGGTTTCACTACAGCATGACGACAGTTCGTGGGTGAAATCGGTGAGGTAAAAAGGGAGGGGTTAGTCAAGAAGAAAATATAAAAATTTGAGTGAGCAGTCACGTTTCATAGCCAAAATGGTCCATTTCATTCCATTTTGCTCATTTTTGCTTGTGCGTCCAACAGAAAGGTACCTAATTCTCTACCTAGATATATGGTTCGACGAGATCGAGAGCAGAAATACTCATACGGTGTCCAAAATCAAATGTTCCAATTTGCAAATATTCCATGAGCATGCAGAAATACATTTGTGTGAAAACTACAAAGTGTATACATGACATGAATTTTCACTACGTAGTGAAACCAACAAATCTAAACAGGGTCTTTAATTATGCAAATGGAGATGCTTTGTCAATGGCAATGGCAATATTGCCTAGAAGATGAGAGGCAATTATTGATTTCCATCCTCAAGGCAATAAATTGAGGAAAAAGGGGTTCCCCGTTATTGTGAATGAGCCTCTTTAGATTGGGAAAATTGTTTCCGGACTCATGAGTCTCATCGTGTCTACATTAGAAAATTTGAGGCGCCTCTAAACACATAGAAACAATAAACACTTCAATGTTTGGCGCATTGAAACAACAAAAAATGAGTCTCATGAGTCGGATGTTTATGTTTTCTTCATGCTTCACGACATCCCTCTGACCCCCCACTTCTCTTGTCCAGAAACCGCCGTGAGACCGGTCTCAGCCTTCCCAATCTAAACAGCGTCAATGGCTTCTTAATTAATTTTTTCAATTAAATCGTAGAATATGAGAACGCACATGACAAAATATAATGAATTAAAATTAAATTTTTATTAAAAACAAGGGATTTGAACAGCATTTGATTGCATTTATAGTCAAATATTTCTATACACACATTTTAATACTGCGTTTTCATTAGAGCAAATGAGATAATTTCGTTGAAAATTTGCAAATTAGATCGGAAATTACCTCATTTCCCATACAAATTCACATTTCGAAATGAGATAATTTCAACCAAATTTGAACGAAATTAGGTTGGAAATTAGATAAAAACTAATCGAACAAGTCTAAACTTATTGCTATTGTGAATTGGTCTTATTCAAATGTCAAATTTTGAAATTCAAATTATCAGAAGAACGTCAAGAAAAATTTTGATTTTACAAACAAAACAAATATTTCAATCAGGTAAATATATTAATAATAACCATTAATATTTGGTTTCATTTTTTGTAGTTTTGGAGCTGAAGGTAACGAAGAAATGTATCCCTATGGAAAAGTTGAAGGAATACCTAAATGTCGATGCCGTCGGCCCGACGCATTAGATCATGAGTCCCGCAACACAAGCTGCATCATTGGAGTTCCAGCGTCATTTTATTTGTAAAAGAAGGAAGACTTCTCGGTGTGACACTACCCCACAAGGAACCGTACAAGACCTCCAAATTCTAGCCCTGGGACCCAACTATGTGACTTGATTCTACAATAAAAATGGTCGAATTCGCAAAATCACAGCTCGCTAAATCTAAACCAAGTGCATATAAACGTAAATAGAACTGCGCTTATTGAAGATTCTGTGGCAAAAAGTTGGAAGCACTAAAATTTGATCCCATTTTCATATAAGAACCTGTGACTACGTTCTGTAACTCTCGCATCGAAAAAACTGTTCGAGAAACGATGAAAATTGAAACACAATGCATGAGTTTTGTTCCATTTTTCAACGTTTCTCGACTGATTTTATGGATGCGAGAGTTACAGAACGTAGGTACTGGCCACCTTTCTCCTGGTTGCTTCGCAATTGAACAGATATCCAAATTTGTAGGAAAACACCTGAGTGCTGGAGGGTTGCATAAGAGTCGAATGCTTAACAGTCGACGTGCTATAATTAAACCAATATACATTTTATGTAAAAACAAAAAACTACTGATGCCAAATAAAATAAAAGTCGGTCAAAAGTATAAAAAAAAAAATCATGTTTTTATTTTTAAGACAACGATACAACATACAATGCATATTCATCTCTTGATTTTACAGCTCTTATTAATAAGACCATAATGCTTCTTTGGCCAAATAGTTGTAGATGCAATCATTAGACTTGTATGGCACAAATGGCGTATTCCTCGTTGGATCCAAAAACAATACGTTTCTAGGTCAACATACGATGTTTTATTGCACAAAAGCGTGGATGATTGTGTTACTGCTGCAGACAATTTTCATGGGTAGTTCAATAGAGATGTACTAGCGTCGTTATCTATTTCGATTGATAGTAAATGCAATATGGAATCCATAGACATTCTCATACGGGATGCGTCTAATATCAAGGCATATGCGGTACGTTTTGAATCCAACACTCAACTTTGCAGGTTTCTGTCAATAGCCATAGCGACGGTGTTCAATTGCGTGTATCTTTGGCGTAGACGATTCTAGTTACTGCTAGAGGCCATTTTCGAGGGCTGTACAGATAAAAAGATCTTTGTACAATGTTATTTTCAATTTTAATTTGTTTTTTTTTTTATTATTTTAAATTTTTTCCAGTGACAATCGACGAAAAAAAAATAATCAAACAGGGTTGTCAAACGAAATGAGGTAATTTAGATGAAAACACTTTTTCTGTATTTTGCGAAATTACCTCATTTCGGCTCTAATGAAAACGTAGTATAAGGCTCCCCCAAACCAACGCGAAACATTCGCCGACGACGCGAAATCATTCACAATAACACAAAATATGAAAGACGCTGTTTAGATTGGGGAGGCTGAGACCGGTCTCACGGCGGTTTCTGGACAAGAGAAGTGGGGGGTCAGGGATGTCGTGAGGCATGAAGAAAACATAAACATCCGACTCATGAGTCTCATTTGTTGTTGTTTCAATGCGCAAAACATTGAAGTTATTGTTGTTTCTAATTGATTTGAGGTGCCTCAAATTTTCTAATGTAGACACGACGAGGCTCACGAGTCCGGATTCAATTTTCCCAATCTAAACAGGCTCAAAGATACACAATGCTAAGCAACAACAAAAAAAATGTCTTTGCGAATGATTCGCTACGAATTCGCGTTGGTTTGGGAGAGCCTTTATAATTGAAACTGCCTGGCAATGAAAATGCCCACCCAAGCAATAATTTGCCATTCCTATTCCAATTGCAATTGCCTTAAGAATTGCCAATGGAGCCACGGCGTTAAAGTGCCTCTACACTATCCCACAAAGTACTTACACATGTCAGAATAAAGTGGGAAAGAATTTCATACGACTGCCAAATTTATGTGATGAAAATGATTTTCATATTTTGCTTCCACACTTGCATCAAAACAAATCAGTTTCACCATAACCTCAAACGCCCAAGTGGGATAGAATGTGTGTGTAGGATGCGATGTCAAGTTGTGTGTGATAAAATTTCATATTTTGCTTCCACACTACTTTATTGACATGTATTAATACTCAATGGGAAAGTGTGGAACGGCTATTAGATAATTCAAAACAAAATGGCAGAACAATGCAAAAGGTAAACAAATGCGTTGAAATGTCCCGATGTCGTTTTTTTCGCCAAACTCCATGGACACAAAAAAACGCAGCTTAATGTGGTTTTCAATTCAACAATTCAGTACCTACGTTCTGTAACTCTCGCATCGATAAAATCAGTCGAGAAACGTTGAAAAATGGAACAAAACTCATGCATTTTGTTTCAGTTTTCATCGTTTCTCGACCTGTTTTTTCGATGCGAGAGTTACAGAACGTAGGCACAGATTTGGTGTCAAAAAATATCTTTTTATGAACTCACCCAAAAGCAGCCGCTGTACCTCTCATGGATCGAAAATTTCAACGAAAAGTCCAAAATTTTGTGGAATCTATTGGTCACATGACAGCACGTGAGATGTCATTGAAATTTTTCAGTCAGTGTAAAATCTTCATCCTTCTTTTACTCAGCTGACTGGTGAAAAAATAATTTTTCTGGTAAAAAAATTTACATTTATATTTAAAACTACAGTTGCTCGTACAACAAAAACAATTTTCTAGTGTTTCACAAATAAATTATAATATAATTCCCAATTCTTCTAGTGTTTTGAACGAGTTGGACAACTTCATACAAACAAAATCCAATAAGAATAAAGAATTGAAAAAAAAACTCCAACCGAAATGTCTCGTCTCAACGCCCAAGAAGCCCACAAGGAACATGTCCTTGCTGTGTCTCGTAATTTTATATCTCAACCACGATTGAGTAAGTTTAATTAATTTAACAATAAATTTAAAGTGTTCGCATTTAAGTGAGAAGTACCTATTTAAATCCAAAGGCAGAGATCCGCAGTGAAAAAAATGTACTACGAAGAACGGCAGCCATGACAGTTGGCTTAATCGATCGATTTATATCTATTTTTTTTATATTTTCTTCAAAAACAATTAACTTGCTTCAAAATTGTACTTAATTTTTATAATTCAACATCGAAAATACCCCAACGCACTTAAATTGCAATATTTTAATATTTTCTACCGATTGCTGGACCAGAAACTTTCGTTTTTCACTTTAGTGGTCATGTGACACTTGTATTGCACCCACCACCTGACCCCTTTTTTAAATTTTTTCATCTACATACTTAACTTGGTTGCCTTTATTCTTTCTTAAATCATTACAATTTAACTACATCTTGTGAATAATTGTTTTTAGAAAATTTCGTTGCAATTGAATTGTATTTGTTTGAACTTTGAAGGCAAAAATATAGATTAACAAAAATGTTGTTTTTTGATGCGCAAATACTGAAATTCCTACAATGCCAAATTTATAGCAACATATTTTTTCTACCGTTCTTTCTTTTTAAGTTGTAATGAAGTACCTACCCATGTGTACAAACTATCACTAAACAGTAATTGATACCTTTTGGTTTTGTAAATGGGCTCATCCCATTATCAAAAAAAAAAAAAATGAAAAAACAACAAAACATGAAAAGTTACATAAACTCTTATACTGGTTAGATGGATTCTTACTCATTTTTTTGATGACGTTTACTATTATTTTTTAATTATTTTAATTAGTTTTATGTCAACAACGGAATTGCCTCACCAAGTTTCTACTAAATATTGTCTAAATGAAGAAGTTACTCCTTTCTTAAAACATTTTCAGGACCCCTGGGTCCTGATATATGTAACTCTAATTTCTTCTTTGTTTAACCGAAATAGAAATAAAATTGTTTTTCTTACACCATTCCATACTAAGTAGATAGGATAAATGCCAATTTTTTAGGGGTAGTGGCACCGAACGTTTTCAGTTGCCGAACACTTTTAACAAAAATCGTTTTATTATTGTTATTTTTTCATCTTTGTCTTCAATTGATAAATGAATGCGATTTGTAGAAAACAAAAATTTGAATAAATGCCTCAGGAAAGATCGTTTTTAAGAAAACTATGGACTTATTCACTTGAAAATGCCTTATAAATATATCGTCCCCTTTATGCTACTGTAATGTCATGGAATACCGATTAATTTATGAAACTAACTAACCACCTCGAAAAAAATTTAATTTGCACATTCATGCTTCTGGCATAATGGGGTAGATATCGTAACAAAACTTAAAATAAACTTGTATTTTTTACTGTTCAAAATAAGGAACCCAATTTTTATCGAGCTTCCTATCCTCGAACATCTGTTCGAAAATATTTTTCATATTTCATACTGAACTTTTAACTTGAATTATAAATATTCAGTCACTCCACTTAAACAGAAGAATTTCTTTTCAAATTTTCTTCATATTCTATTTTTACTTAAAAACTACAAATTTTTTGATTCTTTTAAAACTACAAGTGTTAAAAATTAATCTGCTCCTTATTTTTGCACTATGGCTCTCACTGCCTCATATAATACCTACAATATTAATATGTAACTTAAAAGCATCTAAATTACCGATTACAGTTTTGTAATATATAATTTATTACAAAATAAATAATTAATAAGAATCCTCGCGTTCCAATGTTTATTCGCTATGCTATCTAGTTATCCCAAAAATTTTGAGATAACTTGAGTTGTTGTTGGGTCAGGGGTCATCAGCTGTTTTTTAACAAGGGATTACAACAACACAAAGCTATCCGGATAACTGAGAATAACCATCGGAACGTGCCCAATAACCTATACCCATTATACCTATTTGTAATGCGTAGTTAAAAAAATCTAATAACCTATTCAATATTTTATGGGTGGTTAAAAAACCGAATTATCCATAACGTTTTTTAATGTAAACATCTTATTTGGTAACCGGTTCATAATTTGAATTGTGCAATTGAAAAATAAATTATTACCCATTACACTTCTTGTAAAGTAATTGAATTTATATAAACTTTGTAGTATTACGTAGATTAAATTACGCACCACGATTGGGATAGGGTATGATTTCGAAATAATTAACACATTTTTACTTTTGTGATTTGTAATAAACAGAAATTATATTAAAATTTTTTGGTTCTAATAAAAAACGTACAAGAAACTCAAACTTTGCTTTAAAAATGACTAACGACATTTTCATTACTGTGTTCGACAACAGGAAACTCTCTGTTCGGCTTGGGGAAACAAGTGTTCGAGAATAGGAAAAACTACATAGTTGTTATTCAATTTTTATTCCACTGTGAGAAATCGCTAACAATTATGAAAAAATGCTATGTAGCATGAAAATATTTGAGTTTATAATTGAAAAAGTGGATAAGATCGAATCTTATTTTTCCTTTGGCTTTTCTGGTCATAAGTGTTGTGGAAATGAAACAATTAAGTAAACATTTACTTTTCCCGACTTTTCGGCAGGGGTTGCTGCCTTCTTCAGGGGAACTTTATTTAACAAAAAAAAAAAAAAAAAAATAATGATTATAAGAATTGTATGACAACTTTTTTACAAGACTTACACACGTTATGTGAAAAAAAATTATATTTTAGTTTTACATAAGTAAAATTAAAAGGTTTTATAAATAAAGTTGAATAAAACTCATGCACTTCGAATTGAAGTTTGTTCTTTTTACTTTATAATAAAACAACAAATTGATAATTGACGTTTAGTCGGAGACGAGTGAGCAGTATACAGCGGATATTTTCTGTGTCTAGTTTGCGGTTCATGTTCTTGCTGTTGTTTACCCAGCGGTTCCATTAGCAATATTTGAGGCAATAAATTGCATCACTTATTGCTATTGCCTTAAATAATGCAAATGGAGACGCTTTGTCAATGGCAATGGCAATATTGCCTAGAAGATGAGAGGCAATTATTGATTTCCATCTTCAAGGTAATAAATTGAGGAAAAATGGGATTCCCCGTAATTGTGAATGGCTTCTTTATTGATTTTTTCAATTAAATCGTAGAATATGAGAACGCACATGACAAAATATAGTGAATTAAAATTAAATTTTATTAAAAACAGGGGATTTGAACAGCATTTGCAGTCAAATATTTCTATACACACATTTTATAATGGAAATTGCCTGGCAATGAAAATGCCCACCCAAGCAATAAATTGCCATTCCTATTCCAATTGCAATTGCCTCAAAAATTGCCAATGGAGCCACAGCGTTATGATATGCAGCGTTTCGAGGGTGTATCGTTTACGCTGTGGCTCCATTGGCAATTTTTGAGGCAATTGGAATTGGAATAGGAATGGCAATTTATTGCTTGGGTGGGCATTTTCATTGCCAGGCAATTTCAATTATAAAATGTGTGTATAGAAATATTTGACTGCAAATGCAGTCGAATGCTGTTCAAATCCCCTGTTTTTAATAAAATTTAATTTTAATTCAATATATTTTGTTTTGTATTTATGTCTATGTGTGTAAATCCCTTTTTAACATCTTATATAGTTATAACTCATAAAATTGATCAAAGTGGGGCGTTGCTCTACGTCCCACGGTAAAAAAGTAGTCATTTTACTTTGCTCTGCGTTCGATATCTATGATATTGTGATATTGTTTAATGTTTCCAGGAAAAAAAAATTATAAATTACCTTTACTTATAAAATCCTTTTGTTTTCAAACTCTCGGTGTTTTAAAATATTTTGCGTTTTCAATAATCAAAACTTGCGGAATGAGTGCTTTGATTTTCGGTCGTAGATCATCTTAACGATCGGAATTCATTGGAAGTTTTACCTTTTTTGAAATTTACATAAAACAAAAATAGGTTAGCCAGTTTATATTTCAGATATCTCAAGGGGCTTCGTATTCTCAAGAATATAAACATGATTCCTCACAAAAATTCCTTATTTTTCCAAAAGCTCAGACTATTTTTTTTGGATTCGCTTGATCAATAAATTATTTCTTGTCGCAGTAAATTTAATAAAAAGAAAAGAAATAGAGAGTTGTTTCTATTTCTATGGGAGATATCCTGTATTTTACTCTCTTGCTCTGTCAAAGTTAAATTACTGAGCGCTGTGAAATATAAACTGGCTAAGTAAATTTAGGTATGTGGTATTTGGAAGAAACATGACTATTCAATAAAATAATTTGGGTCCTTACGTCGCACAGTGGGCTAAAATGCAAATCTAGCGGGCCAAAAATCCAAATCTTTGTAAACGAGTGGTGTGTGTGCCCTAATCGTATTTAAACACCTAAAAAGCCTAGCAAGTGCCAAATAAAGAGAATAGTCATTTCATGGTTATATGGAAGATTTATTATTTTTCAAAGACAACAAAGACACAGAAATAAATGATGAAATTATGTCTCAATGCCAGTTTTTGGACTAAATTATGGTTTGAACATAGGTAAAACTATAACAGGTAGTATTATGTTGACCTCTGAGATGTTTGCCACTGATAATTTTTCACTTTTAGCCGAACAATTTGGACCACTGTTGTCAAATAACCTTTGAGACGTTATGTTTTACTTTTTCCAAACGGGCAAAAACGGGCAGATGAAAAACAAAAATATGTTTTCTATATTAATTCTGGAACTCAATTATAGTTCAATCTTTTTGTACAGATTTGTACAGACAAAGTTGCAGCCTACAGAATAAATATTTTACCAATTTTTCTTACTAATAAAGAAAATGCCATGGTTCGTTTAGCTAAAATAACCTAAATTAAAAATAAATAAAACTACTAACCTTCTTAAATATAGTCCACTTAGGAATAATAACAAAAAAGTTATATTTTCAAGCAAATAGGAGGTAAACAAAATCCCACCATCATAAATATTGAACGAACACTGACTGAATGATGTGCCTGCAATTAACGGTATTATTGCTTAAAAACTAAAGTCTTCTGTCATAGGTTAGGTTGAAGTGGCTGCCAGTCGTGGAGACTGACACACTTAGACCATGAGTTGGTCCATTGTGATACCACATGAATCTAGGAAACCCTTTTCTTTACTCGGTGAACCATTTGGAGCTTCTTATGAAGCGTAATAGACTGCCAATGTCTAAGTTTATCAAATCACTAGGATCATTGAAGTAGAACTCACCAAGGTGAAGTCTTCGTCTATGAGATAGAGCAAGGCACGTGCATAGAAGGTGAGGGATCGATTCTATCTCTTCCTCATCCATACAGCTTCTGCAGAAATCGTTAGCGAATACGCCAAGACGCGTTGCGTGCTTGCCTATGAGACAGTGTCCGGTTATAACACCAATCATGGAGCTGATGTGCAATCTGCTTAGAGATATCAAACACTTAGATCGCTTTAAATCCATTACTGGCCAAATTTATTTTATTGCCAAACAAGTGGTGATGTTGTTCCACCTAAGATTTGTTCTCTCTAAGGCATCTTTCTTCAGCAAAAGTTTACATGTAGCGATGGGTATACCTATTTCTGCCTTACTAGGTAGAAGAGGTAAAGTTGTACCGAGCTCATCGGCCTTACAATTACCTGGGATGTCCCTATGCCCCGGCACCCAGCACAGGTGAATATTAAACTGCTGTGCCATCTCCAACAGAGACGAACGGCAATTTAGGGCTGTTATAGAGTTAGTCGAGACCGATTCCAGGGATTTGATTGCTGCTTGACTATCCGAGAAGATGCGGATATCTGTAGTTGATATAACGTTTTCCTTCAGCCAAGATAAGGCTTCTTTAATCTCCATAAGTTCCGCCTGGAACACGCTACAATGATTAGGAAGACGGAATGAGAGACTTAATTTTAGTCTTTCTGAGTACACACCGCCACCCACCCCTTCATCACTTTTCGATCCGTCCGTGTAGATATGAACCGATTCATCTTCCAAGAAAGCCATATCCTCCCAGAGGGTTCTAGAAGGAATGGTGACTTAAAAGTTTAAACCGAATTGTGGTTTTGGGATGTTGTAGTCAATGTGACTAGGTAGTGACCTGAATGAATTCAGAATGATGGAATGGCCAATATTATTGTTGTACCATTGTGAGGAAGCTTGTAGGCGTATGGCTGTATTTGCAGCCACCTGTTTGCTAAAGATATCGAGGGGGGTCAGATATAGCAGAACGTCTAGAGCAGCAGAGGGTGTCGTGCGAAGCGCACCACTTATGCATAAACAAGCCGAGCGTTGTACTTTGCTTAGTCTGTCGCAGTTTACCGCTTTATCTAGAGCAGTCCACCATACTGCAACTCCATATGTGAGAAACGGTCTAATCACCGATGTGTATAGCCAATGAGTAATACGAGGTTGAAGGCCCCATTTGTTCCCAACGGCTTTTTTGCATGAGAAGAGTGCCACTGTGGCCTTCTTGACTCTTTCTTGTATATTAGGTTTCCAACTTAACTTTTTGTCTAAAATAAGACCCAAATATTTTGCCTGATCAGTGAATGTTAATGGACAACCTTTAATAGAGGGAGGACCTACATGAGGGATTTTATATTTCCTTGAGAATAGAACAAGTTCTGTTTTATGAGGGTTGACGCCCAGACCACACCGGTCTGCCCAATTGGTTAGCCTATTTAAAGCGTTTTGTAAGAGTTCTTTTAAGGTGTACTCTCTGTTTTGTCAAAAACTGCAGCTCTAATTTCTCTCGGAAATTTAGTTTGCTTTGCCGAATAAAAAGCCATAATTCTCACGAAAAGTTGACCTTGCTTTTGGCGTGCGTGGCACCTTTTCTAAAGTTAAATTGTTCTTATAATAGTCAACAGAAGTAAATACCGTCGTTTAAAGAGTATTTTTATATTTCACATAGCTATATCGCCGTGGCTATCAGATCGTGGCTATCAGATCGAGTTTTCAAGAAATTCCCGTTAGAGAATGACCAAAAATCGTTTTTTTTTTTTGCTATTTTTGAGACCTTGTAACATCTAGAAATAATTATTTTTCAACAAATTTGCAAAACTATCTGAATGCACTAATCTTCTTCTTCAGATATCAGTTTATATCTGATAAAATCATGTAGATTACTAAAGACCTTAAGATTTGCTCACTACAAATATATACAAATCTGCGTGTCGCATAACTTACTAAGTCAAAAACTCAATATACATATACTGTCCACAAAAAGGTCGAACTCCCACTGTCCTTCAAACAGTGAACTTTAAGTTAGGCAAATACTACTTTTTAGTAGAGAACTGATCGAGCAAAAACGGAGAACATACAGGGTGTCCGGTAAACACTGGATAATCAATCCTCTGAAACGGGAAATAAAAAGTAGCTATCTCAAAGGGTCCTGAAAATATGTGCACTTTTTCGTTCAGTGTATTTTGTTTTACCTACATTACGTTTTTGAATACATCGACTAAAATAATTTACTTCGTTACATATATTATGTTTTTGAATATTTCGCCTAAAAATGAAAGAATTGGGCCGTTTTTTAATTTTTTTTTTTGTAAAACTACTCTTCATAGATTGAGCTAAAGCACAAGTTGTAAAAGAAATTCATTCAACTGGCCATAAATTTCAAATTGCTTTCCATCCACTCTATGCACAGTCTGCACCTCCTAACAAATGATCGTCTTAATTCTGCTCGCTAATTTCCATAGCAGCTGCCTCCATACGCCTTCGGAGATCCTCTAGGGATCTTAACGGTTTGCTGTACACTTTTTCTTTTATGCAATTCTTATTAGACTGGGATTCTCAAAAGATCCCTTCGAGATGCCGGGAAACCTAAATGGCCAAATCTATTTAAAGTTTGTCCAAAATAGCCTGCCAAGCTTATTAGAGGACATACCTGAAGATTTACGCCAATCCTATTGGCTTCAAAATGATGGATACCCTGTACATTTCGCTGTGCCTGTGCCGACATGCATTTCTTAATGAGAGTTACCGAGGCAGATGGATAGGCTGCAATGGACCAATTTTGTGGCCCCCACATTCAGTGGACCTGACCACTAGATTTTTTTTTATTGTGGCTGCAATGTAACGTTTGAAGTGCTGGACTGAATTTGTATGCTTTTTTCCGAAGTCAATGTATTCTCCTTAAACCATTTACAATTCAACTAGAAAAATGTAGGACCAGTTATGCAAACAATTTATCTACGGATCAAGTTTTGATCTCGATTTATTCCAAGAGAGCATGCCAAAAAAAAGGTTTTCCACCATAATCGGTGGATTAAAATCATAGGCTGAGTATGAACCACGCAACTGACCCTTATACACTCAAATAAACTGGAGTGTAATTTACTATTTTATAATTCTCTAACTGCTAACGAATCATCTTCAAATAATCACCGATAGACCCATGATAGTAAATTTTAACCGAAAAAGTTTTGTTTGTTCGCAACTGATTCTATATATTAATTGTTTTTCAGCTTACAAAACTGTGTCCGGTGTAAACGGACCCTTGGTTATCTTGGATGAGGTTAAATTCCCCAAGTTCGCCGAAATTGTACAACTTCGCTTGAGCGATGGAACCGTTCGTTCAGGACAGGTGCTTGAAGTCAGCGGTTCTAAGGCCGTCGTCCAAGTGTTCGAAGGTACTTCAGGAATTGATGCCAAGAACACCCTCTGTGAATTTACTGGTGATATTTTGCGTACACCTGTGTCAGAAGACATGTTGGGACGTGTATTCAACGGTTCGGGTAAGCCCATCGACAAGGGACCCCCAATTTTGGCTGAGGATTTCCTTGACATCCAAGGTCAACCAATTAACCCATGGTCGCGTATCTACCCCGAGGAAATGATCCAAACTGGTATTTCTGCTATTGATGTGATGAACTCCATTGCTCGTGGTCAAAAGATTCCCATCTTCTCTGCTGCTGGTTTGCCCCACAACGAAATCGCCGCTCAGATTTGTCGTCAAGCTGGTTTGGTAAAGACTCCCGGCAAGTCAGTGCTCGATGACCACGAGGATAACTTTGCTATTGTATTCGCTGCTATGGGTGTGAACATGGAAACCGCTCGTTTCTTCAAGCAGGACTTCGAGGAGAACGGATCCATGGAGAACGTGTGTTTGTTCTTGAACTTGGCCAACGATCCAACCATTGAACGTATCATTACTCCACGTTTGGCTCTTACTGCTGCCGAATTTTTGGCCTACCAGTGCGAGAAGCACGTTTTGGTCATCCTTACCGACATGTCCTCATACGCTGAAGCCTTGCGTGAGGTATCCGCTGCCCGTGAAGAAGTGCCCGGTCGTCGTGGTTTCCCCGGTTACATGTACACAGATTTGGCCACCATCTACGAGCGTGCCGGACGTGTTGAAGGCCGTAACGGATCAATCACCCAAATTCCCATTCTTACTATGCCAAACGATGATATTACCCATCCAATTCCTGATTTGACTGGATATATTACCGAAGGACAGATATACGTCGACCGTCAATTGCACAACAGACAGATCTACCCACCAGTCAATGTGTTACCATCCTTGTCACGTTTGATGAAGTCTGCCATTGGTGAGGGCATGACCAGGAAGGATCACTCTGATGTATCGAATCAGTTGTATGCTTGTTATGCCATCGGTAAGGATGTGCAAGCCATGAAGGCTGTTGTCGGTGAGGAAGCTCTTACTCCTGATGATTTGTTGTATTTGGAATTCTTGAGTAAATTCGAAAAGAACTTTATCTCCCAGGTAAGTTGATTATGACTATTGGTCTAGAATTACTCACATTATTATCATTATGCAGGTGTTTTACTTGAATGTTAGATAAATGAATAGTTATATTTTGAATTTCTTATCACAAGGTTTAAATTATATCACAATATGAACGTTAAGGTTGAGGCAATACCAAATTAAGATATGTGTGTTGCTAGTTAATAACAAAACGAATCATTTATAAGGCTACGAAGTACATTCTGTTTAAATTTCGATAGGAAATATTGCGATCGAGCATGCTGATGCTTTATACAAAAAAACAAGAACAGTAAATATTTTTCTAAAAAAATATTAAATGGCAGAAGAGTTTAAGAGCATCATTTGGCTTACTTTCCTATTTTGGAAATAAATTGAACAAAATTAATCTTATTTCATTTTTGTTCAGAGTAAATGGTGATGTGCAAAGGAATTTTTGCCTTCATTAATTTTGTTAATTAATCACCTTCTTCTATCACAATGATGTGGTCCCATGCACAAGCTGATTATCATTTGTTACCGTTAAATAACAGCCAATGATAATTTTTTCCCAAACAAATATGTAGTTCTATATTCATTATCATGTTGTTAGCTGAAAATGTAAGTCCCTAAATTATATTATTCGGCTATTAGCGCCCGTAATCTCTGACTGTTTTTTTTTTATTTTTTATCTTATCTTTGCTAGTACGTTTATCACACTTGAATAACGTTCAGTAGCCTTTCTGACTTCGTCGTGGCCAAAAGAGTTGGCGTTGATATTATTCCTAATAAGAAGAAAATAATAATTTATACTTTTTTTAAAATGACAGAAGAGGCATTGATGTACATATTTTTCGGGTTTTTATTTATTATTTTATTTATAATAATTTTATGTTGTGTTTATCGTTGCAATCGAAAGAAAGGCCCGGTGGTGCATATGTATTTTTAATATACTTGCTTATAAAACTGTGATCTGGTAAGAAAACATTGTGAATTTACTCAATTCAAGGCTCTCAGAAGATTTGTTTTGGAAAAAAAATAGATAACGTTATTTTATTTCCATAAAAGAATCGCGATAAGATGCTTTTTTTGTGTTGTTTAAGAAGACTTTTATAGGACCATATGCATAAGACTGTAGCAGTAAAAAATTAAAGTAATTACTATAAAGTCTAGAAGAAAGTTAGATTTATGGTATTCTTATCTCTGCGTTTGCTAAAAATTAAGTTTATACTTGCTGGCATATAATTTCATTAATTTGATTCATTCAAGTTATAAACAGAATTCATTGCAAATTGATGTTAAATACTTTTTGTATTATTCTTATCGTGTTTACAAACACAAATTTTTTTCAAAGATTTGAAGCTTGTAATAAACACTTGTTAAGTATTCCACTGTTATCAAGTGATTCTTAAATATTGTTGAGGCATATCCTTTTATTTAAGTATTCGACCTTATGGGCTTACAATTTTTCTCCAGAAAAAGTTGGTATGAGTACCTTAATTTTTTTTATATTTAATATGACGAAATTATTAATTTTCTTTGCTTCCTATCGATTAAATACATGTAGTCTTCGCTTCTCATGTTTATACGTAAACAAAGTGAACAGATTGCTTTGAAATTAGACTCCTGAATGGATGGACAATGAAAGGGAAAAATAGAGACGGGTAAAGCATTCCACATTATTTCAGTAGATGTGCTTAAAAAAGAATCTCTGTACATTACTGTGTTTTAAAGGAGGAGTGCAACTAGATATTTCACTGAAACTTAAACTCTGTTTATATAAATAGGGATAATATAAGGAGAGATGAAACTTTTCGGCAAAGTTCAAGAGATGCACATGTTTCTGTTATTAATCACCAATAATTTGTTTATCTCTATTTTGGATTCTATCCAAGAATTTTAAGCGATTGACATGAGCACCAGCCCAATTATGAGAACTGTATTCAAGTATTGGACGAATAAGGGCCAGATCTGAAGGGGAGACAAACTTCGTGCATCTCAGAGAAAACCTTACACTTTGCAACGTGACGTTGAATATGTAATCGTTCCACGAATGTGGTTGGAGATGCACATACACTTACACAAAGGGCACGCAAGGAGTGGAATCGATAGTTGATACTTGACAATCAAAATCGCGACTTTTGCTCCATATCAAGTGTTTACCAAGTTGATTTGGCATTTGGTTGTTTGTGTCTCTGATTTATTGTGACCCATTAGGATGTCATTTTCATAAATTTCTTTTCAAATTAGCTTGACTTTGGCTGCATAGAAATAAAAATGTTTTAGTGTACTTAAAAGCTTATTAAAATAAATTACTACAAAATTAATGTTCATGAATCAAAACATTTACTTAATTAACTTTATATTGGAAGTTATTGTAATGGGCCGATATGTCAAAATGAAAATTTTGACATACGTGCAAACATATCTCTACTTTTCAAGATCCCTAGTTTTTTTTAATGATTGTACGCATTAGAATTTTGACTGGCGTAATAATGTAGTCGAAAGTAGTTTCAGGTTCTATATAACTCTTAGCCAAAAATAGAGAGAACCAATAAAATAAAAGAAATTGAAAAAGTGCCATTTAATCGATTTAAATTGAAAAGTGCAAAAATAATCGTAGTTGGCACATGTATTTCGTTTGGCACAACTGATGATGTCCAGTACTTCTACGTCGTTCAAATATTGCAATATAAAATTTTATCTCATTAATGGCGTTATCTGATGGTGTCTGGTACTTCTAAGATTACATATACAGTGACTCAACTTTTTGATAACATGATTAGCAGCACGTTAAACTTTTGATTATAACTTTTTTATTTACTAAGATATTTCCACGAAATTTTAATCTTAATAATAAAATAATATTTTAATTTAGTAAGGAAGGTAAGGAGATTTTGCTTTGGAAACCACTTTTTACTTCATGGCATTGATTCTTTTAATATTTTCCACTGATTTTAAACGAGACTAACACATTGGAAGCGGTGTCAATATGATTGAAAATCTGGACATTCTCTTAATAAATCTGTAGTTTATCTTGAACCCAAAGATGTGCGATTGGGCTGAAGTCGAGATATATTGTGGTGGCCAATCAAGTGTTCTTAATAGCTTGCAAGAAGAGAATGTCCCACACGTTTTTGATCCAACTTTCAGAACTCATGATTGGTACTTTGTCCGGGGTGATGTATTGAGATGCGTTTATGTGACTACGACACTAAATTTATCGTTCACCAACCCTCTCCATTCTCATGCATCCCCAAATCATACGAATACTTCTTCTTTCCTCCTCTAATTTTTGGTTAAACGTGGCAATTGCTGTTGGATCCTCTGGGCTTCTGCTTTCTGGTCCATTGAGAGGACCATTTGACACAAAAAGTTCTATATTTTTTTCATTTACCAAATTACTCTTTCTCGGTCACTAAAGCTGGGCATTCACGTTGAGTCGTAGGGACGGTCACAAGGTACATGACACATTCTCTTCCAAGATGCCAGCTGACTTTTGTGCTTCCCCCGCCCCGCCTAATTTGATTTACACTTGGGGACGCATATTCCAACAAGAAAATCAGTTCAGTAGAAAATTTCAGACACATTTTTTATTAGAGGAGCTTCCGGAAATTATTGCATGTATACATTTTTTTAGAAAATATTTTATTCTTAAATTCACATTTGGTAAAGAATTCAGATGGCGTTATTTCTTAGCTCAAACCATTTAAGTTGTTTTTTAGCATCTAAAAAACGAACGAACGAAAATTCGCACATCACTTTACTAACTTATCAACTTTTTATCATTTCTATGTTTTACAATTTTTAATGTTTAAGTAAAACATTATTCGTTATCTTATCTATTTTCTTGATTGATTCTTTGGTTATTAATTGTTGGAGTACAGATGCTATCTTTAGTGTAAAATTGATTTTGTTTGGTTGAGTTGAAAAATTTATAATTTATAGAATTTTTCTGTGTGCCCTAAAATGATACAAACCGCTCTTATTTGTGCCGTTGTATCCGGTTGTTTGCTTATAATTTTTATAATCGGTGCTGCAATATATGCCATCAGACGACGTCGACAAAATCGTCCTATTTTTCATATAAGCAACTGAAAATGTACTTAACAGAATAAAATAAACTTCTTTTCAAATTATGTACAAGTTAAAATTGGTTTGTAATTTGTGTTTTTTTTTTCCATTTCAGTCAAACTACTGTTTATCGCTTTTATTTTTTTTATACATGATAGTTTATTTGTTCAGTCTTTGTGAGTTTATACGAGGTTTTCATACTGTACATCTATTGCATTTATGTAAATAGTTTCCACCTTCTATTTTATAAGTATAAAAAATCCGGGCGCGACGATGTTCCATGTAGGTAGCTTTAGTTTCTGGAAGCGTTCCTATAAATTAACGATATGCAATCGAATGACCTAACATGGAAAATATTCGTCGCTGCATCTTGCACCTTGAACACATGTTGTATTTGGATAGTATTGAAAAGTAATATAAGGGTTTGAAAGCGCATGAGATGATCATATACATATATATATATGATGATATTTGCCTTGAGAAATTTGATACATGATCAAATCTTCGTAACCCAAATTTATAACGCACGGTATTGTTGAAAGTAACATTCAGACTTCTCCTGCTGGCAGCATCACAATCACAAAAAAAAATCGCATTCGTAATTATTGAGAACTGGTAAAACTAGAGTTTTAAGCGGGGTGTAAAACTGCGAGTCCCATAGCCTGCGTAGTATTCCGTAGACTTTACGAACGGCAGAATACCAAGAATTTTGACAGTCGAGTTGTTTAATTACAAGCTGAGAAAATAATCGAGGTTCAAGGCGGCTTTCCTGCTAATCCAAATACAGATTTCAGGGGATTCAAGAACAGGCCATTGCTGACCAGCGGGAAATTTCTTCCTTCTCTATTAATTGTGTATGCAAAATCTTCAATAAGCCCCAAAGGACAACTTTTGTATAATTGTTCATCATCAGCATACAGAGAGGAACTACCAATTCTTAAGGGGAGTTAATTTACACAAAGTGCATTCTATTTTATAATTTCTTAACGTTTCTGTTGTGAATGATTATTATTCATTATAATCACCAAAGGGCACTCCCCTTTTCAACTATTTGCGTACACCGCACGACAAATTTAATATGCAATTAGTCACAATTCTTTTCAATTAAAAAAATTATATTAATAGACCTTATCAATTCTTCGTATGTACATATTTTGTTTGTGCGTTTAAACACCGCTAATTAAAAAAAGATGTCGTTAGTAAGAAGAAGCAAGCACGTAGCCAGAGGGGGTTGGGGGGGGGGGGGATTGAGAGGCTAAATGCATACCATGAAATGGATTAAAACACAAGTTCTAAGCATTATGAGCAATGAATGAACACTTGCTATGGTATCTGTTCGTTTGGATATTAAAGTGGATTCAGATAAGGTGATTGATCTCATGTACAAAAAATCAAGGCGATTAAAAATAAAAAAAAAATTTATTACAAATTAAAGAAACGGAGTGTATAATTTTATGTTAATTGTTTACAGAATTGCTTACTTACTTCGAAGCAAGCCCCCTCTGAAACAAAATCCTGGCTACTGCCATGTCTGGATGGCAGATTAATCTTGTAAATTGATTCGTTTCGCGTTTCATGGGTAAAGGAGAATAGGACAAAACGGTCTACAAGACCAATAACGACGAGACATATATCGTCGGAAAGGTATTTTTATGTACTACAATAGTTACTATGGGGGCTTACTTCAAATCACTGTGTGAAAAAAGTTATTCGCTAAATAGAATTGTGTTCTGGTGCATTCTAGTATGAATATAATATATTTTGTATGGGGAAAATTTATGAAAACTGTTCTAACCAATAACGACAATATATATGTCTTTGAAAAGGTATTTCCATTACCTACAATATCTTAATATTAGTTCAGTCCGAATCACTGTGTGAAAAAAGTTATTCGTAAACTAATCAAATATTGTGGTTCATTTTAGTGTGAAAAAAATGTTTTTTTTTTTAGTATGGGCGAAAAGTGTGATGGCAAGTTCAACCAATAACAACGGGACGTATGTCGTTGGAAAGGAAATTTTATGTACTACAATAGTCAATACGGCAGCTTAACCCAAATCACTGTGTGAAAAAAGTTATTCGCTAATTGTTACCCATGCTCCATACATTTTATCTGTGCTAAAATTCCCTAAAACAGCGAATAACTATTTCCACACAGTGATTTTTAATAAGTTGTTATGGTAACTATTATTGTTCATAAAAATACCTTTTCAACGACATGCATCTTTTTACTACTGGAAATACCAGTTCGTATACATTTTTTCCACACTTAATGGTACCAAAACAAAACCTAGGTTAACGAATAACTTTTTTCACACAGTGGTTTGAAATGAGCCGCCATAGTGACTATTGTAGCTCATAAAAATACCTTTCCAACGACATACGTCTCGTTGTTATTGGTTCCTAGACCACCTTCCATACATTTTTGCCGATTGTCCTTTGATTGTTATTTACATTATGTACTCTTTATATAAATGTATCTCTCACCGCCGACAATAAGAGAACATGTTTTTGTTTATTTTTTTAAACGGGAAATCAATTCAGACAGAGGGGTACACATGTTCCTTTTCTAGGTAAAATATCTATAAAAAAAGTTAATTTTAGTTAATAGAAATTAAGTACAAAATCAGAATTAAAAAACGGATACTTCCTCTCACTAAAGTGCATAGTAGTTGAATTGTCCACTTGTCTTAGCATATTTGAAAATTTTGTTGTTCGTTAATTCATACATTTATTGATTTTAGTCAGCTTCCGACTATATTTATAGTTATAACCTCACAGTTTTATTTAGCTTCTTCTTCAAAATTACAGGAAAAACATCTGAACAAACATACCTACTTCCGCATTTATAATATAAGTAGGAGTGCGATTTGTATTGAATTTTGTGTTTCTCATACCAAATATCCGAACGGACATACTTTGTGTTCTTGTGGACTTCATACTTGTGTATAAACTGTCCATGAGCCTATTAATCTAACATTTTCTTATTTGTATTTACAGGGTAACTATGAAAACCGCACAGTATTCGAGTCGCTCGATATCGGCTGGCAGTTGCTGCGTATCTTCCCTAAGGAAATGCTTAAGCGAATCCCAGCTTCCATCCTGGCGGAATTCTACCCAAGAGACTCTCGTCACTAAGGTCAGCACAAAGCCCCTCCACTTTACAACCATTCTCCTCTTGTTAAAGTTGCTGTAAATTAAAAATAAAAGAACAATACATACTTTTTATTCTAAATAAAAATCCTACCATAAATAAAATCTATATAATAATTGTGTAATTATAACAAGCGGAATAAATTTAATTACAGTGTAATAAGCCATGTTAATGCAATTTTTTTCGAGGAATAAAAGAAAGTAGTTTAAAATATATTTGCGCACAGCGGCGGATCAACATCCATCCCGATTTCTCTCTTCCTCCGTGTCACACATCCAAAGACAATACAATTTAGTTATTTTAATCCCTTAGTAGGTAAATCACGAAGAGAAAATAAAAATTCCAACATCCAAAAATGTCACTGTCAAGGCCGGTGGGGGATTCTGCCAGTAGAGCTGTCGTTTATAAATCTAGAATCTAAGATAAAAAAAATATTTAAAAAAAATTAGTTTTTCCTTATTTTTTGTGTTAAACATAAACGAATAAAAATTGTTATTTCTCTGTCTCTTGTTATATCTTCAAAAGAAAAAAAAACTACGAAAGCCAGAAAAAAAAACGCATTCCAAGTAGTATGCAATACAAAATAAAATAAAAAAAAAAATGTACCCCAAAATTGTTAAAATTTCCCTTTCACAAAAACAACACCAACTTCTTTTAAGTATTTTTTCTTTGTTATTTCTGTTTTAATTTTTGTGTGTATTCATTTGCTTGCCGATGAATATTGCGGGTGCAATATTGCGGCGGGAGCAGTTAAAGTATTCTTTTCAACTAGCTAAATTTTAAGAAAAGCTCGCTCGTTGAGAACTTATAAAACTATATATTAAACAATTTTCGGATAAAAAACAATAAAAGATCAACATTATAATATCTTATAAAGATTTGTAATTGTTACTCAATATCATTTATGATTATTAAGAATTGTATAGTTGTATATGTGTAAAAAAAATATTAAATATTATGAGTTTTGAAGAAAAAAAAAACAATAAAGTATACAAATACATACATTATTACAATTTGTTGAAATCAAAAATGTACGAAAGTGTTTTATTTCCCAAAAAATCCTTATGAAACTTAACAACTTGGAGTTATATTTTAGATATACATATAGACGAATAAAAGGAGCTATAGTCCGTTGTGGAAAATTCAAAGTTGCCAGAAGGTTTCGATTTTCTTTATGCTATATTACGTGATTTTCGAAAAAAACGACTTAAATGGATAAAAAATATTAAAAAACAACGGCAATACTTAAAATGCAAATCAATAACGGGTTTTAAATTTTGATAGAAAACGCG
This sequence comes from Dasysyrphus tricinctus, assembly GCA_963921185.1. Taxonomy (NCBI): domain Eukaryota; kingdom Metazoa; phylum Arthropoda; class Insecta; order Diptera; family Syrphidae; genus Dasysyrphus; species Dasysyrphus tricinctus. The sequence continues at coordinate 8,175,431 of OY992530.1, forward strand.
AAAAAAAAAATGTTTGGATAAATTTTTCTCAAAATTGTGAAATGGAAAACTAAATTTTCCTTTTGTGATCAATGCTTGCATTAATTCGATATTCGAATCGAATATCTTTAGTTTTCGAGAAAATTGAAAGTTACGAGAACTACTTTTTGATAAAAATTAATTTTGGTGTTAGGTTGATCTTTGTTTGTTATAATATAAAGAACAGCAATAATTGACATTGGAAACAGAGAATACATTCAAAGTTCTTAAAACGCAAACGATCCAAACATTGTTTTTTGCGTTTTTTATCAACATTTTGAGTTTGAATGCAAATTTTTGAAAACTATTGACACAAATAATATAATTTAAATAAAGGATTAAAGAACAGACTTCCGGCCTTAAAACCCGTTATTGCTTTGCATTTTAAGTATTGCCGGTGTTTTTTAATATTTTTTATCCATTTAAGTCGTTCTTTCGAAAATCGCTCCTACCTCCTAAACATGGTGAGATAGACCCCCCCTCTGATAGTAAAAAATCCTTGTATTTGACTCCTCTACAAAAATGCAAATCAATTTTCGGCGCCCAAGTTATCGTACTCGTGCCTCATTTTTTAAATCAATCGATCGATGCCTTGATTCGTTCTTAGAAAATGAAAAAATGGGCTCCAGAGTATGTTAAATTATAAATTAGACCCAATCCTACACGAGATATGTTAAGTTAAGATATAATATTGCGTACCTGGATCGGACATGAGTTCCTATCTCAACGATCTTAATTAAATTAACCTTGCAATTTGAAAACCTGTTATTATGTATGAAACGCGAGGCAAGGAATGCGTTAGCTCGCCCGCCCCGGATTAACAACGAATGTAAAAAGTGAGTTACAACTTTAATTCTAATTTTGTATGCACTTAACAAATAAACATTGATAGTAAGAAAGAAAAAAGAAGTCTATAATTATACGCCTCAGGAAAACAGAAACAGTACATATACAGGGTAGGTAAAAGTCACTTTCCTATGTAAATATACAATAGAATAGGTTGACAGCTTCAACAAAAAAAAAAATCTTTGCCTCTGTGAATATTCAAGAGCAAAGCTTTCTGTTGATGCATTATCAAAGCTGATTATATAGAAGTCCTACGTATAACAAAATTATAAACAAACATCTAGTTCATGGTAAATTCGATGCGTTTTTCAAATGAGTTCATTTAGAAATGAACCACTGATAAAGTGTCGAAAGGAACTAGACGAACGTCAAAAACATAGCTTTTTAAATGTGCCACTTGGAATAGGTTCGCTTGTTTAAAACTTTGTTTTCGCGGGTGTTTTCAATTGTCAGTCCAAATTTTTCACAATTTGTATCTATTACAAGTTATCAAACTTAAGATTAAAAAATCGGACGTTAAAGGGCTCTAAATTCGGAAGGAAAAATAAACATTCAACTGTGCACGCTACAAAATTTTAGTGTACGTGACGTTATTGGCAGTTTTTTGAGGAGTGAGGAGAATATATGTATGAATGGACGCACAAATATTGCCACAACACTAAAGAAAAAGAGGTTAATTCACCGATCGGCTTCTAATTCTTGTCTTTCAGTACCTAAAATAAGAGGTGCATCTGGAATTTCTGCAAGCGTTGATACGGTAAGAAGAATTATTAGAAGCCTCGAGGGTGGTATAATGGTTTGGGGTGCTATATATCATACTATGGAACAATTGATCTGGAGTTCCCATCATCTAAAATGACGACAAATTCATACAAAAGTATCCTTGAAAGGGCTTTTCCAAAATTAACGTTATCTTTTAAGGCAACTTAAACGGACTTTTCAACAGGAAAATGCTCCAATTCATAACGCTGAACTAGTCAAAACTTGGACAACGCAGCAAAACGCTGCGTTGTTGGAATGGCCTCCCTACTCACCAGACTTAAATATAATTGAAAATATATGGGGATGGTTAGTTCGAGAAGTGTACAAGTCTGGAGGACAACTTGATGACAAAGAATCGCTAAAAACTGCCATAAAAAAAGCTTGGACAAAAATTTCCTAAAATTATTTAAAAAAATATAATGACTCCATGCCGAACAGAATGTTTGAGATTATAGTGAATCAAGGAGGATCTTCTCACTATTAAATGAATAAAGGAAAAACGTTTTTTTTATAATAATCTGTTTTTGTTGTCATTCCTCATTTGGCCTTTATTTTCCCAGTTAAAAGAAGTGAACCTATTCCAATTTTGCATTAAAAATGCAATTTTCTATAGTATATTATTAAAACGTTATGTTTTTATTTTTGTTTGTTTCATTCCAGATACAAAGACAATTTACCATTAGGTCCGTTTCTTTACTATTGAGATAAAAGGTCTGTTTCTTTACTCGCCCGCGGGATCCCAAAGTATCCCAAATCTACCCAAAACGTGTTTCTTTACTATTTTCTGGCACGAAAATGCCAGAGCTTTTGACTTTTTTTCATTTCCCCTCCAGCAAGAATCTACCCGAACATTTAAGTTACTGCACTTTCTTGCTTGTCAAATAAGAAATCAGCTGATCGAAAAATTTGAAATTTAATAGGTCTGTTTCTTTACTTTTGGGATAAAGTTTGGGAAAAAGTTCGGGAAAAAGTTTGGGATTGAGCTTTCTGGTGTTTTTGTTGTAATGTTTAACCAGAAACAAAAAGTAAAGAAACGCATTTGGGATGTTTCTGGTTTGTTGCGGTTTAAATTACCTATTTGACTTCATTGCTGCTTGGCTCGACCGCATACAAAATTATACAATTTAAATTATTTTTACATGCATTGATCATGTTGGGCTCTATTAAAAGAACAAAGAGAAACATTTTACTTTATATTTGACTCCATTGTATCATTTTCATTTAATTTAATTAAATCAAACCATTTTATGTACGCTACTTAAAAAATTAAATTTAAAATTTTTCGATCAGCTGATTTCTTATTTGACAAGTAAGAAAGTGCAGTAACTAAAATGTTCGGGTAGATTCTTGCTGGAGGGGAAATGAAAAAAAGTCAAAAGCTCTGGCATTTTCGTGCCAGAAAATAGTAAAGAAACACGTTTTGGGTAGATTTGGGATACTTTGGGATCCCGCGGGCGAGTAAAGAAACAGACCTAATTTTTCAATAAGCGTACATAAAATGGTTTGATTTAATTAAATTAAATGAAAATGATACAATAGAGGCAAATATAAAGTAAAATGTTTCTCTTTGTTCTTTTAATAGAGCCCAACATGATCAATGCATGTAAAAATAATTGAAATTGTATAATTTTGTATGCGGTCGAGCCAACCAGCAATGAAGTTAAGTAGGTAATTTAAACCGCAGCAAACCAGAAACATCCCAAATGCGTTTCTTTACTTTTTGTTTCTGGTTAAACATTACAACAACAACACCAGAAAGCTCAATCCCAAACTTTTTCCCGAACTTTTTCCCAAACTTTATCCCAAAAGTAAAGAAACAGACCTAAAGTTTGGGAAAAAGTTTGGGATTGAGCTTTTTGATGTTGTTGTTGTAATGTTTAACCAAAAATGAAAAGTAAAGAAACGCATCTAGGATGTTACTGGTTTGTTGCGGTTAAAATTACCTATTTGACTTCATTGCTTGTAGGCTCACTGCATACAAAATTATGCAAATTCAATTCTTTTTATATGCACTTATCATTTTGGCCTCTATTAAAACAACAAGGAGACACATTTTACTTTTTATTTGTCTCCACTGTCTCATTTCCATTTAATTTATTTAAATTAAACCATTTCAATTTTATGTACGCTACTTAAACTATTTATTTCAAATTTTTTGACCAGCTAATTTCGTGTTTGACAAACAAGAAAGTGCAGTAACTAAAATGCTCGGGTAGATTCTTGCTGGATGGGAAATGAAAAAAAGTCAAAAGCTCTGGCATGTTCGTGCCAGAAAATAGTAAAGGAACACGTTTTGGGAAGATTTGGAACACTTTGGGATCCCGCGGGCGAGTAAAGAAACAGACCTGTTGTAACATTCTGCAATTAAAATATCTTTGTCCTTAGTTTTGGTTCAGAGAAAAAGTCTTTATTTTTTTGTCAAACCTGTGAACCTATTCTATTGAATCTGAGTTTATTTCATGGAAATTTCTTACATTTGGTGTGGAAAATTCTATCGATTAGAATTCATGTTTCGGCTTTTTTAAGAACATCCTAAGTTTTTGAAGTGTTGTCGGTATAATTTACGTGATTTCTGTCCAACCAGGGCCCGTATTATGAGCTACAATTATTTATCGTTCAAAATCCATTCTTATCATTACATTTTATTCGATAGTCGATTGCGTTTTTCGATAATCGTTTTCTTAAAACAATACTCATTTTATTGTACAACTGCTTTTAACGGTCGTTTTTTATTGTTTTGATACATGTGACTTTATGCAACTGGCACACATCGATTATGACGCTGGGCGTCCTCAATCACAAGCACGTCACGGACAAGTTTTCCCTGTCTAGATTTCCCCTACCAAAGCCTTTCCATAGCCTTATCCCACAAGTTTTTACTAGCGAGGGCCTCACGAAAATTTCACAAGTTTTTGCTATCCAGAACTCCCTTACCAAAGCCTTTCCAGGTTCTCAAAAGACCAGAGAGAACCGGGAGGGCAATAGCTCTACTTTTTCCCTTCTACGTCGTCGGACGCCTATGTTGCAATAAACTTTGTTTGTTGAGGCTTTAGATTTTAATGAACAATAAAACGCCAAATCTAGCCTGCTACGAATTGTAGTAATGAACCCCACCTTTATTGTCTTGACTGATTGTACTAAAAGGTCTACCATTCAGCTTTTATTTGTTTTTATCTGTAGTCTCCCACGTTCATAAATCATAATTAATTTCAATCTTCATTTTTTTTTTATTTTTTAACTCCCAACTTTTTTTACTTTACTGAAGTACTTTCCTCAATATGCATTTAATGTCAGAATAACTTTAGAAGCAGTTAGCAAAATCCAACAAACAAAACTCAAACTATCCATCATGTTCAGTTCATCTACATAAAAGTTACAGACAAAAAATTAAATAAAAAATGTAGAGATAAGCAGAAATCCATTTCTCTGTTATTCAAAAACATGCACTTAAAAAAATCACCTACCTCATTCTATACAAATGTCTATATGGCCACATGAACTATGTACTATCATCCACCACCCAACTATACACTATACAGCACTTGTTTTTGAATAAAAGATAAAAAAAAACAGAATTTAAAAACACAAAAGTTCTAAAGTCCGTTCCGCCCAAGTACCAGATGCACTTAAGTGAATGCGTTCCCTAAAACAGAACCTCAATTCATTAAGCTTGATGATGGGTTGGTGTATGCCACAAAATTACAAACCCTTAACGTTGCCGTCAACTTTATAGCTGGCTATCACATGCTGATCTGAATTTTAAGTATGATAAATCCCAAATCATCATCATTGTCGGTCGTGGACTCCCTTATAGCGGGGAAGAAGTGTAAAAAAAGCTTCCAAACTGAATTTATTAGATTCGCTTGTCAGTAACCCTGCCGTCGGCTGACGCTCGCTGTAGCCAAAGGCTCAGAAATGAGAATTAGAAGAGCAAAAAGCTCATCATGACCCCCAGGCGACTCTATTCAAAATGCAAACACTATTTTTAATCCTTTTTTACGGTATGGTAACCTTTGTCATGGATCCCGGATGAAGGCGCAAGAATATTGAACCACTGTTAAGCAATCAACGGAATTCAATTCATGTCCATAAACGAACATTTCCACACGTCTCACACATTTTCCTATCGAAATTCATATTAGAAATGGATCCCAAGAGCTTCGTTATCCGTTTTACCACCGGCATAGACATAGCTCCACAGCCATTAAAGTGGGGTTGAACCGGTAAAAGTTTCCCCTTAAAACTAAACGGTTCTCGGCTACAAGGGGTAGAAATGAATTTCTCTCTTCTTGAAAGTGGGTCACTAGAATTAAGCTTACCGATAGAGTAGGCTAATTGGCGCAAAGCTTTTGAGACTTGTCGCACACGACCTAAGTTCATTCGGTCCTTTTAATCACCACCAGTTTACGGGCATTCGATTTGAATGGAGGAACGTGGGAGAGCACGTTCAGCCCTTCGCATTCAAGATGATTTTTCTTTATACAATTTTGGCGCTCAGTTGTGACCAAATGTTTAACCGGACGTAGCCACTCCGTAATTCTGTGAGAAGGGATGAAAGGTCAGAGCAATACGAGACCTCCTCAGATTGGCAAAGTTGGGTCGTCTGTCGTCGTGGGTCCGTTTGATTGATGCGTTACCAGAAATGTTTGTTCAGGATAGTATTTGAATCACTTTAACTGCCCAAAAGTTTCACGATTAAAAGTTAAATTAGTATGAAATTCGGGGTGGATTTAGGGAAGGGCCTGGAAATGAAGAACATGCCTATTGCGTGTTAGATTTGAAGAGAATTGGTTTGGTATAGCGGCAGCGCGTTCAAGCGTATTTTGTATTTGCAATACTTCTCACAGGAAGTGACTTGTGTGTGGTTGTGATTGATGTGCGTTTGGTTATTGAGAACCATGCTTATGGGCGTTGTTAAGTGCATTTCGAAAATGATGCACAAAGCAATTATTTCCATGATTCCATGTGACAGCTCACCACATTGTACGAATGTGGTTTTGATGGTGCGTATGAAACCTCAATAGGTCTTTACGTCTGATATGCATTAATTTTTAGCTAGCAAGAGTGCTTGTGTTGTGCTTGTCATTAGGTCAATGAGGCTTGCATTGTCTTAAATTGTTATGCTCGCAAATTGAGCTTTAGTCTTTTGCAACATAAAAGCAGCCATGCATAATGTTAAAGTAGCAATGTATCCCTGCAGCAGGATTGCAGTAATGGTGTCTATAATAATGTGCATGTTTCATTAAAGTGATGTGATGCTGAAAACTTAATAAGGTGAAACACTTCTTTGGCAGCCATTACACTTCAGCACTCAGCATCTACACTCAGAAAAAATAAAATTCGTTACTGGTTTCTAAAATATCTTCAGGATATGAAAAGGAAAAAGGTAGTTGGCAAACTTTTGTTGACTTTTTCGTAGCATGTTGAATTTTGACGACTCAGATTTTTTACATTGCGATAGTCTGTATTCGAAAACAGTGATTCGACTAAAACTAAACAGGAATTGTTGATAGAATCTTTGTCCCTACATACAAACATATGTATATGTATGTTTTTCATCGACTTAAAACCAAATCTAATCATAAAACAATTTGGGTTTACTCTTCTCCTGAATAGTTTTGAGAAATAGTACGCATACGCCACAGTGAACCTTTTTGTATTGCAGAAAAGGACGGTGTTCTAATGTCAATTACTGTATAGTTGACAATTATAAATAGTAATAAGTTGGTAAATATACGTATGTACCCATAGATATTTAGCTAAAGAAAAGTAAGTTGCATGTATTCTGCGAAAAATGTATGTGTTATTTAGTGTATATGAAGCACCGGCAGGGTATCTTCTTTATCGCTGACATGACTCACAATGGTAAATAGTCATCTGCCCGTCAGAGTGAAAACTTATTTCTGGGTTATTGAAATGGAATATTGAATTTAATTGAATTGAATTGAATTGAATTGAATTGAATTGAATTGAATTGAATTGAATTGAATTGAATTGAATTGAATTGAATTGAATTGAATTGAATTGAATTGAATTGAATTGAATTGAATTGAATTGAATTGAATTGAATTGAATTGAATTGAATTGAATTAAATCCCAAGTAACATCGTTGGAGCTAATAGAAGCAAAACTGTTCCTTAGCAGCTTGTAAGCAGTGAAATCCAAAGCCTTAGCTCTTAAATAGATTATTGCACAGCTCCCTACATTTTATTTTAAAATGATGTTCTATGATTGAAGTTTCAGAACACTTTTAGCTCTATTAATTTTATAACGACTCACGATTTAAAAATAGCTCTTTAATAACGTTCATCGTTTTTTAAACGAGCTAACTATTGATATCAGCACATAAAGAAGCATTGTAGAGCTGCTTAATTTCATGCTCAAAATACTAACGCATGACTTTATAGAAATGTCAAAAAATAGCATTTCAAAAGCTACACAAAAAACGGCTGTAGAGTTTAATTACTAATACTTTCACACAAACTCTTGTCAAGTTAACACTAGCGCATGCGCTTGAAATCTCTCTGAGCATTGGGAAATGTGAAGACTCGATAGAGCTACAGCAAATCGATTATAGAGCTTAATACTAAACCTCTCTCAAATAAAATACTACTATTCAATATTAGGGTGTTCCACAATAAAATATAATAGCCATGACTTCAACGGGAAAAATTAAACCAAAACTAGAAAATAAATGTATTCCTTTCACTTTCTGGTGAATACCGAGTATGCACCACAAATATCAAATTAGATGCTAAATTCACATTTTTTTTTTATTAAAATCAATTAAACAATTTACTTAAAATTTTTTTTTAAATAATATTAAATCTATGGCTGAGTCGCAAAAGTACTTGCTTACGTGCTTAGAAATCATAATGCACTTCAATGTTGAATAGAATTTAAATAAACAAGAATTTTTTTTCCAGATATTAGAATTAGCCAATGACTTTAAATTTCCGAACACCCTACTTTTTAAGTACTGAACGCAAAACTCTCATTTTGTGGAAACTCGCTCTAGAAGAGCTCGGTTGAAGACAAACTATGTTCATAATAAAAACTATGGCGACGGAAAAAAAATCATTGAATAATTTTTCTTTATTTATTTAAACGAATGCAAAATCTTTCCTTTCAACAAAAACACAATAAAATATTGCAATGAAAACAAAAATATTTAATTTCATGATTTATTAAATTTATTTATCAATTTTTTACATTGTTTAGGTAAACTTTTTTAAATATTTCACAGCGTAAAATAAATAATTTCGAAGGCGCGTTGTAATTTTTCGAGGTACCTTCAGTACAATTGTGATAAAAATAAACGCGCACTAAAAAATCACTTACATGGCACTCACAAATATTAATTTTATTTCTCACTACGACATTTTCTCTGCGAATATTTAATTAATTTCCACGACATCACATGACCTTTTCGATTGCTACTATCACACAAATGAAATACATCTCCCTAATATTATTTTAATTTATCATTTGTATTATCTAAACTAATACAAACAAACTGCTGTCAAAAATGTTGCTTTAAAGATATCTGAATCATGAACCAAAGAGCTTCAAAGCCATACTAGCCACTGACAAAGAGCTGGCTTCGAGCAAAAATCAGCTCTCAAACTCAATGAATTTGCTGTAAGCATGCTTTACACTTGCTTTAGAAGCGCATCTGGAGCATCTTTTGAAATCAAAGAGCTTTAAGATTTGCTCTAAAAACGCTGTTAAAGCATTTGAAGAGCTAAAATTGTCACTTGGGGGAAAGAATTAAATTGAATTATAATAACTAAGAGCCATACCCGAAGATAATAAAATATAGCTATTGTGTTATATACAGTACTGGAAAGGTTTTGAAAGTAAATATCTTCTGCTATCTTTTATGAATAATTGAAATATTATTTTCTTATAATTGACACTTAATTGAAATACATGCTCACTTTTTCCGTTCATTCTGTATCTTTATTTCTTTGTCGTCTTGAATTCGCAGGGTTTCGAAACTGAAGTCAATCAATGAAATACATACATATGTACATAGTTCTAAAAATAAAACAAAATCACATATTAAACCACAAAACTTCTTACTAGGTATGTTCAGGAAAATGAGATCTCGGAGGGCTCAGCAAATTTTATCCGTCAAAAAGTATTGTATATTTTGTTCCTGTTTTCCTGTTTTTATTACTGTCTATCGACTTTGATCTACAAAATATTTTTTCTCGAACCCAATCATTGGAATGGAATGAGTTGAATCCCCGGTCAATTTTATCATTTATTTTTTCTTCAGTGCATATATGAAATAATGCATTTGACTGCGAACTAAAATAGAGATGTTGTAAGGACAGAAAGTTTTTTTTACTTCAATTCATCCAAAAATAATGCTTTACACTTATATACTCGTACATAAATAATAAGTTATGTTATGAACATACATACTAGTATGTTTGTGCACATTTATTTACGAATTCCTTTTCACATATTTGATGTATTTTAAAAAGTGCCATAAAACCTGTTTTACAGTTGAAATATTTAATCTTAGTAGATGTGTACGAACGAGTATGTAATGTATGTACAATAGGGTGTGTCATTTATTTCAACTCCGGAATTTCCATATCTAATACCTCCAAAAAGCTGGTTTACATATTAAAGTTAAGTTCTTCATTTGAAATTTTCGTTTGGCCTTGGCTCGCTAAAAATGCTTGAAAAGAACACCAAAAACGTTTGTTTTAGGCTATTGATTATGTCCTAAGAAACAGGGCAGTAAGGAACTAAGACGTTCATGGGATTTTATTGAAACAGTCTTCAAAGGGGTCATTGAAGATGAGAAAACCGCGTAGAGCTATTAAATGAGAGGGTGCATTTCGGAGATGTGGGTGCAAAAGCACCCTTTTTGGTTTTTTGCATATAACTCAAAAACGGAGCAAAATTTCGAGATAATTCTTAAGGCCTTTTTAGTAGAGAATAAAATTTACCATCGAAATGGACTTTTGAAAAAATTAAAAAAAAATTTGTAGTAAGCTAAATTAAAAAAAAAAAATCATTGCAAAAAAAAGTGCAAAACCGCATTTTATGGCGAAAAAACGTTTTTTAATGCTTTTTTAGATATGGTTATTTCGAAAAGGTTTCCTTACAAACAAATTTGAGTATCATTTTCTTTTTCAGTGTCATAAGTTAGCCTATAATATTTTTTGGAAAGTAAAAATTGATTTAAGAAAAATTATTAATATCTGTCGCACTTGAAAATTGTATAAAAATACAATTTTGAGTGATTTCGAATTTTTAATTCTAGTTTGTACTGCCTTAAATTTGTTTTCTTTTTAATTGTTTGGATACTTTAAGCAAAATTATTTTAATTAGTTAAATCAGCTCAGATTAGCTAAAACCATATCCAAGCAATAGACAGAAAAAGTGCTTAAAACACAGTTTTCGAAAATAAACCTTGTTTAGCGAGCCAAAACAGCATCTAATTTCAAAAAATTTTCATATATTCTTATTCCTACGATTCTAATACAGCTTTTGGCAGGTATTAAATATTAAATCTGAACAGTATTTTTTCGCCATACCAAAGTGACACACCCTAATGTACAATGTAGTTTTTCATATTAGGGTGGTCTTTAAAAAGATAACAACAAATTCTTGTAAATGGTCATTATTTTACAGTTAACCCAGCTTCAAGACGAAAGAAGTGAGAAAAACCATATAAAATGTTCAATCGAAATTCTGGGATAACATCTACTAAGAGTGAAATAAAGCCTTTTCGGCCTATTTTGTAAAATTAAAGTAAGAGTTTGTTAAAATGAAGAAGATTTCAAGTTTTTGGTGATGGTGCAAAGTATGAAGTAGCAAGGGATGGACTAGGCCACCGGGCAACCAGGATTTTGCCCGGTGGGTTCCCGGGCAAGCAAAAGATTCATTTTTTTTTAAGAAAAAGTTCTCATAACAAATTTGGACTCACACTAAATATAAACTTTTTGGGGATCAAAATAGATATTTTGAGGCCCCCAGCACTCGGATGGTGGCCGCTACGCTATCTTTGGATGCCTCAAAAACTCGGATGGTGGCTTCTAAGGATTTTTGGGGGCCCGCAGAACTCAGTTAGTGACCTCTACCGATCTTTAGAGGCCCCTGAAGTTGGCTGGTGGCCTCTACGGATCTCTGGAGGCCTCCAGAATTCGGTTGGTGGTCACTGGATCTTTGAAGGCCGCCCTCAAGTTAGCTTGGAGCCTCTACGTACTTCTGGAGGCCTCTAGTACTCGGTTGGTAGCCTCTAGAGATTTTTGGAGGCCCCGCGAAATTGGTTGATGGCCTCTATGAATCTTTGGGAACCTCTAGAACTCGGTTTTGGTGGCCTCTTCGGATCTGAGGAGTTCCCCAGAACTCGATTGGTGGTCTCTGCGGATCTTCGGATTCCTCCAAAACTCGGTTGATGGCCTCTATGGATCTCTGGAGGCCCCCAGAACTCGGTTGGTAGCCTCTACGGATTCTTAGAGGCCCACAGATCTTGTTTGGTGGCCTCTACGGATCTCTGGAGGCCTCCAGAACTCGGTTGGTGGCGTCTACACATTTTCGGAGGCCTCCAGAGTTCGGTTGGTGGCCTCTTTGGATCTTTGAAGGCCCCCTTAACTTGGCTTGTAGCCTCTACGGACTTCTGGAGGCCTCTAGTACTCGGTTGGTGGCCTCTACGGATCTCTTGAGGCCCCCAGAACTCGATTGGTAGCCTCTAGAGATTTTTGGAGTCTCCCAGAAATCGGTTGATGGCCTCTATGAATCTTTGGAAACCTCCAGAGCTCGGTTGGTGGTCTCTGCGGATCTTTGGATTCCTCCAAAACTCGGTTGCTGGCCTCTACGGATCTTTAATTATTCAAAAGTAAGTTGATAGAAAAATTTTACTATTCCAAAAAACTAAATATGCAAAATAAATACAAATAAATAAAAATGATCATCAATGATGAGTACTTTAAATTAAAATGTCTGAAAGTGAGGCGTATAACCTGAATTCAAAAGATGAGAATAAATGATAAGGCAAAGGACAAAAGTCAAGCAACGGAAAGAAATATGAAAAAACAAGAGCACTGTGGAGATTGCGCAAAATGCTGCTTCAATGATTGGGTCTTGCGACGATATTATTTTGACGCAAAAAGCTACAACCACGGCACGTTCCGCTGGTTATTCTCAGTTATCCGGATAGCTTTGTGTTGTTGTAATCCCTTGTTAAAAAACAGCTGATAACAGCTGACGCAACAACAACTCAAGTTATCTCAAAATTTTTGGGATAGCTAGATAGCATAGCGAATAAACATTGGAACGCGAGGATTGATGCTTACATTTTCATGTACTCAAGTTGCTTGTGAAAGATCACTTTCAAATTTTAAATACATATATACATCAAAAATCGATGGAGAAAATAGGTACCATGACGCAAGATCACTTTGAAACCACAATGCTATCCGTCGAGTTTACTGTTAGAAATGAGAAGTTAGTTAAAAAAATATGTAAAATATTAAAGTCTCTGCTCAATGATTGCTAATTAAGTAAGCAGAATTCTCGTTGATTGTAAAAGATTTTCGTTGAGATTTCGAACTTAACGTGGATTAGCAGTTTATATTTTTAATGATATGAAATTTTAATTCGTGAACTTACATATGTACATATATCTGATCGCCGTTCTAGTTAATTTGTGAATCAGGAGATATCTGGCATTTTTTATTTTATGAGTGTCAAGTTAGCAAAGCACCTTTGACAAATCGAAAAATGGGTAGGTGGATAATTTGTCGTTAATGTTTTCTGTTTTTTTTGGTGCTTTGCTAACTTGACTTAACTTGAAAAGCGGTAAAAACTTTATACAACCCCCATATTAATAAACGGCGGATAACAGCGTGCTAGAGTTTATACATCTATTAACTAGTAATTCTTATTAACAAATGCGTAATAGTCTGTGACGTGTGTTATCGTACGGATAACTTTAACTAGCCAGATTCTACGTATAATGAACGGATAACTTCTTAACACATACACGCGTATGATAGCACCGTTTACTACTACCAGTATACACTTCGTAAGGCAGTGCATGCATGTGACACATGTATTAGAAATTCACCATAATTTGATGAAGTGTTGAACTTGGTGAAGTGATAAATACTGGAAAGATATCATATCTTTTTTAATAAGAAATGTTATCAAGCGGACAAGTTGTCTATCGGTGTGCCAGTTAACACTTGTGTTAGGGAGCGGATACCAGATTTTTATTAATACTGCTGTAAGTCTTTAATTAGTTGTGAAAATCTGAATTCAATCGTGCAAGGTTTTCTATTATTTTTTGGGTCATTTACTATAGTCTGATATCAAGTTAGTGAAGCACCACCTAAAAAAAGGGTAACACTGCTAATACCGAATGGTTTATGGCTTAATAATTTGTCGTTAACTAGTCTTAAATTAGTTGTGAAATTTTCAAATTTGTCGTGCAATGTTTTCTACGTTTTTTGGGTTCCTTGCTAACTTGATATCGAGTTAGCATAGCACCACCTCGAAAAGGGATTAAAACTGCTTAGACCGAATAGTTTATGGTTAAATATTCAATGGTTAATAAGTCATTAATAAGTTTTGTTAACTTTGAATTGTTCGTTCTTTGTTTTCTATGTTTTTTTAAATGTCTTAAACTTCTTAAACTTAACATTTTATTGTTTAATAATTTGCCATTAACTAGTCGTTAATTAGTTGTGACAAATTAAATTTTTCCACTCCGCAATTATAGCCGCTTTCCGTGCATTCGCTTGTTTTCTTTCGACCACTTAAGTGCCCCTCCGAGCATTATAGTTCTAGATTAAACTTCATTTTGAAGTGCAAAAGATTATTTTATTTTATTTATAAAAATTAATTTTATTAAATGTAATAACAAATTGTAATGTTTGTTAACTTCTAAGTTAAAGTTGTCATACAATATTGTTATAATAATTCTATTTGTTTTTCCATGTGAAATAAAGTTCCCCTGAAGAAGACAACAACCAATGCTGAAACGTCGGGAAAAGTAAATGATAATTTAGTTGTTTCATTGCCGAATCAACTGTGACCAAAAAATATCCACTCTATTGATTAAACTCGAAATTGGTCAATGTGTCTCATCTATGAAATACGATTATTTTACTTGATATTTCAAAGACATAAAGCTTGATTCACACTTTAGTTCTGATATCGATATAATCTCAGTACGCTCTCACTACAGTAAAATATTCTCATACAAGAAACAATGAGTATATTCACACACAGTAAACATATTAAAGGTAATATCATTAGAGTTTTGATTTTAGTTTCTTCTGCGCATATATCAAAATTTGTGTCAAATTTCAGTATTTGTTGTTGTTTTTACGTGTATTTAAGTCATCACGCTCCCAGCCATTTTCATTTCTGACAATTTCAATTTTAGTTTGTTGTTGTTCTTGGTGGGATGACATAACGTCCGCGGCCATAATGTCCATGGACCTTAAGTCTGCACAAACGGACTTAAGGTCCATGGACATTATGTCTCCTCCATAAAGTCCATGGACTTTATATCTTTCTAAAAAGAAAAAAAATTACACAAAACTCCTCGGACTTTATGTCCATGAACTTAATGACTGCTTCTTACAGACATAATGTCCATGGACATTATATCTGTTTCAAGAAGACATTATGTCCATGGACGATATGTACATTGTGTGCAGACAAAATGTCCATGGACATAATGTCTTATTTTGCTAGTTAAATCCTAAATGGACATTTTGTCCAATAAAACAGACATAATGTCCACCATTTTAAAGTGGGGAAAAGTTTTATGCGGGAACAATAATTGAAAAAAAGTTTTCATATACAGTATTCGTTTCACCCACCATATCAAAACTCATAACGACTTCTCCTCAAATGTCAGAAAGGAACTATGTGCTCGATGGTACCTTCTCCGTTGTGCCTGCTTGTGGATGCAGCTTTTGATTATATACATCCAATATCAAGATCATGTAAGTATCTTATCATAAAAATTCAGTTTCATAGCTGCATTTGTTACTCGCGATTTGAAGTAGATACATAGAAATAAAGTATAAATTTGATAGACAATTTAGTGATGCGTGATAGCCGCGAAGGGGGGGGGGGGGGGCGCGGCGGCGGCGGCGCGGTGGCGAGCATGACAGCGAACGCGGCGTGGCGCGGTGGAGTTTGGCGCAGCGCGGCGGCCTCGCGCCGCGTCGCGCCGGCCGCACCGCGCTACGTTCGCGAACCCGGGGGGCGGTGCGACGCGAGGCCGCCGCGCTGCGCCAAACTCCACCGCGCCACGCCGCGTTCGCTGTCGTGCTCGCCACCGCGCCGCCGCCGCCGCGCCCCCCCCCCCCCGCGGCTATCACGCATCACTAAATTGTCTATCAAATTTATACTTTATTTCTATGTATCTACTTCAAATCGCGAGTAACAAATGCAGCTATGAAACTGAATTTTTATGATAAGATACTTACATGATCTTGCGCGGTGGAGTTTGGCGCAGCGCGGCGGCCTCGCGCCGCGTCGCGCCGGCCGCACCGCGCTACGTTCGCGAACCCGCGGGGCGGTGCGACGCGAGGCCGCCGCGCTGCGCCAAACTCCACCGCGCCGCGCCGCGTTCGCTGTCGTGCTCGCCACCGCGCCGCCGCCGCCGCGCCCCCCCCCCCCGCGGCTATCACGCATCACTAAATTGTCTATCAAATTTATACTTTATTTCTATGTATCTACTTCAAATCGCGAGTAACAAATGCAGCTATGAAACTGAATTTTTATGATAAGATACTTACATGATCTTGATATTGGATGTATATAATCAAAAGCTGCATCCACAAGCAGGCACAACGGAGAAGGTACCATCGAGCACATAGTTCCTTTCTGACATTTGAGGAGAAGTCGTTATGAGTTTTGATATGGTGGGTGAAACGAATACTGTATATGAAAACTTTTTTTCAATTATTGTTGCATAAAACTTTTCCCCACTTTAAAATGGTGGACATTATGTCTGTTTTAACGGTCAGTTTGAAAAACCAAACGGACATAAAGTCCATTCTTTGCAGTTTGGACAATATGTCTCTTTGTTTTTTCCAAAACAGACATTATGTCCATCTGGACTTTATGTCTGTTTCAAATGGACTTTAAGTCTATTTTAAACGGAAATATTGTCCAAATGGACATTATGTCATTTTTAAAAAGAAAATATGTCCAAATGAACATTATGTCTTTTTTGAACGTACATATTGTCCAAATGGACGGTATGTCTTCTTCAAACGGACATAAAGTCTATCTGCACTTTGATCCGGTCATAATGTCCATGGACCTAATGACCGTTTGATATTGGACATTATTTGTTGACATAATGTCCATGGACTTTATGTCCGTTTGTACGGACTTAAGGTCCATGGACATTATGGCCGCGGACGTTATGTCATCCCACCGTTGTTCTTACGTGTGTTTTCTTCCTCACGCTCACAGCCATTTTTTATTTCTGACTGACAACCTGCGCAGTATAATACCTTAAGGTAGAACTATAATAGTCGGAAGGGCACTATAGCTAATGTCAAAAACCAACGAAAAGTAGCTTTCCGTACCGAAAAAAGGGGAACACACCCATAATGTAACTATCATCTTTCTCTTTTTGGCATTCCTATTTCACCAAATGTCAAAAATCAAAACTCTAATGATATTACCTTTAATATGTGTACTGTGGGTTGTCTCGGTATTGAAACAACAATGTGAACATTAGGTTTTTGAATCGGAGCGAGAACGTTTTGAGACTTTATCGGTATCAGCGCAAAAGTATGAATCAAACCTTAATAAAATAATTTATGCTACCTTTCATCAAAAATGTGTGTATTTGGAACGCATGAATTCCTCCTTCGCTGGATTAGAAATAAGCTTTTTGATCGATTAATACCATCGGAGGTGTTTTGGTTGTTTCAAGTCTCAAATTCACTTGAAAAAACACTTATCCCCCAGGGCTCCATTTTGTCTCTGAATCTCTTCCTTAAATTCATTGATGATGATGACAATTTCTCTGAGGCTTCTAATTCAAACAACAGCACCGTCAATTTCATTTTCTTAATTCGCGTCCTTGAAATTCAAGAGCAGCGTATAAAAAGCTTATTAAATTCCTGATTTCAACAGCATTGTTAAATGGGGAATCAATCACTCATGCGAAGAAATTAATACTACAAAAATTCAATGCTTTCTCCCGCCGTTAATGCGGAGCCCATCCCCCTCATTTTTTGGGAGTTCATACATGTTTTGTATGAATATAGTTATACACTTTCAATATCCTCTTAGCCTAAACACATACCATTAGTTCAATTGGCTTAGGTTCTAATTTAATGTTTTTAATTCAAATTAAAGCTAAATACCCTTATCGAATCTAGTTATTTCGCTCAACTGAAATCAGTTTGTTGAAAGCATGATTTAATGCAGAGAACGAAAACTTTTTAGAACTTCAAAAGTTTGCCATCAGACGATATAAAAGTACAAAAACCCTAATTTTAATTAAGCCTGTGTAAAGAAACAACAGTATAATACCTTGTCTACCTTTGTCCCTTGTTTCTATCAACCCACCTCAACTTTTATTCCTATAGCTGTATAGGTAGGTAAGATAAGGACATAGGAGGTATATCATAAGCTATTACACTAATAAACGGTAGGTTTTAATGACGAGAACAATTTATGATAGCTGAAATTTCCAACTTCAAAACAAGGCAACAAATAATCGCTTTTGTTAGAATGTGAATATTTAAGTAAGAAATAATCAAGAAGATCACAACCCCAATTAGGATTATGCCCACCTCTAACTGTCCAAAGGACTCTGTGTCGCCGTAAATTGTCACAATAACCCACTCCTATAGTCGGTCTTCCTAAACATGTATTAATTATCATTTTAATAAAACTTTCCGCGAAATTCTCTGCACACAGCATACACCCATCCTGATGGACCAGGGTCTTGGTATTGGTCCCAGGACCTGCGTTCAAACCATCAAGTTACGGAAGAGCTACCAAGTCAAGCGTATATTTTCATAAAGGGACTTGGGAAGGCATCATTTAAATGCCAACAACATTATAAAGAAGACAAAAAAAAACTACGATGAGTTCCCGAAGAAAAGTTTACCGGCTTTGAAAGCACAGGACCGTAATTATTAGCAGTGTTAACTTTTTTTTCTATTATTTTCTTAATTAAAATTCTGTACATATCGCAGACGAACTTCCTCTCGATTTCGTGTGTCCTTTGGTGATACAGACAGGAACGTCTTCTTCGTTATATCGTCCAACTTTTAATTAACCGGCCGACACCTATTTCTCGAAAGAATTATTGTCCTCTGGTACATTTGGAAGCCCTATGTAATGTCCTGTTGCTTTGCATCAGATTTTAATGTCTTTAAAATAAAGTAAACCGTGATGCCTCAAAGAGTCATTCAGCGCACTTGGATTAATCCCTATCCCATCCCTATATAGAAAAAAAGAGAAATGACTTTGACACACCTTTCTTAGCAGAAATCTCCTAGGGCAACTTTTCATTCCCACCCTAAGTATTAAAAGAACTGAGAGTACACAAAACAAAATCCTTTTAGATGACAACGGATGTTCAGACGGAAGAAGGTTAAATTGAACTCGAGTACAAAATTAATAAATGGCCATTTCATGGCGGAAGAGAACCTCCTGTTTAAGAGATGGGTTCCAAGAGTGGCTATATGCTGCTATTGTTATCCTTGTCGAATGATGCCATTCAATTATCTGCTAATTGACATCGGTCTCATTATCAAAAATGAAAGTGACATTTGCACTCGGAGTAACGTTAGAGAGGCTATATGCATTGAATATTTGAAGTTTCATTATGCAGGCCCGGATTCAGTTTTGCATTTGACTGCGGAGGGGCGAAAACGATTCTTTGCATTTCTTTTTTCGAAAACTATATAAAAGTCCTTAGTTCACTTAAACTTAAGTAACGAAAAATAGCTTTCCGAAACTCTTAATGGCAACTATACTTAAGTGAAATAATAATGAGACGAAAATAACTTTTTTCGTATACGTAGGGGAAACCTAGGCTAGTTGGTACCAGGGGAATGCTGACTAACTACCAATAACTACCAATTTACCAATCAAATGATGGGCCCGGGCCATTCCCATTTCGGCAAGCCTTCTGTTAAAATCGTCCCTGCTTCGGTCACTAACACAATGCTTTCCAATAACGTGCGTGAGCCCATCATTCCTTGACATTTTGATGTCTCAACGTTGTGTTCCATCATAAGCAGCACTCAGAAGAAATATCACCGCCATCCAAGAAGTGCGATGAGATGGGTCGGGCAAAAGAAAACTGAAAGAATGCATCATTATAAGGGCAAGGAAAAAGATGACGACAGCAAGGATGAGTTCTACGAGGAAGAGAAAACGTCTTTGGTGGCATAAACGGAAGATATAGCCTGCAGGACACCACCTCCGATAACGGACTTATGTATGTTAATCGACTTTTCTGCGGGGCGAAACGTTGTGGTAGCTAGTACGCAGTTCCCGTATCTCGATATACACAAGGGGACATGGCTAATTCCTGGTCAACAGCCGCCAACCAGATTGACCACATTGCGATCGACGCAAGGAACTCCTCCAATATCAATGATCTCCGAGCGTTCCGAGGAAAAAGAGAGAGGATGATAAGCGCGGAAGTTCGGAAGTTTTACCAAAAAGTAAAAATTACCTCCCGGGGTTACAAAGCCCGAACCGAAGCCTGCAAGGATGATCAGGAGAACATCGTAATAGAACCGCAGTTGGCGCTGAGGATATGGAAAAATCATTTATGCTAATTGTATAACGGTAATGATGAACCGTATTCCACAGGAAGTGAGAAAGCTATATATCTAAGCTGAAGTCCAATAAAGCTGCTGGAGCTGATGACTTTCCGGTCGAGCTATTCAAAGCGGCTGGGGATGAATTTGTTAGGAGCATGCACCAGCTCATCTGCAAAATATGGTCGGAGGAAAGCATGCCTAATGAATGGAACCTCAGCATTGTTTGCCCAACCTGAAGAAATGTGATCTTTTGACTACACCAACTACAGAGGCATCGCATACTTTTCTGCCGTACTTTGTAACGCCTGAAGCCATTTGTCAATAACCTGATAGGTCCATATCAGTGTGGCTTTAGGCAAGGAATTCCACCATCGACCAAATACTCGCACTATGGCAGATCTTGAAAAAAACCCAGGAGTTTCTATTATACCACCTTTTTATCGATTTCAAGGCAGCGTATGACAGTATCTATAGAGACAAGCTATAGAGAGGAATTTCTAGTTTTGGTATCCCTCCCAAACTTCCCGATTTGCGCTGGGTGACGATGGAGAATGCACGCTACTCCATCAAAGTCGGCAAAGACATCACCGATACCTTTGATGTCAAAAAAGATTTTAGACATTTCGCCACGCACTGTCATGCAACTTCTTCAACAACTTTCTTGAAAGAATTGTACAAAACTCTCACGTCAACACTAGAGACACAATTTTTCAAAAGGCTGTCCAATTACTCGCAACGATATTGACATAATTGGACGGACAATGCGTGATGTCAGTGGTGCGTTTTTTTTTGGGAGTATTGAAGGAGGGCAGCGCAACAGGTGGCAGACGCAAGTGGAAGAGGACCTCAACCAACTTGGTGTGCGAGACTGGAGACAGATAGCTGGAAACCGAGCCGGCTGGAAGAAGCTTGTTATTGAGGCCCTGGTCCACCCTTAAGTAAGCAATAAGTATAAGTAAGTTCAGTGTTACGAGTTGTAGACTTAAACTTCCCCGAGTCCAACCATCTAATTTCACTAATCCCTACGATTACCATCTTATACCGCATAAGTTCTTTCTCTAATTGAAGGAATCTGTGATTTTGAGGACCTTCACTTCCGTTGTCAAGAAGTATCTTCACATTCCAGAAATCAATCATTGTCCGGTAAGCCAAAAGTCGTCAACGTGGTATCGTTTCTTATCTTAGGCGTTGTGTCGGTTTCGGTAGCGGTTTTGGTTTCAGTTACGAAGAATGCTAGTCTCCGTAACCTATCCTAGTCCTTTCGCACTTGTAATTTAAGCCTATTCACATATATATATAGTTATACGCAGATAATTGCCCAGAGACTACCACGTGAAGGTAAAACAAGGAGGTACTTTATCGTGACTTGATTATTGCGCTACCGGCGCAAGTTCTGAACAATAATTAGTTTCTCGATCCGACACGATGCAGGTCGCTTGGGATCTGATAGTCTCGAAGTAGTACTACCTCGTGGCATATAATGGTTATTGCGTCGGACTGTCACGCCTTATGTCTGGGTTCGATTCCCAGCCGCTGCTAAGTAAAAACATAAACGTTTCCTCAGAGGTACTGCCTCTTGCAAGGAACTGAAAAATCCTCCAGAGTATATGTTCGTTGTCATGAAAAAGTGTTTCTCATCTTAGCCGTTCAGACTCGGTTAGCAAATTGTAGACCTTTCCCAATGCCACTCAACAACAAGAACACAGGAATGGTTGGGATGAGAGTAGTTGTAGGTTGTCGCGCCCCAAATTTATTTTATTTAACTTGTATTAGTCTCGAAGTAGACGTTACCACTTAATGCATTAAAATTTTGTATAAGCCAATTCAAAACCTTGAACATCGCAATGAATAAAGGCACTTCCCCGCAATATACCAATATTCATTTTATTATAAACCCCAATTAGTGTTTCAAGTAGTTCTTAAGCTTGAATAGAAAAATCACATTGCATCTGTCAAAACAACTCTCTCGGGTATCCACTTTCCAACCTCCCCAGTATCCGTCCATGTTTGGCATCAGTATTATCACAAAATATACCACAGAGTTTTGGAATATTCTTATATTTTCATCCGTTGACGTTAATTTGTGGTGTGTATTATTCACATTATTCAATTTAAGAGGAATATAAATATAACCGATGGGAATGTGGTAAATAAATTGCAATAAATTATATTGAAACGGGACTCGAGAGCAGCCATTAGTGGCATCAAGGGATGCCAAATAACCTTCTTATCGCACAAAACACATCATTAACCCAATGGAGTTTCGGTTCATCATTGTTGTGTGGGTTTTATATGTTGTCAAAGACTAATCTTCTCCATTGACCATCGCAGAACTATTTTTGTGCTATTTGCTTGATTTTATGCTCCATGATGTTGATGATGATGGAGCAGTGGGACGAGTAGCTATACCTAGCTAGGGATTTAAATCTCCATTCAAAAGAGTCTTGGAAAAAGAAAATTATATTTAGCTGCTTCTATTCAAAATGGAATATTCTCTCTTATTGGTCCTAATTGACCTTTGGTATTCGATATGAACGAATCCACCATGCGCAACTCAAGAAGGTATTTGGATTTCTATAAAAGAAATTGATTTGGATTATGCCTTGAGATAAAATCTTAAAGGAATCGGTATACAACATAAACATTATGAATATCTTTTATTATAATTCTCATTTTATTTGAAATTAATGTTGGGAATTGATTAAAAGTTGACTTTTATATTGGATAGTAAGCGATATGCAAGGAAAATAGAGAGAGTTCTGATTCATTGCACTCGTAAAAAGGCAGCTTATAAAATATTTGAACGATATTGCTTTGAAATACTAAAGAAAGGCACATCATAATCAGTCTTCTTTTGCTTTTTAAGATTCTATAATCGGGACGGGGCGGGACTGAAGGATCACTTTGAGCTGTTTTAAAGGCAAATCAGTTTATGGGGAACATTTTGGAATCCATCTCCAAGGAACGGTGATGTAGAAGAAGACCACGTCTGTGGTAGAAAAAGACTAAAATTTGTTTATGGTACTAGAGCACCAACTGGGTGGAGAAGAGTTTGTTGAGGCCCCTGGTCCGCACCGGACTGTTGCGTCACCTAAAGTAAGAAAACAAACTGGGAAGCCTTTAAAAAGACTGGCCTTATCTTTGGGCTCCTATGGAAGTCGACCTTGGCTAGGCAGCTAAGATATTGAAAAAAATGTTAATGAACTAACGTCAGCAATTCACATTGCTTATGAAAGTTCTTGCCCCATAGCCATCGAAGAAGCTGTCCATGCTCCGGAAAAATTCAAGGAGGCGTTTTAATAGAGCTAAATATAGCAACAAAACTGCTGACGGGGACTTGTTCAAGATCTGCAATAGAGAATACAAAATCCGAACAACTTATGCAAAAAAGCAGCCTGGCAGAAATTTAGTACAGACATAGAGTCTACAAACATGCTTACATGAAGGGCAAATCTGTTGAGACAGCACTTCATGAGGTGGTCAGCACAATTGAGAAATCAATAGAATTCAAGGAATTTACATTGGGAGAAGGGGCCTTCAATAATATTGAAAACAAAATGCAATTCGACAAGTCCTAGACTCGATGGGTATCGATCCAAAGGCTCTCAAATTGGACTTCGGACAAGACTTGTAAATACACAAATGGGTCATAGCAACCTTAAAGTAAGGACGTGTAGGGCACGCTACAGGGAGGGGTTTTATCTCCCTTGCTCTGGCTTCTGGTGTTTATTCAGATCCTGGTTAATCCTAGTCTAACCGGGGTCAAAGTCGTGGCATATGCTGATGATATTATTAGTATGGCCTCAGGGAAATTTTTCCCTGAGTGAGCTCCTACAAACATCCCTTAACAAGCTCAATCACTGGCCCAAAAGCTGTGGACTAAATGTCACTGTTAATGTCACAATGTTAACAAGGAAATATAACATTCCAAATATAAAACCCCCACTATAAATGGGACACCGCTCCATATAACTATCTTGGTCCAATATCATGACCATAAACTCAACTGGAAAGAA
The DNA here is from genome assembly GCA_963921185.1 of Dasysyrphus tricinctus. Taxonomy (NCBI): domain Eukaryota; kingdom Metazoa; phylum Arthropoda; class Insecta; order Diptera; family Syrphidae; genus Dasysyrphus; species Dasysyrphus tricinctus. The sequence goes on from OY992530.1 coordinate 8,199,873, forward strand.
AACATAAAGGAAAGAGAAAACAAAGCATCAATAGCATTCTTCACTTACAGTATAATCTTCGGTAAACGATGGGGTCCAAGCCCTTAAACCATTCGTTGGATGTACACAGCTATAATAAGGCTAATCCTGACATACGCATGTTTGGTTTGGTGGCCAGCTTTGGATAAAGCTACCAATCTTAGAACCATGACTAAAATTCAAAGACAAGTAGTATCGGTACAACCAGTGCCATGAGAACTACACCAGCTGCTCTGCAGCCCTAGAAACATTCCTGTCACTAGCCCCACCCGATCTTTTTACGAAAGAGATGGTGGGCAAAAGTGCTCTGCGAATTCAACTATTGTGAGATTTACTGACATAAACATTCAGACAGACTAAACATTACCCCTCCTAACCTAACCTAACCTAAACATTACCGCACATTGGTTTTAATCCGGTAACCCTAACAAATATTCTCACAAGGACAGACACACTGGACAGAAAACCAGGGGCCTATAACACAAAGCTACAAGTACTTGTAATACAAGTCAATCCTTAAAAATGCAATGAATTTCTGTAACACAAAGCTACAAGTCGGCTGGCTCTTTTACAAGTGTAATGAACATTCATTACAAGTGGGAAATTGCGCAATTTCCCTCTTCCTGTAACACAAAGCTACAAGTGTAAAGAAAAACTAAATCTTACTTGTAGAATAATCGATGAAATCTTACAGGTGATTCAAGACTTGTAGGATGCAGAAGATATATTTTAAAATGCTAAAAAACAAGCTTTTCAATTAATCAGCATTTCAATAATTTTTGTTTATCATGATTATTGCTTTTTTTTACCGAAAAAAAGTTCCAATTGTCAATATATCCACGCAGTCAATTAATTCAAATATCTCGAATAAAAAAATAAGTATGTAAGTCTTTCAGTGAACTATTGGAATGACGTATAAATCGTAAAAATAATAAGGTTCGAGTAGTTTGGTCTCGGCTTGGTTTCACTGTCTGCGGAGTTAAGTCAAACCACAACACAAATCTAAGGTATTATACTGCGCAGGTTGTCAGTCAAAAATAAAAAATGGTTGTGAGTGTGAGGAAGAAAACACACGTAAAAACAACAACAAATTAAAATTGAAATTGTCAGAAATAAAAATGGCTGGAAGGGTGATGACTTAGATACACGTAAAAACAACAACAAATACCGACATTTGACACAAATTTTGATATATGCGCAGAAGAAACAAAAATCAAAACTCTAATGATACTACCTTTAATATGTGTACTGTGAAGTCAAACTATGTTTACTCGCACCATGTTCGAGGATCTCCAGAGCCCTTAAGAAAGGGATATCATTTCTCTAAATAAGTTTTCACAATTATAATGTGTCCGAAATGTGAATATATGTACAGTTGTGAACACGAAAATAGCAGTGGGTTAAAATAAACGAAAAAATGATATTATGGTTAACCGTTTGTGTGGAATACTGAGGCTAAGGTTCAGTGTTGGAAAGACGTCGCACATACTGGCAGGATCAAATACCGCGATAAAAAACAAACTTGGATTCATCTGCCCGCAAAATATTAAGCACACGCAGGAAATCCAACATAGTTTCTTGCATCTACATGCGTTTCTCTTTATGTTTCTTGGTGAGAGGTTGCTCTTTCTTCAACATGCTTGCCCCCCAAATTTGTCTCTAGGAGTCTTCATCTCCAGTTCATATCACTCATAGACAGACTGAGCTGTTAACGAGTCTCAATTGCCGATTTTTGTGAATTCTCTTTAGACAATTGCACAATCCTCCCTCCGTCAAGAGGTGTTATCTTTCTGTTTCCATCTCTTATTTCTGGGTTTTGCGCATATTTTATAGAAATTGAGATCATTTAAGCCGAACAATAACAAATGTGCTGCTTTTCCTGGTATGACTTGCCTTCTCTGAGCAGCAGCATAATTAATTTGCACTGCTCATCAGTGAAGTGTTTTATATGGTCCACTTTTGCAGAAAAAAAATTTTACAAATTCTTGTTTATATTCATATTTCTTTAAAAACATTTCGTCTACTACAACTCACTTGCTTTTCAGCTTATAGCACTTCAAAAAAGTAAAAAAAATTCCAATATTTACAAAATACTGCTATTTGAATGTTCACTTCAAAAACGATGCCCAACGATTAAATCTACCGTTACTCTGAAAGCATGAAAAATTTATAGTTATCTCTTTCTTTACAATGCTAATGATTAAGGCTTTGACTGAATGCATTATTTTTTTAATAGGAAAGTCTAGAACCAAAAGTAGAAAGCCTTCAAGAATGTCTGTGAAATCACTGCTATTTTCATGTTCACAGCTGTACATCTTAAACTAGTGGTTTCTAGGGTCCAGTGTATACTTTCTCTTGTCACTGAGTGTACCTTGAAATTATTTTTCATTTTTAATTTTGATATATGTATCAAGAAAAAGCTGCCAGAACCTGACAAATAGAATTTCAAAATCACATTTTAGTGACATTTTTACATTTATGGAAATAGTGCGTATCCACTCGCACCTATCAACGTTTGAGTAAGAAATAGAATAAGAAAAATGTAGTGACATTCGGGCTTTAATGAAATAAAATTTAAATTAAAGTGATTAACATTTTTACTTTTCGTTCTTTTCATCGGAAAATGAAAAAAATATAATATTTTTATTTTCTCTAATTTTAACCAAAACGGACATTTTTCTTGAAGAAGTTAGTAAACAAATAAAATGCACGACTGGATCATTCTTTTAATTATATAAGCAGCCTGATAATAACTTAGAGCTTTAAAACAAGCACGCCAACCGATTACTTGAAAAAATGTGAATATAAGCAAACAAAATTTAAGATCGTTGGAGCCGTTTTCTTAAAAATAATTTTTTTGTAGGTATATAAAATATATGTAATATTACAAAAAATTGATATGCCAATTTTGAGTATATATTAATATACATATAAAACTTAAAATTCAAAATAATTTATCATCCCGTTTTTGAAATATTGAATTTTCAAAAAAAAAAAATTGAATATTTTTCAAAATCCAAAACTTTTTTCTTCCAAAATTTTGATACGGAGTATTATGTATTAATATTCTAACAAAGCTTTTTAGCAAGAAATTTTAATGAAATTGGATGAGCGTTGAATGAGAAAACCAAAAATCAAAAAACCGTTATATGGCAAATACCGTTAATAAATATTTTTGGTAATTTTTTTCTTACCAGAAAGTACATCATATCTACAATAATACACGGATTTGTTTTTATCAAAATCGTTAAAGCCTTTTTTGAGATAAATTAGATCATCCTTAACGGTTGTATGGCAAGTACCGTTATTTTTAGAGCTAGAAAAATATTTCAATTTCCTGTCTGGAGAGTTAAAAAAAAAACCTTAAATTCAAAATTTTAAGAAAATCGCATCATTGACTTAGGCTGTAGATCCAGATACAAACAGACAGAATTGTGCTTTTTCCGTGTTCTCTATCATCGTAATATTATGTTTGATTGTTATCTCAAATTTTTTTTTGCACGAATCCAAAACTTGCCCTATAGTTCCTATATCGCAAGTAAAAATGTTGGTACAGTTCCCCGCTTTTTGTGTAATTTTTAGATCAATTAACATAATTACGTTTTTTATTTACATGTTTTTATTTTGTTGGCATCAGTTTCGTATATCAATTAAGCGAGATGCAATTAACCGGGGAATACTTTGTAGCTATGTCTTTACACGCATAGATGCAGGGACAAATCTTTATGAATTATGATATAGGACTTTACCTTTTTAGTGCGGATTTAAACACGAATTTTAAATTCATAATGTCAAATATCCGAGCATTAGAAGCAAAGTTATAATTTTTTGAGGCTAATAAAATCGACGATTTTTTTTTATTAAAATGAATTTTTAGGTGCAAAATTTATTGAAATGCCCCCACTGTCCCTCCTGTTGCATTAAGCCTTAGTACATCACTCACAAATTTGTAGAAGAGGATTGGGGCAATTACTTTGTACGATACAATTTTTAAAATGGTATAAGTTTTCATCCACTTTTGCATTTTTAAAAATGAAAATTAAATTGATGGGAGACTCAATTTGCCATTTAGTATTAAAGTCAGAAATTTTCTACACTGGATCTTGTCGGTCGATCGCCGACGAACACTCAGCTCATTGCATGCAGAATGGAATGCCTACAAGTGTAGGGAAATTTTTGTTTCTACAAATGTAAGTTTTTATTTTGTGTTACAGAAATAATCTACACTTGTAAAACTAACGTAATCCTACAAGTGGCTCTTGGCTTGTAGACTTGTAGCTTTGTGTTATAGGCCCCAGGTCGTAAACAGTTATCATGCTTCGGTCTTTACGGACGGCTCCAAAACAAATGACGGGGTAGGACCAGGCATCTTTTCAGTTAACTCACCCTCTAAGACAGATCAATAAAGCTTCCAGATTTCCGCAGTGTCTTTCAAGCGGAAGTGCTCGCAGTTTGTGAGGCTGAAAAGAGCCTTATCACATGTGGATTATAGTCAAAAAAAATATTGACATTTTTATTGATAGCCACGTGGCATTTAAAGCCATTTCCTCATTGTTAAAAAATCAAAACTGCTCGTTGTCATAATGAGTTGAAATTACTCTGTGCATCAAATACAGTTACCCTTCGATGGGTCCCAGGACATCGTGACATATACCGGAACAAAATGGCAGATGAAATGACCAAAAACGGATCATCTCTTGATCCGAGCCAAACTGACTGCTCGGTTCTTATGCCACTAGAGCAGGACAAATGAAGAATTTGCTACAGTTTCCTCAAAGTTGCCAACTACAGATGGTTAACAATCGACACCTGTCTTGTTTCGAGTAACTTATGGCCGGATATTTCAAAGAAAAAACTGAATTTTTACTTTTGGAATCCTAACAGGTCACAACGCAATGGGAACCCACTAAAGCAGAATGGGTATGGGCCTATCTGACTTGGGTGTCAGGATGAAGAGGCAGAGGAGGGCTCATTTCACTTCCTCTTTGATTGCCCCAGCTGGGTAACTGGGTGACGCACGTCTCATATTTGCCACTAAAAAACATCCTTAAACTTACTCAGAATTCAGGATGGTTCAGGAAGGCCCTCTATACCTAAGCTTCTCCCGCTCCTCATACCTACCTTGCCTACACCCTGGAAAACACAATGGATCCATTGAGATCTAAGTGAGGTGATGCGATCTTCTCTTTATCAACATCCCTTTTAACCTAACCTAAGATAAGTTTTAAAAGCTGCCACTTCACTTCATTCATGGCTATATATTGGAATGTTCAGTACAGTGTTTACACCTCAACAGAAATTTGACTAGCCAGATCATTAAAAAATGTGTTGTAGGTTGCGCTTTTTCGCTGTAGATTATCATATTTGTGCCATTTAACGTTAAAATAATTTTTTGAATATTTTTTTTTTAAACGAAGACCCCTAAATCCCTTACTTTTTACTTTAATAAAATCCTCCGCCGGCAATAAACTAAATATTATGTTTTAACACCAGAATTGGAACAGGTTATCACAGAGCAGAAGATTATGTGGGCTATAAACTCGTTCAAACCCTATAAATCAGCTGGACCAGACGAGATTATTCCGGCATTTCTTCAACACGCTCTACAGATAATCACCCCATGGCTTAGGGTAATCTTCAAAAGTTGTGTCAAACTTAGATACGTCCCTACTAGCTGGAGAAAGGTTAAAGTTGTCTTTATTCCAAAAGCTGGAAAACCGACACACTCGACTGCAAAGGATTATAGACCTATAAGTCTCTCTTCGTTTCTCCTCAAGACACTGGAGAGAATTATTGATCTGCATGTCAGGGACCTTCTTAATCCAAACATTTTGTGCAGCTACCAACACGCTTACCTCAAAGGTAAGTCAGTGGAGACTGCATTGCACGAAGTCGTTACACAAATTGAGAAAAGTCTCGAACACAAAGAACACACCCTTGCAGCATTTTTGGACATTGAAGGAGCGTTTAACAACGTAAAAACGGAGTCCATTAAATCTGCTCTGGAAGAGGTTGGGGTTGAGTCTGCCATTGTGGACTGGATTTATACCATGCTCAATGGTAGAATCATAAGCTCCCAACTTGGAGATACGATTGTTGAGAAAACAGTAACAAGAGGCACTCCACAGGGAGGGGTGATTTCGCCTCTTCTTTGGGTCCTGGTTGTTAACAAAATTCTTACAAGATTTAGGAATCAGGGCATTAAAATCGTGGCCTATGCAGACGACATAGTAATTTTGATATCGGGTAAGTACCTTACCACCATCAAAGATATTATGGAATCCGCACTCAAAGAACTATCTTCGTGGGCAGTACAAAACGGTCTTGGGGTTAACCCCTCAAAAACTGAGCTAGTTTTGTTCACGAATAAAAAGAAATTTGAGGACTTTACTCCTCCAAGGCTTAATGACATTCCTTTGAAACTTTCCAAAGAAGCTAAATATCTTGGCGTAATCCTTGATTCCAAGCTAACATGGAAACAGAACACAGAGGAAAGAATGAAAAGAGCACTATGCGCTTTCTATACATGCAAGAAAACCTTCGGTACACGGTGGGGAATGCGACCGCACGTCATCCAGTGGATGTACACGGCGATTGTTCGTCCTATACTAACCTATGGTTCTATTGTTTGGTGGAAGGCTGTTGAAAAAGTAAGCTATCTCAAAAACCTGAACAAGGTACAGAGACTAGCCTGTATAGGAACAACGGGGGCTCAGAGGTCTACGCCACAAGCAGGGCTGGAAATTATTTTAAATCTTCCGGCACTTGACGAGTACATAAGATGCACAGCAGCCAAGAGCGCACTTCGACTCAAAGAACTGGGCTCTTGGAAGCAAAGCACCTATGGTCATGGGTCTATCCTCCAGAGGTATGACACAGTGGCCGCACTTGATGTGACGACTGACTACATACCACCTTTTATAGATTTTAATAAACACTTCTCTATTTTAATACCCCAAAGGCATGGCTGGGAACCCAACTCACTTACCAGGGAACAGGGTATCTCATTCTACACCGATGGATCGAAAATGGAAGAAGGAACGGGAGCTGGGGTGTTTTGTGAAGCTCTGAATATTAGATATTCGTATAAACTCCCATATGAGTGTAGTGTCTTTCAGGCTGAGATTTACGCTATTGAAAAAGCGGCAGAAATGGTACAAACGAAGAAACTGAACTCGTCGGAGATCACATTTTTCGTTGACAGCCAAGCTGCTATCAAAGCTTTAGCCAGTGAGACTATAAGATCCAAAACTGTAGCAAAATGCCGAGGCAAACTGAATGATATTTGTGACACTAACCGAGTCAAACTCTGCTGGGTTCCTGGACATAGCGATATAGAAGGGAACGATATAGCAGATGAACTGGCAAGGAAAGGGTCAGTATCAAATAGAAACAGTAGTAGCCATTTAGATATGGGACTTAACATCCCGATCGGCGTGATTAGAACGAAAATAGACCTAATAACAAAAGAGCAAATCAATAAATCCTGGAGGACTAGGAACGACTGTGTTATCTCTAGAAGTTTATGGCCTAGAATTAATGAAAAGGAATCTCGGTATATTTTATCACTGAGTAAAAAGAATATTAGAATCTTGATAGGTGTACTAACGGGCCATTGCGCCATTGGCACAATGGCCATCAGACTGGGTGTATTTGCACCCGATTTCTGCAGGAGCTGTCAAGACGTAGAGGAAATAGAAACCATTCAACACCTGCTCTGTGATTGTCCAAACCTCCAAACAAATCGACTCCGTTATTTTGAAAACAGGTTTTTTGAAGAACTGGAAGATCTGGCACAGGTCTCAATGGCAAACATGAGAAAATTCATAGAAAGCACAGGCTGGTTCGCAAACGATCCAGTCTATGTGAACCATTAGTTTGGGTGCATCTCTGCCTTCTTTTTTAAGGGGATCACAATGGACCAATAGGCCCCCGTGTACGCAACAGCCTCTGTGCTGTGCACGCCCCTCTTAACCTAACCTAACCTAACCTAAATATTATGTTTTAATAAAAATATTGTAAGATTGAAAGAGGCGCTTGAAATTCGTTGAAACAACATCTGTCAATTTTGTTATAAATTTTCAGGAGTGTAATTAAAGCAAATCACAAACATCACCATAGCCAATGAAGCCAACGAAGTAAATTTTTAGAAACAACCACAGAAGCCTAACCAACTATTGGTCACACTAATTGGCGAGCTACAAGTAGACCATGTCATCATCAGCTAGCAATACGCTTATAAAGAAGAGCGAAACTTGGCTGACTACTCCTTAGGGATTCCTGTCATATACATAGATCCCGGACTCGAGTAAACTCCCCATCAAATGCTATAAGGAAGAGAAAGATGTTCCGTGTGGGTGAAATGCAAAGGACACATATTAATAATAATCTATCTCGCTCCTAACGATAGAATCGACGAGTTCCCACAAAAAACTGGGCACGCAGAAGATTTTATGGGAGGCACAGGCACTGAACTGAAGGTGAGATTCTGGTCGCTGCATGGTGATTTTAACCCCAGAGCCCTAGAATTGGGAATGCCAACTACCGACTCACGAGTAATGTAAATATTTGAGGTGGCAGCGTGATGCCACGCAGCCTTAACGAAGTGAACGTAGGAAACACGCCCACTGACAGGAGACCTGGCTGTGTACAGGAACAATACCAGACATAATTGTGACTGAGCGCACATCCGCAAAGAAAAAAAAAAACTTTAGAATTATCGAGGTCTACACAAGCAGCGACTACCAGTATATCATTTTCAATCTAGAACGGAATCAACGAGCTCCTTACTGAAACCAAGTCCAAGTTCCAAGGTGGAGGAGAACAGAAATAATGTTACAAATGCTTGCATTAAGTAGTACCGATAGCGAGAAAAACAAAGGGGCCGCAGGATCAGAAGGAATATCAATAGAAGTGCTGAAAGTGACCTCGTGAGCATGATCTCAACTTTTGCTCAACATGTTAAACAGCTGCTTAGAGGAATGTGTCTTTCTCAAGACCTATAAGATGCAGCGTTTGCTACTCAGGGACTGGGAGCTAATCTATGAGACCACGGATGGTACACGAAGAATGCAGAACACCTCCGGAGCAGCATAGGGACCATAATCTTGTGGCCTGATCTGTAGAACATCTCTTAAGATGGCATCCATCGCATGGACATGCCGGAAGATAACTTTCTGGCAGGGTAGGCTATTGCCGTCATACAAAGTGACGTGTGCAATTCTGGCTTGGTGATCACGGTCTAAGCTTGGAAAAAAAAAACTAAGTAAGCCCTTCTGACGAAAAAGAGGTTTCCCACGCTGATTCACAGTACTACGCATATTAATTCTGTGTCAAAAACAATGGAAAATCGTAAATCGCGTGACCACAACTTGTTAAACGTTAAAATTAGTTGTGTGTTATGTATTCGTTTGTTACTTATTAATTCGCAAATACAGCTGTTGATTTCTTAAAAATAAAATCTACCGCCTGTCTTGATTTTATAAACATAGAAACCCTCCAGAAAATTTTATTGCCTTCAAATCTTAGACTCTAGCCCTTACACCCGTTAATAGCTCAGTTAACCAAATTACTTAAATGAAGTTTTCGTATGAAAGAAGAAATTAAGTATAAAGCTTTTCAAACTCAGTCACTTAACTTAAAAACAAAATTGAAAGGATACAGATACCTGCAATGGCATAAACAAAAAATTTAACCCAACATCTGGAATAACAAGCACCCAGTTCAACCTCGAAATGGTCTTACAATCGCTACTTCAACATATTCATGTTCAAAGGAAACACAACTTTACTGCATATACATATATATGAACGAATGCAACTTCATTCTTAGGGCACATAAACTTAAACATATATAATCACATTATGTATTTACTTTAGTAGGTAGCAACAACTATGTATGTCGAAAGTATTTCTACAGTTGTTCGCCTCAAAGACCCCGATATTCACATTTAACAAAGATTTTCTCGTGAAAACCTTCTTTTTCAATAAACATAAATAACGTTATACCTACACGACTTAACGTACTGGAATGTTCCCGACCTTGTTCAATGTTCATAACTGCATACCGCACATTAAAGTGTCCTAGTTATCCTACAAAATGTAGAATCCTTTTGCTTTTGTGAAGTGAAGATCCCTATTGTGCACATTGCACAGTGAAGGTACCTTCTACACCTTACACACCACTACTTGTTTCCAATTACCCGAAATTCTATTCAGAAGTAAGCCCTTGTCCTGGAGCACTGGAGTTTGGCATTATAGGTTGGTTAAACTAGGTATGTATAAGTGGACATATATACCGATATGTACCTATTCCTATTGGGGCCAGTTTGAATCTTTGTGGTTCAATGGAAGGAAGCCTTTCACAAAATGTCCTTACAGTATTCGATAAGTAGAATTGATTGAAAATTCCGGGCCAATCTCCAAAGTAAGCGCACATAGTTCCATCGAGCATCGACATCAACATCAACATCCACTAAGGACGTTATCGGATGAGACCATTAGTCCCGAGCTGTCTTGGTCTGGGCGAACAAACTTCGTTCGACATTGTGGTCGTTGATAGTATAGCATATTGGAGTGCTCCGTCAGCCAAAATCTGATTACGACCGCACTCAGTTTGAATATTGAATTCAGTTTGTATTAAGTATCTATAAATCGGATTCATTTGTGTATATTCCAAAGTATCTATCTGCACACTTTATGGATTGGAATATCATCATGCACACGACGACGAAGACCGACTATGCGTATTTAAATTTCCATTCCTATAATCGAGAGGATTTAACAGAAAACTTTTTCAATGAGGATGACAACGATGAAAATTATTTTTGATTAAAGCAAAGGCATATTGCAGAGAAATTTCGAAGAAACCGAATTCATATTCGAATTCTTTGATTAAAGTTGAGATTACGCTTTTGGATTTGCATAATTTACACTTTTTTTTTGGTTGTCAAAGGTATAATCAAGAGATGAGTGAGATAAGGTTGAAAATTTCAAGGTTGACACTTTAGGTATTTTATGTTAGAATCACATGAAATTATTGTAATAGTATTTTACCTAAAGCGATTAAGCTGAATAATCTATTACGGAAGAGTCTTATGACTTGTTGGACGGAGCCTGTTCGGAATGCGATGTCCAAAGCCATACTCTGGTACTTCAGTGCAAAAGTCGGAAAAGAGAAATTTCGACGGATAAGTTGGTAAGCACAGCCCCCACGAAACGACAACAGGAAACGGCTTTCGACCAATAGAGTATGCAACAGTTCGTAATACTGATACTAAAGTGAGTATCAAACTAGCAATAGGTTTCCAACGCTAATGATGCACAAAAACACTCACATATTTCTACAATGTTGCAGTGCAGCAAAACAAGATCAGCAAGGGAACGGTATCATGCTAGACGAATGGCAGAGAATTAGATCCTGCGTAGAAAAAGGAGCGCACGCTTTTCGAGAAAATGAAAGTAGCTTGTAGTCTTGTAGACTCCAAAACACCTAGAATAAACGGATTTCTAGCAGCTAGGAGTCATGTAGAGCTAGAGAAGATCCTACATCCAGTCAATGAAGACCCAGTTCCACTACCCAGTATTGAAAAGGTAGAATAAGCTTAAAAAAAGCTTAAGAACAATAAGGCCATCAGTTTTTACATGGATTACTAGCAAAAATCTTCAAATATTGAAGGCTTGTTTCGATAGGGTTCAAGCATCAAGTTAACAACCAAGTATAGACGGAAGCAAGCATGGTAGATAGCAGGAATATCAGATTCAAATGCCCCATCTTCAAAAAAGGATGGTCCTATGTCCTATATCTGCCAAGAAATACCCAGCCAGGTACCTGTCAAACGCCACATACAAGATCCTTACCAACGTTAACTTACTGTATGAGTGCCTTAGGCCGTTCTGCAATACTTAATCGGTACAAGTGTGTTTTTTCTAGCCTTGCAGATTGACCATATACCCTTCTTCATACTGAGACAAATCCTGAAAATAGATTAACAAATTTCAAGTCGAGTCTCACCATCTTTTCTTCGACCAAGCTGAACTCATTTTGACAACACATTTTTTCTCTCCGACGAATAGGTATTTAAATAATTTCGGTTAAAATGGAGGATGCTTGGGCGTTTACTAAACTGTAAGCGGGTAGCCACTGATTGGCTTCAACATGACGATGTTGAGTTGTGCAACAAATTCTACAAGTCAATTGTGCTTATATTACCTCAACGGTGGTAACCTTCGAATAGGTACTGGACCCGGTCTCGTCCATCCGGACTTGATTTGCAAAGCTAATGATCGTGAGTGTTGAACATAAGAACAACATTGCAACACTACAATTGTCTGTCGAAAATGACTGGCTTTTGTATAATTCGGCTGAAATCTTACATGAACTTCTCTAGCATACTTAGATATAAGATAAAGACTACACATCTTAGGATGCGGTAAAGTGTGCATAAAGTTATCCACTTTAAGCTGATAAATGATCGCTTGGCTGTGATTTTTCCAAAATATAAGCTTAATGTGCACACGCTCTTTAGATGATGGGTTTTATGACCTCCTGAACAGAATTTATGGAGCCTGTCCCGAGTATGATGTAAAAATTAAGCTGGGGGACCTCATCAAATTGGAAATGAAGACACACTCGACGGATAAGTTGGTAGACACAGCCTTCACGAAGAGACAAATGATAACGTACTCTGAATAATAGACTTTTCAGAAGCTAGTAAAACGGTGATAATTAGCACTAGGTTTCCACATCTACGAAACCACAAAACAACCTGGTGCTTCCTAAACGGTCGATACGGCAACCAAATCGGCCATGTGCTAATCGACGGAAGACAAACCTTTATCTCCACTGTATGTTCATTTGCCACAGACGCCAACCACCAGTCGTGCCAGTATTGCAATATCATCGAGGAGGCAGTCGAAACCATGTTAGGCTACCAACCACCTCCGAAAAAGGGCGCGTGGTATGATAATGAAAGCGTACAGCTGAAAAAGGTGACAGAAGATGCACACGCGAATAGCTGACGTGTTGATCGACAAAGCCAATCAACATTTGTTGACCCGAACGTAACCCGATTCAAATGGATAGCAATCGACAAAGTTGTTCCACAAATTCCATTTCATTAAAAACATTTGTAGGGTTTTAATTTCATGAACATAGTTTATTGGTTTTGTGCGTTATTAATCAAATTTTTAATAGATGAAAAATACAATATTTGTTGTGAATAAGTATTTAATGTTAATAATATCGTTTTATCTTTATTGTTCATAAGAAAAAATAAAAAAAAGTTGGGTACCACCAGGACTCGAACCCAGAACCCTTCGGTTGTATCCTTACGCATCGATCAGAAAATTCCAAACCACACAAATGTTTGCTACTAAAGTTTTTCACGTTCACACTAGCATGTTGATCGACAATGTTGACCAACAATGTTGATCGGCATAGTGTGGACCCACCTTTAAGCCGCGTCCACATTATGTCGAATTGTGTAGATCAACATCGTTGATCAACAGTGTTGAGTAAGTGTAGACGTGTTGATCGACAAAACCAATCAACATTTGTTGACCCGAACGTAACCCGATTAAAATGGATAGCAATCGACAAAGCTGTTCAACAAATTTCATTTTATTAAAAAAATTTGTAGGGTTTTAATTTCATGAACATAATTTATTTGTTTTGTGCGTTATTATTCACATTTTTACTAGATGAAAAATGTAATATTTGTTGTGAATAAGTATTTAATGTTAATAATATCGTTTTAACTTTATTGTTCACAAGAAAAAATAAAAAAAAGTTGGATAACACCAGGATTCGAACCCTGAACCCTTCGGTTGTATCTTGACGCATCGATCAGAAAATTCCAAACCCCACAAATGTTTGCTATGAAAGTTTTTCACGTACACACTAGCATGTTGATCGACAATGTTAACCAACAATGTTGATCGGCATAGTGTGGACCGTCCTTTACGATGACGCAATGTCGTTCGACAAAAACTCAATAATAATTAAAAAAAACGGTTTCAATGGGCTAAGTACATAAAGACAGGATTTCAAAAGACTGGCCGATTGTGTTTTAGTTCGTTTGAACCGTTATTCCCACATAGTCTTTTTTCAAACACTGACGTCGTATATGTTATGTTGATTTTCAATTCCTGGATCAAAGGTGTCAATATCCTTCTTACCTTTTTTCAACTTTTTCTAAATATTTCCGTTATTTTTCGTTCATCTCGCGCCGTTCTTTTTTCTGTCCAGGTCTTCGACTCTTATAGGCAATGTGCTAACATTTTCGACTATTTTTTCATAAATTTTAGCCAATGGGGACTTGACACTCCTGTCAATAAATTTCGGTAGGTGCACGAATTTGATTTGGGTACATTTATATGTACCGAGGATTTTCTTCGGTACACGGTACACAGCGTACTGTACCGGCAATTTTGGTACAGGTGGTCACGCTACTCATCAACCAAGTTTGGGTGGAAGGAAGCATGCCCGATGACTGGTCCATCATCTTCATGTGTCCCATCTACAAAAAAGGTGATCCTTTGTCCGGCAAGAACTATCGTGGCATATCCACGATAAACCTCGTAGTACCTCGTGTCATAATTGCTAGTGTGTTTGTCATGCCGAAGGTCTGGGTTCGATTCCCAGCCTCTGCCACCTAAAAACAGAAATGTTTTTTCCGAGGTACTGTCTGTTGCGAGGAACTGAAAAATCCTCCAAGAGTATACATCCTTGTCATAGATAAATCAGTCTCATCTACCCATTCGGACTGGGCAAAAAAATGTGGGTCCCCTCCATTCCAGCCAACAACACGCACACACGAATGGTTGAGAGTTGTAAGTCACTAGGCCCTGGTTCTCCACGAGCTGTTGCACCACCCAATTTATTTTGTATTTATTTATCCCTGATGTCGCATACATGATCCTATACAACGAACTATGTATGTAGCTGTCTTAAGCCGTTCTGTAACACTATAGTTCGCAAAGTATATTTTAAATCAAAACCAACCTATTCATCGAATTCAAAGCCACGGATGATAGCATTCATCTTCATGAGCTCTATATGGCAATGGCCGAACTTGGGATCCTGGGAAAACTTATCCAGTTGTCTCACGTGATATTGGAAAATACGCCATTGAATTTGCAACTAGGGAAAAGCTCTTCTGAACTATTCCAATTCCAACCATACACATGGTTTCGGCAAGGAGATGCGCTATCATATGGTTCTTCAATCTCGTTCTGCAGCAAATAGTGCGCGAAACTTGTTGATCGTCAAGTTAAGCAAACAAGGACGAGGATAAGACCATGCTATAGACAAACAATATGAACAATATGTCGACCGGCTATGACAAAACGTGACTGTTGATAGCTACAACTTTCAAGTAGTTAAGGAGTTCATCTGCCTCGGAGTAAACATTTATCCTGCGAATGGCATCTTAGTGGAGATCCGACGAAGAATTACACTAGCCAACCGGTGATGATACGGTTTGGCGCAAAAGAAGAGTTCAAAACTCCTCACACGAAAGACGCTGTATTAAATCCTTATACTTCCAGTCCTGCTTCATGGCACTAAGGTTGGGTGTTAAGCAAAAAGGGAGAGCGGATACTGAGCTAATTCGAAAAAAATTCTCTGACGGATATTGGGTCCTGTGTGTGATGAGGGTGAATGGAGGAGAAGACACAACCGCAAACTCTATGAACTGTATCTCACACACACAGGAATGGTTGCGAGTTGTAATTCACTAGGCCCTGTTTCTCCACGAGCTGTTGGGCCACAAAATTTATTATTTATTTATTTATCAAGATAGGCAATGTGCTAACATTTTTGTTTGATTTTCCAGAAAATCAAAACACATCGACTATATTGGCTCGGCCCTCGGCCACATCGGGCGAATGGACAATAATGATCCAGCCAACACAGTCTTTGAATGCCATCAGCACCCAAGTTCGAGATAAACGAAGATGCTAGAAACCTTGGTCGAAATGACTGGAA
Organism: Dasysyrphus tricinctus; assembly: GCA_963921185.1. Lineage (NCBI taxonomy): Eukaryota > Metazoa > Arthropoda > Insecta > Diptera > Syrphidae > Dasysyrphus > Dasysyrphus tricinctus. Next base: position 8,215,878 of record OY992530.1, read on the forward strand.
GCAAGCGTTCTCGGGATCAAAATTTGTTTTTTTTTTTTTCAGAAAAGTCCTGGAACAAAAAATACTTGTTTTGAAATCCTCTACAAGATCCACCATATTCATCTTTTTTTTTTTTTTTTGTTTTTTCCGTGGTGAGGGCAAAACCTGCATAAGGCTCTATGAGGACCGAAAAGCGCGTGCTCATAGAAGTGTGAGATTCTTACTACACTAAAACCACCTCCACTTCCCGATTGCAACTAAGTTGAAACTTATCTAGCAATTTATTTTTAATGAAGTTAAGTAACGTGTTGCAGGTAACTTCCCGGTGAAGGTTTCTGCTTATTCCGCGATTTTAAAGCGGTTTTGTGTTCACCGCACTAAGTCGGAAGGTTTTGTTCTTCGCAGACGGCGTACTAAATTCGACTCGTCAAGAATGTCAATAATCGTTGGATTAGCGTGATCTTATAGCCGATTTCTATGTTTTCGCGCGAAACTCTTTATTTCGTCTCGAACCGTAGGAATCCCGAGATCCCTGTGAAGATCTTCGTTTCTTATATACCATGGTGCATTTACAAATGACCTAAACAATTTATTTTCAAACGTTTGTAAATTATTTAAATTTGTATCGCAGGTACAACCCCAGAGTTGTATACCGTAAGTCCAGACAGGTTTAAGTACCTGCCCGTATAAAATCAACTTATCATCAATACTAAGCTTGGAATATTTACCGAGCAGCCAGTTCATATCTCTTAATTTACTTTTTAATTCTTCGCATTTCTTTTTCACGTGCGGCTTTCATTTAAATTTGGCGTCTAGAGTCATTCCCAGATATTTTGCCTCATTCGCAAATGGTACATGACCGGCATTAAGAAAGACGGGCAATCTATTTATTTTTTTATACGTAAAGTCCACGTGGACTGACTTTTGTTCATTAAGCGCTATTCGCCATGTTTTTGTCCACTCATTAACATTATTAAGAGCATTTTGTAATTTAATCGTAGCTTCGTTAATCGTTTTGCCTACTGCTAGTATTGCAGTATCATCAGCAAACGTTGCTACGATAGTGTCTTCTGTTTGAGGTATATCACGTGTAAATAGAAGGTAAAGAACTGGACCTAAAACACTACCTTGTGGTACCCCAGCCACTATTTCTTTGAAATTAGAATATTCATTTCCGTGTCTTACACGAAAAAGTCTGTTTTCTAGATATTCGTTAAGAATTTTATAAATTCCTTCAGGCAGAACTTGTCTTAATTTGAATTTGAGGCCTTCGTGCCACACCTTGTCAAATGCTTGCGACACATCCAAAAAGACCGTCGAACATATTTTCTTTTCTTCAAGAGCTCTTGAGTACATCTTGAGTACCTAAAAAAAAAAACAAAAAATTCAGACACCCCTGATGAATACGAAGTGTTATAACTTATGAATGACTCAAATTGCTTTTTTTGGCTTCTCAATTATCAAAAATGTAAGTTTAAATAAAAACTCTATTTTTTGTCCAGAAGAAGCCAATACTTCTTCTATATAAAATACATGAAGTAAAAACTGAATGCTCTCCTATATAATTTGAACCAATCCTCATTAGTGGCCAACTGGCAGTCGTATTTTTCCTCTGCTTAGTCCTTATTCTTCCCGTTTCATCATTTTCCATCCTCCATCCCTAGTTGAAAACATGATTTTAATACAAAATTAATTAAAAAAGTTTTTAAATTTGGTCCCCGTTTTTTTTTTTTGTGTGTAAGTGTAAAAAATTTCCTGGAGCTATAAAATTATACTCCGTTTAGCAAAAATAAAAAAGTGTCAGCGCTGATGGCTATATTGCGTTCAATGAGAGTTTAAGTTCCCAGTTTTGACTCGGTGATAGGGTGGGTTGGATATACAATTGGGGTTTTGTTGGTTGGTCTCTGTAGAACGGAACTACGTTGGTACATGAAGGAAATGAAATTTCCCGCAAATGAAATCCGCATTGATAGGATATTCAATAAAATCAGCAACCATTTTGCAAAAACAGCGCACGATGTTGGGCATTATTTGTGATTCCAAATCGCCTTTTGTTCTCCGATTCAATAATAAAAAGTAAAAATTCAAAAAAAAAAAAAAAGATTTGAAATTATTTTACAATTCGATTCGGATTAATCTTCGGTTGCCTATAAATAATGTATGTTTTCTATACGAATGTATTTCCTACGTTGTTTTACACTTCAGAAGATAGGTACGTATATTTGAATAAATAATTTGTTTGATGATTTAAATGGTTTTTTTTCAGATTCATTTATTTGTCGCTGTGTCGTAAGTATAAATGATTTATTATGACAACTTGATTAATAATCAATTTAAGTTGGCAAATATTTAACTTGATAGATGGTTCGCAAAAAGGGGTTATAATTTTTAAACAAGTTTCGGGAAGGGATGTCCTGGATTAGCAGTGTGGTTGTACAATGTACAAATGGCTTCTGCTACATAGCAATAGATAAAAGTCGGACGACTTTTAAGACGAAATGATTTATGTTTTCGGGGCATGAAAAATTGTTTAAATGACAGCTCTTCAAACCTTACGAAGCATTTTCTTATACCTAAAAATACGACGCGTATAAGAAACGAGCATAGTACCTCGTGGAGCAAAGTTATTGGGCTGCCTCCACCAAGCCTATCGTAGTTCTTTTTGTTTTAATGAAAAAGAAGTATAACAAATGAGAATAGAAACGCCTTTAAATCACTTAAGCTCGCAAAACAAAATATTTTATTTTATAAAGATATTTTATACACCGGCCGTAATCGGGAGCTAAGACCCATTTTGATTTATTATTTTGTTGAAAATTTATCACTTTGTGAGCGTGGAAATTAAATGTAATGACACACATTTTTTTGAAAAGAGAAGCATCTTCAAATGGAGATATTTTTAATACCTTTTCTCTTTAAAACTAAATTAAGTTTATGCACTGCAGTCCGAATCATTACGACTTTCGATTTATATTTTACTTACTTTACTTACTTATCCGGCTTCCATGAAGGAGATATTGCGGTCTTCCATCGGCTGCGGTTCCTCGCACGCTCCCTCCAGTCGTCGAGACCAAGCACTCTTGCGTCTGTGACCACCTGGTCCCTATAGCGGAGGTTCGGTCTTCCTGGTCGCCTCGAACTTGGGGGCTGGGATTCGAAGATTTTCTTGGCTTGAGCGTTGTTGTCCATTCGCTCGATGTGTGTAGTCGACGTGTTTTGGCTCTTTGGACTACATCCACATCTTGGTACAGCTCGTACAGTTCACGATTGAATCTTCTCCTCCAATCGCCCTCTTCGCATATAGGACCAAATATCCGCCGTAGAATTTTTCTCTCGAAAGTGCCCAGTATCAATTCCCCTTTTCTACTTATCGCCCAGCACTCGGCGCGCGCCGTAGAGTAGAACTGGTAAAATTAGCGTTTTGTATAGCGTGCACTTTGTCTTTCGGGAAAGGAGTTTTGAACCCATTTGTTTGGCCAAACCGAAGTAGCAGCGGTTCGCTAGGTTAATTCTTCGTCGGATTTCCACTAAGGTGTCGTTCGTGGAATTGATGTTTGTTCCGAGGTAGGTGAACTCCTTGATTACCTCGAAATTACTGCTACCAACAGTGACGTTTTGTCCTAGGCGATGGACAGATGAGGCTTTGTTTGTTGATAGCATATACTTTTTTTTTTGTCCTCATTCACTTCAAGACCAACGCGCTAAGCCTGTTCATTAATAGCTGTGAATGTTTCAAGTACAGCTCTCTTTGAAGCGGCCGATGATATCGATGTCGTCCGCATAGCCAAACAGTTGAGACTTACTTACTTACTTACTTAAGGTGGTGCTACAGTCCGGGGTGGACCAGGGCCTCAACCAATAAGCTTCTTCCAGCCGGCTCGGTTTCTAGCAAGCTGTCTCCATTTTCGCACGCCAAGTTGGTTGAGGTCCTCTTCCACTTGCGTGCGCCACCTTTTACGCTGTCCACCTCTACTACGCTGTCCCCCGGGTTGGATTCAAAGACTTTCCGGGCCGGAGCATTGGTGTCCATTCGCTCTAGGTGACCCAGCCATCGCAGTCGTTGGCTTTTCACTTTTGTGGCTAGGTCGGTGTCGCTGTACAGCCCGTACAGTTCGTGGTTGTATCTTCTTCTCCATTTCCCATCTATGCGGACGGGACCAAAAATCAGCCGGAGAATTTTCCTCTCAACACAGCCTAACGCGCTCTCATCCACCGTTAACAGTGTCCATGCCTCTGCACCATACATCAGGACCGGGATGATAAGCGTCTTATATTAGACAGTAGTTGCTCGAGTGAGGGCTTTGCTTCTCAATTGCCTTCTTAGCCCAAAGAAACGGCGATTGGAAAGAGTAATTCTTCGTTTGATCTCAGCACTGGTATCGTTCGCTGAGTTTATAGCGGATCCTAGGTAGACAAAGTCTCTGACCACCTCAAAATTATAGCTGTCTATAGTGACGTTATGACCTAGACGTCGGTGTTGGGTGTCCTTTCTTGTTGACAGCATATATTTCATTTTGCTTTCATTCACCGTTAGACCCATCTTCTTGGCTTCCTTCTCAATACTCACAAAAGTACCACTGACATCACGCTTTGTTCGTCCGATTATGTCAATGTCGTCAGCGTAAGCAAGTAATTGGACGGACTTTTGTGATTGTGATAGTGTTGACGTGAGAGTTTTGCACTATTCTTTCAAGAACGATGTTGAAGAAGTCGCATGACAGCGCGTCACCTTGCCTAAAACCTTTTTTGACATCAAAGGTGTCGGTGAGGTCTTTGCCGACCTTGTTGGAGCAGCGTGCATTCTCCACAAACGGACGAGTTTGGTAGGGATGCCAAAACTAGACATTGCTCTTTATAGCTCGTCTCTATAGATGCTGTCATACGCGGCCTTGAAATCGATAAAAAGGTGGTGGGTATCGATTTGAAACTCCTGGGTTTTCTCCAAGATCTGCCATAGTGCGAATATTTGGTCGATGGTGGACTTCCCTGGCCTATAGCCACACTGATATGGACCTATCAGGTTGTTGACGAATTGCTTCAGGCGTTCACAAAGTACGGCAGAGAAGATCTTGTAGGTGCTACTAAGAAGACTAATGCCTCTGTAGTTGGTGCAGTCCAGAGGATCGCCTTTCTTGAGGATCGGGCAAACAATGCTGAGGATCGGGTGTACGGAATTGTTGTCCTACGTCGTCCAAGTTGAATGGTGCAATTTGCATGTTAGCGGATTTCGGTTCGTCATCGCCGGTATACAATTTGGCAAGCAGTTGAGAAGACCTGTTGAAGATAGTGCCTTCCATGTTAGCACCACTCTTGCGCCAATGTTGTTCTTGCGGGACATCCCAACTAACAATTTTCCCTCGGTAAGGTCCAATTTTTGAATTTCATGAAGTTACTAACTCTACAAGTTCTGTATTGAGGTTGTACATGGAAGTTTTAAATCTTCGATGGTGTATTTTTGTCAACAGCTTTTTTGAAACCTATTAAAGCTTTACTTCCAAATTATTTACAAGCTTATATGTGTGCAGCTTCCTTAATATTTAAATAAGGCTTCTTTAAACTCATTTGTAGAAGCACGGGAAATAAAAGCAAAGAAAAAGCTTTTTTTAAGAAGCTCCATCAAGGAGTTTGATGATGCCTGTCCAGAAAAGCCTGAAAAAAGCTGTTATTTTGTTTTGAGAAGCATTTATTTCGAAGTGATGTCAACTAATTTTGATTGTATAAGTCCTCTGAATGCAAACTCGATACAACCATGTTTTGATTATTTATCAGATGCATATGCAGGAAGCATTCTTTTCGACAAGTAGGTTTTATAGAAGTGATGTTACTAAAATTTGTTTGTTTAGGTCCTGTGAACACAAGCTCGATACAAACATAATTTTGTATACTGTCAGGTACATTCAGAACGAAGCATAATTTTCGATTTGGTGGTCTCAGCGAAGTGCACAATCGTTGTGTGTCAAAACAAGTTGAAATAGCATCAAAAAAATGTACTTTATGCTATATATCCACTTAAGATGAGTCAATGATTAAAATATTGTTCATCTGTAATTGTATTAAATTTTTTGGAATCATAGGTTACATTTTTGAATTACTTGAAATTATTACCTCTACAGGGTCTGTATTAAGGTTGTACATCGAAGTTTCGAATCTTTGAGGCTGTATTTTTGTCAACAGCTTCATGGAAACCTACTAGAGGTGTACTTCCAAATTATTAACAAGCTTATAGGTGTGCAGCTTCATTAATATTTCGCCAATAAGGCGAAATAAAAGCAAGAAAAAGCTTTCTTTAAGAAGCTCCATCAAAGAGTTTGTTGAAGCCTGCACCTAAAACAAGCTGTTATTTTTGTTTGAGAAGCATTTATTTCGATGAGATGGTTTCAGCGAAATGATGTCAACTTATTTTGTTTCTATTAATCCTGTGAACAAAAGTCCGATACAAGCATAATTGGTTTGTTCTGAGAGACGCATGCGCAGGAGGCAATGATTTCGATTAGTTTGTCTTAGCGGAGTTATTTCAAAGTGAATCATGAAAGCTGAGATACATCTGATGTTACCATTATATCTTTTCTATAGTTCATCCGTTAAGAATTTCCACATTATTAATTACGAATATTTTGGTAATTTATCCTGAATATTATTTAAAAAAAGAAAGATTTGTAGCTTTGTCCAATGGAAGAAAATATTTTCAATATTATACGATAATTGACAAAGTAAAAAAGCTCAGATTATAAATTATAGCTTATATATCGATACCTTCCCGTAAGAATGTATTAAGCGACATTTGAAAAATTTTAAAGGCATCGATAAAAACCTCTGGTCCAGTTATTTATTTATGTATTTAAGAAAATAAAAAGATTTGGAACGGGATTTTCAACTCAAAATGCTTCTAAAAATCTGTTTATTACAACAAAATACCCAAATAAATAACTGAATAAGAGGTATTTTAAAAATTTAATTTAAAATTTTGAAAATGTCGCTTAATACATTCTTACGGGAAGGTATCGATATGTATATATGAAGTTGTAATTTTGACCAAACCAAACACTCAATGATCTCTTTTTATGAAATATTATGGGTTTTCATGCAACAGCGTAAAGTCGTCGTAAAACTTGTAAAGTTTAAAAATTTAAGCTATCAAAGCACTATACGAAATAGACGAACAATTATTGTCAAACTTATATTATGTCGTGAATGTCAACAGTTGAAAAAATAACTATGGCCATTTTAATGGCAAAATAACAATTACATTATGTTCTTGAAGGTTATAATGGATAGGACTCATTGTATGGAGAGTTAAATTTTGTTAACAGATACGAGTATTTCAATTCGTTGTTTCTCAAATCTAAACATTTGTTATGAATGTTATTTGATAAGGCAAACATTATACTTTCACTTTCATGTCTAGGAAATTAAATTTTCTATGAATTCTCTCATGTTCTCACTAATGAGAAATTAGGGAAAAGAATTTATATAATATATTTTAAGACAATTTCCAAACATAAACAAAAGTAACAAATCACTTCAAAAAAATGAGAATGGTCACCTTATGTTAAATCTTGTTCATTAATCATGAGCAGGGCCAGGATTTCCATGCAAATGCATATTTTTTTTAGACAACCTTAGAAGGAAATGAATGAGATAGTTTTCCGAATTGAGAAATTTGCTTTAAAATGGCATTCAATCGTTAGTGCATATTTTTGCATATTTTGGTATAAATGCATATTTTGGCGTATTGAGCATATTTTAACAATAAATGCATATTTTTAGTGCATATTTTAGAAAAAACAAGCTTTAAACACTTCAATTTCATTATTTTACCGAAATGCAAACGACCCTTTAAAATTCTACTAATTGGCTTTCATAAGTTCAAGCCAATGGTTTCTAAGTGAGACTATAGTAAAATTACAGGGGCGGAACTCGCTTAAAAACAAATAGATTTAATGAACGAAGCAGTTTCGAAAATGAATGCAGTAGAGTCTCCAATGGGTCAATCTAGACTAGCACTAGAAAATGTTCTTAAGAAAAACGAAGGACCATGTTATCCTTAAATGAAAATCAAGAACAGTCCTTCGATATTCAATTAACAATACATGAGATTGTATCATTAATACATGCTCCATTAACGTCTGTTGACGTGGAGAGGTCATTTTCCATGTACAAAAGTTTCTTGAGACCAAATCGCCAAGGTTTCAGTTTTGAAAACTTCAGAACAGAATTCATGATTCATGCTAACAAAACCTACTTACGAAACTAGTCTACATAATTATTTCAAGATTTTTTTTTTTTTTTGTTAAACCTACCTGAATTCTATGTTATTTTTTGTTAATTTTATTTACTTATTGCTGTGAAAAATGTTTGTGAATTAAAGATTGATTTTTTATTTAATTTAAATGTGTTTTCATTTACTTTTTGAGTATTTTTGCAGCATATTTTGCATTTTTAAAGGCATATTTTGGATTTTTTAGGGCATATTTAGACATTTTAAGTGCATATTATAGGCGCATATTTTATATTTTTTAGTGCATGAAAATCCAGGCCCTGATCATGAGGAAGTCACAACGAAGTTCTTGGGAAGCTAATTTCGGTTTCAACTGGTTCCGATTTGATGTCCTCTTAATACATAACACTATAGCACGATGCGTAAGGTACATGACTCCCAATCAGCATATCCATGGTTCAAATCCCAGAAAATCCAGCAAGTAAGTAAGAAGTTTTTTCATCACATAAATATAATTGTAAACTAAGTTTCAGATAAAACGCTAGCTTTGGACAAAAAATAATAGAAAAACAGATAGCTAAATAAAAAATAAAAATAAATTTTTGATTTTATTTGCATAAGGCTTTCCCAAACCTTTTATAAAGTTCCGTGAGTGTTTAAAGATGTGTCAATTGCGGGCTGCATCTGCTTTCACAAAACTTCTTGATGCAAATAATAGCCTGTACTAAGAACTTGGCTGACTTGCGAAGAGAGTACCGCATTGCACATAAGATGGTCTACCGCTGTGTGAGACGTGACAAGAGGGTGAAGTTGGATGGACTCGCAGATAATGCGGAAAGCGCTGCCAGAAGAGGAGATATCCGGGAATTGTACCAAATAGCCAAAGATGTTATCGGGAAAAAAAGCAACACCAATCATCCTGTAATGGATGTGGATGGCACACTTTTGGTATCAATTGAGGATCAGCTTCGTAGATGGAAGGACAATTTTTGTGCCCTGCTAAATGAGGATTCAGTTGAGCAGAGTGCTGAAGTGCCCCAACTAAACGAGATGCGCAGGTCCTATAGGGGTATTGACATTGAACCCCCGTCAGAATCGGAAATTCGTACATCAATAAATCTCCTCAAAAACAACAAGGCAGCTGGACTGGACGGAGTACCAGCTGAATTCCTGAAAGCCGATCCCATAGCAGCGGCTAGTATTTTACATCCGCTGATACAAAACATTTGGGAAAACGAAAGCTATCCCAGGGACTGGTAGGATGGTGTGATTGTTAAGTTGCCAAAGAAAGGTGACTTAAAGAATTGCAACAATTGGCGTGGTATCACCGTTTTGTCCGTTTTCCCAAAACTAATGGCAACAATCATACTCGAGCGAATAAAGGAAAGAATCGAGTCTACACGAGTCTACAAGAGGCATCAAGCTGGCTTCCGCAGTGGTCGATCGTGTGTCGACCATATCAACACCCTGCGTATGGTCCTCGAGCAGTCGATGGAATATCAATCACCGCTTTACCTCATGTTCGTGGATTTTGAAAAGGCCTTTGATCGAGTTAACCGAGAATGTATATGGAGATCGTTGCTTGGTAGAGGAATTCCACCAAAAATTGTTGCCATTATTAAAGAGTCCTACAACAACGCGAGGTGTTTTGTTTTGCACAATGGGCAGCTATCCGACTCCTTCGTAGTGCAACAGGGTGTGAGACAAGGGGATGTTCTATCGCCAATTCTCTTCCTGCTGGCGATGGACGACGTATTGACGGCCAGTGTTGGTACAGCTGAGCGACAGGGCATTCAATGGAGACCGTTCGAAAGGCTCAGTCATTTAGACTATGCCGATGACATATGTCTACTGGCAAATAACATCAGTGGGCTGAACGGGATGTGCCAAACACTGCAAGTGAAGGGAGAGTCGAGTGGTCTAAGAATTAACAGCAAAAAGACAAAAATAATGCTCACAGGCCGCTCCACACAGCAGCGTATTATTTTACAGGAGACGCCAGTTGAAGTAGTGGAACAATTTAACTACCTTGGCAGTATTGTTTCTGCAAACGGTGGTACGGATCTGGACGTTAAAAGTAGAATAAATAAAGCTCGTGCTGCCTTCGGTACTCTGTCCCCAATTTGGAAATCCAGTCAAATCTCCTTACGCACTAAGTTGAGATCCTTCGAATCCAATGTCAAATCCGTGCTGTTATATGCTTGTGAAACCTGGAAAGTCACGTCTACCATTTCGAAGAAATTGCAGGCTTTTGTGAATCGCTGTCTTCGCCACATCCTAAAGATTCGCTGGCCACAAATAATATCAAATGAGGAATTGTGGCGCAGGACAAGTCAAGAGCGGCTGGACGTCGACATAAGAAAGCGTAAATGGCGTTGGATTGGTCACACACTGAGGAAACCAAACGATGAAATTGCAAAGCAGTCCTTTGAATGGAATCCTCAGGGTGCACGGCGGGTTGGAAGACCAAGAACAACATGGAAATCAACTGTCTTAGCGGAAGCAGAATCCCAGAGAAAGACGTGGCCACAGCTTAAGTACCTTGCAGCAGACCGTGAAGGATGGAGACGTTTTGTTGACGCCCTATGCCCCAGCCGGGGTTACAGGACACGATGATGACTAAAAACTTGTATATTACTTTTCTGGGAAAGTAAAAGCCTGCCGCATTTGTAATGTTTGAATATTTTTGTTTGTATAAGGCTTTCTAGAAATATATTTGTTATCTCCAACCAACCTGTATGTGACTGTTTAAAATCCTTTTAAGCTTCTCAAGTGGGCCAAATCCACTTTTCTAAGGACTTATAGAAGCAAATTTGCTGCATAGAAAAAAGCCTCGATAGACCCTAACAGAAGATAAATTGTTAGTTGGGATAGGATGGCCTTTTTTGTATATTGGGCATATGGAGCTATTTGATCAGTCGTCGGGCATACTTTTCTCCTCCCACGCTTGGTTGATGAGCTGGTGCATAAGGACATCTCCTCCATACTTGAAGAGTTCCACAGGTTGGCCAACCAAGTCGGCGGATTTGTTGTTCTCAAGCTTGTGGATGGCTTTCTTAACCTCTTCAGTACTGGGCGATGGGACTGGATCTTCATCGACTGGTCCCACGCTTCTTTGTTCCCCTGTCACCTCCTCTACCTATTGCCCATTAAGCAGTTGCTGGAAATGCTACTTGAATACGTCTACAATTCTCTGTGCTTCGGTGACTAGGTTATTCCCTTCGCTGTTCTGAGGAGCTTGCGTGCCACTCCTATAACCCAGATGCCAGTTGCTTGGCTGTTTTGTAGAACCGGCGGCGGGTGTTGGTAGCGGTGCTAGACTCTTCGAGATACTTGAGCTGAGAGGCTGCGGATGCTCTTTTCTTTCTGCGCAGGGTTTTTTTCTCTTTCTTTTTCTTTTAACGTACTCCTGTCTTGCTGCTCTTGTTTTCCGTTGCAGCATTTGCAATCGTACATTTTCCATCTCCTCCTTTAATACCGCGCACTACCACGGGTTCTTTTTCTGGGTGGTTGATAGCCTATGGTGGTCTCGGCTGTATCCTTAATGAAGTCGCAATACTGGTTCCACTGGTTGTTGACGCTTGAGGCTGGGGGTAAGGTAGAGAGTTTCCCGGCCAAATGATCACTGTAGTCTCTAGCTTTCTCAGATGTGCTAAGGCATGCAATGTTGAATTTCTTCCTTTGGGCGGTCTTCGTTTTCTTTTCGTTGGACAGTCGGGCTCTGAACTTTGTCACAACAAGAAAGTGATCAGATTCCACGTTTGCACCTCGGAATTCGGAAAGCTCGCACATCCAAGTTGTTCGATGCGTACCTTATGATTGATTTGGTTGGCGGTTCGACCATCTGAAGATCGCCAGGTTGCTGTGTGTATCCTTCGCTTGGGGAACCTAGTGCTACTTATCACCGTATTACGGGCTGCAGCAAATTCGATTAGTCGGAAGCCGTTATCTGTTGTCGTTTCGTGGAGGCTGTGCTTTCCAACTAATCCGCCAAAGATGTTTTCCTTTCCGACTTTAGCATTGAAGCCTCCTAGTAGGCTTCGTCCAGGAGATCGTAAACCTCCTCCTTGTTAGACTCCTCAGCTTCTTCATTAGGGGCGTGTGCACATATTAGGCTGATGTTTTGGAACGTAGCTTTGAGGCGGATCACAGCCAGGCGATCGCTAATCGGCTTAAAATCGATGACTTTCGATCTGAGTCGATTTCCCACAACGAAACCGCATCCTAGCATGTACAGTCTTTGATGAAAGCTGTTATAAATGTCGCAATTTTTCTTTTCATTATTCCTGATCCTATCCATGCGTATCTACTGGACCACGGTATAATATCACCCTTGTACCACGAGAGGACAGATTCAAGTTTTTCAGTAGCACCTGGCGTATTTGCGGGGGATCGTTATCCGAGGATTCCGCGTCTCTCTCATAACAATTGTTTTTTTTTTTTTCTGTGGTCGGGTCGTTAGCCCAACGCACTGAGCTCCAATCTGTAGAGCCATGGGTTTAATGTTGCAATCCTTTCCTTGATCAACTTTCGCACTTACAAGTTTAGCAAGTCATGGCATAAAGCCAAGACCAGCATCCAGCGGCTACCAACTTGGAGGTATTATAAGCACTTGATGTGCAGGAAAATATACAGCTCAAGTTCCCCACTTCCTACAAAATCCAAACACCTACAACACTGCAATCCTTCTTTTTTTTTGGAAAAATTTTGCACACAAAACTTAATTTACATAAATTCACTTTGGGTTGTTAAAAAATTGACATTTTAAAATATGAGTATACCGTACCAGCATTATGAAATCATAATTCAAATTAAAATGACTTTAAATTTCCACCGAACCTTCTCATCTATATGCAAATTTATCAATGTTAATTCCCAACGCACGGTTGCCTTTCACAAAATTGTGTGTGGTAAGTAAAAATTTAACAATCAAACACCACAGTACTCGCATATACACCAAGAATAAACATCACGAGATTCAAAATCCAAAATTATATTTCATATTTTATAAACTTTGTATACGAAAACGCAAACACAACGAAATTATTGTTGTGCTGTTGATGGTCGTCGTAAAATATAAAACAAAAGCCTAATGACGTTTTGTTTAACTATAATAATTCTAAATAAGTGGTGTTGAATTTTGGCCGGAGTTGGGGCCCTGGAAATATAATCAAGCCGGGAGTATATTCTAATTTATTAAACAATGTTTATACGGGATGTGTGCACAGTGTGTAGTGTACGGTGATATATTCACTATAAGTTGATGTTGGCTGTGAACCTATAGCCTAGCCATTGACTGCATTTGTGTCATATGTACAGAAAAAGTTAATCTCATTTTGTTAAAGTGACGAATTTAGCGAGTTGATGAATTATAAATAGGCTTTGGTCTAATCAATAAAGTTGGGTGATCTGTAATGAGATGCGGTTTATAAAAATGTGGAATAGGTACCTATATGTTCATTATGTAGGAGCCTACATATCGGGTGAAATAATTTGGTTAAAGTTTAAAATTATGCATTTTCCTCGGTGCAGGGAAATAACTCCACCAGAAGTACCTTCACTCACATGGGAAATAATTTCACTTTTTTGATTTGAAGTTTATTCCCATTGGATATGTGAAGCATCCTAACTTTTTTTTGGAAAACTCTTTCACATGTAGATTATGCTCAGCTTATATCAACAGTTTTCTTAGACAGAAGTAAATGTACAACTCACGGAACTTCATTGTTCCACGCTAAGTAAATGTTCAGTTGCCAGACAGGCAGCTATGCCAACAATTATCTTGGTTGTTTTCACATCTCAAGTTGATTCCCTATTTTTTGAAAAAAATTTGTTTTTCTATTTAATTTTTTTTTTCGTTTCTTTTATTTTTAAAGGCTCCTCCAAACCAACGCGAGATCATAGCGAATGTTTTGCGTCGGTTTGGGAGAGCGGTAAAATTATAATAACTGTGTCCATTGCTTAGAAATATGCATTTTGTAACACGTCAAAAACGGTGGGAATTGCAATTTTTCAAAGCGGATAGAGCTTAAAATTAAACCATTTCTCTCTAATTAAAAATAAAATTCAGCATTTAAATAAGCCAATGTTTGGCCAAAAATGCGATTTTTGTTCCAAAAATATTAAAAATATGTTTTTGAAAATTTTTATTTGGCCCTGCGAAAAATTCACAATTTCAGTGTCAGTCCGGTACTTGAGCAAAGAAACTTTTCTGACTTCGAAGCCTGTAAGTAGTTAAGTTCTGATTAAGCAGGTTTCTACTTCTAAGAAAAACAATTTTTAAGACTTTATAAAAATAAAATGTGTTAATTGGAAGATTCTTTGAACTAAAGAAAAGTTCATAACTACACTGAACCAAAAAGGTACGTGGAATCAAACAATCTATTCATTGGGACAATGTACCATACATTATTATTTGTCCAATGAACACGATAATAACGATAATGAATGGCCGTTTATTAAAATCAAACAACGTTCATTGATTCAATGAACGTACATTAATTTGTTCGTAAAAATCTTTCCGAATTATCTCCGAAGGATTTTTATGAACGATTCATTAAAACAACGAATGTGTTCACTAAAACAACGAACCTGTTAATTAAAAAATAATGAACGCGTTCATTGAATCAATGAACGCATTTATTAAAAACCAACAAAATCGGAGTTATTTCCGAATGATATTTATGAACAGTTTATTAAAAAATAATAAACGTTTATTAATTTTTAATAAACCGTTTATCAATTTTTAATAAACCGTGTATTAATTTTTAATGAACTGTTAATTAATTTTTAATAAACCGTTTATTAATTTTTAATAAACCGTTTATTAATTTTTAATAAACCGTTTATTAATTTTTAATGAACTGTTAATTAATTTTTAATAAACCATTTATTAATTTTTAATGAACTGTTAATTAATTTTTAATAAACCGTTTATTAATTTTTAATAAACCGTTTATTAATTTTTAATAAACCGTTTATTAATTTTTAATAAACCGTTTATTAATTTTTAATAAACCGTTTATTAATTTTTAATAAACCGTTTATTAATTTTTAATAAACCGTTTATTAATTTTTAATAAACCGTTTATTAATTTTTAATAAACCGTTGATTAATTTTTAATAAACCGTTCATTAATTTTTAATAAACCGTTTATTAATTTTTAATAAACGTGTTTATTGAACCAATGAATGCGTTTATTAAAAAATAATAAACGCATTCATTGATTCAATGAACGCGTTCATTATTTTTTAATAAACACGTTCATTGAATCAATGAATGCGTTTATTATTTTTTTATAAACGCGTTCATTGATTCAATGAACTCGTTCATTAAAAATAATAAACGGGTTAGTAGAAAAAATGACCAGCACTTATTAATTTTATGAATACGTTTATTAGAATTAATAAACGCGTTCATTAAATTAATAAATGCTGTTTTCAATAAATTAAAAAAGCTAAATTTCTTACAGTCTTATTCCTTTGTCAACGAATTTTTAATTTCCTATCAAGAAATTAAAAAATCATTTAACAAAAACAAGAAGACAAGGAAATTTAGCCATCTAAATTTATTAGGTCATGTTGCTCGAACTCTGTCAAAATACAAAAGAAGGAAAAATTAGTGTGAATCTTCTTTTTCATTTCATACAAACCCGATAACAATAGCTCCGTTCTTTCATCTCTTATCTTCTCTTATCTTCTCTTTTCTGAAATCTTAAAGGGTTAAATGAAACAGATGTTTACATTTATTTTACTCTTTATTTGTTCAGATAAGCCAAATGAATGGCAGGAAAAATATACATAGTTACAGTGTTAAAGTTGAGTGAAATATATTACAAAAAGTGAAATTATAGGATCTCATTCAGCAAAACATGAGTCCGTGTACAAACTTTCTTTCTATTACTTTGAAAAAATTGCGTTTCAATGAAACCCCAAAATGAGGAACATGCAGTTGGATACTCGAGATTAAACAAATAAAAAATTTTAAAGCAGATATCCACTGCTCGGATAAAACTGTTAAATTTAAATTAAACTCCATCAAAATACAGGAAAATATTAGTAAATTTAAGGATTGAGTCACCGTGAACAGTGATGAATGGTTGGACATTCTCACCCATTTTGTTGAGGAAATCGATGTGGTCCTCAATGGACTGAATTGTACTCGCTATCCAAATAAAAGCGTTCTGCGAGTCCTTGATCGTATACCTGGTAACATGTTTCCGACCCTCTTTGTCCCTTTTGAATGCTTTTTGGAAAGGTACAAAATATCCATGAAGAGCCCAAAGCAATGCCGCATCTTTACAATCTGAAAAAAAGCCAAGCACAACAAAAAATTACCGAATTAGTAAGCTTTAAATGTGAAATTTTAAAAACAACTTTATATTAAATACATATATAATAAAAAATCAAAATGTTTATCGATATGATTCTAGACAGTGATCCCAGTTTCATTCTTCGGTATATGAGACCCTCAATAATTAAAAAAATAACAAAAATCAAGATCCTATTCAAATGTTGGTAACCCTCTACCGGAAATGTTGTAGTCAAAAGAGAAAAAGAAATTTAAAAAAATCTTAAATAGTTACTTTTGATTGTTTTAAGAAAGATTATGAAAAAAAAGACTGAAGAGGTTAATATGTTCAAATGAAATTTTTACTTGACCTCGGTTGCGGTAGAGGGTTAATGTAAAAAAAGCAAAAAGTTTTCAGAATGTTAATGAAAATGATTCTAGACAGTGATCCTAGTTTCATTCTTCGGTATATGAGACCCTCAATAATTACAAAAATAACACAAATCAAGATCCTATTCAAATGTTGGTAGCCCTCTACCGGAAATGTTGTTGTCAAAAGAGAAAAAGAAATTTAAAAAAATCTTAAATAGTTACTGTTGATTGTTTTAAGAAAGATTATGAAAAAAAAGACTAAAGAAGTTAATATGTTCAAATGAAATTTTTACTTGACCTCGGTTGCGGTAGAGGGTTAATGTAAAAAAAGCAAAAAGTTTTCAGAATGTTAATGAAAATGATTCTAGACAGTGATCCTAGTTTCATTCTTCGGTATATGACACCCTCAATAGTTAAAAAAAATAACAAAAATCAAGATCCTATTCAAATGTTGGTAACCCTCTACCAGAAATGTTGTAGTCAAAAGAGAAAAAGAAATTTAAAAAAATCTTAAAATAGTTACTTTTGATTGTTTTGAGATATTATGAAAAAAAAGTCTTAAGAAGTTAATATGTTGAAATGTAATTTTTACTTGTTTCATTCTTCGGTATATGACACCCTCAATAATTAAAAAAATAACAAAAATCAAGATCCTTTTCAAATGTTGGTAACCCTCTACCGGAAATGTTGTAGTCAAAAGAGAAAAAGAAATTTAAAAAAATCTTAAATAGTTACTTTTGATTGTTTTAAGAAAGATTATGAAAAAAAAGACTGAAGAAGTTAATATGTTCAAATGAAATTTTTACTTGACCTCGGTTGCGGTAGAGGGTTAATGTAAAAAAAGCAAAAAGTTTTCAGAATGTTAATGAAAATGATTCTAGACAGTGATCCTAGTTTCATTCTTCGGTATATGAGACCCTCAATAATTACAAAAATAACACAAATCAAGATCCTATTCAAATGTTGGTAACCCTCTACCGGAAATGTTGTTGTCAAAAGAGAAAAAGAAATTTAAAAAAATCTTAAATAGTTACTGTTGATTGTTTTAAGAAAGATTATGAAAAAAAAGACTAAAAGAAGTTAATATGTTCAAATGAAATTTTTACTTGACCTCGGTTGCGGTAGAGGGTTAATGTAAAAAAAGCAAAAAGTTTTCAGAATGTTAATGAAAATGATTCTAGACAGTGATCCTAGTTTCATTCTTCGGTATATGACACCCTCAATAGTTAAAAAAAATAACAAAAATCAAGATCCTATTCAAATGTTGGTAACCCTCTACCAGAAATGTTGTAGTCAAAAGAGAAAAAGAAATTTAAAAAAATCTTAAAATAGTTTCTTTTGATTGTTTTGAGATATTATGAAAAAAAAAAGTCTTAAGAAGTTAATATGTTGAAATGTAATTTTTACTTGACCTCGGTTGCGGTAGAGGGTTAATGTAAAAAAAGCAAAAAGTTTTCAGAATGTTAATGAAAATGATTCTAGACAGTGATCCTAGTTTCATTCTTCGGTATATGACACCCTCAATAGTTAAAAAAAATAACAAAAATCAAGATCCTATTCAAATGTTGGTAACCCTCTACCAGAAATGTTGTAGTCAAAAGAGAAAAAGAAATTTAAAAAAATCTTAAAATAGTTACTTTTGATTGTTTTGAGATATTATGAAAAAAAAAGTCTTAAGAAGTTAATATGTTGAAATGTAATTTTTACTTGACCTCGGTTGCGGTAGAGGGTTAATGTAAAAAAAGCAAAAAGTTTTCAAAATGTTAATGAAAATGATTCTAGACAGTGATCCTAGTTTCATTCTTCGGTATATGAGACCCTCAATAATTAAAAAAATAACACAAATCAAGATCCTATTCAAATGTTGGTAACCCTCTACCGGAAATGTTGTTGTCAAAAGAGAAAAAGAAATTTAAAAAAATCTTAAATAGTTACTGTTGATTGTTTTAAGAAAGATTATGAAAAAAAAGACTAAAGAAGTTAATATGTTCAAATGAAATTTTTACTTGACCTCGGTTGCGGTAGAGGGTTAATGTAAAAAAAGCAAAAAGTTTTCAGAATGTTAATGAAAATGATTCTAGACAGTGATCCTAGTTTCATTCTTCGGTATATGACACCCTCAATAGTTAAAAAAAATAACAAAAATCAAGATCCTATTCAAATGTTGGTAACCCTCTACCAGAAATGTTGTAGTCAAAAGAGAAAAAGAAATTTAAAAAAATCTTAAAATAGTTACTTTTGATTGTTTTGAGATATTATGAAAAAAAAGTCTTAAGAAGTTAATATGTTGAAATGTAATTTTTACTTGTTTCATTCTTCGGTATATGACACCCTCAATAATTAAAAAAATAACAAAAATCAAGATCCTTTTCAAATGTTGGTAACCCTCTACCGGAAATGTTGTAGTCAAAAGAGAAAAAGAAATTTAAAAAAATCTTAAATAGTTACTTTTGATTGTTTTAAGAAAGATTATGGAAAAAAAGACTGAAGAAGTTAATATGTTCAAATGAAATTTTTACTTGACCTCGGTTGCGGTAGAGGGTTAATGTAAAAAAAGCAAAAAGTTTTCAGAATGTTAATGAAAATGATTCTAGACAGTGATCCTAGTTTCATTCTTCGGTATATGAGACCCTCAATAATTACAAAAATAACACAAATCAAGATCCTATTCAAATGTTGGTAACCCTCTACCGGAAATGTTGTTGTCAAAAGAGAAAAAGAAATTTAAAAAAATCTTAAATAGTTACTGTTGATTGTTTTAAGAAAGATTATGAAAAAAAAGACTAAAAGAAGTTAATATGTTCAAATGAAATTTTTACTTGACCTCGGTTGCGGTAGAGGGTTAATGTAAAAAAAGCAAAAAGTTTTCAGAATGTTAATGAAAATGATTCTAGACAGTGATCCTAGTTTCATTCTTCGGTATATGACACCCTCAATAGTTAAAAAAAATAACAAAAATCAAGATCCTATTCAAATGTTGGTAACCCTCTACCAGAAATGTTGTAGTCAAAAGAGAAAAAGAAATTTAAAAAAATCTTAAAATAGTTACTTTTGATTGTTTTGAGATATTATGAAAAAAAAAGTCTTAAGAAGTTAATATGTTGAAATGTAATTTTTACTTGACCTCGGTTGCGGTAGAGGGTTAATGTAAAAAAAGCAAAAAGTTTTCAAAATGTTAATGAAAATGATTCTAGACAGTGATCCTAGTTTCATTCTCCGGTATATGACACCCTCAATAGTTAAAAAAAAATAACAAAAATCAAGATCCTATTCAAATGTTGGTATCCCTCTACCGGAAATGTTGTAGTCAAAAGAGAAAAAGAAATTTAAAAAAATCTTAAAATAGTTACTTTTGATTGTTTTAAGAAAGATTATGAAAAAAAAGACTAAAGAAGTTAATATGTTCAAATGAAATTTTTACTTGACCTCGGTTGCGGTAGAGGGTTAATGTAAAAAAAGCAAAAAGTTTTCAGAATGTTAATGAAAATGATTCTAGACAGTGATCCTAGTTTCATTCTTCGGTATATGACACCCTCAATAGTTAAAAAAAATAACAAAAATCAAGATCCTATTCAAATGTTGGTAACCCTCTACCAGAAATGTTGTAGTCAAAAGAGAAAAAGAAATTTAAAAAAATCTTAAAATAGTTACTTTTGATTGTTTTGAGATATTATGAAAAAAAAAGTCTTAAGAAGTTAATATGTTGAAATGTAATTTTTACTTGACCTCGGTTGCGGTAGAGGGTTAATGTAAAAAAAGCAAAAAGTTTTCAAAATGTTAATGAAAATAATTCTAGACAGTGATCCTAGTTTCATTCTTCGGTATATGACACCCTCAATAATTAAAAAAATAACAAAAATCAAGATCCTATTCAAATGTTGGTAACCCTCTACCGGAAATGTTGTAGTCAAAAGAGAAAAAGAAATTTAAAAAAATCTTAAATAGTTACTTTTGATTGTTTTAAGAAAGATTATGAAAAAAAAGACTGAAGAGGTTAATATGTTCAAATGAAATTTTTACTTGACCTCGGTTGCGGTAGAGGGTTAATGTAAAAAAAGCAAAAAGTTTTCAGAATGTTAATGAAAATGATTCTAGACAGTGATCCTAGTTTCATTCTTCGGTATATGAGACCCTCAATAATTACAAAAATAACACAAATCAAGATCCTATTCAAATGTTGGTAGCCCTCTACCGGAAATGTTGTTGTCAAAAGAGAAAAAGAAATTTAAAAAAATCTTAAATAGTTACTGTTGATTGTTTTAAGAAAGATTATGAAAAAAAAGACTAAAGAAGTTAATATGTTCAAATGAAATTTTTACTTGACCTCGGTTGCGGTAGAGGGTTAATGTAAAAAAAGCAAAAAGTTTTCAGAATGTTAATGAAAATGATTCTAGACAGTGATCCTAGTTTCATTCTTCGGTATATGACACCCTCAATAGTTAAAAAAAATAACAAAAATCAAGATCCTATTCAAATGTTGATAACCCTCTACCGGAAATGTTGTAGTCAAAAGAGAAAAAGAAATTTCAAAAAATCTTAAAATAGTTACTTTTGATTGTTTTGAGATATTATGAAAAAAAAAGTCTTAAGAAGTTAATATGTTGAAATGTAATTTTTACTTGACCTCGGTTGCGGTAGAGGGTTAATGTAAAAAAAGCAAAAAGTTTTCAGAATGTTAATGAAAATGATTCTAGACAGTGATCCTAGTTTCATTCTTCGGTATATGACACCCTCAATAGTTAAAAAAAATAACAAAAATCAAGATCCTATTCAAATGTTGGTAACCCTCTACCAGAAATGTTGTAGTCAAAAGAGAAAAAGAAATTTAAAAAAATCTTAAAATAGTTACTTTTGATTGTTTTGAGATATTATGAAAAAAAAAGTCTTAAGAAGTTAATATGTTGAAATGTAATTTTTACTTGACCTCGGTTGCGGTAGAGGGTTAATGTAAAAAAAGCAAAAAGTTTTCAAAATGTTAATGAAAATGATTCTAGACAGTGATCCTAGTTTCATTCTTCGGTATATGAGACCCTCAATAATTAAAAAAATAACACAAATCAAGATCCTATTCAAATGTTGGTAACCCTCTACCGGAAATGTTGTTGTCAAAAGATAAAAAGAAATTTAAAAAAATCTTAAATAGTTACTGTTGATTGTTTTAAGAAAGATTATGAAAAAAAAGACTAAAGAAGTTAATATGTTCAAATGAAATTTTTACTTGACCTCGGTTGCGGTAGAGGGTTAATGTAAAAAAAGCAAAAAGTTTTCAGAATGTTAATGAAAATGATTCTAGACAGTGATCCTAGTTTCATTCTTCGGTATATGACACCCTCAATAGTTAAAAAAAATAACAAAAATCAAGATCCTATTCAAATGTTGGTAACCCTCTACCAGAAATGTTGTAGTCAAAAGAGAAAAAGAAATTTAAAAAAATCTTAAAATAGTTACTTTTGATTGTTTTGAGATATTATGAAAAAAAAAGTCTTAAGAAGTTAATATGTTGAAATGTAATTTTTACTTGACCTCGGTTGCGGTAGAGGGTTAATGTAAAAAAAGCAAAAAGTTTTCAAAATGTTAATGAAAATGATTCTAGACAGTGATCCTAGTTTCATTCTCCGGTATATGACACCCTCAATAGTTAAAAAAAAATAACAAAAATCAAGATCCTATTCAAATGTTGGTATCCCTCTACCGGAAATGTTGTAGTCAAAAGAGAAAAAGAAATTTAAAAAAATCTTAAAATAGTTACTTTTGATTGTTTTAAGAAAGATTATGAAAAAAAAGACTAAAGAAGTTAATATGTTCAAATGAAATTTTTACTTGACCTCGGTTGCGGTAGAGGGTTAATGTAAAAAAAGCAAAAAGTTTTCAGAATGTTAATGAAAATGATTCTAGACAGTGATCCTAGTTTCATTCTTCGGTATATGACACCCTCAATAGTTAAAAAAAATAACAAAAATCAAGATCCTATTCAAATGTTGGTAACCCTCTACCAGAAATGTTGTAGTCAAAAGAGAAAAAGAAATTTAAAAAAATCTTAAAATAGTTACTTTTGATTGTTTTGAGATATTATGAAAAAAAAAGTCTTAAGAAGTTAATATGTTGAAATGTAATTTTTACTTGACCTCGGTTGCGGTAGAGGGTTAATGTAAAAAAAGCAAAAAGTTTTCAGAATGTTAATGAAAATGATTCTAGACAGTGATCCTAGTTTCATTCTTCGGTATATGAGACCCTCAATAATTACAAAAATAACACAAATCAAGATCCTATTCAAATGTTGGTAACCCTCTACCGGAAATGTTGTTGTCAAAAGAGAAAAAGAAATTTAAAAAAATCTTAAATAGTTACTGTTGATTGTTTTAAGAAAGATTATGAAAAAAAAGACTAAAGAAGTTAATATGTTCAAATGAAATTTTTACTTGACCTCGGTTGCGGTAGAGGGTTAATGTAAAAAAAGCAAAAAGTTTTCAGAATGTTAATGAAAATGATTCTAGACAGTGATCCTAGTTTCATTCTTCGGTATATGACACCCTCAATAGTTAAAAAAAATAACAAAAATCAAGATCCTATTCAAATGTTGATAACCCTCTACCGGAAATGTTGTAGTCAAAAGAGAAAAAGAAATTTCAAAAAATCTTAAAATAGTTACTTTTGATTGTTTTGAGATATTATGAAAAAAAAAGTCTTAAGAAGTTAATATGTTGAAATGTAATTTTTACTTGACCTCGGTTGCGGTAGAGGGTTAATGTAAAAAAAGCAAAAAGTTTTCAGAATGTTAATGAAAATGATTCTAGGCAGTGATCCTAGTTTCATTCTTCGGTATATGAGACCCTCAATAATTAAAAAAATAACACAAATCAAGATCCTATTCAAATGTTGGTAACCCTCTACCGGAAATGTTGTAGTCAAAAGAGAAAAAGAAATTTAAAAAAATCTTAAAATAGTTACTTTTGATTGTTTTAAGAAAGATTATGAAAAAAAAGACTAAAGAAGTTAATATGTTCAAATGTAATTTTTACTTGACCTCGGTTGCGGTAGAGGGTTAATGTAAAAAAAGCAAAAAGTTTTCAAAATGTTAATGAAAATGATTCTAGACAGTGATCCTAGTTTCATTCTCCGGTATATGACACCCTCAATAGTTAAAAAAAAATAACAAAAATCAAGATCCTATTCAAATGTTGGTAACCCTCTACCGGAAATGTTGTAGTCAAAAGAGAAAAAGAAATTTAAAAAAATCTTAAAATAGTTACTTTTGATTGTTTTAAGAAAGATTATGAAAAAAAAGTCTAAAGAAGTTAATATGTTCAAATGAAATTTTTACTTGACCTCGGTTGCGGTAGAGGGTTAATGTAAAAAAAGCAAAAAGTTTTCAAAATGTTAATGAAAATGATTCTAGACAGTGATCCTAGTTTCATTCTTCGGTATAGAGACCCTCAATAATTAAAAAAATAACACAAATCAAGATCCTATTCAAATGTTGGTAACCCTCTACCGGAAATGTTGTAGTCAAAAGAGAAAAAGAAATTTAAAAAAATCTTAAAATAGTTACTTTTGATTGTTTTGAGATATTATGAAAAAAAAAGTCTTAAGAAGTTAATATGTTGAAATGTAATTTTTACTTGACCTCGGTTGCGGTAGAGGGTTAATGTAAAAAAAGCAAAAAGTTTTCAAAATGTTAATGAAAATGATTCTAGACAGTAACCCTGGTATCATTTATTCGCAATTAATGATAAAAAAGCAAAATTTGTATGAATATGATTCCAGAGGGTGATCTTAGTTTCATTCTTCGGTCTATGAAACTCTCATTAATTAAAAAAAAAAAAACAAAAATCTAGATCCTATTCAATTTTTGGTAACCCTCTACCGGTAGTCGAAGGACAAAAAGAAATTTAAAAACTTAAAATAGTTATTTTGGATTGTTTCAAGATAAATTATGAATAAGTCTCAAAAAGTTAATGTGTTCAAATGTAATTTTTACTTGACTTTGGGTGCGGTAGAGGGTTAATGAAAAAAGTTTTCAAAATGTCAATGAAAATGATTCAAGACAGTGATTCTAGTTAAAAGAAAGTACATACCTTGTTTTGGAAACAGCCAAGTGATGGTGGCAGGAACGTGATTGATGGCAGCAAGAAGGTATAGCCAACTCAGGAACAGAAAGTGGCAGCGCCTTTTAATTATTTGGCGACGGTGGCGACGACAGTGGAGCAGCAGTAATGTGTTGGAAGAGCACTACATAATGCATACAAATTTTTATTTTAGAAACAAAGCAAAATAAAAGATTTTCTACTATACATACATATATAATATATAAAATGTTTTGTTTTAGGAACAAAACAAAATGAAAGATTTTCAACTAGTGTATGAAATTCTCAATAATAAAAAACAACAAAAATCTAGATCCTGTTCAAATTTTTGTAACCCTCTACCGGAAATGATGTAGTCAAATGAGAAAAAGAAATTTAAAAAATCTTAAAATAGATATTTTGGTTTGTTTTAAGATAGATTATGAAAAAAAAAGTCTTTAAAAGTTAATTTTTTCAAATGAAATTCTTACTTGACTTCAGTTGCGGTAGAGGGTTAATGTAAAAGAAGCAAAAAGTTTCAAAATGTTAATGAAAATGATTTTAGTATGTGATCCCAGTTTCATTTAATCGCAATTAATGATAAAAAGCAAAATTTGTATGAATATGATTCCAGAGGGTGATCTTAGTTTCATTCTTCGGTGTATGAAACTCTCAATAATTAAAAAAAAAAAAAAAACAAAAATCTTGATCATATTCAATTTTTGGTAACCCTCTACCGGTAGTCGAAGGACAAAATGAAATTTAAAAAACTTAAAATATTTATTTTGGATTGTTTCAAGATAAATTATGAATAAGTCTCAAAAAGTTAATGTGTTCAAATGTAATTTTTACTTGACTTTGGGCGCGGTAGAGGGTTAATGAAAAAAGTTTTCAAAATGTCAATGAAAATGATTCAAGACAGTGATTCTAGTTAAAAGAAAGTACATACCTTGTTTTGGAAACAGCCAAGTGATGGTGGCAGGAACGTGATTGATGGCAGCAAGAAGGTATAGCCAACTCAGGAACAGAAAGTGGCAGCGCCTTTTAATTATTTGGTGACGGTGGCGATGACAGTGGAGCAGCAGCAACGTGTTGAAAGAGCACTACATAATGTTTAAAAAGTTTTATTTTAGAAACAAAGCAAAATGAGAGATTTTCTACTATGAGTACATATATGACGTAGAAAATGTTTTGTTTTAGAAACAAAACAAAATGAAAGATTTTCAACTAAATAAATTTTGGAAGTACTGACATAATATTTTGGAGCAGCCAACGTCTATCGTGATGTCGGCGTGGGCCGGCGGCACGATTGAAAACGCAAAAAATGGCTTTAGTTCTGGGAACTAGCAATTACGTAATGGGGGCTGTGGCGGCGATGTATTGAGGCAAACGAAGAAATCTTCTTAATGCCACCATATAAGAAGGTGATGGCAGACATTCTTTAATTTTTGTGGCGACGATAGTGGTGGCACCAATAAGGTGGTCGCACTGCATGTAGGTATAATATGTTTTTTTTTTTAACAAAATGAAAGATTCTCTAAACGTTTAATACTATTAGATAAGGGTATTCATGCAAAGGCGACAACGTTGTAACATTTGTAAACTGCGTGAATCTATCAAAATTTGTGCCGAAAATTTACTACTTTTACGTCTTGGCAAGAATACTCTTATTATTAATAATTTTAAAATGTTTAAAACGTTAATAAATGCATTAGGGGTACTCACATAAAGTTCTGGAGACAAAGC
This sequence comes from Dasysyrphus tricinctus, assembly GCA_963921185.1. Taxonomy (NCBI): domain Eukaryota; kingdom Metazoa; phylum Arthropoda; class Insecta; order Diptera; family Syrphidae; genus Dasysyrphus; species Dasysyrphus tricinctus. The sequence goes on from OY992530.1 coordinate 8,242,546, forward strand.
AACGGCACGTGATGGCGGCTGTGGCGGCGGTGGCGGCGGCGTTGAGGCAAACGAACACGTATGCTTTTATACATTAATTAATAACGTAGGCTGCAGTAAAAACAAAATTATTATCAATTAAATACTCTTTTTTTAATAATTTCAAATCGAATTTAAAACTTGCTTTTTATTTCTACTTACATTATTTCTGCAGTTGTAGGTTCGGGTCAGGTATCTTCCACTTCTTCACACTTTCACACTTTAACTTTGAATGGCTTAAGGTAGAACTAGAATAGTCGGAAGCCAACTTAAGTGGTCGTACGAAACCGAGCGAAAACAAGAAATTTATATGACGCACACATAATTGCGAAGTGGAACTTTTCGTTTAGTTTTCGTTAACTTTTGCCGTCGGACGTGAGAGCGCTCAACGACCGCTCTTTCGTAAGTGGGCGAATGCAAAATCAAAATGGTGGAAGCAAACTACCAAGAACTTGGCGCTTGGTGCATAGTTTTCAACTTTTTATTTTCTGTTTGATGAATGAATGAGTGAAGTCAAATCAATTTTCTTTTAATTAATTTATATCACATCGAATTTTAGTGGTTTCGCAAAATAAATAAATAAAAGCATATCACTTTGTGCTGTGAATAAGTATGAGAAAATAAATATTGAATAAACAATTATTTATTTATTTTTTTCACTTCCAACCACTGAAGTTCATTATGGGTCACTTGTGAAATTGACGTTTTGGAAAGCTACTTTTCGGTCGGTTTTGACATAAGCTTCCGACAGCTTCCGCCTATTCTAGTTCTACCTTTAAAGGTAGAACTAGAATAGTCGGAAGCCAACTTAAGTGGTCGTACGAAACCGAGCGAAAACAAGAAATTTATATGACGCGCACATAATTGCGAAGTAGAACTTTTCGTTTAGTTTTCGTTAACTTTTGCCGTCGGAAGTAAGAGCGCTCAACGACCGCTCTTTCGTAAGTGGGCGAATGCAAAATCAAAATGGTGGAAGCAAACTAACAAGAACTTGGCGCTTGGTGCAAAGCTTTCAACTTTTTTTTTCTGTTTGATGAATGAATGAGAGAAGTCAAAACAATTTTCTTTTAATTAATTTATATCACATAGAATTTTAGTGGTTTTGCAAAATAAATAATTAAAAGCTATCACTCTGCGCTATGAATAAGTATAATGAGAAAATAAACATTGAATAAACAATTATTTATTTTTTGTTCACTTCCAACCACTTAAGTGCATTATGGGCCACTTATGAAATTGACGTTTCGAGAAGCTACTTTTCGGTCGGTTTTGACATAAGCTTCCGACAGCTTCCGCCTATTCTAGTTCTACCTTAATGCTTGGCGTCCTCTTGCCGGCTACATCATTCAACGAAAGAAATTCTTTCGTTCAATCAAGCAACTAAAGTGTTCCCACTGTTATAGGTGGCGCTAATCAAGTTTCGGCAAAATTGTTTAAGCTAAGTGTTCACGATTTGTAGATCTTAAAATATTGTTAGATCTGCAGTGAAAAACATACTTACAATTAAATAATTGTCAGAAAATTTGTCTGACAATTAGCTAATTGTTAGAAATCTGACAATCACTATCGCTGACGATCTGACAATCGCTATCTAACAATAGGGGTATTCACGATCCGATGTAACTGGTCTTGTATCATTGTAAAAGTGTAAAAGTGTAACACTTTCTTGCACTACAACAATAAAATAAACTGAATGTCAAATTCTTACACTTTTGCTATACTCCAACCCTATTGTAAAAGAAAAATACACCATAGTAAAGTTAGCGCTTGTGTATTTGATAACTTGCCAAATGTCAGTTTTTTTGTAAGCTGATATTTGTTTGTGAAATTTTGTGAGTTTGCTATAGTGTAACTATAGATAAAAGAAGTGCGTTCACGATCGATTGTAAAAAAATAAAATTTTACAATTTTACTAGGCTTGTTGCACCAGAAAGTGAATACCCTTAATAGTGTAGAAAAAAATTACATAAAGTTTGTAAAAAGTGTATATTTCATTAAAAATGCTAAAATGAGTAGGTACTTTCATAATAGGGTGGTTCATAAATTCGAAAAAATTGAGTTTTAATTACACAGAAAGTTTGTAAAACGTGTATATTTCATAAAAAAATGCTAAAATGAGTACTTTCACAATAGGGTGATTCATAAATTCGAAAAAAAGTTGACTTTTAACTACACAGAAAGTTTGTAAAACGTGTATATTTCATAAAAAAATGCTAAAATGAGTACTTTCACAGTAGGGTGGTTCATAAATTCGAAAAAAAAATGAGTTTTAATTACACAGAAAGTTTGTAAAACGTATATATTTCATAAAAAAATGCTAAAATGAGTACTTTCACAGTAGGGTGGTTCATAAATTCGAAAAAAATGAGTTTTAATTACACAGAAAGTTTGTAAAACGTGTATATTTCATAAAAAAATGCTAAAATGAGTACTTTCACAATAGGGTGATTCATAAATTCGAAAAAAAGTTGACTTTTAACTACACAGAAAGTTTGTAAAACGTGTATATTTCATAAAAAAATGCTAAAATGAGTACTTTCACAGTAGGGTGGTTCATAAATTCGAAAAAATTGAGTTTTAATTACACAGAAAGTTTGTAAAACGTGTATATTTCATAAAAAAATGCTAAAATGAGTACTTTCACAATAGGGTGATTCATAAATTCGAAAAAAAGTTGACTTTTAACTACACAGAAAGTTTGTAAAACGTGTATATTTCATAAAAAAATGCTAAAATGAGTACTTTCACAGTAGGGTGGTTCATAAATTCGAAAAAAAATGAGTTTTAATTACACAGAAAGTTTGTAAAACGTATATATTTCATAAAAAATATGCTAAAATGAGTACTTTCACAGTAGGGTGGTTCATAAATTCGAAAAAAAAATGAGTTTTAATTACACAGAAAGTTTGTAAAACGTGTATATTTCATAAAAAAATGCTAAAATGAGTACTTTCACAGTGGGGTGGTTCATAAATTCGAAAAAAATGAGTTTTAATTACACAGAAAGTTTGTAAAACGTATATATTTCATAAAAAAAATGCTAAAATGAGTACTTTCACAGTAGGGTGGTTCATAAATTCGAAAAAAAAATGAGTTTTAATTACACAGAAAGTTTGTAAAACGTGTATATTTCATAAAAAAATGCTAAAATGAGTACTTTCACAATAGGGTGGTTCATAAATTCGAAAAAAAATTGAGTTTTAACTACACAGAAAGTTTGTAAAACGTATATATTTCATAAAAAAAATGCTAAAATGAGTACTTTCACAGTAGGGTGGTTCATAAATTCGAAAAAAAAATGAGTTTTAATTACACAGAAAGTTTGTAAAACGTGTATATTTCATAAAAAAATGCTAAAATGAGTACTTTCACAGTAGGGTGGTTCATAAATTCGAAAAAAAATGAGTTTTAATTACACAGAAAGTTTGTAAAACGTATATATTTCATAAAAAAAATGCTAAAATGAGTACTTTCACAGTAGGGTGGTTCATAAATTCGAAAAAAAAATGAGTTTTAATTACACAGAAAGTTTGTAAAACGTGTATATTTCATAAAAAAATGCTAAAATGAGTACTTTCACAATAGGGTGGTTCATAAATTCGAAAAAAAATTGAGTTTTAACTACACAGAAGGTTTGTAAAACGTGTATATTCCATTAAAAATGCTAAAATGAGTACTTTCACAATAGGGTGGTTCATAAATTCGAACACAAAATTGAGTTTTTACTACACAGAAAGTTTGTAAAACGTGTATATTTCATAAAAAAATGCTAAAATGAGTACTTTCACAGTAGGGTGGTTCATAAATTCGAAAAAAAATGAGTTTTAATTACACAGAAAGTTTGTAAAACGTGTATATTTCATAAAAAAATGCTAAAATGAGTACTTTCACAGTAGGGTGGTTCATAAATTCGAAAAAAATGAGTTTTAATTACACAGAAAGTTTGTAAAACGTGTATATTTCATAAAAAAATGCTAAAATGAGTACTTTCACAATAGGGTGATTCATAAATTCGAAAAAAAGTTGACTTTTAACTACACAGAAAGTTTGTAAAACGTGTATATTTCATAAAAAAATGCTAAAATGAGTACTTTCACAGTAGGGTGGTTCATAAATTCGAAAAAATTGAGTTTTAATTACACAGAAAGTTTGTAAAACGTGTATATTTCATAAAAAAATGCTAAAATGAGTACTTTCACAATAGGGTGATTCATAAATTCGAAAAAAAGTTGACTTTTAACTACACAGAAAGTTTGTAAAACGTGTATATTTCATAAAAAAATGCTAAAATGAGTACTTTCACAGTAGGGTGGTTCATAAATTCGAAAAAAAATGAGTTTTAATTACACAGAAAGTTTGTAAAACGTATATATTTCATAAAAAATATGCTAAAATGAGTACTTTCACAGTAGGGTGGTTCATAAATTCGAAAAAAAAATGAGTTTTAATTACACAGAAAGTTTGTAAAACGTGTATATTTCATAAAAAAATGCTAAAATGAGTACTTTCACAGTGGGGTGGTTCATAAATTCGAAAAAAATGAGTTTTAATTACACAGAAAGTTTGTAAAACGTGTATATTTCATAAAAAAATGCTAAAATGAGTACTTTCACAATAGGGTGATTCATAAATTCGAAAAAAAGTTGACTTTTAACTACACAGAAAGTTTGTAAAACGTGTATATTTCATAAAAAAATGCTAAAATGAGTACTTTCACAGTAGGGTGGTTCATAAATTAAAAAAAAAATGAGTTTTAATTACACAGAAAGTTTGTAAAACGTATATATTTCATAAAAAAATGCTAAAATGAGTACTTTCACAGTAGGGTGGTTCATAAATTCGAAAAAAAAATGAGTTTTAATTACACAGAAAGTTTGTAAAACGTGTATATTTCATAAAAAAATGCTAAAATGAGTACTTTCACAATAGGGTGGTTCATAAATTCGAAAAAAAATTGAGTTTTAACTACACAGAAGGTTTGTAAAACGTGTATATTCCATTAAAAATGCTAAAATGAGTACTTTCACAATAGGGTGGTTCATAAATTCGAACACAAAATTGAGTTTTTACTACACAGAAAGTTTGTAAAACGTTTACATTTCATAAAAAATGCTAAAATGAGTACTTTCACTACAGGGTGGTTCATAAATATTATGTCTTCTACATTTTCCAGTGGAATTAAAAAAAAAGCAACGTGGTAAATATTTGAAGCAAATAATCGATGAAAAAAAAAAATTCAATTAGGGTGGCTCACAATTTTTTTGTTTGCTTTTTTCAAACAAATTTTATTTTATTAAGGTATCTTATGATGGAATTTCTGTTGAAAAGTGCAGAAAAATGTTTAAGCACCAGCCTAATAGAACATTTTTTTCATCGATTATTTGTTTCAAATATTTATCACGTTGTTTTTTTTTTATTCGACTGCAAAATGTAGACGATAGCATATATTTGAACGACCGACCCTAATGTGAATGTATTATTTCAACTTTTTTTACGAAATTTACACGTTTTACGACCTCTCTGCTTTTTTTTCCAAACTTAATTAAGGTATACTCGTTACATTTGATATTGTTCATGGCAGTCCAAGGCAAAAGGTATATAAATGTTGAAATGTCCCGATTTCGGTCTTTCGCCAAACTCCATATGGACATGCAAAAAAACGCAGGTAGTGATAACGGAGAATTATATTTTTATTTTATATCTGTTCATTGTTTCAATGAACCTGTACGTTAGGACAATTAATTACATTTATTAAAATCAATCAACGTTAATTGGGATAATGAATAGCCATTAATTAAAATATATATGTTAACTTATTAATTAACGATAAAGCTTGACGAAAGAGCATTTCTATTAATGCTGTTCATAAATTTAATAAACCATTCATTAATTTAATGAACCATTCATAATTTTTAATAAACAGTTTATTATTTTAATGTATGGTTAATAAAAATTTAACGAAGGGTTAATTTTGCGCCATTTTTTAGTTACAACTTGCGCGTTGCAGTGATCACACTTTTAAAAAAAATTAAAGTACTAAATTGAACAAGGTTTTTACATAATTTACCTGTGTGATGTAAGGAAATAACTAAATTGAAATTATTTTCGAGGAAATGCCATTTAATTACCAACAGGGATACACCCCACAATAGGTATGAGAAAAGGAATAATATCAATAAGTAAGTATTTCATTTGCCTGATCAAAATCTGATTTGAAAAATAAAAAGAACTACTTACATAAAGAGTAGAAAAAAGAGACAAATGCGAGAAATTCACAATATTGTATCCATTACGGAAGCTTAAAGGTGTAATTTAGGAAAAATATAATGTTGGAACCTAAAATTGAAATTGTTTGGTGTGTACTTTTTTCAATATGAATGTAATATATTGTTAAATCAATTCCATTTTGTATTAAAATCTTACCGACAAACATTTGACATTTATATATAAAGTGTCGATAGCACACCGACAATCCACTTAATTATCTGCACATAGCTTAACTCTTTATGTATTTGGCATGTTTGCCACTTGAATTCAGTTGAAAAGTAAATAATTGATAATATGTGGTCGGAAAGTGTAAACAATTCGACATGTTTGATCATAGAAATGCTTTTCGTTTTCATTCATCCTACGCATTAAAGCATATTGCATAGAGTATAAAAGGCGACTTTTTCACTCCTATTGTACCTTTATGGATTTAATTATGAGAGTATAAAAGAGATAATAATATATTAGATTAATTAATAAATACGAGCATAAAACATTAACTAACAATCATAAGAAATATGTTCTGATGCCAAATGGCCTATTATCGCCTTAAGCGTCACCATATTCACTTATACAAGCAATATAGAAACAAAGTACCACAAACTAATAAACGAGGCCGTGAGTGCAAAAGTGGTGTAACCCAGAGATTAAAACATATCGCAACTATCCCGTTGATATTATTTATACCAGGAAATATTTAAGGATTCGGTAATGCTTATTTTTTATTAACTTCCCGTCAGAGGGGTTATTGGAGTGCTATAGAAACAAATAACTAATCATGTCTGAAATGCGAATTTCAGATTTTTATTAAGGATGTTTATAAAAAATTTATTAACGTTTATTGATTTTTATAAATGGTTTTCATTGTTTTTTAATGAACACGTCATTAAAACAATGCACAGATTAATTAAAAATAAAAGCAGATTTTTATTAACGATGTTTATAAAAAATTTATTAACGTTTATTGATTTTTATAAATGGTTTTCATTGTTTCTTAATGAACACGTCATTAAAACAATGAACAGATTAATTAAAAATAAAAGCAGATTTTTATTAACGATGTTTATAAAAAATTTATTAACGTTTATTGATTTTTATTAATGGTTTTCATTGTTTTTTAATGAACACGTCATTAAAACAATGAACAGATTAATTAAAAATAAAAGTAGATTTTTATTAACGATGTTTATAAAAAATTTATTAACGTTTATTGATTTTTATTAATGGTTTTGATTGTTTTTTAATGAACACGTCATTAAAACAATGAACAGATTAATTAAAAATAAAAGTAGATTTTTATTAAGGATGTTCATAAAAAATTTATTAACGTTTATTGATTTTTATAAATGGTTTTCATTGTTTTTTAATGAACACGTCATTAAAACAATGAACAGATTAATTAAAAATAAAAGTAGATTTCTATTAAGGATGTTCATAAAAAATTTATTAACGTTTATTGATTTTTATAAATGGTTTTCATTGTTTTTTAATGAATACGTCATTAAAACAATGAACAGATTAATTAAAAATAAAAGCAGATTTTTATTAACGATGTTTATAAAAAATTTATTAACGTTTATTGATTTTTATTAATGGTTTTCATTGTTTTTTAATGAACACATCATTAAAACAATGAACAGATTAATTAAAGTAGATTTTTATTAACGATGTTTATAAAAAATTTATTAACGTTTATTGATTTTTATAAATGGTTTTCATTGTTTTTTAATGAACAAGTCATTAAAACAATGAACAGATTAATTAAAAATAAAAGCAGATTTTTATTAACGATGTTTATAAAAAATTTATTAACGTTTATTGATTTTTATAAATGGTTTTCATTGTTTTTTAATGAACACGTCATTAAAACAATGTACAGATTAATTAAAAATAAAAGCAGATTTTTATTAACGATGTTTATAAAAAATTTATTAACGTTTATTGATTTTTATAAATGGTTTTCATTGTTTTTTAATGAACACGTCATTAAAACAATGTACGGATTAATTAAAAATAAAAGTAGATTTTTATTAACGATGTTCATAAAAAATTTATTAACGTTTATTGATTTTAATTAATGGTTTTCATTGTTTTTTAATGAACACGTCATTAAAACAATGAACAGATTAATTAAAAATAAAAGTAGATTTTTATTACAGATGTTCATAAAAAATTTATTAACGTTTATTGATTTTTATAAATGGTTTTCATTGTTTTTTAATGAACACGACATTAAAACAATGAACAGATTAATAAAAAAATAAAACTAGATTTTTATTAACGATGTTCATAAAAAATTTATTAACGTTTATTAATTTTTATAAATGGTTTTAATTGTTTTTTAATGAACATTAATAGAATCAGTGAATCGTTAATTAAAAATGAAAAAAAAAAAAATATGAATGGCTGTTCATAAAAAATAATGAACGTTTATTGATTTTTATAAACGGTTATCAATTTTCTATTAACAAAGTTCATTGGGACAATGTATAAATTAATAGAATCAATGAATCGTTAATAAGAACGTGAATTTGGATTTTAATAAACGAGAATAACCAACGTTTATTAATTCCCGCTTTTATTTTTTATTATTTGTACATTGAATACATGAATCGTACATTGATTCAACGAATAATCGGTTTATAAACGCCGTTTATAGATTTTACGTACAATAATTTTTTCAGTGTATGCTCGCGCCGTTTTTTGTTGCAAACAATCCCAAGAATATGTTTCTTTCCCCGCCCCAAACGCATTTCAAGTATGCTGAATCCAGCGAGACCCCTCACATTATCATCCTGTGGATGGTTCTCAATTTTCAGGCTAATACATACAGTAAGTTGGTAACCCCCTCCCCAAAATCTGACAGTGTTGCCAGCGATTCAACTATTTTTGAAAGTTTACTTAAAACATGTGTTATTAGTGTACAAGAACGCAAGTCGTCAGGCTGATATAGAATGTTGGTTGGAAGATGGGGGGAATAACATTGTCCTTAAGCAGAGCCAAAGGAGAATGGGCAAATTTGTATGAAAGATGGGCGTGAGCGGCCAAGAATGGTTTTGTTATTTTTGTATGTGGTTTAGTCCTACAATCACCGTGCAGAAATTTTTTCATTGTGGTGTATTTCAAAACCAAAAAAAAATGCATTTTTGTTCACACTTTAAAAAAGTTTAACAAAGTTTCGGGCTTCTGACCAATTCAAAAATAGAAAAGGAAAGTGGAACAAGAAATCTAGACAGTCTCAAGAATATTTTGTATACAAAAATGGCCATATAACATCATTAATAAGAACATTTATCCTAAAACTATAATATTACAATCCTTACAATATTAAAAAATCCTGAGTAAACAAAATATTTTAAAAAATAAAAAGTTGTTGAAATACGTTCTGGGTCTGTTTAAACCCGTAATGCGTCCTTGGGATATTCTGAAACCCCGTTAAACATACTACTACAGTGTCAATAGACGTTATGAAGTAAGAATAAAGCATTACAAATATAATCACTATGCAATATTGCTCAATGCAATTGCATTATATTTTCATTGAAATATCTTCTTTTCTAAATGAAATGCAATGTAACGTCCATAGTGAAAATTGTTCCTGAAAAGCATACCTTTCATTTGACACTAATTTCATTAATGGCCGCTAACGCCCAAAAATGTCCATTCTCTTTTATTGATACCCCTATCTAAGGTCAAATATACACCAATTAGGAGAAAATGCGTATTAATTAACACACCTCCTCGCTCCCTAGCACATGGAAAAGAGAAAAAGGTAAACGAATAATGTTTCCCTATGTTCGTAAGTGTGATGAATCCAACGAGACCTGCGAGTTCATCCGATGCTTGGTTCTCAATCAGGGTTAGGAAGTAATGATAAAAAAGTTCAATTTCAATTGCTTGTAATTAAAATTTCCGAACAATTTTTCGATTACTTTTAAAAGTAGTTAAAAAAATTCAGTTATTAACTACATGTAATTAAAAAGTGTCAATTACTTGTAATTCAAATACATTAATGTAATTGAAAAAATGTAATCATCAAAAAATCTGTAATGATTAATTTTTTCAGTAATCATTACAAAAAATGTAATTAATTTATTGTTTTTGTCAATAAATTTTTTAGTGATATTGCACAAATGATTCCCTGTAGTGTTAAATCTCTGTACGTGTGTTGTTTTAAACTCATCATCATCATAAAGTCCTGTAACCCCAGTTGGGGCATAGGGCGCCAACAAATCGTTTCCATCCTTCACGGTCTGCAGATAGATATTTTAACTGTGGCCACGTCTTTCTCTGCGAGTCTGCTTCTGCTAGAACTGTTGATTTCCATGTTGTTCTTGGTCTTCCAACCCGCCGTGCACCCTGAGGATTCCATTCAAAGGACTGTTCTGCAATTTCATCGTTTGGTTTCCTCAGTGTGTGACCAATCCATTGCCATTTACGCTTTCTTATGTCAACGTCCAGCCGCTCTTGACTTGTCCTGCGCCACAATTCCTCGTTTGATATAATTTGTGGCCAGCGAATTTTTAGAATATGGCGTAGACAACGGATCACAAAAGCCTGCAATTTCTTTGAGATGGTAGTCGTGACTTTCTAGGTTTCGCAAGCATATAATAGCACGGATTTGATTGGATTCGAAGAATCTCAACTTTGTGATCAAGGAGACTGGACAGGATTTCCAAATTTTGGGGACGGAACCGAAGGCTGCGCGAGCTTTATTTATTCTACTTTGAACGTCCAGATCAGTACGACCGTTTGCTGAAACAATACTTCCAAGGTAGTTAAATTGTTCAACCTCTTCAACTGGCGTCTCCCGTATAAAAATACGCTGATGTGTGGAGCGGCCTGTGAGCATTATTTTAGTCTTTTTGCTATTTATTTTAAGACCACTCGACTCTCCTTTTACCTTCAGAGCTTGACACATCCCGTTCAGCCCACTGATGTTATTTGCCAAGAGACATATATCATCGGCAAAGTCTAAGTGACTAAGCCATTCAAACGGTCTCCATTGAATGCCCTGCCTCTCTGCTGTTCCAACGCTGGCCGTCAAAACATCGTCAATCGCCAGTAAAAAGAGAATAATTGGCGATAGAACATCTCCCTGTCTCACGCCCATTGTGTAAAACAAAGCATCTTGCGTTGTTATAGGACTCTCTTATAATGTCAACAATTTTTGGGGGAATTCCTCTACCAAGAAGTGATCTCCATATATATTCACGATTGACTCGGTCATAGGCCTTCTCAAAATCCACGAACATGAGGTAAAGCGGTCATTGAAACTCCGCAGACTGCTCAAGAACGATACGCAGAGTGTTGATATGGTCGACACAAGAACCCCCACTGCGGAAACCAGCTTGATGCCTCTTGAGTGTAGACTCGATTCTAACCTTTATCCGCTTCAGAATGATGGTTGCCATTAGTTTTGGAAAAACGGACAAAACTGTAATACCTTGCCAATTGTTGCAATTCTTAAGATCACCTTTCTTTGGCAACTTAACAATTACACCATCTTTCCAGTCGCTGGAATAGATTTCGTTTTCTCACATAGCTTGTATCAACGGGTGTAGAATACTAGCCGTTCTAACAGGGTCAGCTTTCAGGACTTCGGCTGGTATACCGTCAAGTCCAGCTGCTTTGTTGTTTTTGAGAAGATTTATCGAAGATTGAATTTCCAGTACTGTAGGGGGTTCGATGTCAATACCCCTATATGATCTACGCATCTCGTTAAGCTGGGGCACTTCTGCTCGATAGAATCCTCACTAAGCAAGGCACAAAAGTGATCCTTCCACCTGCGCAGCTGATCCTCGATTGATACCAAAAGTGTACCATCCACATCCATTACAGGATGATTGGTGTTGCTTTTCTTCCCGACAACTTCCTTGGATATTTGGTACAATTTCCTCATATCTCCTCTTCTTGCAGCGTTTTCCGCATTTTCTGCGAGACCGTCTAACCTCACCCTCTTGTCACGTCTCACTCAGCGATAGACCATTATGTGCTAAGCGATACTCTCTTCGCAATTCAGCCTTCGGTTGAGCATCCACTTCGGCATTTATTTGCATCTTCAACGATTTGCGAAGCTCGATTTTATCCCAGGTGTCTTAGGATATCCAAGAGTCTCTAACTCTAGTCTGCTTGGGTACAGTTTTGGATCCAGCATCCATTAAAACAATTTTTTTATCACCCCACATCTCATCAATTGTTGAATGCTGTATTCCGTTTAATGACGAAGCTCTGTCGTTAATGTTGGTGACATAGTTACGACATATGTTGGGATCACTTAAAACATTTGTATTGAACTTCGAATTCCTTGCTGCACCCTGTGATTGACGTTGAACAGCTGCAGTTCGTAGCTTGAGACTCATGAGAACGAAATGCTGGTCGCTTCCCATGTCGGCATTTCTAATGCTTCGAACATCGCAGATTGACTTCCTCCATCGCTGCTGAATCATGATGTGGTCAATTTGGTTTTCAGTTTGACCATCCGGATGTACCCGGGTGATTTTGTTGCAAAGTCCTATGTTTAAACACAGTCCCACCCAGTACAAGACGATTAGCGTTACAAAAATCGACCAGGAATCGCCATTTTCATTCCGTGACCCCAAGCCATTTTTCTCCATGACGCGTTCCAGAACGTAGTTGTCTGATCAGACTTGGCCATTGAGATCTCCCATGACAATTATGATGTCGGCTCTTGGAACACCACTGTAAACTGAGTTCAGATGAGAGTAGAAAGCGGTTTTGTCTTCCTCGGTCGCTTCATTTGTGGGGGCGTAACACTGAATTATTGTGACGTTGCGGATTTTTGAACGGAACCTTGCTGTCATTATTCTTGCAGAAATGGATACTGAACTTAAGGTGAAGCACTTCACGCTCAACCTGCTCGTATCTACCTTTGCCGTACAAGGATCGAACGTTCCAAGCTCCAATTTTCGTACGTTGTCTTAAACTAATAAACATATATTTTATTCACTTTCATCAGGTTTTTAATTTACTGTATAGTCTTTAATTAACTGTATAGTTTTTCAAATAATTAAATTAATAATTATAAAATGAGCAAATTTCTCGTTGCGTTTTTGTCTATTTGTATAAGTTTAACAGTTAAAATACCTTATTTTTACTTTTATTATTATTATTATAATGTTTAATTAATAAAAACATGTAATGAATTACAATTTCTAGCAAAAACCCATTACTATTTTCAATTATACATGTAATTTGTAATTGATTTTTTTCAATTACAATTACATGTAATGGAAATGTATGTGTTTTTCAATTACAATTATGTGTAATTGTAACTGAAAAAAGTTCAATTACCAATTACATGTAATTGAAATGAAAGTTGAAATAAATTACAAAAAGTAATCATTATTTCCCAATTCTATTCCCAATGCCGATATATAAAAGATTTTGGAATTTGAATCTAGTATATTAGCAACCCCCCTCCTCCAAATCTGACAGTGTTGCCACCGTAGCAATAATTCTTAAAAGTTACCTTAGAACTTCGACTATTATTAAACAAAAACTGAATCCGTCAGGATATTATGGAGAGTAAGTTTTGCCTACGACCGACTATAGTAGAGTAGTAACCCTCTTCTACTGCACTCTGACAGTGTTGACATCGTGACAACTCTTCCTAAAATTTACCTTAAGACATGTTCTTTTAGTATACTGACGCCTAACCCGTCAGGTCAAAAAGAAAGGTTGGTTTCACTAACAGCCCCACTAAGATTCCAATTCAGTTCAATACACCAAAATACTTATACAATGTTATATTGTAAAGTATGTAGAAGAGCAGCTTAGACTTATTGGAACTCAGGTCACTGTTCAATAAAGTGCATAATTCGTGCGAACTCAAAAATTTTTACATTCCAAGCTATGGAATATGAATTAAGGGAATAACTACACAGAGTTTACCTAAACCGACAATTGTTGTTATGCACACTTTTTCCCCCCAACTTATAGACATTGAAATAAAATGATGTAGAAAATTTACGTTTCAACATCTCAAAGGCTAATAGCTAATATTGATATGACTTACAACGTTACGCAAATCAATTTTTTTTTTGTCGTATGAAAATACAAATCTGAACGAATAGAGGAATTTTTCTTCTTTATTTAGATCCGATTTATAGGCCCATCCATAGGTGACCCTTTTTTTACGACCGCTCTTATATTAAAACTGTAGCGACTTTATTTCAAAAATAAGTTAAAACAATAATACCTGAGTTGATGATGAGTATTTTTATGGAAACGCTTGAAAATTACTTTAATTTTGAACACTTGAAACAGATAATGCGCTACGTCAACGACTGCTGTCCCTTAACTGATAATATTACAAAATTTGCATTATCATCTTTAATCGCCATGACAAATGGGTTAAAATTTAACAAAATTCTAGATAAAAGGAAATAATAAGTTTTATAAAGCAAGACTTGATATTTAAATTTGTAAGCACATAATATACTCCTAAATGTAAAGACTGTTGAAGTTGAAGTAACCTACATAAATGAGCTCAATTTGCAACAACTGGCAAAATTGGTAGGTACATGTGTATATGCAATGTATATTTTGATAACTACAAATACTGAAAGTCAAATGTCTCCAGAAATGAAAAACGTGCTTTCTATTTAAATATTATGTATGACGAAAATATGGGAGGTAGGAATAAGTGAAGGTACCTCTTTACTTACAAACTTTTACTAACATACATGTACCTTTCTGCATCTATGAGTATATTGTGTGTAACATGAACTCTGCATATTTACCCAGGTTTGCTTGCAAAATGTGTGTGTGCTCCTTACAAAATTTCTTTCAACATAACCATTCGTCAACTTAGTTCTTCATTAAATCCCTTAAAAGCTATTCATATTTTATGAGTGTCACGTTCTTTAAGGTCAGCAGTTTGAGTCGTTAAATTTGAATTGATATAAATATCACTGTGTCGGTTGTCATGGCTCTAGAGTTAACCATTGGCCCATCATCACATCTCTGCGTGCCAACTCATAGTTACTCAATTTTCGTCCTCAATATTTTTTATCTCAATTGATAAATTCACTTACATCTGTCAAAAATGTCATAACTGTGGATTAATCTTATTTGATAGAAAGAGAAAATTTTCTTCAAGAAAGTATTGTTTTATGGGCTCCCCTATGCCACCATCAACCAATGTGTTATCTATGTCATCTTTTCTTATTGTGCGTCAACGGTTATTAAAAGCCAAAAACATAGTACTCCAATCATCCTTATATAACGGCCGCGGGTAGTTTAGAATACAAAAATACTTCTTTATCCACAAAACTGGTTAGATATCATGGAATCTACTTTGGGGTCTGTTTTCAATTCTGTGTGTGTCGACAAAGTGAATTTAGGAAGGTACAAAAAGAAACACAAAACAGCCCTAATTTTATCGAAAAACCTCTTTGATAACTTGGCGAATTACATTAAGGTTGGGCGTTTTTACGATTTTTATATTATCCTCTGTCTGTCTATACCATATCCAAGGTCCCACTGAAATACCCGCATTAGTTTGTATAAACGCATTTTAGAGGGGAAATGTGGAAGTTTATTGAGCTGAAATATTTTGTATGGTACAATCTAGGCAAACACATAATTTAAAGGTAATTTTCTACGTTGAACCAAATGAGATTATAGAGTCAAAACGATACGACAATTTTAGTCCTTTTAATGTAATGATGACTTTTTTGTAAAGTATTACAGTAACAAGTAAAATATTACGAAGATCCAGTGAAAATCGTGGTATGTAAATGAAACTTGGACTAAATATTTCATTTGTCAATAGAACCAAGAATCAAAAAAGTCTCCAAAAATATGTGTGGCTTTGTTTTACTAAACGATGTTCAAAGGGTAGACACGGTGCATTCAAGAGGACACAAGCGTCCACAAGCTTTTTTTCAAAGCGAACCTCTGTCTATCAACTCCTACTCTCACCTCCAAGTGGTGAACATCGGGTGCCTAGTACCTTTAACTGAAGATGGGGTTCCAATCCCTGTGGACGGTTTTAGGGGGCAGCAAACGAGAGAGGGGGGAGGAGTGTTCCCACTAAGGCACTTCTCCTTCATCCAGGCGGCAGCGGAAGAGTTCTCAAGATGGAATCAACGGTGGCGGCTACATTTCCAGTTAGGCTGAACTACTTAGTGAACACCTTATACGGGCTACTACGACATATTCGGAGCTCAGGCCTATAAGGAGCGGTTAATCCGGCTCCCTGCCCTTGGAGTTATATATATAGGGTCTGGTCCTCCAGGTTGGGGGTCGTGCCGTCGGGTTGACTTCCCGGCCACGTAAAGCTATTTTAGTTGCGAAGCATCAACAAGCCTCGGATACGGACGGATTTACTGTTGACGAACCTAGCAAACGAAATAAGGACAACGAACTTCGGATCTGCACGTGGAATGTTCTGTCTCTCTATAGACCACGTGCAGCCGAACATTTAGCGGAGGCCCTAGACTGCTACAAAGCAGACATCACCGCCATCCAAGAAGTGCGATGGGATGGGCCGGGCAAAAGAAAACTGAAAGACTGCGATATATACTACGGTGACTGTTACCGATCGCAAGGGCAGCGTCTTTTTGGATGTGGATTTTTTGTTAGAGGCAGACTGAGGCAAGAGGTCTTGAGTTTCAATTATGTGAACGAACGCCTCACGACAATTCGCATCAAGGCTGAATTCGCCAACATCAGCCTGATATGCACGCATGCCCCCACAGAGGAGAAAGATGACGACACCAAGGACGAGTTCTACGAGCTCCTGGACAAGACATATGAGCAATGCCCTAGCTATGACACTAAAATTGTCTTGGGTGATTTTAATGCCAAACTAGGAAGAGAAGACGTCTTTGGTGGCACAATTGGAAGATACAGCCTGCACGACACTACCTCCGATAACGGACTCAGGCTAATCGACTTTGCTGCGGGGCGAAACGTTGTGGTAGCTAGTACGCAGTTCCCGCATCTCGATATTCATAAGGGGACATGGCGAATTCCTGGTCAATCAACCGCCAACCAAATTGACCACATTGCGATCAACGCAAGGCACTCCTCCAGTATCAAGGATGTCCGAACGTTCCGAGGAGCCAACGTTGACTCGGACCACTACCTCGTTGTAGCAAAGGTAATGCTACGGATATCCAGACCAAAGCCAAAACAGGGAAATACTGTCAGGAAGTTCAACGTCGGACGGCTACAGTCGCAAGAAATCGCCAGGTCCTTTTCCGATCGAGTCTCTCGCGCCCTCTTAACTAGTCCTTTGCCGCCAACTGCAAACATCGAGAACCAGTGGAAAAACTGCCAGGAAGCCATCAGAGATGCCGCCTCTGACGTACTGGGCTTCGCACGACCACCACAGCGAAACCCCTGGTTCGACGAGGAATGCCGGCAAGTATATGCAGCCAAACAACAGGCATACAAAGCGGCGCTGCATAGAAGGACCAGAGCTGCTCGCGAGCTCTACGAGCAGAAGAGGAAAGAGGAACACAAGCTTCTTAGAAAGAAAAAGAAAGAGCATGAGAAGCGCGCGATCGAGGAATTAGAGAGATGCCACTGCAGGAATGAAGTTCGGAAGTTTTACCAAAAAGTAAAAAGAACCTCCCAAGGTTACAAACCCCGAACCGAAGCCTGCAAGGACGATCAGGGAAACATCGTGGTGGAATCGCAGTCGGTGCTGAGGATATGGAAAAATCATTTCTGCAAATTGTATAACGGCGATGACGAACCGAATTCCGCTACCATGCAAATTGCACCATTCAACCTGGACGGCGTAGGCCAACAATTCCGTCCACCCGATCTTGACGAAGTGAGGATAGCCATATCTAAACTTAAGTCCAATAAAGCTGCTGGAGCTGATGGCCTTGCGGCTGAGCTATTCAAATCGGCTGGCGATGAATTGGTTAGGAGTATGCACCAGCTCATCTGTAAAATATGGTCGGAAGAAAGCATGCCCGATGAATGGAACCTCAGTATTGTTTGCCCGATCCTCAAGAAAGGCGATCCTCTGGACTGCACCAACTACAGAGGCATCAGTCTTCTTAATATCGCCTACAAGATCTTCTCTGCCGTACTTTGTGAACGCCTGAAGCCATTCGTCAACAACCTGATAGGTCCATATCAGTGTGGCTTTAGGCCAGGGAAGTCCACCATCGACCAAATATTCGCACTACGGCAGATCTTGGAGAAAACCCAGGAGTTCCAAATCGATACCCACCACCTTTTTATCGATTTCAAGGCCGCGTATGACAGCATCTATAGAGACGAGCTATATAGAGCAATGTCTAGTTTTGGCATCCCTGCCAAACTCGTCCGTTTGTGCAGGATGACGATGGAGAATGCACGCTGCTCCATCAAGGTCGGCAAAGACCTCACCGACACCTTTGATCTCAAAAAAGGTTTTAGGCAAGGCGACGCGCTGTCATGCGACTTCTTCAACATCGTTCTTGAAAGAATAGTGCAAAACTCTCACGTCAACACCAGAGGCACAATCTTTCAAAAGTCCGTCCAATTACTCGCTTACGCTGACGACATTGACATCAGTCAGTGGTGCTTTTGTGAGCATTGAGAAGGAAGCCAAGAAGATGGGTCTAACGGTGAATGAAAGCAAAACAAAATATATGCTGTCCACAAGAAAGGACACCCAACACCGACGTCTCGGACTGAACGTCACTATAGACAGCTATAATTTTGAGGTAGTCAGAGACTTTGTCTACCTAGGATCCACTATAAACTCAGCGAACGACACCAGCGCTGAGATCAAACGAAGAATTACTCTTGCCAATCGCTGTTTCTTTGGGCTAAGAAGGCAATTGAGAAGCAAAGCCCTCTCTCGAGCAACTAAACTGTCCCTGTATAAGACGCTTATCATCCCGGTCCTGATGTATGGTGCAGAGGCATGGACACTGCTAACAGTGGATGAGAACGCGTTAGGCTGTTTTGAGAAGAAAATTCTCCGGGTGATTTTTGGTCCCGTCTGCTTAGATGGGGAATGGAGAAAAAGATACAACAACGAACTGTATGGGCTGTACAGCAACACTGACCTAGCCACAAAAGTGAAAAGCCAACGACTGAGATGGCTGGGTCATCTAGAGCGAATGGACACCAATGCTCCGGCCCGGAAAGTCTTTGAATCCAACCCCGTGGGACATCGCAGTAGAGGTGGACAGCGTAAAAGGTGGCGCACGCAAGTGGAAGAGGACCTCAACCAACTTGGCGTGCGAAACTGGAGACAGCTAGCTAGAAACCGAGCCGGCTGGAAGAAGCTTGTTGGTTGAGGCCCTGGTCCACCCCGGACTGTAGCGCCACCTTAAAAAAAAAATTCCAGTTTAGTTATCGATTAAGTACAATTCCATGATATTTGGCAGTAACCGAAACTTGTAACGGAATTCCGTTAATGATTGCCAGGTTTATGTTTGGAATATTATGAATGAAATCAATCCAGTTTATCAGTATTGGATCGATATTGATGGAGTTTGGGGCTTGTCGAAATGCACTGTTATCAACATTGATAATCATCATCATCATCGTGTCCTGTATCCCCGGCTGGGGCATAGGGCATCCTTCATGTACGAGCGTCAATCAAGACGCCATAATAATAAATGAATCGTTGACAACATTGATAAAGGCCCTTCTATTTCAAGGAATGCTGTCAGAGTGAATTCTTTGAAGTGGATCTATAAAATCTGATGCAGCTTACCGACTAAAATGAAATTTTCAGGTATGATAAAAGATATCATAAGACATCATCAGAAAAAATTTTCGCCTATTGACTTTTTAATCTTCTTATCTTCGAAAGTTGATGTAAATGAGGGGTCTGTGTTTTTAAAAGGTTGTAAATAATGAGATTTATAATAACTCTTCCATACAAGACTTTTTTCCACGTCCACTTTTGGGGGCGTTTTTGATAAAAATGTCTTTTTTTGCTAGTTTCTATGAAAACAAAGTGAATTGAATGAATAACAGGTTAAGATCAAAAATTGATGCAAAATGTTTGCCCCATCCACTTTTGAGTGTGTGAAAAATTTTTTTTTCGTTTTCTAAAAAAATATGAAAAAGTTTACATAGAATAAAATGTGTAGGAATTGACTTTTTTAAAAGTTAAGTCATACAAAGTTTTTTTACCACAGCCACTTTTTAGAGGTGTATGGGAGAGAATACCTACTTAAACTAAAAAAATAAAACACTCTATTTCGTAAACTCTATTCTAGGGCGTTGAGGAAGGCATAAATTGGATTTTTATGGTCCCTTACAATTTTCATGAGTAGGTGGATTGAAAATGCTACATACTAGTGCAAAGATTCTGCTCCACAAATAGCATAAATATATTAGTTTTTCCATTTTTAGGGCAAGGATTTGAAATCCCATAAAAAAACTCATTCAAGAATTTTTTGTTTTCGGTTGTCTCAAGACATAAGCTTGATGCTTTTGAATGTTCGCAAATATTAGCAGCAAATTTTATTGTATTCGATACATCATGGTTCAGTGTATAATATGTACTATAAGCCCGACCGGGGAAGACCAGGGACCATTAACTTTTTCTTAGTTGAATTTTGAATTTGACTTAAAAAAAGGTACCTATTTTTAAAATTCCCAAAAACAAATTTTCCAATAATTTGAGATTTTTTTTTCTAAAATTGCATCAGATTTGCCCTCCATGTAAGTATATTTTGGGCATGTGAGAGCCAATCGTCATTCAGGTTTTTAGGCGAATATGAGTTTCAATTAACCTTTTTAATGTCTTAAAGGAAGAACACAGGAGGAAAGGCGTAAAGGCCTGAAATCCTTCGATTCGGTGTGGGTGGGCTTGACAGCTTTTGAAATCAAGATGGTATTGACGGGAATATAGGTTTTATATATTAAGAAAATCCCTAAAAATACCCACTAGATTTGGAATGATTCCATCCAGGCTCTGCAGACTTGTATGCTGAGAAGGAGTTAATGGCCCAAGCCACCTTCCTACTATCTAAGATTTGGTTACCTATAATATAGATTTCGGTAATATTGAGCCGTCTGTCCACAGGAGGTATATTGATAGTACATCCTGCGAAGTGAGTGCTACAAAGTGTCTCTTATATAGTGTCGGAGCAGGAGTCTGTACAGGTATTATCGCAGGTCTTTTTAGAAAATTTGGGGGTGGGTACCTTTGACATGACTTTTCTGGGCCTAGCAGCGTCATTTGTAGACTCAATGTCTATACAAAATTTTGTTCAAGCTACTTTTTTTTTAGCATAGGTTGTTCGGTTATCACATTACCACAAAGACTATTTGCTCAATCCAAAGTTTTTTCACCCACGGTTTTCAGATATTAATTTATTAACGAACCTATAACGTCAGCCTCTGGCAAAAAGGTAAAGATAATACCTATAAACACAAAAAAATTAACGCCCTATTAAAAAAAGAAGAAATAAATATGTCAAAATAACAAGAATTTGTGTTTTACTTGTTGACGTTAAAGCTTTTTGTGTGTACATTTTAATCTTTAATAACACACCTGAAACCTGCAATCCTGGTGAGATAAAAACCAGACGAGTATCAGATCGTAAAAAAAAGAACAGTAAAATTTATTTTAAGAGGGCGTTAATCCATAAACGCTTTGTTATTCCACTTGAATCCCTTTTATGAAAAGAATTTTTAAAAAATTTGTCATAAAGTCGTATGTATTTGCTCAAAGCAATATTATATTTTGAGTCTAATATTTAAAGTTATTTAACTCAATGTTTGTTTTTTGTGTAAGTCGGAGATGTTTTTTTTTTGCATAATATGAATTTTTTAATTTCAACTTCTGCACTTCTTTAACTCTAAGCGGAGATTTTCAATAGATTATGCAGTTTTATAACAATAACGCCTGTGAAGTTAGCAGGGCAACTTTCACCCACGCAAATGGGACCTTGACATGAATTTGCAGTTTTTTTGCATTTCTATTCCCGATTTTGCAGTTCGCCACAGTCAAGTTAGCAAGTCACATGGTGTATCTCAGGTACTAAGCATGCTAGGAACTTGCAGTAAGGCTCCAAATTTGCAGTTTTTTTGCATTTCGAGATTAGGCTAGGTCAAAATTTTTAAGTCCTTTTTTGAAAACAATTTCATACTGACCTACTAACTGCAATGTAACTTCACATGCATGAAATTTTTTTTTCAAATTGAGGACTTCAAATTTTGAACTTAGCATATCGTTGAAATGCAAAAAACTGCGAATTTGGAGCCTTACTACAAGTTCCTATTACGCTTGGTTCCTGAGATACACCATGTGACCTGCTTACTTAACTGTGAAGTTGGCAGGTCACTCAATTACACCCTTATTTGGTGAGCTGCAAAATCGGAAATAGAAATGCAAAATAAATTTTAAAAAAATGCAAAAAAACTGCAAATTCCTGTCCAGGTTCCATTTGCGTGGGAGATAGTTGCCCTGCAAACTTCACAGAAGTAATAATCTAAGGCATCATAGGTACCTTCGAAGTTTAATCAAAATCGTTTAATAAATTTTTAAGACATTTAATATTACCAAAATAACGGGTGATTTTTTAGCTGGTTTGGTTTTGGCAACACTGGTTTTGACAGCTGACGTGTGTTTAGTACCTTGTGTCACTGTCAAACAGCTTCAGTTTGGTTTGCTATTTAACCATGGATCGTCTTACAAATGAACAACGCTTGCAAATTATTGAATTTTACTATCAAAATTCGTGCTCGGTTCGAAATGTTCATCGCGCGCTGCTTCCATTTTATGGTCGGCATTCTCGACCTTCTGAGCAGTCTATTCGGAAGATTGTGACCAAATTTCGCACCAAATTTACTTTGTTGGACATTAAACCACCAACACGTTTACGTACTGTGCGTAGTGAAGAAAATATTGCGGCCGTATCAGCTAGTGTGACAGAAGACCGCGAAATGTCGATTCGGCGCCGTTCCCAGCAGTTAGGCCTTTGTTACAGCACTACCGAGCGATGATAACATACTTTTTTTTTGCCCGAAATGGAAGTTCTTGACTTGCATGATATGTGGTTTCAACAAGACGGTGCCACATGCCACACAGCACGCGAAACAATGGCGCAATTGCGAGGCGAGTTTGGTGAACAGTTAATTTCACGTTTCGGGCCGGTCAATTGGCCGCCTAGATCGTGCGATTTGACACCATTAGATTATTTTTTGTGGGGGTATGTCAAGGCTAATGTCTATAGGGACAAGCCCGCTTCGATTGACGCACTGGAAGCCAACATCCATGCATTCATTCGTGAGATACCGGCCGATATGTGTGAAAGAGTATGCCAAAATTGGACTCAGCGGATGGGCTACCTGAGACGCAGCCGCGGTCAACATTTGCATGAAATTATCTTTAAACATTAAATTGCAAGGTTCAAACTATCGATTCAAATAAATATTTCATTTATTTTTTCGAATTGTTTGTGTTTTTTTTTTAAAAAAAAGTTCTAAACCTCTTAAAAAATCACCCGTTAGTTGCAAGGCCCCCGTCGTCCCCCGTTCTAGATAAGCTAAAACAAATATTCTAGGGACTCACATAAAAATGTTCTGTTCCAAATTTGAAGCTAATGGTTTTGGCTCTAGATCGATGGACGTACAGAAAAATAGATGAACGGTTTGACAAAACTGAGTTTGTTTGACTCACAGCTTTCACTCATCGTTACGTTGAATTTAATTGAAACATTGATATCTTTTTTTCTACACGAGACCAATACCTGTCCCTTAAGTATAAAGCAAATAAAAATGACTCAAAATTAAACAAAATTGGTCAAGGTCATATAGTGGAGCCTTATAAATTTCCCCAAATATAGGTATTATCCGACGAAACATCTCTATTCGTACGGTTTTTAATCTTCTTTGGTTTCAAAAGTGTGATGATTGTCCATTAAATGTTTACAAAAAATAATTCTAAAAAAGAACCTTTTCGTTGGTATGTATATCAAAGGTGTCCATTGAATAATATGTTCCTCGAACCTTTGTTCCATACTGACTCTGGATAATTGAGCTGTTGAAGGAAACCAGCTGAGTCCTTGTAATTACATGGGATTACAGGTGGCAACGGCGAAAATTTTGCTGCTGTGAACACTCGGGGTAATTACTTACACACAACCATGATTCGTTGCGGCGGCAGCGGCGTCGTCGTTGTCGGAGACGATTACGACGGACCTTCTCATGGCGACAACCACTTTAAGGGTGGTCTGCTCCTGATTTTCATTTAAGTGCCTCTGTCGACGTCGTTGTCGTCGTTGTCGAGGATGATATTTCAACACCGGTCTCTGAAGGCCGCTTGCCAGCCTTCAAACTCACTCAATGCTACACACGTTTGTACTAAGTCCCCCTCCCTTTGCATGTTCACTGAAGTCCTTTTAATGTGTTTTCCTTTTAGTTTTTCTCTTTTTTTTTGCATGTAATTGTGTTCCACTTTTGCGTTCGTCCTTTATTTTGCACCAAAGCTCATATATGAATGTATGTATTATCAAGTGAGGGTGTGTGGCAGTGGGCGATGAGAACGACCCAGCAATAATGTCACGGCCAGACTACTATTAATCGAAATTGTAAAGTTGTTCTGCCAACACATATACATACTTACACACGTCCCCCTTCCCCTGTCGTCTTGGATGCTTGAATTTACATGTACCTACGTTACCCACATTGTAGCAGTTACATAAACCAGCTGAGGGCTTTGAATATGTTCGCCGAGCCGAGAAGAAATAAAGGCGAACAATAATAATGACTCGATGATTGTACGATTGTACCTGGAGTTCTGTTCGCAAAATTTAGTATCTGATTCTGATTCCAGGCCAGCAAGTGCAGCGATGGGCTCACATTTTAGAACTGATTCTTTTTGTTTGTTTATTGAAAGTACAGATTCCTTGTCAATTCTTTTCAACACCCGGTTCCAAGTACATATTATAGTTGTTGGGTTCGTTTCCTAAGAGTGGTACGTGTCAGGTGGTGTAAAACCGCTCAAGGGAAATTTAAATTCATACCCTGAATAAGTGGCCGAAAATGGATAATGCACAGATAATAAATGCGGGTTAAAAATTATTTATTTATTTATAACCAACATTGGGTTAAAACGAAACAAAAACAAAAAAACGAAACCCTTTTGAATCTAAGAAGCTCACAGAAGGGTTTGCGAAGGGATACATACATAAATATGTACATGCATAAATATATACCTACACAGACCTGTAAAGCCCATTTTTGTAGGACAAAACTTTTTCCTCTTTTTTACAGGAGTTGAAAAGCACTTCATTTGGAATGTTATTGCTTCAGGGTTTTGTGTTAGATTTACTGAGGTAGTGTTTATTTATTACGACTTTTTTAGGATTTAGGTTTTGTTATGCAACACGCCTGATGCCTGTAATAGATGAATATATATACTTTTTATGAGAAATTTATGTCCCATGTGCTAACGGGAGTGATTTAAAAGGACACTCCTTTGTAAATATGATGCCAATGAATATTGTTTGAGTAGTAAGTACAAAAGAGAATTTTATAATACACAGAAAGGTTAGTGAAGCCTGCTTAAATGGCGCCCAACAAATAAAAATCTGAAAGAACCCTGAAGAGTTTGCGTAAAAATTACTGGGACTTGAGAAAAACGATGAGTGCACACAAAATAAATGTAGGAGTTGGGTAGGTCTAGGTGCTCGTTATTTGTTTGACTTGATTTTATGGTAAGAATAAATTCTTATCACTCTTTATTGTCCTCAATGAACTCATTCAATATTTGTTTTGATCAAAGGTTTTGAATTTTGACATCAATTGCTTCCAATATTTTTATTTATTCTAAACTGTTATGTAGAGATTTGTTAGTTTATATTTTGAACTCCAAAAATCTAAAACGCTGTAGAAAAATCCAACAAAACGTCGCGTCGTCGATCGTCAGGAAAAAGATGGCATAAGCGTTTAATATTTGGAAGCAAATAATCTGTTAGCCTTTGTTAAAAACAAAATTAAATTATATCCAAGGCTGTATCGGGCAAGATTATAGACTGATTACTTGATTAAACGGTTGTCGTTTTGATCAGCTTATGATCCATAAAGCGTGAGGCATTAGGGTGGTCCTTAAATTGGACATTGACTTGGATAGCCCTCATTCGATTCAAAACATTGAAAATCAATTTCCCTAATTTTTTCAGATTTTTATTTCTCCCTTTTTTCACTTCAAGGTACAAATAATGGAGTTAGGGTGATTCTTATAACACGCAAAAAACAAGTCAAAACTTATAGATTAGCTTCAGACGAAAAAAAATCGTACAGGAGGGGGGGTCTATTTCCCCCCATTCAGGAACGGGGGGCAAATTTGACCCAAAATAGAAAACAAATTATTAAAAAACAACGGGACCACTTACAATAGCATGCTATAGCTTTTTTTAAAAGCCATGAATCCAGTCTCTAATATATTTTTTAAATCAAGTTTTTATTGTAAATAGTTTTTGAAAAAATAATTTTTTAAAACATAAAAATAAAAACAAAAATAATAGTTTCTTACGTTTGAAAACTATTTTTTTTTCAGAAACTAGTTACAATAAAAACTTGATTTAAAATTATATTAGAGACTGGATTCATGGCTTTAAAAAAAGCTATAGCATGCCATTGTTAGTGGTCCCGTTGTTTTTTAATAATTTAAAAATTACCCCTCCCGCCTGAACGGGGGGAAATAGACCCCCCCTCCCGTACGATTTTTTTTTCGTCTGAAGCTAATCTATAAGTTCTGACTTTTTTTTTTGCGTGTTATTAGAATCACCCTTACTCCGTTATTTGTACCTTCAAGTGAAAAAAGGGAGACCAGGGGGTGGAATAAAAATCTGAAAAAATTAGAAATTTTTTTTTTGATGCCTATCCAAGTTGGAATTTCAAAAAACCCAATATAAGGACCACCCTAGTGAGGCATTCATCCTGTAGGATTCTCAGAAAGCTGCTTCTAAGCAACGAGAATAAGTGATCTGGTATCTGATGGCCAAATCATTCAATCTGAGGGTTGGTCTTCCTTGCCGGCTCGAAGCTGTGATTTAGGAAACAATTGGATGATCTTTTGATTGAAAGGTTTTTGACCACTCGCCTGGTGTGGTTGAGTCATTGTAGAAATTGTAATCGACGTTTTTTTACTTTCTGGACTACATCCGTATAATGGCAAAGCTAATAGAGAGGAATAACAATTTTCTGTAGACAAACCAAGGCTTTGCAGGAACTTTAATTAGATATATTTAATTTCATTTAATTTAATTTAATTTAATTTAATTTAATTTAATTTAATTTAATTTAATTTAATTTAATTTAATTTAATTTAATTTAATTTAATTTAATTTAATTTAATTTAATTTAATTTAATTTAATTTAATTTAATTTAATTTAATTTAATTTAATTTAATTTAATTTAATTTAATTTAATTTAATTTAATTTAATTTAATTTAATTTAATTTAATTTAATTTAATTTAATTTAATTTAATTTAATTTAATTTAATTTAATTTAATTTAATTTAATTTAATTTAATTTAATTTAATTTAATTTAATTTAATTTAATTTAATTTAATTTAATTTAATTTAATTTAATTTAATTTAATTTCATTTCATTTCATTTCATTTCATTTCATTTCATTTCCTTTCATTTCATTTCATTTCATTTCATTTCATTTCATTTCATTTCATTTCATTTCATTTCATTTCATTTCATTTCATTTCATTTCATTTCATTAAATGTTAGCAATTCTCATGCGTTTTAGGCGCATGACGCCCCTGTAAGCTGACTCTCAGGGTACAGGCCCCGGTCTGCCCCCATAGATCCGGGGCTGGATCTCTCAGAGAAAATAAAATATATTGGAAATGTTTTAAACTGAATTTTAAAGAAGAGAAAACAGGCAATCAGTGTAGCTTTGAATTTTGACAAGACAACAAAATGTTCAGAGTAAATATTTACTCCACGAAATGTTCAAAACACTTCTAAAGTGCGTTGAACACGTGCCACGCTCGATTAGCACATTGTCGATTTGATTGGCGGTTGGACTGTGTAGCCTCTAGAGAGTTCCAGGTTGCTTTCTGGATCCCTAACCCTGATCGTTTCGTGGATGCTGCACTTACCAACTAATCTCCCGAAGATGTCATTCTTTCTAGCTTTGGCATTGATATCTGTGAGCTTATCTTTGGTATCATATTCTATTCAAGAGGTCGTGAAACTCCTCCTTGGGAGGTTCCATAACTTTATTGGAAGGAGTGTGCACACATATCAGGCCTGTATTTACGATTGGACCGGATAGCCTGATGTTAGTCACCCACTACAAATAGTGAGACCTACCATTAGAACAAAAAAAATTCACCCAACACCATTTGTTTTTAAGAACCTTGGCTAGTCTTAAAATATCTTTTTTCTGACTTCAGCTATGTCAGAGTTGCTCATATAAGTTGTTTATCAAATATTATGGCTTCACTTGAACTGGGAGACCCCACCGTTGATTCCATCTACAGAACTATTCTCCTATTATGTTTTTGAGAGCACTTTTATGTCAATACTCTATAACTGCAGGGTAATTTGTAGTGAGATTTTTCTCTACTTCCACGGGTCCACTGTGGGTGTCCCTTTAGCAAGAAAGAGTTCTAGGATCACAAAACTAAGTGATCGTGGTCAAATCTTAATCTATTGTGGTATTGTATGATCGTAGGTTTACAGAACAAATCTTTGTTTTGATAAAATGAAGTAGTTCAGTTGGCTCTTCGAATATTGGAAAACATTATCTATGTATGTACTTTATGAGGAACTGAACTTTAGCATTTTCTTACTTGATTTCAAACTATATTGACACGTCTGGAAACCCTAAAACTACTATCTACACGTTTGCCAAGCTTGCCCCTTTCATTATGTTCTCAATAATAATAAAATATACATTTTTTGCCTTGTGTCTCTTGAAAATATCCTTTAAGTGTTTTTTTTTTTATATTTATATTTCTGTAATGAAATAGAAATGAACAAAGGGATATAAAATAGAAAATATTTACTTTTTTAACAATTGATTCAGGAATCGATACACTCGGGCGTATGCGTAATATTTTTTCCACTTTTTCCCAATTTCGTCGATAACATTCCCCTTTAAAAATAATATCATTCAGCAACTTTCGAAATTGTAATTTAGCAATATTAAAAAGAAGCTGAAAATAAAAATAGAACATTTCAAGGAAAATCCTTCGAAAAAAGAAGAACGCCTTCCCCTATTCACTTTAATCATATGAAAAAAGGCATAGGTGTGTTAAAACGGTAGATCCACAAACATAAATTCCTCTTTCAGGATTCCAAAAACTTGCTGTATACATGAACATCAATATACATATAAAGACGCCCACTCTAAAATGAGTGAACACAAACAAAAGAAGAGCAATGACAACGACCATTGAGAAAATATAAGGAATAAGAATCAAATTAATTCTTGACTTCACTTTATAGCTAAATTTGCCTTCCTTCCCCAATACCTCTGCCAAACGTAAAAATCAAAACGTCAGTCATCGACGATTATACTCATGTAAAATAGAAGAACCGTGAAATATTCGACTCCATTTCAAAAGCAGAGAACGTATAGTGAAGAAAATAGAAAAATGTCGGTACAAAGGGCGGAAGCCATAATTCCTATTCCTATTACTCCAGAATTCTTCCAGCCCAGTGTTCCAAAAGCAAAGCAGCTGCTTTTTGTTTCTGCTTGTTCGTCTACTGCTGGTAGCCCGGTTTCCTTTTATTCGAGCACCATCAGCAAAAGGAGTCAACATAGACAAGCAAATCAGCAAAGCTCGTATTTCATTTCGTCATAAGGATTTCCTTCCTTTCCCTTTTTTTGTATGTTTTGAAATTGCATTTCAGGAAGAATGTATAAGTCACAAGAACAGCAACAACAATGCAGTGGAAAAAGCAAAAGGGGGAAAATATATTAGAATAGGAAGATCCGGGAGCTTATTTCCCGTCAATAAGTCAAGCATGCAAAATTAAGCAGAACTCTTGGCAATTCCAAAGGTATATGCTATATATGTAGTCGATGGCAGTCAGTCATTCAGCCAGCCAGCCAGGCAGACATCTAATTTTCCACTCCACTTGGTTAACCTAGAACAGCAGTGCAAAAATAATCATAGGAAAAAATATTCTCAAAGGGTTCCGACTATAGGACAGCAATAACACAGAACCTCAACCTTTTATGATTCCTCGAATTGGGCGCCATTCTTTAATTCCATCTTACCCAGTATTTATTGGATTCTTTGCATAGTTCCCTCGATTCTGTGAGAAAGTAGTGTAATCCCTTTTGAAGGAGTGTGATCAGGGGAATAATGTTGACATTTGTTCTTATTTAGGTTGGAAGCGGCTCTATGTTGTTGATAAATAGGGTCGACTGCCAAAAATACCGCCAAAATTCATTTTCATAAATAAATTCCCATAGAGAACGAGACATGTGTTGACATATTTGTGGTTTTACTGGAATGCTGATGAAGTCCTTGATGGTGATGGTGATTTTATAATATTTTCCTGTTGCTTTCCCAGTTGGGTTGGTTCTATATCAACCAACCGCGACACACTTTGAATCATTTTGTTTGGTTATGGTATTTGAGGGATTAGTGGTATTATTTAGAATTATGGTGGGCATATATTTTGGCTTTTGAGAAGCATATTGCCAAATTTTCATCCCGAGAAGGATGTGAATAAGTGGGGTTAAGTTTTCATGTACCTATTTTTTTTGTTTGATGGTTAGGTGGGAGAGTTCGTGCATTTCTTGCTTTTAATCAAATTAAATTATTTGCCTCTGGGGATTTAATATGATGTACATTGTAAGAGAAAATGTATACTTTTGAAATGATATTAATTTATTTTGTCAGCTGGTATAAGGCTTAAAGGTTTATGGAACCATGGAAAGAATTTAAGAATTTTTTATTATTTTGTTGTATTTTTTTTAATATGTGGAAAGAATATTTTAATTTAACTTTTTTAGTTTTTTAAAAGATTCAAAGACTTTTTAAGTTGATTTATGGTTCTCAAATATTTTCGTGAAAGTGATGCAAACTTTCGAGCATATTTTGTCCAAAGATTGAATTAAATCACTTTAATTTCCAAATACCAAGTAAAAACTAAGGTAATGTATGCATAAGCTCCTTGAAAAAATGGTTATTATTTCTTCACTGAAAGTTCAATTGTAAAAATTGTTCTCAGAATTGGGATGAATAAATTAAATTTTGGGTATAGGTGCAGTGCGAACTTTAAGATCTATTGTGGCCCAAATTGGAGCTGGAATAGTTTGCTTATGCTACGCAGCTCATCCTCCAAGTTCGTTTCTTTGAAGAACTTGAGTATTTATAGTATTTTGAGAGAGGGTTGTCGGGTACCCATTAGAGTGTGACACTGTTTTTCTGGTTCATTCCGACTGCTACGCACTCCCTTTCTATAGTTAAGTTCTATGAGTGCGGCCCGGCTATCTGACATGATGGCAATAGTTTGATTTTGTAGTTTCATCTGAGATTACGTTCGGCATAACTTCCTATAGGGTTTTCTTCTGCCTGGAATATGCTTATACACTGTCCCCTGGGTATGAAAAGTTTGGTTCTAGACCCAAAGCACTATAGTAGAGAGTAGTGGGGTCAGGTGAAGAAATACTTCCATTGCTGCTGTAAGGCAAGTTCTCATAATTTCCTAGTTGTGATTAGTTCAGTTCTTTTGTGCTATGCAACCACCCTATAGGTAATCATGATACCATCATGGCTTACATCCATCTGAGGTTGTATATGATTAGCAGCACCATGATTTGCCTGAAAGTCTTTTTCATATCATAAGGGCCTTTGTCGCTTTCCTGAAGAGCTTACTATCTAGTGAAATTCTTGGATATTTAACTTCTCTCTGAGTTTTGATTACTTCTCCCACCAACCGGATAGTCAAAAAAATATAATTTTTGATTTATTTTTTTGTTGAGATTTTTTAATCCATCTACATCGTAGCCATCATTTAATGAAGTTTGACAGTTGGTGGCTTGACAGATGTACGCAAACTATATTTCGACAGAATTGAGTATTTCGATCCAAATGTCACCCAAAAACACTTTTTTCCAGAACAGTAAAAAATCTTAAAATAATTATAATTTTCAGGGGCGTAGCGAGAGGGGGGTGTGGGGGGCGCTTTTCAAGAGTCGGCAAATTCAGGAAGCTAGATTTAATTATTCAAGCAATTAACAAAAAAATTAATAAAACCAGAAATTTTACAATATTTTTCGGAAAAAGTTAAAAAAAGTAAGTTTGTATTTTCATTATATTAAAGTTTTTAAACTTTTAAATGTATGTACCTATGCAAATCAACATTTTTGCCGATTTCAGATTTTGGAAATATGCCGAATAATTAAAGAGTCGGCAAATCAACGAAGCTTCATTTGCAAACAATTATGAATAAAACGAGCCTAAGCATTTTTGCCGATTGCGGATGTCGGAAATTTGCCGACTAATTCAAAAGTCGGCATATCAACGAAGCTTCATTTAAAAAAAATTAATAAAACGAGCATCTTTACTGATTGCGGATTTCGCAAATATGCCGACAAATTCAAGAGGCGGCAAATCAACGAAGCTTAATTTGAAAAAAAAAAAAAATTATAAAACGAGCATTTTTGCCGATTGCGAATTTCGCAAATATGCCGACTAATTCCAGAGTCAGCAAATCAACGAAGCTTAATTAAAAAAAAAAATAATAAAAAAAAAACATTTTTGCCGATTGCGAATTTCGCAAATATGCAGACTAATTCAAGAGTCGGAAAAACAACGAAGCTTAATCTAAAAAAAATAATAAAACGAGCATTTTTGGCGATTGCGAATTTCGCAAATATGCCGACTAATTCAAGAGTCGGCAAATCAACGAATCTTAATTTGAAAAAAAATTTAATACAACGAGCATTTTTGCTGATTGCTAATTTCGCAAATATGCCGACTAATTCAAGAATCGGCAAATCAACGAAGCTTAATTGGAAAAAAAAATCTAATAAAACGAGCATTTTTGCGATTGCGAATTTCGCAAATATGCCGACTAATTCAAGAGTCGGCAAATCAACGAAGCTTAATTTAAAAAAAAAATTAATAAAACGAGCATTTTTGCCGATTGCGAATTTCGCAAATATGCCGACTGAACATCATAGAACAAGCCGTGTATTAAGAAGAATCGATGAAAATCCAGAATCAGCTTTCGACTTCGATTTCCAAACATTTTACCGAAAAGAATTTAGAACGGTTTTGCAAGTTCTTACGACGTGTATAAACGATAATTTAAAAGATAATTTTTCATCTTTCGAACCTTTTTAAAAGATTTTTGAAATTCCAGTCGACAGAGGCAATGTCACAATAGAATCAGTGGAATCCATAATGAAATTGGAGCCCCTATTTTTAAAGAAGGTCCAGAGTGTTTTCTTTCTGAGTTGCAAATTCTTCTTGATTCATCCACAAATTGTATAAACTTCGAAGACATTACCAAAGTTGTGTTCAAGTTGAAAATGGTAATTCCCTTAGCGCACAAACACATTTGCTTCATTTTAACTCCGCCTGTGACATCAGCTTCTTGTGAACGATAATTTAGTAAATTAAAATTAGTCTTAAACTATTTGCGCACGACAATGGGTGATGATCGTTTGAATAATTTGATGCTGCTTTATTCTTCGAAAGATAAAGTGGACGAAATTACTCTTAATGAAGTCGTTGAAGAATGATCCTTATTAAAACACCGCCGAATTATAATCTAGATAGTACAATGTAAAATTTAAATATTAAATTTTAATTACAACTTATTAATTTGCTGCAATAAAATAATAATAAATATAAATTAATAAATTTTATTATTAAATGTAATTTATTATTTATTTATTTTATTTATTTATTTTATTTATATATATAATCAAAAATTACAAAATCTGTGTTTATATGTATATATGTGTATTAAACAATATTTTTTTCAAGTTAAGCTTCAATATAGATTTAGAATTAAGAAAATATTATTTATCAAAAATTTATCTTTACTAGTATGACTTCCTGAAATGAATCTTCCGACATGAACTAAAATTTTCGATTAAATTATATTTAATATGTAGATACATTGTACACACTCTGTGACAGAAATTGTCAGTAGCGAGCGTGCATTTTCAATTATTTTCATATATTCATTTATAAAAATTTAATAGAATATTATACGGATAAAGGATAAGCTAATGGAACGGCTTATGGTAGCAATATCTTATGACAAAACTTCAACAAGAGTCTCAACCTCTGATCTGGAGAGAAGCCAGTCTTTCAATTTTTTCAAAAATATAAAATTATTGGTAACGGTCTGACATATTTCTACCGGAAGTTTATTAAAAATAGATGGAGCAATGACATTGAAAAATCGTCTGCATTGTTCTTTTGAAACTGCTGGCATATGGACACTGGTAGTATTACGAAGTGGGTAATTCTCATTCGATTTAAACCTTACGATTCCACTTCTAGTGAAGAAAACTTTCAAAGTTTTGAAAATGTATAGATACCGAAATGGAAGTATCTTTAAAGACTGAAATAGTGGGAGAGCATGCTCAATCCTTCGACTATATGTAATCAATCTAATTATTTTTTTTTTGAACTATAACAATAGGCTGAAGATTAGTTATTAGATTAATAATAAGCTACATTATTAAAAATTGTTTATTTTTTATAAATAAACTGCTGCAATATTAATAAATTAATGTATTTTATTTTTATAAATGACTAAACTGCTGATGCTGATAGAATTATGCGTTACTTTAATCTTTTTTTATAAAGATTGTTTAATATCTATACCAAAACAAACAAAATTGCTGAAATAATAATTATAAATGTTCATG
Organism: Dasysyrphus tricinctus; assembly: GCA_963921185.1. NCBI lineage: Eukaryota > Metazoa > Arthropoda > Insecta > Diptera > Syrphidae > Dasysyrphus > Dasysyrphus tricinctus. Next base: position 8,277,660 of record OY992530.1, read on the forward strand.
AATTTAATTCGTTGTTAAAAATTATTTCTTATTTAGATTAATCGTTGCAATAATAATATTAATTTATTTATTCCATTGTTATTTATTATTTGTTATAAATAAATGCATAATTCCAAAAATAATTGATATCTTATTTTTCTACCAAATAATAGTTCCCAAGATTTTAAAATTGTTTCATGGAAAATCATTGCTCCTAAGTTTCTTAAATCTCTTACATCAGCTGAAGGCGGTTTCATTGACAAATCTCGCATTTCGAAATCTCAAAAGTGTATGTGGCGAAGTGAAGATTTGAGCTAAAATCAATCAGCCCTATCAGGAGTTTCGCCCGAATGTCATTTCACTCGGAAAATATCCCTTTTTTCTTTTCCCTTATTTTGAGTTTCACCCGAAAAATGCTAAATCTATACAGTCGGCAAATTTTTAAAATAAGTCGGCTAATTCCTAAAATAAGTCGGCATTTTAATGAAAGTCACCCCCCCACGGCTCGAACCCTCGCTACGCCACTGATAATTTTTAAAAGTTTTTTAATACATCGATATTGTAACCAAACCATCCATGATAAGAATTTGACAATTAATGACTAGAAAGTGGGAGACGAACTATATAATATTGACAAAAAAAAAGTATGTTTCGATCCAAAAATTGACTTGTTTTTTATTACTTCAAATTACTTTCTATCTTGGGTTGATGCCACAGCGTACATTCCGGGTTCAATAATGACCTGCCTGCTTAATTTCCAGTCTGTATGTCTGCTTAATTTTCTTCATTCAAAAAATTATGTCGTATGGGAATTGAAACAGCCGATAATATTTTTTGAGTTAGACCAAAGGGCACGGTAGTTCCCAGCGAAGTTCGCGACACTACACCCCCTTTTTACAGGAACAAACTCAGGCGATTTTGGACACCCCTCTAACTTCAGTACCAGTTAGGTCAGAAATTCCAAGTTCACAATATAAGCTGAACTAGTTAAAAACAGTCAGCTGATTAAATTTCATCTCTCTAGATCTAGAATAAGTTATTCCTGAGATACAGGGCTTCAAAAATCGCTAAGAGCATAACTGACTGACTCACTGACAGATCATCAAAATTATGAAGCATTTCCCGGCACCGTAGAACCTTGAATTTTCGCACAGTGGCAGGTCTCGTGGTGCAGTTTGTTGCGAAGGAAAACATGACTCGAATATTGGAGGCTTTGTTGACGAAAATTTTGTTAGATCTGTTAGAACCATGACGTTCAGGTTGCATAGGTTGAAGATTTTGCATCGTGTCTGGAAATTTACTAAGGAAATCATGGTTGAAGCATAGTACGCAGATCGAGCTAAAATTCCACTCCCATACAAAATTCTCTCCAAAACTTAGCCAAGCTAAAATTTAACCAAGCATTTTAGCCGAGAGGTACGCAGCTCCAGCTAAAAAATCAAATTTTCGTTTCTTACTGTACAGCTCTTATCTGTCAAAATTTAGCGAGTGAAATAATTGTTCGGCACATCAATTCTCGAGCTAAATTGTGACATGTTCTTTTATTTGTTAGATTTGTGTGAATTTTAATTTGTGGAAATCAAAATTGAGAACGAGAAATATTCAAGGACAAACGATTTATCAATGCCAAAGGGAAAAATCTATGTTATTTGATTAGATTCACTTGAAATATTGAAATAAAATTCTATGAAATTATTGAATAAAATTTCTTTTCAGAGAACAGCTGTTTTCTGTGATGTAATCTCCACAAAAATCTTATGTCAAAATTTAGCTTGGATATTAGCTGGTGTTTGGAGAAAAATGTGGGAGCGAAATTTTAGCTCGATCTGCGTACTAGGCTTGAATGAACAATAAGTTGATATGAACATATCGCCTGGAAGCCTTAATGAAGCACCATAAACAAGTTCAGCTAAGGTTGCTTTGTAATCTTCTTCCAAGAATGATCTGAGGCCGAGCAGAACAAGTGGGAGTTTGGCAACTCAATCTTCTGTTCCATGGCATTTGATTGCTGTCTTCAAAGTTCGGTGGAATTGCTCTATCATTCCATTTGCTGGGGATGATAAGGGGATGAACGGTGTCTCTTGATGCCCAGAAGTTTTGACAGATCATTAAAAAGAGAAAATTCAAATTGCCTTCCTTGGTCTGTCACTATTTTTTTAGGGATTCCAAACCTAAAGATCCAACCGGAAAGAAAATCAGGTGCAGCTGTTGTGGCAGTTATATCTGGGAGAAGAATAACTTCTGGTCATCTTGCAAATGGATCAATACAGGTGAGGGCGTATATGTGAATCCACCTGAGTATGGCAATGCTCCGACTAGATCTTGATAAAAATGATGAAATCTTTCTTCAGGTACAAAATTGGCAATTGGAGATCTGGTATGGTGTTCTATCTAGCTGTTTTGGCAGTTGAAGCACGTTTGAGACCACTTGCGGCAATCCTTCTTCAGGTTTGACCAAATAAAACGTTCTTTGAGCATCTGAGAAGTTTTCTTAATACTGGGATGTGACAAGTTGTATTGTATTGAAAACTTGACGTTGTAGATTTGGAATATATGGCCTTGCCTTGCCTGTCGAAATATCGCAAAAGATTTGGTGACTCGTATTTGGAAGTTTGATTTCTTTTTGTTGTAGAAATGAAGTTGAGCTTAGGAGTTTTTTGAGTTCTTCATTGATTTGTTATTAATCAGCCAAATCAGTGTAGTCGATTGAAGATGGTGAACAAATGGCGTTTACTCGGGATAGAGCATCAACCACAACATTGTCCCTGCCGTTGATATGAATTATATCTGTGGTAAAGTGTCCTATGTAGCTCAAATGTCTGAGCTGACGAGGGTTTGATTTCTCAGGTTTTTGTTGAAAGGCGAAATTAAGAGGCTTTTGGTCAGTATAAAGAACAAACTGTCTTCCTTCTACCATGTGTTGAAAATGCTTAATTGCCATGTAAGTACTTAGAAGCTCGCGGTCATAGGCAATATATTTGGATTGAGTTGGTGAAAACTATTTCGAAAAGAATCCAAGACATTGCCAATGATTGAATAACAGCGCCTGAAGCTGTATGGGTGGCATCTGGCATTAACAATGGAGCGTTTACATCTGGATGGGCAAGTAGGGTTGAGTTGGCTAGAGCTTCCTTACAGGCTTGAAAAGCATTTTTGAGTTCGGGTGTCCAATTGATAATAGTTTTATCATTCTTCTTGCTGCCGCATGCATATGCATGAAAAGAAGCTTGGATTTGAGCAGCTTTAGGAACAAAATGTCTGTAGAGATTAAGCATTCTCAAAAATCTTGTCAGCTCTTGGACTGTTAATGGCTTTTTGTAGGAGGCGTCAACTTTAGATGGCAATGGTTTGATTCCTTTTCCAGTGACGAGTTAACCCGAGAAACTTACAGATTCGAAAGTGCACTTGGAAGTATTGATGGTAAGTCTATACTCTCGAAATCACTGAAAAAGCTGTTTGAGATGCCCTCGATGATCTTCAACTGAGTTTGATGCTATAAAAAAGTCATCAATATATTGGAAACAGAAATCCAGGCCTTTAGTTGCTTCGTGGACGAATCGTTGAAAGGTTTGCGTAGCGTTGCACATACCAGAAGTCATCACCATAAACTCAAACAGCCCAAAAGGAGTGATAATAGCTGTTTTTGGGATGTCTTCTGGTTCCACAGGGATTTGATGGTATGCTCGCGTTAGATCTATGACGCTGAACACTTTCTTGCCCTTCAGACGGTGAGCAGTATCTCCAAGGGGAGGCATGAAATAGCGATCTGAGATGGTGAAAGTATTCAGTCGTCTATTGTCGCCACAAGGTCACCAGTCACCATGTTTCTTCTTGACCATATGAAGAGGACTCGCCCAATTGCTGTTTGAAGGTTGACAAATCCCTTGGTTGATCATGTACTCGAACTTTCGCTTTGCGGTTTTGAGTTGTGCGGGGGAAAGACGTCTGGCTTTGGAGAACACAGGAACAGGAGGTCCTTTGGTTTGAATTTGGTGCGTTACGTTATGCTTGGTTTTGGCCAGTAGGTTTGTCCTTGTGATGTCTTCAAATTCTTTCAATAAATCGTAAATGAAGAATGACGGAATTATTGTTTGAATATTTGCTGCACTTGCGGAAGTTGTTGCACCAAAACAAAATGTGTTTGAAGACTTGTTTTTCAATCGATTAGTTTCTTGTTTTTAACGTCACCTAAAAGATCGAAAAATGACGGGACATCGGATCCAAATGATTGGCTTAGTGACTTGGGCTGAGGGCAAAAGGCCAGGAAAGTTTCTGCGAAAACCAAGATTGAGTGACATCAATCGTTTTCCATAAGTTGGGATTTCAAGCCATTCGCTGCATAAAGAACGCGGTTCGATTGGCTGTTCCGTTTGTCTATACTTGATGGTGTAATTACTGAAATTGTAGCTCCTGTGTCTATGAGAAAATTTTTTTGGAAGATTTCGCATTGACATAAAGGTGATTTATAGTGTCTGTGGACTGGCTAGTCACTGATTGTTGTCCGCAAATTAGTTTCCCGTCTGAAACTGACAAGGTTCTCGGCACTTGGAGGAATTCTTCGAACGTGAATAACTTGGACTTCTAGGAACTTGAAGTTTTTTAATCTATTTTTGTAGAGCAGAAATCTGATTTTGTAATTCAGAAAAGGCAGCAACACTGGACGGTGGCGTAGAGAAAGAAGCAACATCTAAATTGTAATAGACATCAGATATTGTATCTGCTATATCAGCCAAAGTTTTGAGATCTTGGTTGTCATAACACGACAGGATGGACTGGGTCGTGTTTGGCAGTTTCTTCTTCCATAAGGTTCAAAGAATGCCTTCCGATATAGTGGGTGATGCATCTCTCTCTCATCTTTGTAAGCAGCTGAGTTGGTCGTCTTCTACCGAGAGTGATGCCACTGAGAAGGGTCTAGAGTCTCTTCTGTTCCGATTATTGGAATGCTTACAGAAGTTGAGTCTTCAGGCCATTGTGTTTTTTCGTGGCTGGAGGGCTGGTAACCACGTCTTGAACTTCAGTCAGCACATCAGCTTCTAGGTTTCCAACCAGAGTGCAGTACTTCGTGGTATCCGTAGTGATTCCACTGGTGTGGAACTAAGCCTGAAGCTGGAGGGACCAAAGGTCCGGACTCCGCCTCCAGAATGGTGGCACTTATATGGAAGCCTTAGCAATTACTCCATCTGCGATCTTTTCTTCTTTTCAGAAATTCCAAATAAAGAGACAACAAACATTTACATATCACCCGTAAAATTTGTTGTTCCTTTTTGTTTAAGAAAATGTACATATAAGATCCGACATGTATAGTCTTTAATTTTGTGCTAAGCGAAACTACATTTTATTGTTGGAAGTCCAGCAGAATATTTTTTTAAGAAAAATTAATTCCAAATGGTTTGAATATAAATTATTTTCCTTCTTGACTTCTACTCATCAGCTTCGATTTCTCAATAATTATGAATTATTTTTAGTTTAAAATAATAAAATAGTTTGAATAACAGAACAAATACTAAGAAATAAATTTAGTAAAACTGGCTGAGTTATTTATGTGTCAGCAACAGAAACCATAAGGTCTATCGATATACCAACCCAAAACTTTTGGTTAACTTTCACACATGAAAATGAGTGTTCTATCACGAGATTTGGTTTATTTGGTTAGATTAGTACAAATAAATTATAAATCATATTCTTCATGCAAATAAAAAAGATCTTTCAACCAATGCCTGAGGACATGTATTTATTTTTGACAACTTATGGGTTTACCAATATTTATTAGCAATTCTTTGTGGTATTGTATACGTATATTATTTCTAACCTGTTTGGAATTAAGTATACTTCAATAACTAGAAAACAGTATTTGTTTTCTAATAATAATTTGCATCATTACTCATTCATTAATTTGAAATACTTTGAATCTAATTTGCATGAAACATCTGCCATAAATAACCGCAAACTATGTAGGTATGTAGTAATATTTCCTTCAAACTATCTACAAATCTATATACATACGTAATCAGTGGGTATTATAATTTTTATATTTTTGATGCATCATAGTCCTAAGAAGCCTTCGCCTTCCCATAATAAATAAGCATACATATAAGTGGTGGGTGTTAACTTAGACCCTTCAAATCATTCAAATGAAGTACAGTGCTGTTTAAAAAAATCTGCTGAAAGCTGCAAGCACTGTTTTTTAACAACAAACAAGAAAAAGCATGTGCAAATTAAGTTTAATATTCAATAAACGACCAGGAGTTAGGAAGACTTAAGACTGTCGCTTGAACTTGTGGTAATGTCGCTCTGCCAAAATGTCACTTTTCCAATATATTGCGCCTTACCTAAAGAATTAAGAAACAACCTTTTCAATAACAAGACAGTCCATATTACATAATATTGAATTTAACATCAGCGTTGCTCTTCCTTCGCACTAGGCGTTAAACCCAAGGAAAGTCTATTATCATATTATGAATTCAGCTTTAGTGTGTTGGTGGTTGCTTTCGGTGATATTAATGTTAGTTTAGAGATAGTGTGTAAGAATAGGAGAAGATTTAATAACGATTCATACTAGCTATACATTATTCATTAGCTCAAGAACTGCAGTCTGAACGTGGCATCACAGCAAAAGGCTCTCCACCTCTCTATCGTGGCCCGATGTTATCCAGTTTCATATCTCCTAAGTATCCTTGTCAACATTACATCTTCCTATATAAGGGTCCCACAAGTGAGATAGAATGCTTGATGTATATTAAACAATGAAGAACTGAATCGAGTCCCGAATGTATCGTTCAACACCCTATAAGAATAGGTAAGTTCGATTTGTAAGACTATTTGTCCTAGGAAGATTTAATAAAAATAATTTTTAATCTTCAAGATTTACGAAATAAATTCGAGATTTGAAGGAGATTTGAGGTAAATCTTATTTAATCTCAGATTACTGCTAGGTGGAAATGTAGTATAAGAGATCGGAGTACCTTTTTCTATCAACGTTTACATTTCTTCATCATCATCATGTTGTTATGATTGTAATGGGCTGCTACAAGGTGATGCAAACGTAATGTCATAATGTGAATGTTCCTGAATTTTTGCAAATGGCGTCAAATGTCATCGTGTTTTGACATTGATGTTGCAGATAGACAGAGAATTATTTGACAACAAGCGATTTACACTTGAAAACGTGGAATTATTATTACTGCTTATTTAACCAATTTGGGGCCGGTTTTTTGTTGAACGCAGCTTAAACTTCGTAGTCGTTTTCCTCGTTCAAATGAAATTAACGTTAAAACCCATGTGCCCTTTCACACGAGGAAACTGAGTTGCCAGTAACTTTTAGTTCCTGGGTGAGAAGGGCAGGAGGAAAGAGGGGCGAACAGAATCTCCCCGGTCGAGGATTTGAGGAGATTTTTTGACATTTCCTTTCACATCTAGGTTTAGGTGTGTTCAACCAATAGACTTTCAATGCAAATTCCAAAAATTGCCTGGAGATTTGTTTCCTCGTATGAAAGGTACAAGAGATTTTTGAGGAGATTAAAAGAAAACGTCAAAAAAATCTCCAGCAACTTGTTTCTTCGTGTGAAAGGGGACCATTTCTTACTTCAAAATTGTGACAGTTTTTTGACAGTAACTTTAAGTTGGCAACACTATTTTAACTGGCGGCCATTTTGTCAGCTATCAAGTGATTTATTTTTAGTTTGGTTTGGCATTTCAACATAAATAGACTGACGCCTGAACAACGCTTCCAAATGGTGCAAGTTTATTTTGAAAATCATGGTTCTGTTCGAAATACGAAATAAGCGAATTTGTTTAGCGATGAAGCTCCCTTTTGGTTAAATGGATAAGTCAATAAACAAAACTGCCGTATTTGGAGTGATGATAATGATAATCTTCAAGTGTATGTTGAGACACCGTTACATCCACAAAAACTGACTGTTTGGTATGCTTTATGGGTTGGTGGAATAATTGCTCCGTACACTTCTTTAAAAACGATGCTGGCCAGAACGTTACAGTCAATTGTTACCGCTATAGAGCCATGATTACTGACTTTTTCGTCCATCAATTAAACAACCATGATGTGCAGGAGCTGTGGTTTCAACAAGACAGAGCAACACGTGAAGGAAACGTTTGGTAAATGCATAGTTCACGTTACGGATCCGTGAATTGGCCTCCAAGATCATGCGTTTTAACGCCGCGTGACTATTTTCTGTGGGGATATGTGAAGTCACTAGTAGCTAGAGGACAACATTCGCCGCGTTATTGCCGATATACGGCCACAAATATTGGAAAAAGTCATCGAAAATTGGACCTCCAGATTAGACTACGTCCGAGCCAGACGTGGTGGCCATAATGCCAGAAATTATATTTTAATTATAATGCCAGAAGATCTTTCCAATAAGGTAAATTTCATGTCAATTTAAAAAAATTATCTTTGTTTTATTCCATTTCAAAGTTCTCTACCTCTAAAAAAACTCCCTTTATAAGCTACAAAACTAAGATTATAAATACAACACTTCCTTATAGGTCAAACGCATTTACGCTTTTCAGCGCCTTTTTTCAAAATCGCAGACAACGCACGTACCTTTTTATGTTTTTTTTTTCTAAAACTCCCTGTGAGGCTGTGTCAATCAGGAACAATTCGATTTTTCAAACCGATCATCGAAAAGTATTGATGATTGAAATAACAAATTTTCATTTCAGTCAATCTTAATTATTTCGATGAATCTCGATTTTCTCTTCAAAAACTTGTGATTTTTTAGATGTTTTTTAGTCCATCGACATCGTAGCCATCCTTCAATGGAATTTGACGGTTGATTGCTTGGCAGATAGGGGATGAACTATATTTTTATAGAAAAGGTGTATTTTGATCCAATTGTCAGCCAACTGCCCTAAAATCACCTTTTTCCGGAGCAGTACAAGTTATGCAAACATTTCAGATTTCTAAGAGGTTTTTTTAATCCATCGACATCGGTACCATCTGTCAATTAAATTTGACAGTTGATGTCTTGACAGATAGGGGCCGAGCTATAATTTTACAAAAAATGTATATTTTGATCCGAATGTCAACCAATTGACATAAATTCCATCCAAATTGTATGATTTGGATTCGATCAAAATCGGTACAGTATTGATTGAAAATCGGAGAACTTTAATTCCATCAAAATTGACATATAAGAATGATCGAAAGATCGATTGATCAAATACATCAAATTATTTTAGTGATCAATTCTTGAATGATTCAATTCATTTGAAATGACCGATTTACGCAGCTCATTATTATTGGTCGAGTACCAGATGCCTTTAGTTTGAAGTGCTACGGTTAATGTTACGAAGAACCTGGTTGAGGATTTTGTATATTGCCTCAGCTATCCGGTTGTAGAACAATTTTTCCCAAAACTTACCGCCTTCCAGATATTCGGCAAAACCCTATTTTCGTGACCTTTGAGCCCTTTTCTCATATTATACAGGTAGCTTCAATTTTTGACGTACAATACATAACAAAAATAAAAATCAGCCTGTTAGTTATTCAGTTAATTTTAAATTGAAAAAATTACTGACTAAGGCCTTTCAAACGCAACAGGAAGGATCAATGGTCACTAAAAAAACATTTGTTTTTCTACAAATAAATTTAATAACGACACACTGGCTTGTGTACTGCGTAATGCACTAACGTTTTCGCCAAAGGATACTCTAAATTCACTCTTACAAAAAACGAATGTACATTTAGGCCAGGAAAAGTGGGTTCCGAGGTTGGAAGAATTAATTCATGAAATAGCTATTAAAATTGGAATCGACGCAGAATTGCAACCTCTATAATATATCCAAAGTCCCCCAAAATCCCCTTATTGGCTTTTTGTGTAGATGCATTTGAAGAGGTGCAGACGGAGAGAACTTAGAGGTCTATCAAACTAAAATATTTGTTTTGGTACAACCTAACCATATGATACATACTTTAAGGGTAGTTTTTAACCATGAATCGAATGAAACCAAATTCAAAATTATATAACCACCCAAGAAATAGTTATAGTCCTTTTTATGTAATGATAACTTTTTTCAAGTACTCCAGGTAAAATATTACCGAAAATCCTTTGAAAATAAAGAAATATTGATTGATATTTCATGAATTAATTTTTTCAAGGTTCCCTATACGATTTGTGCTATTTCTCTTGGTCTAATTAGGGTTGTTGTTATTTGGGTTTTTTAAATTTTTTTAAACTTTTTATAAACAAAAAAATTCCCTTATTTTCTCAGAATTTTATTTTCATTCCCTATATTCGCTGTAGGAGAAAAATAAATTTTACTATTTTCGCGCATACTAGGAAGATTCATGTAAAATCTGCCAAGAATATTCAGAGAATGCAGGTTGGGGGGTAAACAAGAAAAAAAAGCTCCCTGAAATAACGCCATAGGAAATTTTCCAAAAAGAGTTTTGGAAAAAAAAACCCATAATTGGAAAAAAGCCATAACATTGTATGGAGAATTTTGGGCCTTTTTTCCATTTTTATTTTTTGGCGTACTTTCCTATGGCGTAATTTCAGGGAGCCAGAAAAAAATCCTGTAGGAGAGGGTTATATCTCCCCCCACTTGGACGGGAGGGATAATTGATAGTAATTGATAAAAGATAATTGCATAGTATTTGTTCTTCAAAATATTGAGTTTGAAACAATTTTTTGCCAAAACTGTATAAATAAACTTATTTTGAATACAGGCCGAATGAACTTCTGGCTTTCAAAAATACTTCAAAACACTACTACAAATGTTGCTGTTGTTTTCCAATTAATTTATTTTCTATTTGGAATTATTTTTTGAAATTGGCACTCCCATCCAAGCGGGGGATTTTGTAGGATTTTTTCTTGCCTACTTCCCACCTACATATCTATGTACATTATTGTGGTCGTTATAAGAGTTTTTTTTTAGTTTTAATATTTGGATGGACCTGAATCAACTCTAAATGAAGACAACAAAATTTCCCTAATTTTTTCAGATTTTTATTTTCATCCCCTAGGTAGGGGTAAATTAAATTTCCCCTTTTTTTGGAAATTCATGTAAAATCTGCCGAAAAATTCAGAGCATGTAGGTGAGAAGTAGACAAGAAAAAAGTCCTATCGGAGGGGGTAATATTTCTCACCGCTTGGACGGGAGGGGCTATTTAATAAAATAATTACATAAAATAGAATACAAAAATAATTAAAAAAACAACTGCAATACTTGCAGTAATGCTTTGAAGCGTTTTGGAAAGCCAGACGTCCATTTTAATAGTTGATCTATTAAATAAAGTTCTTTGAATAAACAATTTAAGCTAAATCTGTTTTCGAACCTTTAATTTAAAAAAAAAAATAATAATTTTTATTCAAAATGTTGAGTTTGGAACATTTTTTGCCAAAACTGTTCATAAAAAAAACTTCATTTAAAAACAAGCTATAACTGGCTTTCCAAAAAGCTACAAAACATTATACTGTTAGTGTTGCCGTTGTTTTTTAATTAATTTTTTTCTATTTTATGCAAATATTAAACTAAATTGCCCCTCCAGTCCAAGCGGGGGCAGATATTACCCCGCTCCCCTAGGATTTTTTTCTTGTCTAGTTCCAACCCCTACAACAACTATGATGAAAATATAAATCTGAAAAAAATTAGGGAATTTTCTTTTCTTCATTTAGAGCCGATTTGGGCCCATCCCGGATGATCTTTTTAACGACCACCCTAATGTACATGCTCTGACTTTTTTGGCAGATTTTACGCGAGTTTCCTAGTATAAAGAAAAAGGGAAATTTAATTTCTGTACATTTTTCCATGCACTAATTTTGTTCACCTTTCTGTTCGTCCTCTTAGGTGAGTGATTAATTCAAGTTTCTAAAACATACATATATATTATATATGTACCTATCTGTATGTAAATGACATTTAAAAGAGAATCATGAATCATTTTATAAACATATATTATATTAGCAAACAGTTGCCATCGGCTTTTGTTATTGTTGTTATTCTTATCAAGCAAAATTAGGTCTATCAAAAATATTTTGTTTGCCTCTTAGGTGAAAATGGAATTGAATTTTGCTGACGCCCACTTAATCGGAACCCTATAATGTACCTATTTCATCAAAAATCGTTCTGTACTGAAATTCCCTTGTGACTTTGTCTGAAAAACAAAAGCCTGGCGCGAATACCAAAAAATCCCCCAAATCTTGATCGCAAAACTGAGGCGTACTCCACCCCATCGACCCCATCATCATCCTCATCATCATCTGCAAAACAAAGCAATATAGGCAGCCTTTTTATTTTTGTTGTTGTTTTGTGATTGTTTCCCTTTAAGCGAAAGGAAAATATCCTATTTGTCCTTCGATGAGGACGATGATGATGACGAGAACAACATGACTGTTCTGAAAGTAAAACAAAAAAAAAAAATGCAAATTGTCTCCCGATATGAATAAAGCTGAAAAACTTGGGTATTCCGGAAAAATAAATTCGATATGCCAATGATAAACTGCTTCAATAGATAGATAAGGGGATATTTTCGTTTTTCTTTTGCCTTTATTTTGAGTGGGTTCGACATGTTCTTTTTTGTGTGTGTCTATTTTAGAGGTCGCCCTTTGACAATAACGTAAATCAAGGCAAGATGCACGCGGGATCAAGGAATGGGTGTGGGTGGGAGATGTAAATCCCCTTAAGTACCTTATGGGTTTTTAGCATATTATTTTTTTTATGAAGACTGAGTGCTTTGAAAATACATAAATCAGCTTGAAGATGTCTGTGAAAATCTACAAAAAGAGATCCGGTCACTAGATTAATAGTCTTAATCGAGTTGGATAAGTGGGGTTATTATGGTCCTTTTGGAGGCTTTTCGGGAAAGTAATAAAATTCTGTATAATGTCTTTTTTATTATTTTCCATCTCAGAAGTCTGATGAGCATAAACAAAAATTTAAAGCGTAAGCAATGTAAAAAAAGCCCTAAAAATATATACAGTACATACCTACCTACCAGACACTAAAATTTTAATGTTAATATTGTTATTCACTATTGTAGTACCTCGTGGCTTGATGGTTAGTGCGTAGGACTGTCATGCCGAAGGTGTGGGTTCGATTCCCAGCCGTGCCACCTAAAAACAGAAATGTTTTATTCGAGGTACTGCCTCTTGCGAGGAACTGACAAATCCTCCAAGAGTATACTTGTCATGAAAAAGTGCTTCTCATTTAGCCGTTCGGACTCGGCAAAAAACTGTAGGTCCCCTCCATTCCTGCCCAACAAACACGCACACAGGAATGGTTGTGAGTTGTAAGTCACTAGGCCCTGGTTCTCCTCGGGCTGTTGCGCCACCCAATTTATTTATTTATTTTATTTTATTGTTATTAACCTTGAAGTGGTAGTTTTCAAAGTATGTTGTTATTGAAGAATCATGACTTCACAACACTTTTTCTCTGTTTTGGTTATTTTTTTTTTCAATACATATTCTTTTATATGCAAATACTCGTTGACACTCCAGAACAGGAACTTATTGTTTGTTTCCATGAAATTCTTGGTGCTCTTATTTCAATTTCAAATACAAAAATCTTAGGCTAGTTGTGATGTAGATTGAGAAGCCTTGACTTTATGAAAAAATCTTTGACAATTCCTCTTATGTATCTACTTAAGAAAGAAGTTTTTCACATACAACACGACTTCTCATGAAATCACTTTCTGAATCGCAGCCAGAAGGTTTTGAAGACTTCATTAACTATTTCTTCAAAACTAATTTTAGCATTTGAAAAATTTCGGTAGAAATAAGCTGTTCCACTCATTTTCCCAAGACAATTGAGAATGACATGAGTTGAAATTAGTAAGAGTCGTGTTGAACGATGCCTTACACTGTACTTAGGTTTAGATAGGATAGAATGATCAATCGTTTCGAAGTATATAAAAGTAAAATATTACCGTAAACCAGTAGAAAATACTTGTTCGTCAATGGAACTTGGCATCACTGGTTCATTTGTCATGAAAAGCAATAATAAGAAAAGTCTAAGCTCTTAGCTCTCATCTACCAATCTACCAATTTTGATAGTTCTACAACAATCCAAAGTGCTTCGTATAATTTATATGATTTTTTGATTTTGGAAAATACTTGGGGCTGAACCCAAAAGCTATCAGGTGAATGTATACGGCAATAGTTAGACCGATACTTACTTACGGCAATCTAGTTTGGTGAAACGCGAATGAGAAAGCAACAAACCTGCAAACTTTGAAAACATTTCCAAGATCAGCTAGCGTAGGTATAACGGGGCATTGAGAGCCACCCCACAGTGGGACTGAAAGCGATACTCAACCTGAGGCAAGAATCGGCGGCATACAGTGCCTGCGGCTAAGCCAGACTAACTGCTGGAAACAAAGCACAACGAACCTTACTCAGATTCTTCAAAAATATGTGGGAATTAATGTTTTCGCACTATACTATAGCTCCCCATTTAAACTTCAACATACCCTTCACTACCTCTTCTCCTAATAGAGAGGGGTTGGAAAACAACCAACATTTCAGTAATGAATCTACGATAGCTGTCTTCACTATGATGTACACTGGAGCAGGTGCAGGAATTTTCTCGGAAAATCCGGGACAGCGACTTTCGGACTTTTCAGCGTCTTCCAAGCTGAGATCTTAGCAGTGACCACAACAGCTACGCAAATATCAATGATGGCAATACCACGAGTTGATATCAGCCTCTTTATTGATAGCCAAGCAGCAATAAAAGCAATTTCGGCCACCTAGATACATCGAAGCTTGTCACTTGCTGTCGCGAAGAACCCACCTTAAAAATCGTAAATTTTTTGGTCGTCTATACATGATCAAAAATAAAAATGATAGGGAATAATAGTAATGGTCAAGGCAGCTAATTACAACAACAAGTTAATTTCAAAAACGTAACAAGTGTATTTTTATTTCTTAGTAATACAAAAATAACAAAATTCAAGTGTTTCAAATTTATAACCCATTGCTTCAACAGTTAATAAAAGTAAATGAAAAACCGAAACTAGTAATTAATTTGGGAACCTATGGCAAGAATCAAGTCAAAAACTCTTTTTTCAGTGATTTTATGAGTTATCCAAAAGTTCTGGCTTGATTTTAAGCCATTCCTCACGAAGAGAGGGCTTAAGCTCTGATATCGTCTCATACGTCCTTCCTTCCGCGTATATTCTCCTGACAAGAACTCTCCAAAGATTTCCAATAGGGTTGACATCGGGAGAGCATGCGGGTCAAAGCATTAAATCAATAGAATTTATTCCCAACCAATAAATTGTTTCGCTACTGATATGGATTTTGGCATTGTCCTGCTGAAAAATCCAATTTCTCTCCTGATGATCTCTCAAAAAAGGTACCAAACTGCGTCGGAAAACTTAAACATAATCTCTGCTGTTCATTTTTGATGAAGTGAATTGCATTTCTCCAGAAAAAATGGAATTTAGATGGTCCTGATGGTGTGCACTCTTATTGGCGTGACTTACGGAAGGAACCGTGATATTTTTATAGGCGACATTTTGGTATCGGTTCGGTGATGATGTGGGGCGCTTTCTCAACGAAGGGGTGCGTGGAAATGCAATAAATTTCTTCGAAAATGAATAGCAGAGATTATGTTCAAGTTTTCCGACTCAGTTTGGTACCGTTTTTGGTAGATCACCATGAGAGAGCTTGGATTTTTCGGCAGGACAATGCCAGAATCCATATCAGTAGAGAAACAATTTATTGGTTGGGAATAAATTCTATTGATTTAATGAACTGGCCCGCATGCTCTCCCGATGTTAACCCTATTGAGAATCTTGGGAGAGTTTTTGTCAGAAGGTTATACGCAGAAAGAAGGACGTATGAGACGATATCAGAGCTTAAACACGCTCTTCTTTATGAATGGCTTAAAATCAAGCCAGAACTTTTGGATAAATTGATGAAATCCTTTAAAAAAAGAGTTTTTGACTTGATTCTTGCCAAAAGTTCCCAAATCAATTATAAGCTTCGATTCTTCATTTACTTTTATTAATTATTGAAACAATGGGTTATAAATTTGAAACACTTGAATTTTGTTATTTTTGTATTACTAAGAAATAAAAATACACCTATTACGTTTTTGAAATTAACTTGTTGTTGTAATTAACTGCTATGACCATTACTATTATTCCCTATCATTTTTATTTTTGATCATGTATAGACGACCAAAAAATTTACGATTTTTAAGGTGGGTTATAAATATGAACCGCACTGTATTAAAGTACCAACCTGTAGTGTCAAACAGGATAATGGTAGCAAAATATTAGAAAAAGCAATGACAGATTGAGCCTGCTCGAAAATTGTGACACAACTAGAAAGTTATGGCCAAATTTCAATAAGCAGATAACAGATACAATTATGCAAATGAACAGTAAGAAACAACTTCGTTCCTTTGTCAGCATAATCACCATACAAATGCAACCTACTGTAATTTCTATAGTAATTTCTATAACGACGAAGAACTTTCTAGAACTTCGGCTTATAGCCTTCTGAGTCAATGTCTCAAAATGTCTTGACTGCTAACAGAACACTTAAAGGTTTATACATTAAGTGGGATACAACTTCCTAGGGTATCACAACGGATCTACATTGTGATGTACTTTTTGTTTAAAGCTGAGGCTAAGCTCGCCGGGCTACCGGGGTTTCTTCCAAAGAAGAACGTAACTTTAGAATTATAGGTCTTTTCCTTTATTACCTTAAAGTTCTTATACCTATATGTATTACAACAAATTATTTTAGGTTTAAAAATACAATGTTTGCTCTAGAGAACAGCTTTTTAAGTTCTGCTTTCTTCGAATGCTTCTGGCGGCTGTTATCCTTTCTGAAGCTGGCTCTGTCTCGTATAAGAGGAGTCTTCTTACGTGTCCTCTTTCCTTAAGAGCACGTATTTGCTTATAGCGGACAGGTTTACTTGGATAATTGACGTAACAGGCAAATCACGGACGAATCCGGCAATCACGGACGAATACGGCAATCACAGATGAATCCGGCAATAACGGATGAATCCGGCAATAACAGACAAATCTAGCAATTACTGGAAAGCCAGGCAAACCAAGGACGAATCCGGCAATCACAGACGAATCTGGCAATAAGAGATGAATATGGCAATCACTGGTAAACCAGGCAAATCACGGACGCATTCGGAAATCACGGAAAAATCCGGCAATCACAGGCAAATCTGGCAGTCACTGGTAAACCAGGCAATCACTGACGAATTTGGTAATCACGGACGAATATGGCAATCACGGATGAATCCGGCAATAACAGACAAATCTGGCAGTTACTGGAAAGCCAGACAAATCACGGGCAAATCCGGCAATCACAGACGAAGCTGACAATCACAGATGAATATGGAAATCACTGGTAAGCCAGGCAAATCACGGATGAATCCGGCAATCACGGACGATTCCGGCAATGACAGACGAATCTGGCAATCACTGATGAATCTGGCAATCATTGGTAAGCCAAGCAAATCACAGACTAATCCGGCCATCACGGACGAATCCGGCAATCACAGACGAATATGGCAATCAACCTTTAAAAATCTCGTGACCCTTACCGCTGGTGGGGGGAAGTCTTGTAATTATTGCCGGTTATTTTCTTACCTACATATATATGTATGTTGATTGGATCTGTGGCTCTGGTATTTAAGGACCCGACCCATAAAATCAGTTGCATCCGTTGTGGCGACGCATTCTACTGACAGCTCGATAAAATACATGTTTTTTTATGGGAACTAGGCAACCGGCCCATAAGCAACGCAAGCTTCGGACGCAACGGATAGGGTAGCCGAACTTTTAACTTTTTCTCTCCGGAAGATGCGTTGACAGGAACTTTTTTGTCTGTGTTTGAATTTCATGTGGTTGTTATGTGTGTGTGTTTGAATTTCAACGGATTATTAAGTGAATGTCAACGATTTCATTGGGTTACCTCAGTCCATCGTACCCGGCAACGTCAATGGCTCCGTCGCACAGTGCGTCGATTGTATGGAGATGGTGGACAAAAATCAATTTTCCAAAACTAAGTTGACTTTGCAAAAAAAATTTGTTGTGAATGTAATAAAAAAGAAATTTTCTAAAATCTAACGAAATTTTCACGCCCCCTGCCACGCCCACTTTTGAAAATGGTTTATATCTTAAGAATGGTTAGCACGATTTGAATAAAATTTAGAGAATTTGACTTTCTATCCGCCCACTGCCACGCCCACTTTTTTAAATTCTTTACTTCTAATAATAGTCCAGTCAACGAAGGAAAAATAAATGCAATAAATCATGCTCTCTGGGTTATTATTAAATGTGGTAGGGGTGACCCCCAGGTATAACATACTAAAAGTCCCCAGCCCAGGGCCGCGGGCTATAGCCAGGAGGGGGGCTTAAAGGTCCCCTTTTGTAATTTTTCGGGAATACTTTGAAAACTCAGCGTTTGAGTGGAAAAGTGTACACTACAAAATGAAAGAATAATAAATTTCCTACAAAAAAGATCTTCTTCATATTTTCGGTAGGAGCAAGGTTAAGAAAGATACGGGGAGTAAAAAATTCAAGAAATTGAAAAACAATGTTATCAAATCTTACAATCAACATCTTACAATGTCTTACAACATCTATGGTTTTTGATCAAATAAACCAGAAATAACCGAAAAAGTACGTATATATTGATTCATGGTCATTTCAGTGACGTCATGAGAGCAAGTTGTAGTGTACAGAAGCTGGTTGTGTTAAAATGTCCTTATTTATTTTTTTTGATTCAGTGTTTATTTTTATATGAGAAAGACTGTTTCTTCAAAGGTAAGAAGTACATAGAATATTTCCAAATTAGAGGCCAATACTTTATGAAAGCATTTTTGGACATATCCTAAGAAATAAATTCTTTAGAAGGGGAGGTGTATTTCCCTTTCCTTTCTATAAGGGGGACAAATTCCCTAAACATTGACTGAAAATAGAAAAACAGCTATTTCAAAACAACGGAAATACTTACAATATTGTGCTATATCTTTTTTGAAAGCTTAAAACAGATTCTTTTATTATATATGTAGTTAACAATTTTTGCAAAATTCTTTTGAAAGCTCAAAATTAATAAAAAAAATTAATCATTTTTTCAAATGATTTTTCATACACTATAAACACTATAAAGTAGTAAATTGTCTTCTATCATTCAATCTTCAAAAACCTCACAAATACATGATTTTAAAATAATATTCTTTAGATAAATTCTGACAACACAAATAAATAAGACCAAAAAATAGAAATTTGTGCACAAAAATGAACAATTCGGATCTATTTTCAAAATCTTCAATGGTAGAATTTAGCTCTTCAGTAGAGTTAGATTCTAAAAGCTCACAAACTCTACGTTTTTTGGTTTTCTGAGATAAATCAGAAAATGCTTTTAGCGGTCTTCCACGGTGCAGGGATATAAGGCCCAGGGACATAGCGCCCAATTTTTTTTATTGGGGCTTATGTCCCATTTGAGCGGGACATAAAGCCCAAATTAAATCTGGGCCTTAAGTCCCACCCATGTGGGACCCAAGGCCAAAATAAAAATCTTGGGGGTAATGTCCCACTTAGTAAGATTCACTAAATGATAAACATTCATATAATTTTGCAATGCCTTGCATTCAAATGACCAGGATAATCCGCTACTGGTACCTATGTAAAACCGATCAAACCGGTTTTTTGTTTACTCTATTTTCAAAACTTAAAGAACTGTTACTTTAAATTCGGGAAAACAACAATTCAAGTCTTTCAATAATTATGCACTGTATATATGCTTTGCTTTCAGTTCAGTTTTTGTTCTTACGAAGTGCGTTTAAAAATGGAAAATGAAAGTGATGAATGTGTTAATTCTGAAGCTCTTGAGTTTTTGCCAGGGCTCAGAAAAAACAGTCGAGTGATGTATATAAAAGCTGAAAAGCAATTATATGTGATTAAGTGTTTATAAAACAAATATAAAGCATTATACATGCTATATTAAAACATGTAAGGCAAGAATTACATTTGATAGTGTATTAAATAAAATAATAAAATCCAACGATGCCATACATGCACACGGTGAGCAGGAGGACATGATGAAAAAAATGAAACTTTTAAATTCAATTAAAAATGATTGTTCCGTTCCGAATAAAAGAAGAACTTCGGCAAAACAAATTTTTGACGAAAAACGGTTAAAAATGTCAGAAGCAGCGCATTTAGTTCAATTCAGTTCAATCAAGCGTCATATGAATATAGAATTAAAAGTTCCTTATTACCAAAACCGCCCAGAAATCTTAAGGAAATAAAGGAGGCATTTTCAGACAATACGGTTATGACTAACTACGGCATGTCAAAATACGACAAAGAAAAACAGTTTTACAAACACACAATTTTGGAAACAAAATTTGGATACACGATTTTCTTGGCACCTAAGATAGTTGAATTAATTCAAACATTGCCTCAATCCGAAAGACATTATTTAATTGATGGAACGTTTAGTGTTCTTCCATCATGTGGATGTAGACAATTGATAATCGTATACATATCCCATGCAGAACATGTAAGTAACTGTTAGAATATAATAATTTATTATACATGTAGCTTATTTTATTTTTTCCGTTTAATCTAATAGAAACAAGAAGTAATTTGAGAAGAGAAAGTTATAAAATTCTAGTTATTTAGAATTTGATAAAAGAAATTTAAAAAATTAAGTTTTTTAGAATTTGAGAACAGAAACTTACATACCTATACAATTCTATTTTTAGAGAATTTGATAAAATTAAAACCCAAAAATCGCGCGATTTTTTTTTTCAAATTCTAAATAACTAGAATTTTATAACTTTCTCTTCTCAAATTACTTCTTATTTGATGGACATACATATATTATTTTATTATTTATTTATATATTTTTCATTTTAAGGTATATCCTTTTCTCTACTCGCTAATGAGTAGCAAGTCAGAAGAAATGTATATACATATGTTTCAATTTATTGAGGCCAACTTGTTGTCTTCGTTTACAACGGATTTTGAGCATAGCCTTCGAAATGGACTTCAAAAAGTATATCCAAATACCGAACTTAGAGGCTGCTGGTTCCATTATATTAGAGCTCTAAAGAGGAAAGCTTCGAAAACAAAAAATTTCTTGTGTCATATAAGAAAGGATAAAGAATGCCGTGAACTTTTTAACAAGTTTTTTGTTCTGCCCTTGCTAAAACCATCTTTGATTGGAGAGGCGTTAAATGTTTTGGAAATTTCAACTTTGAAATATGAGTGTTTTGAAGATTTTGTCAAGTACTTTAAGAGACAATGGATATCTAAGGTACTCCACCTTATACAAAATTAAATTATAATTTTTTAATACAAAGTTTATTCGTTTAGGATCCATCAAAACAGTTCTCGGTGTATAAAAAAGCTATGCGAACTACAAGTTTGCTGGAGTCATACAACCAAAAATTGACTCAAGCTTTACCGAAACATGGCAATTTTTTTACATTTTGTGACACTTTGTTAGATCAAATCCACTGTTGACTTTACTTCGTCACTGGATGGAGACACATGGAATATGTTTGAGCGCCCCAAAGGAAAATTTGAGAAAAGGAATGAGTTCATCGATAATTTAACGAAGAAACTGGACAAACGAAGGATAACTATTTCCGACTTTATCAATCAAATGACGTCAAAATTATATGGTTTTTCTAAGCGTAGTGTTGATATCTGTTCCGACCTGTCAGATTTATCAACCGACGATGAAGAAGATGTTTTGAACATCGCTGGACAACATCATCGCACTGAAACTTTAGACTGCAGCATTTGTTTTGAAAATCCTCGAAATATATTGCTCTTACCCTGTAACCATTTTAAAATGTGCAGTAGCTGTTTCTCGAAACTAAATGAAGAATCAAAAGCTCAACATAATGAGTTATTATGTCCGTTTTGCAGACATATAATACAAAATACTACATTTATCTATCTATAAAATGCACCTTTTCAATATTTTGTTAAATTTTCTTCTTTTTTTTAAACTATGTTGAAAATACTTTGTTTTTATTTTGTTTATTGCATTCGATTTTTTTGTTGAATTTAGGTACTTGTTTTTTAATTAAGGTTGAAATAAATTTTTTTGTTTATTTTGGATACTTTTTTGTTTTTCCTATTTTTTTGTATTATTGGTTATTGTATGGAAATACGAAAGCTTTAAACTCTTTTGTGTCTATTCAAAAATTTGGGATTTATGTCCCATTTTAAAACAAAAATATTTGGGGTTTGGGTCTCATTTGGGTGGGACTTAAAGCCTAGATTCTATTTGGGTTTTATGTCCCACTCAAATGGGACATAGGCCCCAATAAAAAAAATTGGGCGCTATGTCCCTGGGCCTTATATCCCTGCGCCGTCTTCCACGGCTAGTACTTAGTTTTTCACAAGATATTGCATTTTTTAGAAAATTGAGAATGCTTTTTGGAAGAATAAAAGGAGTTTTTAACCAGACACTGTGGCGTCTCACAAAAAGAGCGTGGTTTCGTGTACATTGTTTCCACCTACGTTCCAAAGTGTCAAAAAGTCTCATTTTTTCCGCCAAATCACAGGGACAATTTTTTATTTTCAATTCATTTAATACAAATTGAATAACACCTTCTATTTTAGAGTTTTTATCGAAAGAAATCCATTTTTCGAATTTTTTTTCATTTTTAATGGTTTGACCTTGTCCTACAAAAAGTCAAATATTTTGAAGGTTAGCAAGAAGTAGCAAGAAAAGTTAGCATTTTCTTAGAGCACAATAACAACAGAACATAATGGCATAAAAGATTTTGCTGCCATTTGCTAACATTTTTTTTAAAGCTTAAGTTTCTACAATTTATAAGCCTTAAAAAAGAGCATTTTTTCAAAAAATCATCAAAATTCACATAAACAAGAAAAAAATAAAACAACAACTCATACAAGTACTCAATGTGTCCATTTTTAATATTTAAATAAGAAAAATTATAAAAGCAAAATATTTTTCTCACACGAGCTTAACTTGTTCGCACAAAATTTCAACCTTTAATTACACTGCAGCTTAAATTACCTCAATTTCTAACGAAAGTCCCGCTAATCCCCTAAGAAGAGAAAAACAAAAAACAAAACAAAAACAAATTTAAGTATTCCAAGATGTTCCAGAACAGGTTTAGAGCTTAAAACAAAGAAATTGCGTTTTTATTTTTTTTATTTTTGTCCACAAGTCGACGCACTGTGCGTCGCCGCAACGGACGCACTGGATTCTACAGGCCGGGGCCTTTACTTTTGCGATGTAATCTCGACGACTTGTATACACGACCTGTCCTCGACGATTGCCTTCCTTGAACTGTCTCTGACAACTGCCTTCCTTGAACTATGTCTTGGTCATTTGTATGACCTTCTCTTATATACCTTTTCGAAAGAACCAAATGTGAGTTATAATTCATTAAAGTATGTAGTATTCTATGATTTGGTATGCTGCTAGCCACGTCATCGGTTTGTTGTCTATTCGACAGCATTGTGCTCTTCTTACTGTTTGAGAAAGGTAGTGCAAGGGGTGATGAAAATCCAATGACTACCATGCCTTATAATTCTACCACGATGGTGGACGAGGAAAAGGAGGAGATGCACTGATTCTTTTGTGAAGATTATATGAACCTACCATCAAGGTTGCTCGTTCGTTGTCTAGATGCTGTATACTCTGTGTAGTTCTTACTGATTGATAAGCATTATAGCCAAACCACAATCAAGCATTCGGTCGCGCCGACTTTTTTATTATTAATATTAAGAAACAATGGACTGTTATGGGGCAATCTTAAATGTTACCTCAGGTGTCGGGCTTGCTTCAGATCGTAAATATCGTATGGCTGAGCCCAACGCCCGAATAGATCTAATCTAATAGATATACATATTCACCATATATTATGCCTATTAGGTTCTCCTGCATCGCATGGTGTGGACGTGTGGTGAATTTATCGTAGCCAAGTCGAAGTCGGGTAAGTATTTTATTTTCTAATGTAGGCAGGTGCGTAGGTTGAGCGGGGTGGTATTTATTTGGTTAGTATTAAACAGTCTGTTTGTGGTATTGTTAGGGAGGGAGAGTTATGAGGAACTTGTGAGCACAATACGGTTGGTGTTCGGTTAGGTTTCGGTGTTTTGGCACGTAGTTAGGGAGGGGAGAGGTAGGTATTGTAATACTTCATTACAACATAGATCCAAGTGTGACGGAAACAAGATTAACCGTCAGCCCTTCTACCTAACCTAACATATGGTCGTATGAGGTCAAAAAAGGGTTCAAAACGCTGCTTAAGTCGCACAGCTGCCATCGTTTCCTTAATCCATTTCAATCCCATCCTATCTTCATTTTTCTTTGTAATTAGTGCCTTTCAATGCGAAAATATTAAACAGGTATACATATGTATAGCAAAAATTATGCCTGATTATAGTCTTCATGTCTTCGCACTTAACATAATGAAATTCCGAAGCTTTTTCGTATAATTAAATATTTTTTTATTTTTTTTTTCTACCTTAATAAAGCTCTCAGAGCGTCTGTCTAATCTTAGACCCAAAAATAATGTCAAAAGTTATATAATATCTCATGTTCATACACAGACCGTCTGTCAATCTCGAGAGATCAAAACTTTTGTCATAAATAGAGTTGTAGCTGATGTAACTCACGCAAGAGTAATATTGTATATATACCTATGTTAGCACAACCAGCTCCAAATTAAGTGTCAATTAACTAAATGTCTAAAGTCTTATCTTTTCAACCCCAATTCATATTAATGCAATCTGTGTAACTTTATTATATACATATAGCTAGAGCTACACAGTATAATATGGCGCAAATACCCCTCATTTGACCTTAACATAGTATCTCACTCATTAATATCAAATTACGTGCGATGAAACGGGAAACAGATTACTACCCTCAGAGGCATCTAGAAAACCAACCATGCCATTCTCTTGAAGATTGATGTCCCATTACCAAGGACTCTCTGTTGGGTACTTACTACATACTATGCCGTGTTTGTGTTTGTGTATCTTATAATGTTTATGTTTAGCTACGACATGATTATTTATGACAAACTAATTTTCTTAGCACGCTGTTAGCTGTTAGGCTGTTACCTTATAACAGTCTAAGGCAATCAAGAATAGCCCATATTACCTATATGCCTTGAAAGGCAAAAGAAAAAACAAACAAGAAACCTAAAGCAATACACTAATTGTGTAACATTTATCCAAGGATATTCAAGGATATGCCAAACCATAACCGCATGCTCACGTTTGTTTTTATAGCAATATTATGTAGTTTCGCGGTTTGTAATTCCACACACACTCTCCAAAATGCCAGCAATCACAATATGTATATGAACTTGAGTTTTTCGTTCGTTTACCCTTTAAAAATGTTGAAAGTGTATATTTTAGTAGGTACACGAGAGTTGGATATCAATGCCAGAAGGATGTTTAAACGAACCAAGTGAAACCAGGAGAAACGTTTTCTTTAGGGAAAATGCAATAATCGTTGATTAGTTCTTCCTTTTCTTGACTTTGTTCTCAAAAGAAAGTCCTAAATTCGCATTATTAGGGTAAAAATTGCTTTATCTTTTCGTCACTTTACTGTGGGTTCTACTATACCAGGGATGGCAATATGGGTAGGACTAACAGGAGTGTTGGCTACTGGATATGGGATATAACAGCTAAATCAATTTCAGTCATTACCCGCGCTCGTCTTTGATGTTGGTTATGCTCTTTTCGTATCATTAACTCTTGTCCTAAGGGCGGACATTTGCAAGTTTTTCTATACTCTTGTGCTTACACCAATATTTCACAGTTCCTCAGTGGAACTTTTGTACGGGCTTCAGTTGAATAAACTCCAAAACTGATATCATCAAGCCATTGGCGAACCTCTGAAATATTGAACAATAAAAGAAACCATTACTATGTCAATGGGAGGGGTAGGTACATAGGGATATCGCACAAATGCTTTGTCGAAATTCCTTTTATTTTATCTCTTTATTTTTTTTTGTCTACTGTGTAGCTTTTTGTTTCGAAACTGCCTTTCTTCTGTTGATCCTTTTCTTTATTTTTATTGCAATTGCTTTAATTTAATCAGAAGAAGACATTGTACAGAGAACTATTCTTATGATATAGCTTCCAAGAGGTTTGGTTGGGAGGCTCAAAAGCTTTAACATCTTTATGTGCAGCATGAAACCAAGACTGGTTCAACTTAATTTTGCGCCTCTAAGGACAAGCTCAAAATAATAATTGCGGAGTTTTATCGAGTGGTAAAAAGCACAAACCACATAAGTAGTGCATCGACTTCGATTTCTGAAATATTTTGTGAAGGTTCGCTTCCAGGTGATGACGGCAGAGAGTTTTTTCAATTAATTTGAGCATAGCAGAACTCCAGGAGTCTGAAGATTGAGGTGGCACTCGTGAAATAGAACAATAAAGATGAAATTTTTTTGAACACCGGGTTGAAAATATTCTGTGTCAGCTATCACGTGTATTAATTTTATTGAAATTGCTCAACGAACAACGAAGTTCCGAGGATTTCGGAACTTTCTTTTTTTCGAAACTTTGTCCTTCGATACTTGCTCCTGCGAAATTTTGACTTTTCGTTTTTCGAAACTTTGTCTTTCTAAACTTCATCTTTTCAAAACTTAATCATTTCTAAACATTGGTTTTTGAAACTTTATCCTCAAGGAACAATGAAGTTGCGATATGTTCATATATTTTTGGAAAACCTTGTTTTGAAAATATTTGTTTCTTTTTTAATTCTGTATCAGCTACCACCTGTGTCAATTTCGTTGAAATCGCTCTCGGAACGACGAAGCTTCGAAGATTTTCTTTTTTCGAAGATTTGTCTTTCGATACTTGCTTTGCTCCTGCGAAATTTTGATTTTCCGAGACTTTCTCCTTTCGTAACGTCGTTCTTCGAACCTTTGTCTTTCGAAACTTTATCTTTTCGAAGCCTTGTCATTTTAAATCATTCTTTTTTTTGGAACTTTATCCTTCGAAAATTTGTCTTTCAAAGCTTTGGGTTCCGAAAAATTGGTGGATGTATTCTTCGCAGCTTGCACTGCATTTCTATGGTTTTCCATTTAACATACAAAACCTGAAGGGAACTGGGAAATAAAGGCACTCCTTCAGTATCAAGGATATTCGAATGTTCCGAGGAACGTTGACTCAGACCACTAATGCTACGGATATCCAGACCAAAGCCAACACAGGGAAATACTGTGAGGAAATGCCACGTCAAAAGGCCTCTGTTGCAAGAAATCACCAAGTCCTTTCTCGATAGAGTCTCTCGCTATCTTAAAAAGTTAAAAGGCTTGAAGCGATGCTTGAAAGGACGACCAGTGGAACGTCGTGGTAGAATCGCAGTGGGTGGAAAAATAATTTCCATGTCTTCTTGGATGAAAATTGATCAATCAACTGTGGTTAACTGTTTTTGGCAATATTGTTCTTATATTGAAAAGCAAGCGATTCAGATCCTTTCATTTAATAAACATAGCTTCGGGAATCTTCAAGAGACCATCATTCCCTCGAAACCTTGGCTCTATCTCTACTCGCCAGCTCTTATTCCTCGGCGCAGTCTCTCTAGTCGCTTTAGAACGAAGTTGTGCTGACCAATGCGTTGCCAATGGGTAGCTGGGCAAACTTGAAGAATGTGGGATAAACAATATTTGGCACGGCATCTTCATTCAGCAGCTGGGTTGGATGGTATTTATTTTGTAGGAAGTAGGTTGAAACGTTGCAGGATGGCCTTTATATAGGGTTGTATAATCTTTGTACAGCCTTGGTGGTTGGCGACCTGGTTTATACCGTTGCTGGAGTAAGATGTTTCTAAAGCACGTGCGAGAAAATGGAGACAGTCCCTCTTTGTATATTGGTTAGGTACTATCATCACCCGCACGAATAGCCCTAGTCCACCCTGCTTCACAAGTGTATACACGGTACAGGGTCTCTAAGGTTATGGTGGGACGTTGGAAGAGTAGAATGAACCTAGCGATTAGATATCGCCATAGAATGTTGTGTTTCTGATGAGGCTTTAGCGGCCCTTTTTTTATTCTTTGGTGCTCTTCAAAATGCCTCACAGAGTCTGCTGTTGTGTCTCCAGAGGGCGTAAAAGTGCTGCCCAAGTACGTCATTTATCCATCCGCATTTGCAAGGCTTCAAAGTCTTCTCTCCGGTGATAGTTCGATGTCGGAGAAGTGGTCCGTCTGGCACAGCAATTCATTTATCAGGATCTTGTTTAACATCCCTGTTAATAGGGTGTGGAGTGTCATTGTGTTTGCATAACAGCCATTCACTTTTGTGAATGGTTTCCATTTAGAGCTAGGGCAATTGGAAACATTGCTTTCAATACTTCAAATATTTCTTGGATTGTGACGGGTTTTATAATTGCTGTTATTTGCGAAAAGCTGTTAATGATGGGCACGTTGTCTTCTTTTGATGGCTCAGAGAACACTTTCGAAAAATGTGCATACGTTGATTCTGTTTCGGAGAGGTCGTCCACTTTGTTGTTCCACCCACTACCAGATATTATTCTTTCTGAACACTTTCTTAGGCTTTTGATGTAGACTCCAATACTCTTCGGCGTTCGGCGGGTGATGCCATTTGAAGTCTTCAACCGCTAGTGTCAAGGCTCCGAGATCGCTGGTTTTGGTTTTCTCCTCGACCATATGTTTCAACAAGATTCCGTGCTCTTTCGTTCAAAGCAATACTGCTGGATTGGTCAGCAGGAAGTAGGCAGCGTCGGTCGTAGGGATTCGTCATACAAGTCTTTCAAAAGCATTGAATTAGTTTTCGGAACCTGTATTCATTGCGTTGCTTGTATCCTCCTCGGTTTGCATATTGTTATTTGTTAGGTCATAGAGGTCATTATTGACTTTTTCCCCTTCGTTGGCGGATTCGTATTCAAATCAGCTCGACTTTTTGCCAATGGTATTTGCGACATCTAGATTTTGCCGGAAACATTGTACCCTTTCTCCAAAAGAGGGTCATTTTGGTCTCTTCTTGATGGTTCCTCTGGATCTGGTAGGTAGGGCAGAAAGGTAGTTGATTACGATAGTACTATTTTGAGAGCCAAGCTCAGCCCCTGCCTTGGCCAGTTCATCCTGCTCATTCGTCCAAAAGCATCAAGAGCGAATGAACATCAAGGATCCGGTGCCGTTCCAACCCCCCGTGGGACAGCGACGCGGCTTAGTAGAGGAGGACACCGTAACAGGTGGCACACGCAAGTGGAAGAGGGCCTCAACAACTTGGAGTGCGAAACTGGAGACAGCTAGCTAGAGACCGAGCCGGGTGGAGGAAGCTTATTAGTTAAAGCCCTGGCCCACCCCAGACTGTAGCGCCACCTTAAGTAAGTAACTAAGAATATTCATCTTCCGTGAGCCCCTCATATTTGTAGGAGGCCTAGATAATAGCTTGATTTAACCAATGGCCTACCTTGGCCCTGGAAAGAGGCGCACGCAATGTGTGTATTCCGAATACGTCCTGAACTCGCAACTACAATCTTTGTCTCATGGATCATTCCGAAAAGTGTATAAACTGGTATTTGTCATACTGCTGGATGCTTCCACTATAGACCATACTATAGCTATAGTAGCGACTATAAATACCTATATTATTATCCTTTCTCCAATACATCTGAACTGGTATGGAGCAAATAAATGAATTTGTTTGCGGGAAACTATTTACCCAGCTTATCGAAGTCATGTTTGCAATCCTCTATTGGAATCAATTATAAAACACACATTTTGAGCCCCGGGCTGTCGCAAATATTTGCTTCGATTTAGAATGAAAGGATTGTGGGAATATAACGGAACAGTGAGTACGATGGCAAGAAAATTGCTGTGGTGGTGTGCTTCTATTTATTTGTTCAAATAAGCACTGGATAACTAGATAATGTTGGCGATGATGACGATAATGTTGATGGTCTCCGCAGGAGTCAGGACTCAGGAGTTTGATTTGTCAATATACACAGAAAGATAATAAATTAACTTAGAGGAAAAAGTTAATAATAAAATCTTTGTGCTAGAATGATGTTGGCTCTACTTAAACTTTGATTGAAAACTTTACAACCCACAGATATAATAATAACAATTACAACAAAACTTAAGCAAAACAAAACAAAAACAATATTCATTTATATTATGTCTAAATATACTATAATTAGAGTGACTATATCAGCTTAAAGCGATGGGGACTCATTGACGACAAAAGGCGCGTCCTTCGTCTCCTCGCAGTAGTTAAACTCAATAATTTTAATCAAAAGGAGAACATTTATAGGATTTTGGTGATATCATGCGGAAATGGGAATGATTTGAAAAGAAACTCATTGTTTGGTATTTATTTACATTGTTAATATTAAATGACTGTGAGTGTAATGGCTATGGATATTGTTTTGATGATTGATTACATTGATTTTAACTCAATTTATCTTATTTAAATATTAAAAGGGTTGCTTTATGAAAATAGCTATTGTTTGAATTGAACAATTGAATATTGAAAAATGTAGAATAGCAAATGCTTGGCAATGAACTAATAGTGTAAGTCGTCATGATGAGGAAAAGAGAGGTATGTATTTTGAAGAAACCTTGGGTAAGATTCAAAAATTAAATCAATTTGAAATTTGGATTTTTTCAAAAAAAAATCTGCACTTTAGGAACAATACTAATAATCCTTCCTTTTTACTTGAAGTGATGCTCAAAACATGACAGACTGTAGCTATTTCTCCGCATTCAAACGAGACAAGCAATTTTGTTACGGAAACAACCTTTTTTTAATTTTAAACTGAACTATTTACGTATTCAGGTGCGTAGTCAGCTTTACTTCTTGGGGATCATATTATCATATCGACACAAATTTACACAAATCATTATTAATATATTCACAGCCGTATCTATATGTATATATGGCAATAAAAACTAAGTAATAACCCAGCACAATAAAAAGAGTTGCCATTTAGACTACGGACTATACAAAAACGAAAAAGAGATACTTTTGTATACAAAAAAAGGGAAGTAGAAATGTCAAGAACTCAAAACATAACAGGTTATCAAGAATCTCAACAAAAATATTGTCAAAAAGAGGGACACCAAATTACAAATAAATAAAAATAAAATGAGTATCACTATCGTCTTTTTCAGTTTTGGTACATTTCACAATACATTTTAAGTTTTTTTTGAAGTTGTAGCGAAATGCTTTTAAAGATTTGATACTCTGACTAAAGGAAAACACAAGAACAAAACAACAATTATTTCCAGTAAGTTTTAAATTTTGAAAATAAAAAACAAATAAATTTTTGGCAGCATATACAAATTTCAAAAATTTATAATGTGCAAATTTCAGATTACCTTCTACAAAATCCTCACTTGTCTTCAGTGTGTACAGAATAAATATTTTTGAAAAGGTTGAGTACCTACACTGAGAAAAAAGATGCATGTTTGATTATATGTTTAACTAATATAAATAGAATTCGGTTTAAACCTAATTGTAATCTGTTTAAATGCGAAAATACTATTATTTTAAAGTAAATTATGTTTAAGTCAAAACCACTCATGTTTGAATATTTCATCAGAACTAGTGAATAATTTTTGTATGTGATTCAAACTAGCTTGACTTTGATTTTTGAAAAGCCTGTTTAATTTTTGTTCCCACTTGAAAGTATTTAACATAAAATGAATATGAACGAGTTTGTTTTAAATATGAACCCACTGAAAATGTTAACAGGAAAAAGGAGTTGAACAGAAATCTTAAATTTAAGCTCAAATCAGTTTGAACTGAACTCAAATGAAGAAAAATTGGGGATAAATTTACCTTGTGGTGATGTCATTTGGGGAAAAAAGTTTTTGGAACACTTGATCTTTAAAGGAGGTTTTTGGTAAGTTATAACATTTTTTTAGGTATTGATATTAAAATTAAATCATATTTTCTCCTTTTTATATACAGAAAAAGAAGAACTGTCTTTTCAAAAAATTTAATGGAACAGCTTGACATGATTTTTTTATAATCAGTATTGGGGACATTTTTAAGCCAAAACACATTATCGATTATCACAAATCACCCTTGTTCAACTGTGAAATGCTGTACTTTGGGGCTTACTTGGGTGTTTGAAGATTTAAACCAAAAATTTACCAAAAGTAAGTATATCACAATAAGAGTAAAACCTTTTTTAACTTTAATCAAAAAAGCTAATATGTACTGTAAATTCAATTCTAGGTACTCCACAAACTTCCTCATTCAATTATTAAATGGAACATAAATTAAGGTACAATTTAGAAGCTTAGTTTAATTTTGTTTAAATTGTTTAATTTTTAACTAAAAACTTAATGTGTTTTTTCTTCATGTTCGATTAAAGATTTATTGAAATTTTCAAAGACTTTTTACTGTTTTTGTTTTGTATGTCCTGGTCAGTTTTATTGAGTAAAAATAAAAAATAAGTTTGGGTAAGTATATTAACATGTCTATACATATTTTAAACATAAAATATCATTGAATCAAACACGGGAGTGTTCAAAAAAATTAATATGATTCTATTTGAAACAAAGTTAAATGAAGTAAATGAAAACAAATAGAAATATGTTCATATCAAATAGAAACCAAGTAAATTTAAACAAAAACACGTTTAAATTGAGTCAACTATGATTAAATACGTTTCTGTTCAAATCAAACAGAAATCGCTTCCATGCCAAATCGTATGTGTTTGAGTTTGATTTAAACATGAATATATTCAATATTTTTCTCAGTGTAGGTACTCATCTTTGGAAAACCGTAAAAAAATTTTATATCGTCAAAAAAATGAATGGGCTGAAACGCGTTATTTATAAATACAAAATCAAAAACTCAATATTTTCATGCTCTTAGTTTTTCAAAATATTTTTTCTTTCTGATTTATGTGAAATGAGTCAAAAAAGTAGTTTTGAGGGTTGAATCATGCGTTTAATTAATTTTTATTTTAAGCATTAGAAGCAATATTAATCTTTATTTTGATTATTAAAAAAAAAAAAACTTTTTTTCATGCCTATTTTGACCCAAAAAATATTTCTGAAAAACCAGTAGATAGTTTTTTTTCATAAAAATGAAAATCTTGGACGAGTAATTTACAACTTTTTTTTTATATTATGGCCTTTTGCATTGATAAATCAGATTTGATTCTAAAAATTGATTTTATTCGCGGTAATACGATTTCAACTTGATTTTTTTGGCACTGTATTCGTGTTATTTCGAGACTGTATTTTTTTGTCTTGATCTCCTTCTAGTTGAGCTAGGTGAATAAACTGATTTAGTTTAAACTGCTTCTTTTTTTAGAAGAGATAATTTCCTTCATTTGTTGAACACAATTCTTACAATAAAAATAAATAAAACCGATCAAAAACCACATATAGCCCGCCCAGGAAAATAAGACAAAAAAAAAACTTCGAAAAAATTCCAACAAAGCTGAATTTCGGTGGTGAGCTTTGCTTTGACGTCTTAAACATTTCCTAAAAACTTCCTTAAATTTGGGCCAGGGCAAAATTTTAAAGGGTAGGTTAAAAGGGTATGAAATTTAGTCTTTTCTTAATTTCTCGAAAACTATCAGTTTTTTTTGGAAAAATATGAAGGTGCACTGCACATTGTACCTTATGTAATTCTACACAGTTAAAATTGACACTTTTTTTTCATACAATCAATAAATTCAGAGAAAATCGTGCAAGAACTTCATGGTGGAACAAATTTTGTCAAAAAATGTATTACAATTTCACTAATCGATTAATCGATCGAAATTTTGTGTACGATTTGTATTTGGCTGCATCTCCTTATTATAAAACCAACTTTTTGGAGTGCAGGGGGTAAGGAGAACGCCACCATATTGAAAAAGAAAGTTATTTGGTTTTTATTCAACAACTCGATTGAATTTCCTTTTACAACAAAATCTTGAGAGAATATTATTTAGACAATGAAATTGTCTAAAAAATTACCTCTTAACAAAATCTGTTAAGAGTTTGTTAGGAGTTTTTTACTAGATAATATCTCAACTAATGTAATTTTTTTTTCAAAAAATTAATGAGTAAATGTTATTGCTCATAAAATTCTACCTAAACAAAGATTACGTTAAAATAAAGACTTTAATATGAGCTCTACGCCATATATTGCGTCTCGCCCAAGCACAACAGTTGGGCTCATCAGTTAAATGCTGTTTTACCCTTGTTAGAGTCAAATTTTGGTCTATGTTTACCGACTCATATAGAAATTCACAGCATGATTACACTGTGTAGAGCTCACTTAAACTTATTTATTTGAACTTAATTCATACGTTCCAGTGAATATAATTTTTAATTTTCTTCAAAATTAAGTTCGCGGCACTACACCCTTTTTACAGGATCAAACTCTGGCGATTTTCGACCCCCTCTAACTTCAGTACCAATAAAGCCAGAAATTTCAAACTCGCAGAATATGCTGAACTAGCCAATAAAAGTATACTTACAAAATTTCATCTCTCTAGAATTAGTAGTTCCTGAGATAAAGGACTTCGAAAATCGTTAAAACCGTAACTGAATCACTGACTCACTGACTCATTGACTCACTGCCTTACTGAAACACTCACGCACTGACAGATCATCAAAACTCGAAAATTTGGAATTATCTATTTTAAGGGGGTGGCATCCACATACTTTCTCAAAAATTTCTAAAAATTATATGCCAGCACTTTTGATTGTTGTAGAACGATACAAATATCGCTTGCTTTTGAAGTTCATACAAATATAAAAGTATAAAGTTAAGAACTTTTCGCTCATAGGGCGTGGCATTCACACAAAATCTTATAATTGTTATCAAAAATATCGTGCACTTGTGGTGGTCTTAGAATGGTTAGAATTGGCAGAGAGGTAGGGCTTGAGGTGGATACAAAAAGAAAATTAAAAAATTTGGGGATTTTCTGCTCAGGAGGCGTGGTATCCACCCACTTTTTTAAAATTGATATCAATTAATAATTGAAAAGTTTATTTTGTCTTAATGAAGACAAAATAAACGCAGTTTTCTGTATCAGAACCGAAACTGTTAGCCTTAGGTTAGGTTAGGTTGGAAGGGGTGATAATACGGCAAGCCGCACCATCTCACTCGGATCTCGTAGGATCCATTGCGCTCCCCGGGGTATAGGTGGTTAGTGAGGAGGGATAGGGAGGGAGTTAATAGGAAGTTTTAGGTGTTAGGGGCCTCCTTGAACCATCCTGAGTTCTGAATGAATTTCAGAATGTTCTTTAGTGGCAAGACAGAGATGTCGCCCAGTTCGTCGAAGAAATATTCTCCAAGGGCTTCTTTTCTGGTTCTAGCTAGGCTGGGGCATTCGCAAAGGAAGTGAGGGGAGCCCTCCTCTGCCTCTTCATCATGACACCCTCTACATAAGTCCGATGAGCTGATGCCCATTCTGTTCAAGTGGGTTCCCATTGAGTTGTGGCCCGTAAGGACACCAACCATGAGAGATAATTGAGGCCTGCTTAGCTTGAGTAAGTAATCAGTTTTTTTCTTTGAAATATTTGGCCATAGATTCCTAGAAACCCGACAAGTGTCGATGGATGACCATCTGACATTTGCAGCCTCTAAGAAACTCTGGTGTATTCTACTTTTTTCTTGCTCCAGTGGCATGAGCACAGAGGCTTCGATTTGGCTCGTATCAAGAGATGAACCGCTTTTGGCCAGTTCATCCGCCATTTCGTTCCCGTGAATATCCCTATGTCCTGGAACCCATCTTAGGGTTACTGTGTTCGTTGCATTGAGTACTCTTAGCTCGTTCCGGCAACGGTCGACCAGTTTGGACTTTGTGGTGATTGAGCAAATGGCTTTAATTGCCGCCTGGCTGTCTATGAAAATATCAATATTGTTGTTTACTAATTCACATGAGGCAAGATGTTTCGCCGCTTCGCAAACTGCCAGTACTTCCGCTTGGAATACACTGCAAAAGTTTGGAAGCCTCAACGATCTATTTATGGATGGGTTATCTGAGTAGATGCCTGACCCAACCCCCTCCGAGGTTTTGGAACCGTCAGTAAAGACCGAAACATGATTTTCATTTATGACCCTGTTTTCATTCCAGAGTTCCCTGGTTGGAATATCTGTTATGGTTACTGGGTTGAAATCTATGTGCGGTGAAACGTAGTCTGTTTGAATGTCTATGTCTGTAAAATTCATTATAGTTCTGTGACCGTAGAGGCCCTTTTTCCAATTTTTACATTGGTGAAGTCTTAAAGCACTTTTGGCCGCCAACTCTTTCGTGAACAGATCGAGTGGGGCAAGTGAAAGGAAAGTTTCAAGGGCAGCCGTTGGTGTGGTCCTGATAGCACTGGTTGTACCAATACACGCTAGTCTTTGAATTTTAGTCATGTTTTTTAGATTGGTTTCCTTATCTAAGGCTGGCCACGAGACCATGCATGCGTACGTTAGAATTGGCCTTATAATGGCTGTGTACATCCAATGAATGGTTCTGGGGCTGGGACCCCATCTTTTACCAAAAATTCTGCTGCAAGTGTAGAAAGCTATTGAGGCTTTTCTTTCTCTTTCTTTAATATTTTCTTTCCAGTTTAGTTTACGATCGAGAACAACGCCAAGATATTTGGCAGTACCCGAAACCTGTAACGGTATTCCGTTAATGGTTGGCGGGTTTATGTTTGGAATATTACGTTTCCTTGTAAACAGCACCAGTTCTGTCTTCAGTGGGTTAACATTGAGGCCACAACTACTGGCCCAATTTTTGAGCTTGTCCAGGGACGTTTGTAGGAGCTCGCTCAGAGTGGGAACAAATTTTCCAGAGGCCAATAACACAATGTCATCGGCATATGAAACTACCTAGATGCCGCCCAGATTTAGTTTAACTAAGATCTGGTTGACGACAAGGAGCCAAAGCAAAGAAGAAAGTACTCCACCCTGTGGAGTGCCCCTACTTGTCCTAACTCTTATCTTGCTGTCACCCATTTCTGCATTAATGAGTCTCGTTTGAAGCATGAAATCAATCCAGTTTATCAATGATGGATCGATGCTGACGGAGTTTAGGGCTTGTCGAATTGCACCGTTATCAACATTATTGAAGGCCCCTTCTATGTCAAGGAATGCTGCTAAAGTGAATTCCTTGAAGTGTATCGACTTCTCAATCGTACCAACCACTTCATGAAGTGCTGTCTCAACAGATTTGCCCTTCAAGTACGCATGTTGGGCCTGTGAGAGCACACCACCATTCAGTTTTAGGCGAATATGAGTGTCAATTAATCTTTCTAAGGTCTTCAGGAGAAAGGAGGAAAGGCTGATAGGCCTGAAGTCCTTCGGTTCGGTATGGGTGGGCTTGCCAGCTTTCGGGATGAAGATGACATTGACTTCTCTCCATCCAGCGGGAATATAGGTGATGTTAAGACAGCCTATATAAATATCCACTAGAATTGGAACAATTGTATCTTTAGAGCTTTGGAGCATAATTGGAATGATTCCATCAGGCCCTGCAGATTTGTATGCCGAGAAGGAGTCAATGGCCCAAGCCACCTTCCTACTAACGGGTGATTTTTTAGCTGGTTTGGTTTTGGCAACACTGGTTTTGACAGCTGACGTGTGTTTAGTTTCTTGTGTCACTGTCAAACAGCTTCAGTTTGGTTTGCAATTTAACCATGGATCGTCTTACAAATGAACAACGCTTGCAAATTATTGAATTTTACTATCAAAATTCGTGCTCGGTTCGAAATGTTCATCGCGCGCTGCTTCCATTTTATGGTCGGCATTCTCGACCTTCTGAGCAGTCTATTCGGAAGATTGTGACCAAATTTCGCACCAAATTTACTTTGTTGGACATTAAACCACCAACACGTTTACGTACTGTGCGTAGTGAAGAAAATATTGCGGCCGTATCAGCTAGTGTGACAGAAGACCGCGAAATGTCGATTCGGCGCGTTACTGTCAATGGTGAACGCTACCGAGCGATGATAACAAACTTTTTTTTGCCCGAAATGGAAGTTCTTGACTTGCATGATATGTGGTTTCAACAAGACGGTGCCACATGCCACACAGCAAGCGAAACAATGGCGCAATTGCGAGGCGAGTTTGGTGAACAGTTAATTTCACGTTTCGGGCCGGTCAATTGGCCGCCTAGATCGTGCGATTTGACACCATTAGATTATTTTTTGTGGGGGTATGTCAAGGCTAATGTCTATAGGGACAAGCCCGCTTCGATTGACGCACTGGAAGCCAACATCCATGCATTAATTCGTGAGATACCGGCCGATATGTGTGAAAGAGTATGCCAAAATTGGACTCAGCGGATGGGCTACCTGAGACGCAGCCGCGGTCAACATTTGCATGAAATTATCTTTAAACATTAAATTGCAAGGTTCAAACTATCGATTCAAATAAATATTTCATTCATTTTTTCGAATTTTTTGTGTTTTTTTTTTTTAAAGTTCTAAACCTCTTAAAAAATCACCCGTTACTTGCTTATAAAACACAACATCGGATACAACCGCAAACAAAAACTTAAAACTTTTAGTAGAAAATTAAGTTTTCTATCGAAATGGATGGTTTTAAAAATGAATGCTCTTATATTCAAGTTGTGTGGAACTTAATAACTTTAAAAAATATTCAAGTTATATGAGAAAAAATATAAAATATCATTTAAATCGTTCTTTTAATTGTAAAAACATCCTGATAAATAACTTAGAGCTAAAAAAAGTATGCCATTTGTTTCTGGAAACAATATGAAAATATGCAAACAAAAAATTTAAAATCGTTGGAGCCGTTTTCTTAAACCTTGATTTCTTATATATAAAACTTTTGTAACATTTTTCAAAAACATTTTTGGTATGCAGATTTTAAGTGTATATTAATATACATTTAAAACTGAGATTTAAAAATAATTCATCAACCCGTTTTTGAAATATTGAATAAAAAAAATTGAATCTTTTTTTAAAAATCCAAATTTATTTTTTCCAAAATTTTGGTATGCAGTATTATTTATAAAGGTTTTGTACAAACAATTTTATATTGAAATCGTATGAGCGGTTAGTGAGAAAACCGAAAATAAAAAAAAAAACATTATATCACAGGTACCGTTAATAAAAGTTTTTGGAAATTTTTTTTGTTATTAAAAAGTACACCATATCCACAATAACACACTGATATTTCTTATCAAAATCGTTGGAGCCGTTTTCGAGATAAGTTTTTTTTTTAGGTTTTTTTTTTACGTTTTTCCTTACGGTTGTATGGCAGGTGCTGTTATTTTTGGAGCAAAACAAATTCCAATTTCGCCTCTGGAGAATTACAAAAAAACCTTAAGTTCAAAATTTGAAGATCGCTTCAGTGGTTTGAGCTGTAGGTTGAGGTACAGACAGACAGGCAGACAGACAGACAAACAGACATCATCTCTATCTCTATCATCGTAATGTCATGTTTGATTGTTATCTGAAACATTTTGTTTGCACGAATCCAAAACTTGCCCTATAGTACCTTTATCGCAAGTGAAAATTACGCAGGATAAAATAACGAAAACCAGCAACAAAAAATAATAGAAAAATCAAAGATTTTTTTTTGGAGCAAAGATAGGCTCAAGTCTTCAATATCGGAAGTGAAGATACTTTATCCATTTTATTATTTTATAATTCCTTCCTATGTATGTATGTGTATACCTAAAGTATGGCTTGTGCGTATCCCAAGTAAAATTGACTTCAAATGAACTAATTTTGTTTTATTTTGCAATCATTGAATACCAATTATCATTTAAAATTCCAAATTGTACCTATAAAACGAGCAGATTGTTTTTGTCTGAGAGGAATTCATTGAATTAATGTGCTTAAGACATCTTGGAGTAACATAAGTCCCATTTTAAGTTAAACCTGAATCCAAGCTGTTTTTGCTTCATTATAGTATACCTACTCAATGAAACGTTTTGATCGTATATTCCTTTTACAACCTTTGTATTCAATTTAAAGGTGCTTAAAAAATGGTAGCACTTTAAAATAAACAAATTTCATCAACATTTATTTTTTTTTTTTTCTGTTTAAAGAATCATTAAATTTATAATTCTTCCTTATAGCTGTCTGCATTTTAATAGCATAACCACGAACCCCAGATACGGCCTGTTTACGACGTACCTTAATTTGAAAAAGTCACACTCAAAAAACCGTGTTATAGAATGAAAGTAAATTAAGTTCTTTTATAGTAATCTCATTTTAAGAGGACTATTACATAGCATTTATAAAGT
This sequence comes from Dasysyrphus tricinctus, assembly GCA_963921185.1. NCBI lineage: Eukaryota > Metazoa > Arthropoda > Insecta > Diptera > Syrphidae > Dasysyrphus > Dasysyrphus tricinctus. The sequence continues at coordinate 8,317,796 of OY992530.1, forward strand.
TAGATAGACAAAGCCAAAGTACATAAAAGACATTTTATTGCATTTTGTGTTCAGAGCCGACGACGGCGACGCACGAGACGACCAAATAATTGGATTTTTTGTTTTCTTTTATTGTTTATTTGCAGAAAATCGGTTGAATAAGTCAATTTGAAGTTAGGATAGAATAGTCTCTTCTCATCATACTTGCCATAAAAAAGTTGCAATAAAATATCGCAATAAACCCAAATGGCCTCTATATAGATTCTATATTTTGAAAACGTGTATCTATGTCTAAATGTTTAAAGGCACAATAATATATGTATGATTGTGCTTGTTTTATCTCACGTTAATGCCACCTTCTTGTCTACACTTCCAAAATAAAAAAGAAAACACGAACAGTTTTCTGATTAAAAATATGCTTGGATTTTCAAATAAACGCTAAGTTAATTTTGTTATTTTAACAAAGCGCATTTCCTGTGTAAAGGCAGAAGTTTATGGTTAATAATTCCGAAGATAATCGTTTGTGAAAATGCAATCTAAATAAATAAAAAGGAAAATCCATATTTATCCAGCGGGAATGGAGAATATATCATATCAAAACTACCCCCTCATTTTAGGCTCGAGCATCATCACATGTCCCAAACATGTGGGTGAGAGTAAATTTAGCATTCTAGAGGTTCTTTAAGGCTTGTTAGCTATTAAGATACTTCTGTGGTACACAGTGTGATATTTCAATATTAAATATGGCTCTTACCGCCAAACGGCTTGTCTCATTAATTGTCTGTTTCAAAACAACCAGTTTTTGCATAGTTGAGATTTCAAACGTTTTTCAAATTCCACTTAAAAATGGTATTTTTAGTCTGTTTTAATATTTTAATTCCATTGAAAAATAAGTAAAATAATTCCATTTTTTATTATCAAGTTAGCCACTGTAGGCCACGACCGCCGCCAGCAGCAATTGATTTTAAATTATTGCTCAAATTATTTGCTAAATTAAATTCTATTGAAAATAAACATTTTCAAAATATTTGTTTTCTCAAGGAAGAAACATCAAGATTTTCAATATGAGAAAACTTAATATTCCCCCATTTTTGCGTGTGTGTTTATATTCAAATGTCAATCGAATGTGTGTTATCGTTTCTCTGTGGGACTCTATGGGTGCAGAAACAAAAACATTCGCTTTTGATCACAAAAATAACATTTATCTGTCACCCGCAAAGCATTCCTTAATTTATATCGAAAAGATAAAACATAAATTACACTGCTTGAAAGACTGAGCAGAAAAAAATAAAAAAAAATAAAATTTAATCAAGGAAGAGAGCGAGAATAAAGCCCAAAGGGGCTGAAAATTTCCATTTTCACAAAAAGGGTAACGTATAACGAGCTAGCAGCTTTAACTTCGTACAATAACCACGATTGTGAGCTGTGAGGTGCTGAGGGAGACAATACCTATGCATGTTTTTTCTTCCTAGTCTAGGTGTATCGCCTTCGATTCGCAGGAACCTACTAAAGCTCATGTTACAAATGGCTAAGGCCCAATTTTTCAATGCTAGGAACATTTAGCACATGTGAAAAAAACTAAATCTGTGGAGTTTGGTAGAAAGTTTTTGGAGCTATTATGTTTTCACCAAACACCACAGATAAAATATTAAACTTATTTACTACAGAAAAATTCAACTCTGTCTTAACCAGAGATAACAAAGCGCTGAAAAACTGAGCCTTATAGAGCTCAGAGATTTACTTCCAATACTTTAGGGCAAGTTTTGGATTCATGCAATAAAAAAGCTATCTAGATTTCAATCAAATTTAACATTACTCATAGTACATGGAGAACATGAAAAAGTTGTCGGTCTAAAAAACTGAAATTTGCATTTCACTGCCTAAAAAAAATAGAGTGCTGCAACTGGAGCTTCAGCTGCAGCTGGAATAGCTGTCAAAAAATGTCGTACGTGATTTTTTTACGCGCCCACAAAGTAGCTGTACAGCTTTCTGAAAGTTTTTGACGTACACACTAGCATGTTAATCAACAGTGTTAGCCAACAATGTTGATCGGCATAGTGTGGTGGACCCTCCTTTACCTTTACCTACTGCTACTTGCCATACAAGATATGTACATCCGTTAAGAAGAATATTATTTACATATTTCGAAAATGGCTCTAATAATTTTGATACAAAAATGTTTGCATTTTTATATGAATGATCAAAATTTTTGGTAAAAAAAATCTACCATGAACTGTTATTGACGCCAGTTTATACCTATACGTAGCTCCAAGATTTCGTGAAGAACACCAATGTTCCTTGGCAGAATGCTGAGCTCCCCCTTATCAATAAGGAGGAGATTAGCCACATAACACGGCCGAAAGAGAAATTGATGACTAAAGGACCTATAATCCAGAGGGACCGTATCGAAAGATACCTTAGATCCCTAAACGCTGACTCAGCCAGAAATATTTGCCACTTCTGCGAAAAATTGGCTTCAAGGTTCGCAATGGTACAAACCGCTGGTTGCAGACTCAGGCTAAGCCAATCTGAATAAAAAGGTAAATAGGGGTCGGTAGTCGCCCTCGTGCACGAATCCTGGTAAGCAGGTGGACAAATCAGAGGGCTGAATACAAAAGGAACTTAACTGTACAAAACTGCTCGGGTGGCACCAAACAGTAGCTTTAGAACCTGTATCGTAGCTAGAAAACAGTTTAACCTTTTTATTCTATCCAAATACAGGAATTAAGATCAGACGGCCGTCAAGCTGGAGAAAGACGGGTAACCCACCGCTCATTATAGTGGACTCCCTCGCCTTTTCTACTCTGTACTCCGTCTTAGTGCATAGTAGACGTTGTCTACCAGCCGGGACCAGACTTGACTTACTTTCAGCTCACCCATGAAAGCGGGGACGAAATCCCTCTTCTGCTCTGTACTCCTTCTGAGTGCATAGTAGACGTTGTCTGCCAGCCGGGACCAGACTTGACTTTCTTTCAGCCTGAAGCTGGAAGCGGGGATTTAATCTTAACCGACTTTTCTCCTCTGCGCTCCTTTCAAGTGTTTAGTAGACGCTATCTGTGAGCCGGGAGCAGATTTGACTTTCCCTCAACTTGCCATTGGAGGCGGGGATCTAGTCCTACTTTGTTCTTATTATAAGTAAGACTATATGAAATATCGTGTTAGAATAAATCATAAGAATTATCATTGTAGTATATGAAATACCGTGTTAGTTAGTTAAGCTATGCAACCTATGTATTAAGCCTTGTGAAGTGAATATTTGAATAAATACAAAAATTTAAATCGGAGTTCAAAGCTGTTAACCCAAGTTTTGTGCTTTCGTTGGGATAAACCCTTGACACCGACGAGTCTACCTCAGCCTCGACGAAAAAGCATCACAATTGCATCATGCTTTAAGCCTTACGATGGGATGGAAAGGCCACCAGCTTACCTAACAATCCAGTTAGTTCAACATGCTGCGGAGGTAAAAGAAGACCTAGTGCAAGACCTAATGCCCACCATTCTCAGTGGGGAAGCATAAAGCACTAACAAAAATACTATACGTGAGTTTTTTTTTTAATTTGTTACTGAGAACAATTTATTAGTAGCAGTGAAGACTTATGCAGAGGCTGCGGAGACGAAGAAGCAGGGAAGGACACCTTTCACTACCTAGGTCACTATCCGGCATTCTGCAATATAGGGAAAAATGTTTAGATCGTGAAGCATGGCCCTCCCACTACAATAGAGTGGGACGACATCAATACTTGGTTGGCGACAAAAAAGTATGGTTTAAAGCGTTCTAATTGTTAAACATCTCTAAACAGACTGCACATCAGCTCTAGTGTACGTGTCATAACAGGACACTGTTTAATAGGCATCAAGCATGTTACGCGGCTTGGCGAACTTTCATAACAGAGGACGAGGAAGAAACGATTCCCGACCTTCTTTGTACATGCCTGCTCTTTCCCACAGATGTAGGCCCACCTAGGAGACTATTTCTTTAACGATCCTAGTGATCTGGCAAACACAGACATATTTAGTCTCGAAAGCTCGGTCAGGCAGGGGGTCAATTCTCGATCTGTGAAACTGTGAAATGAAAACAAAGTTATCATTTCAGTTTTCACAGAGTTTTATCATTTTATCACTTCACAAACACGCGCAATGCGATTCCCGAACTAGTTATGAAAAACAGCTGTCAAAGTGAGTAACAAAAAGTACTAACATGACAAATGCTACCAATTGCTCATAGAAAAAGATGATTGTGACGTCATAGAAAGACCAAGATGGCGACTTAGGTGTATCCAATGAGCACAATTTGTTTCTGTTTATCATTTTTCTTTTCACAGGTTTTCACAGAATGAAATGATTGTGATAAACGAATTATCATATGAAAACATTTTGGCATTTGTTTTCATTTTTTCTCACTTCGAGAATCGCATTTGGTGTGAAGGCGTTATCATATTTATCACTTCACAGTTTCACAGATCGAGAATTGACCCCCAGGAGTCTTATGTATAAGTGGATTAGCGAGTAAGGAAGGAGTTTTCAAGATTCATGTGGTAGGTATGACAAAGCATCAACATTGGTCTAAGTGTGTCAATATAAATTACTGACAGCCACTTCTTCCTAACCTTATCTACCTAATCAATTTGACAAACATAATTTCATCTTGTAAACTTTACTTTTTCAATATCATATTGAATAGATCAATATGCAATATTCATATTAGACTTATTAGTCCAGTCATCAAGTCGTGAAAAAGGTCCTGACCTTGCGCGCAGAGGCACTGTCTGATTTTTTTTTCATGGATCGATAGAGGCTCATTTAAAAAGCTTAAATCCAAATTTGCACCACCTGCCAAATTTGTTTACCTTACCAAAGTTATTGGTAAAAATGTGTTTTTTGCCATTTTTGCGTCTTTTGTGAATATCTCGGCTGCAGTATGTCGCACCGAAAAAAATAAAACATGGATTTATTTATAATAAGATTAGCTATTATATTATAAAAAAATTAATTTGTTTAAACAAATATAAAAAGTTATGGTTAGTTAAAGTAAGTTTTTATTGTTTGAATATCACTCTTTCATGATTATTAAGAAAAAAGCTCATTTAACGATGAAGTTTTTATTTTTACTTTTAAAGTCTTTTATATTACCTACAATTAAAAAAAAAGTTCAGCCCTTAACTACTAACACAAGCCGAGAAATAAATTTATGAACATAGGTAAGTCAGCGCACCCACGCAATTTTATGTTTTTAGATTTTATTTTATATCTCAGCCCCAGTATGTCGCAAAGTTAAAATTAAAAAGTTTTATTGCTTATAATAGTTTTTCTACCAACTTGTGTTAAATTCAATTTGTTTAAACGAATAGAAAAAAAGTTACAGTTCATTAAAAGGTTTTTTTGTCTTGATTGTATACCTTTTTTCATAACTATTGAGAAAAAAGCTGTATTTAGCGGTATTTTTTTCAGGTTTACTTTTTTTTTGTAGTCATATAAATTTTCTATAAATTAAAAAAAAAATTTGTCCATTACGACAAACATTAGCCAAGTTATTCATGAATTAAAAATGACGCGTCAGTTTAGTAACGCATAACAATATTCTTTCTTTATTTTGTGAATATCTCGACCTCTGTGTATGGGTATGGAATGAAACTGTATTATTTTTAATAATATTCATTATGGACTTAAAGGATTTTTTTTCTCTAAGCAGATATCTACATACCTACAAAAGTTAAAGTTAGTAGTAACTAAGTTAATTTTTTCTTATTCCGCCCACGCTAACTCTTTTCGCGCCACCCAAGGGGTAGAGTATGAGGCGCGTTTTTTTAAATCTTGTGGTATCCCCTGTAGGCCTAATCCACTGCAGAGATCAATTAAATTGGTCTTATTCTCAACCGTTTTGGGTGTGAGGGTATTTCGTTTTCACTCTCTTCATTAGTGTTATGACCAGGGTTGCCACTTTACTGCAATTGCAGTAGATCTACTGCATTTTTTTCTTAAAATCAATCTGCTGCCTTAAAATAAAATCTACTGCACTTTATTTTACGAACAAAATTACTCTTCAAGTCTTAATAATAATATGATATGATTATATTCATAGCTATTTTTTTTGTTCTTATTATGCTTTGAAGAAAAACAAATGTGATATTTGATTTATTTATCAGTTTTGCTCGAATGACCTATTTAGTTTTTTGAAAAAATAAATAGAAAAAGATATCTACTGCGAAAATATTGAATCTACTGCACTTTTTTTGCAAATCTACTGCGAAAAATTTTCAGAGAAGTGGCAGCCCTGGTTATGACATTCAAGCTTTGGTCTCTGCTCTGTTTCATTTTCGTCGTCGTGAGCTCAAGGTCGTAGTTTTCCTCGTCTTCGGAGTCATCAGCAAATTCAACTACGTTGTAGCAGCTTTTCCCGCAGCAGATCTTGCAGACGGCTGAACACTTCAGTTCGGCTTTTCGACACACGCAGGCTGCTGTTAAAGTAATAACGACCGTTTTGGTTGATGGGTTGCAGTCACACGAGCCACGATAATATAGCCAAGTTGCACAAAGTGTGTACAATTGCCCTAGATTACCGATTATTGTTAATTTGTAAATTTATATTAATGTACACGTGCAGTGCGACATACTGCAGCCGAGATATTCACAAAAGACGCAAAAATGGCAAAAAACACATTTTTACCAATAACTTTGGTAAAAAAAGTTGTCAGGTGGTGCAAATTTGGATTTAAGCTTTTTAAATGAGCCTCTATCGATCCATGAAAAAAAATCAGACAGTGCCTCTGCGCGCAAGGTCAAATGACCTGATGACTGGACTATATGGCCAATTTCATAAACAAACACTAAAATTACTTTTATCTAAACTCCTTCTAAATTTTATCAGACATTTAAAATTTTTCAGTTTCACCAATGTAGAAAAGGGATATTTTAGGAAAATTTTAATTTGACTGAGTTTGCTCCCATCCCTGGATTCAAAAAAAGAGGTTGTTTCCCTCGCACATGCGAAGTCTATGAGAAAAAGTGAAAAAGCATTATGGATGAGGGACAATTATTCTGACAGCAAAATATCAGCTGTTGTTGACTGGAATGGCTTAGTAAAAAGGACTTTTATAATTTAATGAGACAAAAACGAGCTTTTAGTTTACAAGGGCATTTAAAATCTTCTTAAATATAAAAGCATTTGGTGAAACCAAAAAACATCATTGAAAGACTAAAAGGCTTTTTAAATAATTAAAAGCCTTTCGTGAAATCTGCCATTAGTCACGTAAAGGTATTAAATAAATCAAAATTTTGTTAATTAAGACGACAAGTATGATAGATTTTTAAAAATCCCAAAACTATGCCTGGGTGGCAAAAAAATTTGGGACAATAAGCAGTCTTTCACTCTTAAAGTTTTAGATGAAGAGCGGCCATTTAGACATAACCATAATTTTATACGGTTATTTCATTTTCATTTAAGTTCTCCAATGTACAACTGTACCAAAAAGTAGGCCACATACATATCTGGCATTTACGTGGTAAAACAAAAAAGTAAAATGGGATTCTACACCATCAGGATATAAGCGAGTGGCATGACTCAGATGAAGACTAACTATGACTAGTGGAGAAAACCACACTCTCAAAATCAAAACTTTCAAACCTCCTCGAGCCATGCTGCTCGCCTCTGAACGCTTCTAGACTGATGCAGAATTAAAGCGTTTAAACAAATATGAACAGAACTCAACTTTGCCTGCCCAACTCAACTCACTCAACACTTCCCTTTTACGTTTTACCGCATGAGTGTTGGATAGATTAAAAAAAATTCTATTTCTTTAGGCCATGGCCATTCACTTTTAGGTAGGGGGCGGAAGGTAAGGGAACTTGTTGAAACTAAGTCTGCAAAACTTTTACCGTGCCATTACCCAATAGGTGTATTCCTCTTCCTATATTGCATGTGGCAATCGTCAAGCTATATCCTCATGCTATGCTCTATAAGTGGTACATGATGGGCAGGAGCACACGTGCGGTACAGTGCAAGCCGTCTGTTAATTATCGAAAAAGGAATTTGCTCAAAATTTGCATTTTCATGGTGCTGTTTCATTGGAATAAAGGAATAAAGCCAATCTAGAGAATTTCGTACCTTTTTTTAAGTTTTACTTTTTTGGTGTATTGTTATGTGAGTTCAGCGAGTCGCTCTTCTATAGTGTAGTTGAGCAGATGGTGGTTTCAGGGTAACGGTTGCTCATTTTACAGCGTGTGATTGGAACAATAGAGCAGACTATATGGAAGCATTTTGTTTCATTTTTGGAACTGTACGATATGTGTATAGACATTTCAGAATCATTTGTGTTTAACATGCAATGGCAGTAGCTATGTGTGGAAAACAGTAGCAGTTGCTATAGTGCTCTTCGGTGTCAGGTAAATAGAGTGCAAAGTGCACTAAAATATTGCGCTGCTGTACCTTCTGGTTTTCTAATTCACAGACTCATTAAGGAAAACAATGAATAAACATGAAACTCACAAGTAATAGGTACTTACTGTTCAGTCAGCACATCCAACGAGCAAACGAGGAAACAATACTATAACGCTGGGACGCTCGAGTACAAATGGCTAACGGAAATGAGGATATGGATTTTGCTACTACATTCTCAACATGAAATCTCTGGAATGGAATACGGATATGGTGATAATACAATGTATCCTTCGGGATGAAGGGAAACAATCCAACAGAAAAAAAGACGGAATGTTTGAGTTTTAATAGGATATGCTTGGATTTTAAGTGAACCGCAATACAACGATAGAGGGAAGAATTTGTATATGATTCTAAGAATTGTGTTTGCCCTGGGCCTGAAGTATCAAATTTGGTGGTGAAAACGCTAATGAAGATGCATTTTGAATTTGAGTTTGTTTGTTATTGCCTATGAACTATGTACATGTGTGCATACTACATACATTATGCATGTAGTGAGATAAAAATAAAAGTAATAGCCACTTACAAAAAGCTCTCGAACCCATGTATACATTTATAACATATTTTTATAAAAAATATTTCAAATGCAATGGAATCCCATTGTTTGAGTCACCCTGCAGCTAGTAATAATTTATACCAATCACTTCAAAATGTTTAAAATTATTCTACATACCTATCGAGAGAAGCTTTAATAAAAATGAACTATAGTTACGGTGACCATATTTCTGGGAGCAAAACCCGGGACAAAAATCGAACAATTTTTAAAGTCAAAAAATTAGACTTTTCTATAATTATTAGCCCTGTTTTTTAGTGCATTATTATCTTCGCTTGAAAAAAAGAAGCGTGTTAAATACAAAAACAATTTGGTATAACTCCGTATTGTTGTTGTATTTAACATGCTACTTTTTTGTAAACGAAGATAAAAATGCACTAAAAAACAGGGCTATTATCAAATAATATAAAAAATTAAGTTTAAAAATTACAGAAAACCAAACGAAAAGAAATTCTTAAAAAGAAAGGAACAATAAAATAAATTATAACCTCTTCACAACATAGCAAACTATAAACAAAAACTTTAGATTTTTAATTTCATTATTAAAATAATAAAGTAGTACCTTGTGGCATGATGGTTAGTGCGTAGGACTGTCATGCCAAAGGTGTGGGTTCGATTCCCAGCTGTGCCACCTAAAAACAGAAATGTTTTTTCCGAGGTACTGCCTCTTGCGAGGAACTGACAAATCCTCCAAGAGTATACTTGTCATGAAAAAGTGCTTCTCATTTAGTCACAACAACACGCACACAGGAATGGTTGAGAGTTGTAAGTCACTAGGCCCTGGTTCTCCACGAGCTGTTGCACCACCCAATTTATTTATTTATTTATTAAAATAATTCAGTATTCTGTTAACAAAGCAATTAAGGGCCAGTTTTTCAGTGCCGATGCCGAGCTAACCCTAAATCAATTCAGAGTTAACTAGTCCTGAAAATAAGTAGCTGAGGACTAATTTTTTCTATCAGTTGTCAAAAATCTATTGGCAGTGCGATACATGGATATCACAATCGCAATCGCCATCGTGCCACAACAGAGAGTTTAGTTCCTGAGTTAACTTGTCAAATTAGGTTAATTAACTCGGAGTTAACATAGGACTTAAATTTATTAAAAAAACACGTTTCTGGAGTTAACTTAGGTTTAACCCCAAGGCTAGGATGAGATCGCACTTAAAAACTGACCCTAAATTTTTAAATAATACATATAAGTTAAATGTAAATTATATACCTGCACCTAAAAAAAAATCGTTTTGTTATGCACACTAATAGCCAGGGTTGCAAAAGCTTAAGCTAATTGTTAGCTTAAGCCCTCATTTAATTCACAAATCAGTAATGTACTTGTGATTTGAGAAATATTTAATTCATAAGCTCTTTGTGATTTGTGAATTTAAAAATATTCAATTCATAAGCTCTTTGTGATTTGTGAATTAAAAAATATTTAATTCATAAGCTCTTTGTGATTTGTGAATTGAAAAATATTTAATTCACAAGCTCTTTGGGACTTGTGAATTGAAAAATATTCAATTCATAAGCTCTTTGGGATTTGTGAATTGAAAAATATTCAATTCATAAGCTCTTTGGGATTTGTGAATTGAAAAATATTTAATTCATAAGCCCTTTGCGATTTGTGAATTGAAAAATATTCAATTGATAAGCTCTTTGGGATTTGTGATTTGAAAAATATTCAATTCATAAGCCCTTTGGGATTTGTGAATTGAATATTTTTCAATTCACAAATCACAAAGAGCTTATGAATTGAATATTTTTCAATTCACAAATCTCAAAGAGCTTATGAATTGAATATTTTTCAATTCATAAATCAAAAATAGCTTGCGAATTGAATCTTTTTTAATTCACAATTCCCAAGATAGCTTATGGCTTATAGATTTTTTAATTCATAAACTCGCAACCCTGCTAATAGCCCAGTCAAATTAGTCAAAAAAAGGGCATCAAATCGCATTTTTCGATGGACAAAATATTTTTTATGGAATCTGTTTGGTTAGGGGTGGTATGACTTTTCTTGAGTTTTCTAGGTTACCGTTGATTTTTTTGGATGATGCTCTTAGAATCATTTTCAGTTCTTGTATCGACCTATAAAATGAGCCGTCGATCGATATCATCGGCCACGAATTGTGCGAGTTATCCAATTCATAGGATCACACTTTATGAGATGCAAGCCAAATGTCGATTTTATCAATGTCTTGGTTGTCCCTGATAACTCGTGATCTTCGTTGATCTTTGTACTGAGAAACTGAACGAACAATCCATGACCTCTCGCACAAATGCCTTCTTAACAAATGAAATAGGAAACAGAAATTGATACCAATATGAGTTTATTTTCATCAGACCTGATGCTTTACGTTGTTAGATCTGAAACTCCGATAGTCTTTCACAGTTATCGATATTCTTGCCTGCTTCAATCTGTCAGGGGACTGATAAGAAATCCGAGGATAAAACTTTATTATTTTTTTTTTTAAATAAAATATAATGGTACTAAAAATGTATTTATATCATAAGAAGATACATTATTTTACGTCAATAATTGAAATTTAACTTTAGTTTTGAAACCAAAATAAGAAAGCTGTAAGAATTTTTCCCTTCAAAGACGGCCAGAGGACACGTCAAGGGACTGAGAATTAGACACTTTGAAGAATTTTTTGAGTAATGAAAATATATCAGATCTTAATAATTTTCTCTGGCCATACAGATATTAATTAGATGTACAGTTACAAAAAAAATCAGATAGAATTCTTGAACGGTTTTAAAAATATCAGCGGAGCCGTCGAAAATGCCATCGTTTGTAAAATCACCCGTTTATATGAAACCATAACTAATAAACTAATTAACTTATTGGAAGAAACTATTGTTAAGTTAGTTCCGTTATAACTGCAACATATTAAAGAATAAAACATACATCTCTTGCGGGAAAATGTTAGGTCTACCCTCTCATCACAATACTGTGTTTAGCACTTGGTGTGGACTTTGATGTTCTCAAAATTCTTCAGTAATTCCTCACTTTCGAAATCTTTTCTGGCGATACTTCTCTTCAAAAGTGATTGAACTCCCCTTTCTTTAACAGTATGCACTTGACCTTCATCCAGCTTTGATTTGCACACAAAACAGTTCTTCACTGTTACAAAAAACAATACCTTTTTAAAATAACAGGGCGGACATAGACCGTTTATAGTTACATTTATTTGCAAGGCGGATAAACGCAAGCCTATTGTAGGCAAAGAGCGTAGTACCGCTGAAAACATTACGATTTTTGCACAGTTTATGCATTCATCTATAGTGCGAAAAATTTGTCTGAGCACTGATGTTTTGATTTTTATAAATGAATACCAATCAATAAATTTGAAATCTTGTTGAGTTTTTTTTAGGTAACACCTGTGAAATCGCATGATTACTTTTGGATCGAGAAAAGATAACTCAGTTTTCAACAACAAGAAATGTAGGTGTCTTAAGTTTCCCGGCTGCTTTACAACTTTCTGTGTGGTGCGGATGCAACTCCACGTACCATGTATGTTAAATTGTTATCATTACTATGGAAAACATTTTAAGTAATAGTGTTTTTGTACGATTCACCAGATAAACATTTTCGAAAAAAAATATATTTATGTTTTTCTCCTTACTCATAAAGTGTGATCCTATGAATTGGATAACTCGCACAATTCCTGGCCGACGTTATCGATCGACGGCTCATTTTGTAGGTCGATACAAGAACTGAAAATGATTCTAAGAGCATCGTCCAAAAAAATCAACGGTTACCTAGAAAACTCAAGAAAAGTCATACCACCCCCAAAACACAACCCATAGGGGAACATTGGTCCCATATATCTCAAAAATGAAACCACCTACAATGGTCGTTGATAGCTTATTTTATAGGTAATTTTATCTTCTACAAGATTGTGGTAGGACGTTTTGTTGTAAAATAAAATGCAAGCGAGTTATTGCATAAAAACAAAACCAATCTCCTTTTCAAGATGGCGGGTCTTCCCTAACCTCAAAAATCCCAAAAACTCGTTTTTATGATCAGGGAACGTAGACAAACAGATTCCATAAAAAATATTTTGTCCATCGAAAAATGCGATTTGATTTCCTAATTTGACTGGGCTATAAGCATATTTTACAATGTATCTTTATTTCAGAAGTGACTTTTGGAAAATCAATGAATCAATGAATACGTTTAGAGGGCATTCAAATATAATTTTTTTTTTTCATTTATTTATTTTTATTTATTTATTTATTTATTTAAATTAAATAAAACTCAAGAGAATGGGGACAAATAACTAAATACGGGACAGTTGTACGTCCCGGGTTTCTTAAAAATTAACCGGGACAGGCTATACAAATACGGGACAATCCCGGGAAACTCGGGACGGATGGTCACCGTAACTATAGTTGAATACCAAGCTTGAACGAAATCGTTGCCTGTCTATTCTGTTTTAGAGATTAAAGTAGTTGATTTTCCCAAGAACAGTTTTTGTACGGATTTATTTTGTTGCCGTTAAATTTCGTTCTTGCAAATTTAAAAAAAATAGTCTTTGTTCGTTGTCCGTTTGAAACAAAACGGAACATTTTGGGAGTAATTCCCAAAAGATAAAAAAAATGATCAATCTAATAAGATCGCGATCACAGTTTATAAAGCTTACTGAGTGGCTACGAAAAACTATGTTAAAACTTTTGCACAGTAATTAATGCAGTTGTTCGTCAGCGCACATATATATTGCTTTCGATTCGTGAATGACAAAATCATTTAGCATTGAGCATTGCTTTTTTTTTTCAAAAAGTGATAAAAACTTCCGAACCCTAACATTTTATTGCATAACAATTGGCCGTTGATTAGTCATTAATTAGTTGTCACGAATCAAATTTTTTCGTGCGATATTTTCTATGTATTTTTGAACAAAATTAAAATTAAAATTGAAAACGTAATAAAGGAATAAACAGTTCAATATAATCATTTTTTTTTATTTGTTGAATGTTACTAGAAAAGAATTAAATTCTTTTAAAACAAAAAATATAGAAAACATTGCACGGCAATCTTAAAATTGTCGCATACAATCAATGACTTGTTATAGGCAAATTATAAATCAATTCAAATTTCAATATAATAGGTTCTGAGAACTTTTCCGGAGCTTTTTAGTAATTCCTTATGAATTTTGGAAAATAAAACAACAAATAATATAGAAAATATCGCACGAAGTAATTTAATTTATCTCAACTAATTAACGACTAATCAACGGCAACTTCTCAGACGTCCAACTTAGGTCTGACAGCGTAGCGTAATCAGTGGGAAATTCCATTTTCATGAGGGACAAAATTATCGGATTGTCAATTTTGTAATGTTTATGATTCCTGGGAAGACTTTTTTCTTCTCATACAAAATAAAATTTTCGTATATTTTCCCTTGAGATTTTCCAACTTTTCATTCGAAATTTACAATTTTCGGCTCTGTGGTGTTTCAGTCTAGTTCAATACGAATCCAAAAAAAACGAACTCATTTCAAATCGATAATTTTAACCCGAGTAATACGTGCACGAACACAACAGGAATTCATTAGTATATTATTTTATATGAGAAAAAAGGAATTTTCGGGTTTTCACGACTTTTCTGGTCAGAATTTACAAATTCTGGCTCCTTTATGATTCAAGCTGGTTTTATTAGAATTCGACGTAAAAAACATATTCAAATTGGATAATATTTAAAAATTATGCTTGTACAAACACAACAGCAATTCATTTTTGTATTTTAAAAAATATTAAATATGAAATTCTGGAGTTTCAAGTTTTTTTTCGACTTCATTGGTCAGAATTTACAATTTCCGGCTCCGTTGTGATTCAATCTGGTTAAATACGAGTCCAAAAAAAAAAAAAAACATTTTCAATCGGATTATGTTAAGCTAAGTCATGCCTGTACAAACACAAAAGGAATTAATTTTTGTATATATACTAGCTGAACCGGCAAACGTTGTTTTGCCATATAAATTATTTCAAGGGAATTTCTAGTGTAGACAAAAATAACTAACTTATTGTAAGTGTGTAAGGATGTGGTATATGAGTGAAAGAGGCATGGAGCGCTGTGAACGATGAGGGAATATGAAAATAACAAAACACCAAAAATGTATTCTTTTAATTTATTATAATTTATTCCTTAAAATTATATATATCATTAATAAATAACGACAATAACACTAAAAACAGTATGAATCTCTTAATGCTATAAGTATGAACAATATTTTTTGCTAGCCCATCTTTAGCTAACACAAACAAACATGGATGGTTTACCCACGTAGCTAATGTTTTAAAAAGTTTATTTAATTTCACTTTTTTTGACAACCGAATTATCTGCAAAAAAAAACCATTCATTAAACGTGGACATTTAAAATACACTGATAATTATTATAATACTTTAGATAACTGAACAAAATAAAAAAAAAATGTTGTCCAAAAAAATAAAAAAAATAAATGTTAGGGGTGGACAACTCTTATCACTTAGGGGTATGAAATATAGATAGTAGCCGATTCTCATACCTACTAAATATGCATATAAGATTTCATAAAAATCGGTCAAGCCGTTTCGAAGGAGTTTGGTAACTAACATTGTGACACGAGAATTTTATATATAAGATACATTTATATTTATATTTATATTTATATTTATATTTATATTTATATTTATATTTATATTTATATTTATATTTATATTTATATTTATATTTATATTTATATTTATATTTATATTTATATTTATATTTATATTTATATTTATATTTATATTTATATTTATATTTATATTTATGTTTATATTTATATTTATATTTATATTTATATTTATATTTATATTTATATTTATATTTATATTTATATTTATATTTATATTTATATTTATATTTATATTTATATTTATATTTATATTTATATTTATATTTATATTTATATTTATATTTATATTTATATTTATATTTATATTTATATTTATATTTATATTTATATTTATATTTATATTTATATTTATATTTATATTTATATTTATATTTATATTTATATTTATATTTATATTTATATTTATATTTATATTTATATTTATATTTATATTTATATTTATATTTATATTTATATTTATATTTATATTTATATTTATATTTATATTTATATTTATATTTATATTTATATTTATATTTATATTTATATTTATATTTATATTTATATTTATATTTATATTTATATTTATATTTATATTTATATTTATATTTATATTTATATTTATATTTATATTTATATTTATATTTATATTTATATTTATATTTATATTTATATTTATATTTATATTTATATTTATATTTATATTTATATTTATATTTATATTTATATTTATATTTATATTTATATTTATATTTATATTTATATTTATATTTATATTTATATTTATATTTATATTTATATTTATATTTATATTTATATTTATATTTATATTTATATTTAAATTTATTATTTATTATTATTTATTTATTTATCATTATTTTTTAGTCCATTACCGAAAACCAAATGTAAAAATTTCTCCTAGTTTTTGAGAAATTAAGAAAAAACAAAAGGTACTTTTACCAAAAGAGCTCGTTTTAAAAATATTTTTTCAAGGCCCGCTCCATCGATTTTAAAATTTAGTTCCATGCATTACTTTTTTTGATTAAGATTGTTGTTCACCTCAAACTATCAAAGGAGTTTTTTGTGGCGAATTTAAATATCGAAAATCATGTTTTAAAACATTTTTCTGTTTTAATTTCCATGTGTCTTAGGCTAATTTTCTCATAATAAACTTAAATATTTAAGTTGAACATAAGCGCTTAAATGACACTTTACACAGAGGTAAAAACTGACCATTAGTTTTTAAGTAGAACATAAATACTTACGTTCTGTATTAGCAAACGGGTGTTAATAAACAATTTTCAAAACCTTTGACCTTCTTAACATTCAAAGGAGCAAGTGCATACGTTCAATCCAATCGTACGACTACATTTTATTTTTATTTGCTTCAGAACTGTTATTTTCTCAATATGCGAAAACGTAATAAAAATTTCATCAAAAGGAAATCCACTTATGGGTAGAGCCGCAAGGGGGTCATTTAGCTAAGATTTAAATCAAAACATCACGACTTTTCAAAAAAATATTATGGGCTTTGTGTACAGTATTTTAAATTGAAACCTTTAATTGGAACACCCTATATCATAACAAAATGAATTATTAATAACCCATTTACTTGATTTACGGGAATAGCCAAAAGAATGCAGTTTTTTAAAAAATAAACGTATAAATAGAAATCCTATTGCCATCAAACAATTTTGTGGTCAAAAATCTGAAACATTATTGGCGCATTTAAAACCTCTTTTTTATCGCAAATAGAAAAGATAAAAAAAAGATTTGTTCTATAGCTTCTGTCTCAACTATACATGTACGATGCACCCCATTGTCATGATTATTTTTTCTAAACAAAAATCATCTTTCATTCTATCAAATGCTTATAAGATTCAAAACCATTTACAATTTCTCTTAATTGCACAAAGCAACATAACAGAAATGCAAATTCTCCAATCTCCAATCGTAAAAAAGTACTAAAAGGTCCCGTTTCCTTATCACGTTCAGATTCACCTTTCCTCTCTCCGTGTTTATAATCAAGGCATGACTCTCAACTTAAATTACCGTTTCTACTTTAAAAGTTCAACTATAGCTATGTATAGGTCTTTATTTTTCACTTCACAAAAAAGCACGTCTTCACGCAATTAGTTAGAGTTAGCATTTTCCTCGTTTTTGCTGTGCGTGTGTTAATCGTTAAAAAAAATAAAATCCTTCAAATTATTAAAATGAATAATTATAATAAATTAATTTTGTTTTATTTCCTCGTCTACATTACCAAAGGATTCTCTCAAGGTGAAAATTTAAATAATATATTTTTTTTTTTTTTTGATATGATTTTCAACAAATTTAGAAAGTAAAGTATAATGGAATGAGATAAATATCATCCATACCACCTTTTCAATGCAAGTTCTAAAAACTCGGCTTTCATTTTTCCATTTTCAGCACAAAAACATTTAAAATAAAAAAAAAAAAAAAACACATGGTTAAATAATTTAAATATTTTGGCAGAAATAAATGTGAATTCTTAAATAGCCATCAATAATTTTGCTTGTTTTTGCATTTTAATTAAAAAGATGTTTTTTTTTGGTTCATCTAAAAATGTTTCGCGCTTTTGTTGCTGGACATCAGCTTGTGTGATGGTCATGGTAATTTTTTTTCTTTTCAATCTTGACAATGAAATTGTTTGGTGAAATAAATTACCTTTTTAAAAATATAAAACTGAAAATTTTTCGTTCAAATTATTTTCATGAGCTCTTTAGGGCAAGTATTGGGTTCATGTAACAAAGAATTATTTTTTCTATCAAATATCCCCTTAATTTATTATTTCCAAAGTTCGTAGCACCTTTTTTCTCGGCAGCTAATTTATATCAAAATTTTTGTTGCTTTAAATAAATTCCTTTTTTAAAATAAGTAAGTTAAATTTTATATAGGAATGAGAAAAAATAGTGAGTTCACCACTTTCACATTCTCATCTTTCATACAATTCATAATGCAGTACTTTCTTTCCAATATTTAAGCTTTTGGTAAATTTTGACTATATTTTTTAACAGTTTTTACAATACAGCAACTTTGTTCGACCAAGTTGTGCAATTAAATTCAATATTGTTCAGTGTCAAGTGGAAGGAAATTTGTGGTCAGCCATCATCGCCTATTATTATGTGAAAAAAGATGAAATAGTGTTATTTTTTTTTGTTTTTATAAATAATATTAAAATTGAACACACACTCCTCGACCCACACACAAAGTCTTGGCTTATTGATGTTCAAAATTAAGTGTTTGAAAAAATAAAGAAAACAAAAACAAATAGTCACAAATTAAAATCCAATTACATACATTCAAGCAGCAATCGTATAGACTTTGATTGCTTTGTCAAAATGGCTTTTTCTTAATCCCTATATAGACTCCATGTGCGGTAGGTATCAACTTTGAACTCCAAGTTATTGTAGAGCGGATAGACCTTTTGACCCTTATTTCTGTTAGTATTTGTTTTCTTTCAGCCATAAGACCATAAAATAATATAAATTCAAAAGCCAAAATCATTCCAACTTCTAGGATAATAAAATCCTCAACCTCAATGTGGGGATGACTGCTGGTAATAAGATGGGGCTAACGTAGTTTATGGAGAACCTTTTTTATCTTCGGCCAAAAAAAAGCCTCCATTAAACGGAAAGGCCAGATGATATATAACATTTTCACATTCTTATGCAATCGGTGGAGAGGTTTGGGTTGTGTGTTTTAAAACGATTACCCTCTGTAGACCTTCTACCTATATATGATGACGTACATATGTATGTAGGTAAAGCCATAGCATAGTTTTAATAAAATATCTCTTCAGTGAATACATTGTTACATATACGTTTATAGGTATGAACATTAAAATATATGTATAGTATGCATGATTATAATGTGTGAAACATTTCTGGAGGTATATATTTTTGTATATAAAATAGAAGTTCTTATAAAATTAAATAAAAATAAATTATTAAATTGTTTAAGGAAGATGGAGACTTTAAACATGATTTAAAGCACTGAAGTAGGTATAATCGGGACTGAAAAGCTCTCTTTAAGAAGTATGTTTTTGTCATTCTATTTGGATAGGTATTTTTAGTGCAGCGAGTTGTGAGATATTACATAACTCTTAAGTTATGTTTGTTTTAAAATTTTTACCTAAATGATTTTTATGGTTGGAGCAATGTTTTTAAATAGTTTAAAATGAAATAAAATAAAATATAAACAATATAAAGTAAAGTAAGGTACATATAATAAAATAAAATAAAATAAAATAAAATAAAATAAAATAAAATAAAATAAAATAAAACAAAATAAAATAAAATAAAATAAAATAAAATAAAATAAAATAAAATAAAATAAAATAAAATAAAATAAAATAAAATAAAATAAAATAAAATAAAATAAAATAAAATAAAATAAAATAAAATAAAATAAAATAAAATAAAATAAAATAGAATAAAATAAAATAAATTAAAATAAAATAAAATAAAATAAAATAAAATAAAATAAAATAAAATAAAATAAAATAAAATAAAATAAAATAAAATAAAATAAAATAAAATAGAATAAAATAAAATAAAATAAAATAAAATAAAATAAAATAAAATAAAATAAAATAAAATAAAATAAAATAAAATAAAATATGTAATATAAAATAAATAAAATATGTAATATAAACAATAAAATGAACAACGAGCGTAGTGCTAGGTTTCCACTTGTCTTTGAATTGAAATATTTTGACAGAGGTCGATTTGGTCTTTAAGTGACACAATTGCCATTTTATTTTCACTTGTATCTTTAATTGACACAAAATCGTTTGTCTTTTCAATAACAATGAAACTTTGACTCCTTTTTCAGTTCACTGACATATCCATTGGCGTAGCAAGGAATTTTTTCTGTGGTCAGTGCTTAAATTATATAAAATTTTTCATTTTGAAAAAATCGCCAAAAATATTTTCACAAAAATGCGTAGACTACAAAATATTTCGGTGGTAATGATTCTTGAAAAAGTATATTAGAGTGGCTCTGAACCTTTGGGACCTCATTTGAGGGAAATTTGATAAGAAATGCCATCTAATTGGTCAGAAAAGCTCAACTGGTCCCAGAAATTGGTCAGCCTTAGATAACTTAAACTTTTCCAAGGTCGCTCAAGGTCACGCGTAATTTTTGGCACCTCATTTATGGGAAATTTGCAAAACATGTATACCATCCAAAAGATTTCTAGATCGTGAAGAAAGGTCAACTCTTTTCAGTAATGAATCAGTCATAGATTTGTTTTTATGAATATTCAATGAATTTGCAAAAAATGTATACCATATGAAAGATCTCTAGATCCTTATAAAAGGTCAGCTGGTTTCAGTAATTGGTCAGGTATAGATTTTTTAAATGAATTTTTAAAAATTTCAAGGTCATAGCGATTTTTGGCACCTCATTTATGGGTAATTTGCAATATGTAATTTAATACCATCAGACAGGCCCTGAGAACTATATAAAAGATCAGCTAGTTTTAGTAATTGCTTAGCCAAAGTTTTTTTTAATGAATATTTAAATTATTGTTCCAGGTCACTCGCGATTTTTAGCACCTCATATATGGGAAATTTGCAAAAATTTAATACCACCCAATCTTTATAAAAGGTCAGCTAGTTTCAGTAATCGGTAAGCTTTTTTACGATTTTTTAAAATATTTTTTTTTTAAGGTCACGAACGATTCTTGGCATAAGGATTGACCAATTACTGAAACTAATGGACTTTTCATGACGATCTAGTTACCTATCAGATAGTATTTTTTTTTTGTAAAATTGCTGAAATAAGGTGCCAAAAATCGTTCATGACCTTGAAAAAAAAAAACTTTAAAAAACATCGTATAAAAGAATCTATCTGACTAATTACTGAAACTAGCTGACCTTTTATAAAGATCTAGAGATCTTTCAGGTGGTAAACATTTTTTGCAAATTTCCCATAAATGAGGTGCCAAAAATCGTTATGACCTTGAATCTTTTTTTAACAAATTCAAATCACTGAAAAAATGTATGGGTGACTAATAATTACTAAAAACAACTGACCTTTTATAACCGTGAAGTGGCCTTTCGGATGACATACTTTTTTTTTTATTACCTGACCCAAATGATGTGCCAAAAGTTTTTTATGTGACCTTGAATCGAATTTTAAAAATTCATAGTACAAAATTTATGGCTGACCAATTACTGAAAATAGTTGACCTCTTATCATGTTCTAGAGATCTTTCAGATGATTTTCCACAAATGAATTGCCAAAAATTGCACGTGACCTTGCGTGACTTTGTGAAAGTTTAAGCCTTGATTACAAGTTATCTAGGGCTGACCAATTTCTAGGACTAGTTGACCTTTTCTAACCAATTACCTACCAATAAGATGGCATCATTTGTTCCCAAATTTCCCATATATGACGTGCCAAAGGTTCAGACCCTATTAGAGTGGTCCTTATAAGGATTATTGTTTAATTTAAGTTGAACCGCCCCAGCAGTTATTTCTTTGCTTATAAATCCATGGCGGTCGTGAAGAACCAGGTAGGTCGAGATACCTGAAGTGAGTTTTTGTTTCTTTTAAAATTCTTAAATAAATATTTACCAATATTTTACAAAATTTTACCTTCATCTAATACTTTCCAAAAATATTTGACAATACATGATGAACACATGTTTTGACATTAGTTAGATTTTGTGAATGATATTAAACATAGACCTCGACCTTCTATTTTTACTTGCGATATAGGTAATATAGGGCAAGTTTTGGATTCGTGCAAAAAAAAAATTTCAAGATAACAATCAAACATGACATTACGATGATAGAGAACACGAAAAAAGTGGGTGGCACAATTCTGTCTGTCTGTCTGTCTGTCTGTACCTCAGCCTGCAGCCTAAACTACTGAACGATTTTCTTCAAATTTTGAACTTAAGGTTATTTTGTAACTTTCCAGAGGGGAAATTGAAATTTTTTTTTAGCTCAAAAAATAACGGTACTTGCCATACAACCGTTAAGGAAAAGCTTATTTATCTCAAAAACGGCTCCAACGATTTTGATAAAAAAAAATCAGTGTATTATTGTAGACATGATGTACTTTTTGGTAAGAAAAAAAATTACCAAAAACATTTATTAACGGTACCTGCCATATAACGGTTTTTTGATTTTCGGTTTTCTCATTAACCGCTCATCCGATTTCAATAAATTTTTTTGTGCAAAAGCTTTTTTAAAATATAAATAATACTGTGTACCAAAATTTTGGAAAAAACTAATTTTGGATTTTTAAAAAAAGATTCAAAATTTTGTTTTGAAAATTCAATATTTCAAAAACGGGTTGATGAATTGTTTTGAAATTTCAGTTTTAAATGTATATTAATATATACTCAAAATCGGCATACCAAAATTTTTTTTGAAAAATGTTACAAACATTTTATACATACAAAATTAATTTTTAAGAAAACGGCTCCAACGATTTTAAATTTTTTTTTGCATATATTCATATTTTTTCAAGTAAACAGATGGCATACTTTTTTTTTGAGCTCTAAGTTATTTATCAGACTGTTTATACAATTAAAAGAATGATTTAAATGCTTGTTATACTTTTTCTACAATAACTTGAATATTTTTTAAAGTTCTTAAGTCCCACACAACTTGAACATAAGAGCAAGTACGTGAGATCCAGTCGTGCATTTTATTTTTTTAAGTTTGAGTTACATGGTTCTTCACGACCGCCACGGAAATATAAGGAATATTTGACTTTTAAAATTTATTGCTTTGGGTCTTAAATTGGGGAAATATTCAATCACAACGAAAACATAAATGTTGAAAAGAGCCAAGTTCTTATATGTACAAGAAACCTGTGCGTAAAAAGTCAGCCAAAAAAAGTAATGAGATCTAAAATATATGCCAAGTTTTGAGTTCATAAAGTTTGATATCAAATATCTTAAGTAGAATAATATTGAAACAATTCCAAATTATGACAGAAATTTGGTATTTAATGATTACTGATTGGCATCGTCCACATCCACAGTACACATATTAAAGGTAATATCATTAGGGTTTTGATTTTTGTTTCTTCTGTGCATATATCAAAATTTGTGTCAAATGTCAGTATTTGTTGTTGTTTTTACGTGTATTTAAGTCCTCACACTCCCAGCCATTTTTATTTCTGACAATTTCAATTTTAATTTGTTGTTGTTTTTACGTGTGTTTTCTTCCTCACTCGCACAGCCATTTTTTATTTTCGACTGACAACCTGCGCAGTATAATACCTTAGATTTGTGTACTGTGGTCCACATCCATATCTTCCAATTCGGGCCATAAAAAGTTCGTTATCATCTCACGATAGCGAACACCATTCACAGTAACTGCCTGTCCAGTCTCATTTTGGAAAAAATACGGCCCGATGATGCCGCCAGCCCATAAACCGCACCAAACAGTCACTCTTTGTGGGTGCATTGGTTTTTCGACAATCACTCTTCGATTACCTATCATTCGCCCAAATGCGGCAATTCTGCTTATTGATAAATCCACTGAGGTGAAAATGTGCCTTATCACTGAAGATGATTTTCTTCGAAGTGCACGATATGCATTTTGATTTGAACGCCCATTTTTCATAATAAGCCTGAATAGCTTAAACGCGTTGCACGATTGTGTATCTTTCCATGCTTCAAATTGAGTTAGTCTGAAATTGAGAAATGTCAAATGAAATGCAAAAAAAACTTGACGTTTAGGTGTGGTTCACATTCAACATCGGCTTTTAAAATTTAACCATCCTTTATTTGATATGAACTTCATGAACTCAAAACTTGGCATATATTTTCGAACTCATTACTTTTTTTCGATGACTTTTTACGCACAGGTTTCTTATAGATACTCTTTTTTTAACTTTTATGTTTTTGTTGTGATTTCACTCCTTTTTGCAAAGATTTATTTTTCCAGGTGAAAATCAAGCCCTACTGCTCTACAAAGTTTCATTATTCCGTGACAACTGAAAGTTCTCCATATAAATAATAGCAATTCTGATAAAATGGGTGGATGGCACGCTCCCTGAATGGAAAATTCCAAATTTTCGATTTTTTTCTCAGATTTGAATTCAGCACCTCCGAAAACATAAAGCTGGGAAAAATCGAAACTACCCCACAATTTGCTCGCTAATGTCCCTTTTGAGCACAAATTGAATGGACTAAAAGATACTGTAAATATTTTTACAATTAAAAGTAGCCTAGATTACAAGCTAACGTTTTCAATTAATTTACGAAAAGTCCCACCAGAGGCCGTTGAATCCTTAAGCTTAGCCGGACAAACAAACAGACGAATATTTAAAAAATGATGTATGTATTTCTATCTCTTAGAAAGCAAATATCCATCTGAGCTCAAAAAATTCAATTATTTCAATACTTATCGCAGACACTCCAATTTTATTTGTACATGATGGGGCAGTAAGCATAAAATCGTGTTTTCATAATCCTAAGCTAGGAACTATGTATTCTAGGTAATTTTGAAAATCAAAACAATTTATGTTCCTACAAAATATCAATTTGGTCGACCTTATACTTGAAACTTTCCGAGTTGTCGTTCGGTTTGAAAACTTACTTTCAGCTTCAAAGAGAGCACAAACAATTTTTTAATTAAAAAACAGTATTACAACAGATGCCACACAAACTTTCTACTCCATTTCAGTAGCCTTATATATGTGTGTGTACGTACATATGTAGTTGATTAAGAATGCACAAAATGAAAATATAAACATTCTAATAAAAATAATTAAAAAATAAATAAACAAAAAAATATCATCTTTCAAGAACCTTGCAAATATTTGATATTTTCCATTCGACACAAAAATATCTGAATTATTTCAATTTCGTATATTTTTACGCAAACAGACCTCCTGGAGTTGAATTGCAACATGAACTCTGACTGCAACCACTTTAAAGGACCCGAATACAACACCACCTGCCTGGACGGTCAATGTCTCTGTAGCAATTTGAATGGCGAAAGGACGGCATGCAAGCCACAAGTAAGTTCAAATTAAAGTGCACTTTGAAGTCTCCCCCATTTCAGAGCTGAGAGTCCTTTTTCGTTCTATCTATATTTATATCCATTTTGCAGGACAACAAATTGAACAATTTTATTGGAGGTACCTGCCCGTGCACGAAACCACATTCCGTTTGCAATCACGCCCAGTCCATATGCTATTGCGAGGCAGATTTCATTCCCAGTTTCGATCGCAGGCGGTGCATTAAGAGTTAATTAAAGCAATTGCTTGACCATGTTCTGGCAGGTTTTCATGTGATTTCTGCTCTTTTAGAGAATCTGGTGCTGGGGGAGAAATGCGAGGACAACTCACAGTGCCTGGGTTTGGATAGATTCGCCGAATGCCATTTGGAGAAGAAGAAATGCATGTGCCAGAAGAATTTCATTGATCACAGTGGAATTTGTGTATCGATTGTGGGTAGGTAAAATAATTTAATGCTGAGGCTTTAAAATTCTTAGTTAAGTTAGTTATGAATTTAAATTTCCAAATAAATTTTCAGAAAATGCTTTGAGCCTTATAACAATTTACTACACAGAACTCTATAAAGCTGCTTTCTTATTTAATCTTCTCCTCCGCCCTCAGGTCTTAAAAATAGATGCCTAGAAAGTGAGCAATGTCTCAATCATACGGCCAATTCAATGTGTTACAGAAGCACATGTACCTGCATAAAGGGATATACAGCATCTACGGATCTTAAATGCCTGCCGTTTGCAGATTACAAGGAATCTTGTAAAGAGGATAACCAATGCAAGCATAAACTAGGAGCTGGCTCCACATGCTATATGGAAGAATGTTCTTGTGATTCCAAGCATTTTGCTTATGAAATTGAAGAATCCAATGGACGAAAGCATTATATTTGTGAACGAATAATAGGTAAGAAGATTTGTTATATCACATGAGGCATTTGAAATATTAAAATATTTTACAAAATTTTGATACAGTTTATGGAGATTATTGTAAAGACCATAACGACTGTTACCAATATCACCTCAAAGCTGAGCAGCAATCTATGGAATGCTTTTTCGGAGAATGTGGATGTCGCATTGGATATTTTAATGTTAATGAAGGATGTGTAAGGAGTGGTAAGTATTTCTTTGATTTAAAGATGGAAGATTTTTGAGTGCTATTTAGTGTGAGGCTTTTTTGGTTTCTTACAGTAATAGATTTCATAGTTTTAAGTGTTGGTGATTAAAACTGGAAGTGTTTTAATATCACAGGGTGAAAAAAAAAATGTTATTTTAGATTCCACCAAAGTTTGCAATTATTGTCTTACAGTTCTAGTACTAGTCGTTGCCAAACCACCAGTTGATATACTTTAGTGGCTTATTGTGAAAGTCGATTGAAATCAGACTTAGGTATGCCGGCTTTTCAGCAATCGATTTTAATCCATTAGCATTCGCTGCCGGT
Organism: Dasysyrphus tricinctus; assembly: GCA_963921185.1. NCBI lineage: Eukaryota > Metazoa > Arthropoda > Insecta > Diptera > Syrphidae > Dasysyrphus > Dasysyrphus tricinctus. The sequence continues at coordinate 8,344,838 of OY992530.1, forward strand.
CACAATTGTCCAGTGAAATTAAACAAATTAAAATTCAAAATAGGGCTGTTCCTTTACTTTGAGTTTCTGTGATTTTCTGTGCATTTCTGCGCATTTTAGTCCAAAGTTCTGTCAAAGTTCATATAAAAAAAATATTTTGACACAAGTTTGGACTGAAAATCACAGAAACTCAAAGTAAAGGATCAGACCTAATATCTTCAAAAAATACTGCGTCTTAATCCACAAAGTTCGAACAAAAAAGCTATGCCAAGTGGCAATAGTTTATTGGAATTCGAATAAATGTAATGTTTATTTGACATATTTCTTGTCAGTCTAACCAATGACCGCTGATCGTATAACATCAACCCATTAATTTTTTATTTAAATCTTGCTAAACCTACTTATGCTGCCCGTGCCATCAAGGTTATATGATACTTCTTGGTTATTCATTCATTGTGGCTCATGATCATGTGTATCTTTTACTCTTTTGATGTAGAAGGCAAGACAATGCTTTGAGGAAATGCATTGTATTTGCTTAATGCAATGAAAACGATGGGGAATAATAGACCAAAAGCCAGCAGCAAATTTTGGGAGTGGAGGTATAACCAAAATTAATTCAAATGTATGTGTAGATATACGCAATACTATACCAAATCCAACCGTCTGGATGTTCTTTTTTCACCCGGGGGTGGGGGTGGGCGCTTGAAAATGGTAATTTTTCCACTTTTTGTGTCGGTGGTATAACTTCTTTAATTTATATATAAACAGCAGAGAATTGTACACGAATTCCGAATGCATAGGTCTCAGACAATTTACTTTCAGCTTTCCCCCTGGCCAGACGCCCCCCTAAAATGGGTGAGAAATCAACTTTTGGAGTTTAAGGTGTAACCAAATGAATGATATATCATAAAATCAGAATACTTCTTCTGATTGCAAATATATAGGTCCCAAACGTTTTGTATTCAGCCTTGGCCCTGCCCTGCCAGATGGCTACTAAGTATCCAAAAAATGCAAGAAAACAAATAATTTTTCTATTTGAGGTATAACCAAATGATTGATACACCAAAAAATCAGAAAAAAATTTCCTTAATTATTAAAATATAGGTCCCAGAAGTTTCATTTCAGCCTTGAGCCTGCCAGATGAACTTTCAGTATCCTCTAAATGCATTTTTCTCATGAAAAGCTGGTCATTTTAAAATATTTTGCCACTCTTACTCATTAGGAGCATAATGTTCCCAGACGTTTTGTTTTCAGCCTTGAGCCTGCCAGACGACATTTCAGTATCCTCAAAGTTAATTTTTGTAATGACAACCTCAAAAACTTTTTTTTTATAAAAGGGCAATTCCATGGTAACTCACGTTACATTTGGGAGAATTTCACGTTCTCTTTCATTAAAATTTCCATACTTACTTACTTACTTACTTACTTAAGGTGGCGCTACAGTCCGGGGTGGACCAGGGCCTCAACCAACAAGCTTCTTCCAGCCGGCTCGGTTTCTAGCTAGCTGTCTCCAGTTTCGCACGCCAAGTTGGTTGAGGCCCTCTTCCACTTGCGTGCGCCACCTTTAACGCTGTCCACCTCTACTGCGTTGTCCCACGGGGCTGGATTCAAAGACTTTCCGGGCCGGAGCATTGGTGTCCATTCGCTCTAGATGACCCAGCCATCTCAGTCGTTGGCTTTTCACTTTTGTGGCTAGGTCGGTGTCGCTGTACAGCCCATACAGTTCGTTGTTGTATCTTCTTCTCCATTCCCCATCTATGCAGACGGGACCAAAAATCACCCGGAGAATTTTCCTCTCAAAACAGCCTAACGCGTTCTCATCCACTGTTAGCAGTGTCCATGCCTCTGCACCATACATCAGGACCGGGATGATAAGCGTCTTATACAGGGACAGTTTAGTTGCTCGAGAGAGGGCTTTGCTTCTCAATTGCCTTCTTAGCCCAAAGAAACAGCGATTGGCAAGAGTAATTCTTCGTTTGATCTCAGCGCTGGTGTCGTTCGCTGAGTTTATAGCGGATCCTAGGTAGACAAAGTCTCTGACTACCTCAAAATTATAGCTGTCTATAGTGACGTTCTGTCCGAGACGTCGGTGTTGGGTGTCCTTTCTTGTGGACAGCATATATTTTGTTTTGCTTTCATTCACCGTTAAACCCATCTTCTTGGCTTCCTTCTCAATGCTCACAAAAGCACCACTGACATCACGCTTTGTTCGTCCTATTATGTCAATGTCATCAGCGTAAGCGAGTAATTGGACGGACTTTTGAAAGATTGTGCCTCTGGTGTTGACGTGAGAGTTTTGCACTATTCTTTCAAGAACGATGTTGAAGAAGTCGCATGACAGCGCGTCGCCTTGCCTAAAACCTTTTTTGACATCAAAGGTGTCGGTGAGGTCTTTGCCGACCTTGATGGAGCAGCGTGCATTCTCCATCGTCATCCTGCACAAACGGACGAGTTTGGCAGGGATGCCAAAACTAGACATTGCTCTATATAGCTCGTCTCTATAGATGCTGTCATACGCGGCCTTGAAATCGATAAAAAGGTGGTGGGTATCGATTTGGAACTCCTGGGTTTTCTCCAAGATCTGCCGTAGTGCGAATATTTGGTCGATGGTGGACTTCCCTGGCCTAAAGCCACACTGATATGATATGAATTTCCATACTTACATAAATATAAATAAAACAAAATATAAACTCTATACATGGTAATGATTTCGACTTCTAGGAAAAAATAAATTCTTTCTTAGTAAAAAATACTAAAACATGTTGGTGACTCACGTTACCATATATGGACACGGCTTTTGTAGCAGTACTATGCATATTTTCTAAAAATTAAACAAACCAATAAATGTTAACAGGTTTGTTGAATTAGATATAAGAATTTATCAGCCTGTTTATATCTGTACACAAATTTTAAATTATTGAAAATATTTTATACAAATTTAATAAAATACGTGGTAACTCACGTTACAAAAAGTCGGTAACTCACGTTATTTCACTTTTTTAATGTAAAAATTTAGGGCTAAGCCTTTTATAATTTTATTTTAATTTTAGCCGTATGCTTATTACTTGTAGGATATTTTGTAGTTCTTATTTTAAAACTAGCGAACAATAGACAGGGGACGAGAAAAATTTTCCATTTTTCTATCTTCATGTCCACTTTTTCATGGAATTACCCAAAAGTATAACCAAAAGCTGGTCTCATTAAAATAATCTGCCATTCCTCCTAATTACAAGCAAATAGGTCAAAGACTTCAATTTTTCAACCTTGAGCCTGCCAGACAATATACTCAAAATCAGGGCCGGCCCGAGTTAAATTAGCGCTCTGCACAAGCTCCATCATTAAAAATTAATAAACAAATTTGGTGGCGCAACAGCTCGTAGAAACCCAGGCCCTAGTGAATTGCAACTCTCAATCATTCCTATGTTCGTGTTGTTGGCAGTAATGGAGAGGACCTACAATTTTAGCAGAGCCCGAACAGCTAGATGAAAAGCACTTTTTCATGACAAGTATACTCTTTGAAGATTTGTCAGGTCCTCGCAAGACGCAAAGCAGAATTTCTGTTTTAGGTGGCTGCGGCACTGAATCGAACCACAATCGGCATAACAGTCCAACGCACTTACCATTATGCAATGAGGTACTACTTCATCAATCTTCATCAGCGCCCCTCAATAGCGGTTATTGTACTCTTAAATATGCATTTTTTTGAACGAAGTATCCCCAAGAGAAGAACAAATGCACAGATTTTGAATAGGAAGATAGATATCGACTTAATTTTGGCATAGTAGATATCTGTCGTTAAATTCACTTGCTCAAGGCGCCCATTGGGTTCAACACCCTGCGCATTTGCACCTCTTACATGTATAGCTTGTCCGGCTTTGCTCAAAATACATTTTTTTTATTAAAACCTCAAAAACGTTTTTCTTTTCATACATAACCATAAGCTGATGACAGTTAAATATTCTGTGTCTCTTTCTCACTATCAACATATATGTAAGTAACAACATCCCAGACACTTCACCATGATTAAAAAAATTTAATTCTATTTTCAAAATTTTGGAATTTTTATGTGCACATGGGCTCAAAAATTTTGAAATAAAAAAAAATATTCCCCAAGTTTCAAGTCTCTACCTTAATCCTAACCCGACCCGACTTAATTTTCAAATTTTCCATACAAAATGCACTTAGTTTTGTGTGCAGATATTTAGCATTTTACAAAAAAAAAATTGGGAAATTCTAAAAGTTGATAGAAAATCTTTAAAAGTCAGAAATATATGTACTATGAGGAGGATAAGAAAAGTCTCCTCGAAATAACAATGAATATCGTTGTTTTTGTGTTTTTAGTGTTAAATTAATATGGGTAAATATTGTTTTAAAAATTTGAAAATAACTTTTTTAAATATTTCTCATATACATATGTACCTTATCATATTTGTGAAGTTTGAACATTATTTTTCAACTTTTAGTATTCTCCAACTTTTTTTTTTGTAAAATACTAAATACATATCTTCATACAAAACTAAGTGCATTTTGTATGGAAAATTTGAAAATTAAGTCGGGTCGGGTTAGGATTAAGATAGAGACTTCAAACTTAGGGAATATTTGTTTGTATTTATTTCAAAATTTTTGAGCCCGTGTGCACATAAAAATTCCAAAATTTAGAAAATACGGGACACCCTATGGTACATCCCTTAAGTTCCATAAAATGGGTTTTTGGCTTCAATTTAAAAAAATCCCTATTTCAATATAACCATAATGCTATGCAAGTCAAAAACAGTAAATGGCTCTGGACCTTTGGCACCTCATATGAGGGAAATTTGATAAAAAATATCCCATCTAATTGGTCAGTTATTGGTCAGAAAAGGTCAACTGGTCCCAGAAATTGGTCAGCTCTAGATAACTTTTAATCAAGACTTAAACATTCTCAAGGTCGCTCAAGGTCACGCGCGATTTTTGGCACCTCATTTAAGGGAAATTAGCAAAAATTTAATACCATCAGAAAGATCCTGAGCACTATTTAAAAGGTCAGCTAGTTTTAGTAATTGGTCAGCCATAGTTTTCTTAAATGAATTTTCAATATATTGTTCAAGGTCACTCGCGATTTTTGGCACCTCATTAATGGGAAATTAACAAAAATTTAATACCACCTGAAAAGCCCTATGATCTGTATAAAAGGTCAGCTAGTTTCAGTAATTGGTCAGTTATAGATTCTTTTATACGATTTTTTCTAAGTTTTTTGTTTCAAGGTCATGAACGGTTTGTGACCTTGAAAAAAAAATACTTTAAAAAATCGTATAAAAGTATCTATAACTGACCAATTACTTAAACTAGCTGACCTTTTATACAGATCATAGGGCCTTTCAGGTGGTATTAAATTTCCCATAAATGAGGTGCCAAAAATCGTTTTGACCTTGAATTTTTTTTTTAAATTCATTAAAAAAAAACTATGGCTGACCAATTACTAAAACTAGTTGACCTTTTATATAATGCTCAGGATCTTTCTGATGGTATTAAATTTTTGCAAATTTCCCATAAATGAGGTGCCCAAAATCGCTATGACCTTGAAATTTTTAAAAATTCATTAAAAAAAATCTATACCTGACCAATTACTGAAACAAGCTGACCAATTATAAAGATCTAGAGATTTTTCAGATGGTACACTTTTTTGGCAAATTTCCCTAAAATGAGGTGCCAAAAATCGTTTTGACCTTGAATTTTTTTTTTAAATTCATTAAATATTCATAAAAAAATCTATGGCTGACCAATTACTGAAAATAGCTGACCTTTTACAACCGTGAAAAGGCCTTTCAAATTGCATACTTTATTTTTTAAAATGACCCAAATGAGGTGCCAAAAGTTTTTTTTGTGACCTTGAAACGAAATTCAAAAATTCATAGAAAAAAATCTATGGCTGGCCAATTACAGAAAATAGTTGACCTTTAATCACGATCTAGAAATCTTTCGGATGGTATACATTTTTGCCAAATTTCCCTTAAATAAGGTGCCAAAAGTCGCGCGTGACCTTCAGCGACCTTGAGAAAGTTTAAGCCTTGATTAAAAGTTATCTAAGGCTGACCAATTTCTGGGACCACTTGACCTTTTCTGACCAATTACTGACCAATTAGATGGCATATTTTTTTTATCAAATTTCCCGCATATGAGGTGCCAAAGGTCCAGAGCCGCAGTAAATTAGTGTTTTCGAGTGTATTTTCGGAACAGTAAAAATACGTCAATTTTCAATAAGCGCTTGAGTCCAAATTAGTTGTCGCAGAAAAAAAAACAAAGATTAGCAGTAAATTGCTTATACTTTCAATGTAATTCATGAATGAGTGGTAGTTTTCGAGCCATAAGTAAAAAACTCCCAAAAAATTAATATTTGCATATTTGTTTGCTTTCTTTTCTATATTGTGTCCCGAAATTTTTGTCGCAAACCTCAGATTCGGATTCAAGACCCCGAAAACATGAAGCAGGGAACAAATCAAAACTACCCCACAGTTTGAGCATAGATGATAAAGTCCTGGTCACAGTATATGTTACTGATGAGTCCAAGCCCAAGGGAGATCGCTTGGACGAAACGTCAATTTTTATGGATTAAAGGCCGTATGAAGTTATTTTGAATTAATAATTCAACAAGCCCAGTTACAGAAATAGTGCTAGTCTTCTATTTCACTGATTTATTTCAGCAGCAGGGTAAAGGAGGTTATAAAATATATGGGCCACCACTTTATTTTTGTCAGTAAAACCAAGAAAATATAAGTTTTTGCATTGTTATTTATGTATTTTTGAAAAAAAAACTAGACATTTCTCTATAAATTCTTAGCAACCAAAAATAAATTTAATTAACACAAACAATATGCAAAGCTAAAATAAGGATTTGACCCAAATTACACTTGAAAAAATTGGCGAGTAATTTGGATTATATGTATTTATCAGTCCATTGGAGACTACTTTTTTAAGAGCTCACAAACTACATAAAAGTATTGAATTTTTAAACTCTGCGTGACAGTTAGAATTGTTAAAAGTCATTTAATAAAAAATATCAACTTAATTTTATGCCACTGGTTAGTATGGACCACTGATAACAGCATATGGATAAATGATGGTCCATATTAGCTGCATCAATATTGGTTTAGAAATAAAGTATTTTAAATGAAAAAAATTACTTTGCATTGATTTATTTTTTAACGAAAATATCATTCATTTTTCATTAAAGCATTCGAAAAATAAGTGCTTAATTGCTAAAATAAGATAAACCTGTACGAACAAATAAATTATCCACAGCACCATCAGTTTAAGAAAACTTTACCGAACTAGCAACCGCGTTCATATCGGTGGCTTAATTAAAACTTAGGTTAGTTTTACGTGCTTGCAAATTATTGTTAATATTTTCCCTACGATTGCATATTTAGGTTGCGAGAAAGAGTTCGTGGCATATTAGCCGCATAATGCCCAAACTTTCCCGATAGAATTTGTGTTATAAGAAAACGGTACAAAGTACCTAAATATCAGTTTTGAACTACATAAGTTGGTTTGTTTTGTTACTTAAAGTATAAAGTATCTTAACAAAACATTATAAATGTTAAAAAAAAGCAAAGTTCTTATATGTACAAGAAACCTTTGCGTAAAAAGTCAGACAAAAAAAGTAATGAGATCTAAAATATATGCCAAACTTTAGATAAATTGGTAATTCTAGAAATTCTCTTAAATTATTTTATAAATTCGAAAAGCAAATGTATATTTGCGTTCTTTATTGTTAAAATTAGATTTTTTTTGCACAGTTATTATATCAATATCTGTACTTGTAAAAAAATATCTACAAAAAAACCACTATTTATTCTATTTTTTCTTTCAGGAGTACATTCAACAACAGAACTATGTCAACTGATGGCAGTCCTAACGCTGTTAATATCTGCTCTGTTACAATAAAAAAATAATATTTCAGAGTATCCAATGTCATAATGAGAAATTGTGTCTTATATAATATTATAGGAACCATCAAACGCCTTATGACCTTGTATTGTATTTTTGTTTTAATTACGAGTATTTCCGTTCAAAAGTAAATGTGCAGTACATGCAATTACAAACTAAACGAACATAATATAAAGTTGGAAAAGTTCATCGTTAAAGTAATTTACTAAAGGATCAACGTTGATATGGCTTACAATGCAATTGCAGAAAACTTCAAGACTTTATTATGTATTTTTTTTTGTTAAAATATATATCGCAATGAAAGGAAAGAAAACAAGTTTTCTTTTAATTTTAATAGAGTAGAGTTTTTTTTTCCTGGATTGGATTTGCGACTTTCCTGTCCAGTTGTCGGCTTATATAGTTAAAGAAAAACAACAAAATAAAATTAAAAATAAAAACTAAGAAGTTTCATATAGTTTTTCTTTGAATGAAAACTCTGTCTCTGTTCACTATGGGTAGGTACATATATTTGTTTAATTAAAAATCCTTGTTATTTGTTGAGTTATTGGAAAACACTTTCTGAATGTTAATGAATCTAAAATCAGATTAGTTTTATTTTGATGATACCTATACAATCTTATGTTCTATAGTTTTTGGTAGTATTGTGAAATAAGGATACTACAAATAAAAGGATTCGTGCCTTTTCTGTTTGATTTTTCTTCAAAAATTTGCAGAAAATGATTTGATTACAAAGGAATAATTGAATTTTAACAAATACATATATACTCCTAAGATTACTATTTTTAGACAAAACAAACTCTTTTTTCAATTAAAACAGAAAATTTGATTCCACGAAAGGCTTTAGAATCTTTGTTTGAGAAATTGATGGACAGGCACTTTTAATATAAATTCTGAAACAAACACAATTAAAATACATACATACATGCATATGTACATACATAAGTAAACGATTTGATAACATATATGGTTCTATTTAAGTTTAAAATAAAGTTATCTCTTTACAAGTCAGTCGCTCGTTGCTCCACTTACACAGAGGAATATTCTTTGAAAATGTCTGTACACACTTAGGTAAGTACCTATTCGTCCTTTTTTAAACGCTTTTGTAATCGTTGCTTTATATGGATTGTGGCCTCAAATATAAATCTATTTTTAATAATGGTTTTTTTTTTATAGTTGTAGGCACTCGGGCGTATACGTACTTTTTTAAAAAATGTTTTAAAACAACAAGCTAGCTTGAATCTTAACTAAGGAAAAAAGGCCAAAAGTTAGGAGTGTTTTTTGAAAAAGTGTACTACTCTCGCACTGTGTTCAATCATTTGAAAGGTATAGTCAACCCCTCGATAGTAACAAAATTCAAAATAAAAATAAAATGCACGACTTGGTCGCATGTACTTGCTTTTATGTTCAACACACTGCGGGCTTAAGGAAATTGTATATTAAAACATGGAAACTATGAGAGAAAAATGTAGAGAAGCATGAAACACGACATTTTAATTGGCTAAAACAACTCTTTTGAAAGTTTGAGGTGAACAAAAAGAATGCCATCTTAATTCTTGATTGAGTATGATTGTATGGGAAACAAAATTTAAAATCGTTGGAGCGGTTTTTTTAAAAATTATTTTCTTATATATAAAATTCCTAAAACATTTTTAAGAGCAGATTTTGGTATTCAAATATAAAGTATATATTTTTGTGTGAGATATCGAATTTTCATAAAAAAAAATTGAAACTTTTTTTAAAAATCCAAAACCTGTTTTTTTTAATTTTGATATGCAATATTATTTAATCTTATCTGAAATTTGTATATACAAAAATTAATCTAAATCCGTTTAGCCGATAACGAGAAAATTCAAAATAAAAAATACGTTCTATGTCAGGTACTATTAATAGTTGCTAAGTTTAAAATTTTATAATTTTTGGTAGTAGATCGTACCAATTTTAGTAAAAAGTTTAACCAAAATCGTAGCAGTCGTTTTTAAGCAAACAAATATTTTCCTTTGCTGGTTTTTAACTTTTGTATGAACCGTTATTTGTATGTACCGTTATTTTTTCATAAATGTAAAATATTTTTTCTAAAAGTATATTAGGGAATACTATAAAAATCTCTTAAATATCGAGTTTCAAGAAATCAATCATGTCGTTTTCGAAATAGGTATTTGATTTGCCAAAAAAAAATATGAAACATTTTTTAAAAATCTTAAAAATTTTTTTTTTAAAAATTTTGGTACACAAAACTATTTATACTTTATGGATGCTTCTGTATAAAAACAAATAATTAAAATCGGTCGTACCGTTTTAAAGAAAATCAAAAATATTAAAAATGGTTCTTTGGGAGGTACCATTAATAACCGTTTTTGAAAAATGGTTTTCCACCCAAAGAAAGCCTTTACTAAAATAAATTTATTGAATTTTTTTTATGAAAAGTTGTCAAGCCGTTTTTGAGAAAAACACGATAATGTAAAATTGCTAAAAAAAATTAAATGGCAGGTACCGTTATTTTTGGTTCATCAAAAACCACTATATAGGTACCAAGGTACGAACAGACAGACAGACAAATTTGGGCCACCCACTTAAAATATTCTAGAGAGTGATAAAAAAACCTTTAAATACTGAGTTTAAAAAATCTTCAACGTCTTTTTCAAAATATTGGAAAAAAAAGTTTTGAATATTTTTTAAAAATCTAAAATATATTTGTTTTTAAAATTTTGGTAAAAAACTATTTATATTTTTAAAAAGCTTCTGTATAGAAAAAATTATTGAAATCAAAAATACAAGTTTGGAGAAGATTGAAAATAAAAAGAATGGTTCCTTGTGCTTACATATCCAAAGGTAGCATTTACCAGAAGATATATACTGACTTTGTTACTTTACATGTAACAAATGAAAACATTGACAAATTAAAAAAATATTTTGAGGGGTTTAAACTAAATTGGTGTGAAGCAATCAAAACTTCAATTAAGGGTCGCGCAAGTGGAGGAAATTTGTTTGGCATACGTTCATCACTGTTGAATATAATGTGACTTTAATGTTTGCGGTGGAACAACAATTGTCCAGTGTGTTCGATACAGAAACTTGTGAAACTTGGACGAACGACTTTGAAAGGCTAAACCATACAATGCAACTTCTTGCTGACAAGAGTGTCCTTTTAACAGGAGACTTCAATGCAAGAATCTCAAGTTGGCAAATTTCAAGTATACAACACATTACAAACTCTGTACTAGATATTTCAACCAGAAATTCAAAGGATGTCGTTTACAATAAGAATGGATCGGAATTACTCCAAATGTTACAAATGTATGATTTGATAATTTAAAATGGCTCTACAGATGGGGATATGGAAGGGAACCACACGTTTATTGGAGGTCAGGGATGCTCTATCATTAATCTATGTGCTGTAAATAACGAGTGGATTAATGAAGTTACGCATTTCGAAGCACAAAGCAAAAACTACTCAGATCATATGCCTATCGTCGTTGAACTTACAAACGAAGCTTTAAGCCAGGAAATAAATCTACAACTACTACCCCGTCCGTGTTGGAAAAATGAAAATGTGACTTTGTATCAACGTACATTAGATAACCTTGTTGCAAATGACGGTCTGTTAGACGAGTCGGCTGAAATGCTATGTAATCATCTCACAGGATGTATTAGAGCTGCAACACCCAATAAAATCTTGAACCGAAACACATTTAAACAAAAATGGTTTGACCACAATTGCTGGAAAGCTCGGAAAAAGTCATTTACATTATTGAAAGGCTTTCGTTTAACGAACAATCCGCAAATACGTATCTGGTACAATTCAGCTAATGCTAGTTATAAAAAATTATGCTTAGAAAAGAAACAAGTTTATGAAAATGAACAAGCACTACGATTAGCCCAAACTAAAAACACGAAAGATTTTTGGAAAATTGCTAAGGAGATTAATGGCATTACCTTCAAAATAGGCATTGGAATATCTGCAGATAACTTAGCATCACACTTCAAACGTTTGCTGTCAATCGACACTCATCTTTCCTTCGCCAACGCAGAAATGTCAACATCTGATGAAATTATGGATGCTGATAAAACAGTTGAAGAAATAAAAACGGTTCTTGAAAAATCAAAAATTAAAAAAGCACCTGGTGATGATGGAATTCCATATGAATTTTATAAAAACGTAACACCAACATTCTTAAACCGTATATGTGTATACTTTTTAACAAGGTCTTCTCAAGTGCCCATATCCCTTCCTCCTTTAAGAAGTCTGTTATCTTTCCCATTCATAAAAAAGGATCACTAGATGTACCAGAAAATTACAGAGGTATCTCATTTATGAATACAATAGCAAAAATATTCTGTGGTATCCTTGTGGAACGTCTTGAAAAATGGGTTGATAGATACAACATACTATCTGACCTACAAGCTGGATTTAGAAAAAACTATTCAACAATAGATCAAATTTTTACACTTTCAACGATAATCAGAGCGTTTCAAGCCAGAAACAAAAAAGTATACGCATTTTTCGTCGATTTAAAAGCGGCCTTCGATCTTGTCAATAGAAATGTGCTGCTGTACAAGCTCTCATCTATTGGTTTATCGACAAAGTTCCTGGAAGTGGTGAAAGAAATGTACACCAACACGAATGCAGCTGTTTGGAACGGCGATAAACTTTCAGAATGGTTTGCAACTACTTCTGGTGTGAAACAGGGTTGTTTGCTTAGTGCGATGCTTTTTTCGTTGTTCATAAATGACGTTGCAGAGGATCTTCCCGGTAATATAAGAATTGTGAATACAGCAGTTAACGTCCTTTTGTATGCCGATGACCTTGTGCTCTTGCCCATATCTCCAGAAAACCTGCAACTTATGATAAACCGACTCGCAACTTATTGCAAAAAATGGGGATTAACCATAAACACTGAGAAATCGAAAATTATTATTTTTACACGATATTCAAATTCGCTGAATAGAAAAAATTGGTTTTATGAAGGGAATCTGATAGAAACATCAAAAGAAGTAAAATACCTTGGAATGAAGCTGAATTCAACTTAAGACTTTAGCAAGCTTTTGATTGAAAATGCGAATAGTTGTCAAAGCTTGCTAAATGTAACGTGGAAAAATATTTTTTCAAACAAAAACATTGTCTTATCGACAAAATACAACATTTTCGATTCCGTTGTAAAATCTACACTTTGTTTGGATCGCATAGGTATGGGGGGCTGATGAAAGGGCATTGAAAGATTCTACAGAAACTGTTTAAAGAAATTGTTCAACATTCCGCAAAATACACCAGACTACGACATATATTTAGAAACTGGGTTGCCAAAAATTTTAACATCGACACTGAAGTTACAAGCCGATTATATAATTTAAGTCTGTAATACTTACGAAGACAGTAGGCTTGCGAAAAAAATGCTACTAGGTATATGAAGTACGGAATAAGGACTGGTGGCTTGCAAAATGGCAGTGTATCGGAAATACTTGTGGAGAGATGTTCGATGTAGATTTCAACAATGTAAGTTTATTAAAAGAAAAGCTGTACTTCATTATACAAAAGAATGAAGACATTATGAGGAATGAACTAATAGCAAAAGCACGAGTTACGGAAGTTACGGACAATGACCTTCCAACCTTGAATGAAGAGTCTCATTCTAAAACAATATTTAAACCATTGCCATTGTCATGGTAATGAATCAAATTACTTATATTTAATTTAACTTTACTTTGCATTTCCGCTACTCTACTGAGTAAGCATAATGCTAAAACATTGTTAATAAGCTAAGATAGGAATATAAAAATTAATAAAGAATGAGTTTGATTTTGGACACCAAGAAAGACGGTATTATTATTTAACTGGCGCAGTCGTACGGAAAAGATAATAAATACAAATTATTTTAAAAACTGAAAACGAAGCGAAAAAAAAAACGCGAAGAAACGAACTTTTAAATATATTTGTGTTTTCCATCCACGAACCCCACCTCCATCCAAGAAAAGTGTATATTTGTTACAAAAAAAAAAAAACATACACAGTTAGTGATTGATAAAATCAACCCAATAAAAGTGCACATTTGTTAAAAAAAAAAAAAAAAGTAGTGACCACTAATCGGACGTTTCAAACTGAAAAAATACATACATACAACATTCTGGAAAAAATAATAAGAACAACGAAGCGAAACCAAATAATTGACGAAAGAAGAATGGCAGCAGCAACTGAGCAGTGTATTTCTTTGCTGACGCAGATTGTAGAGAGGCAAAACGAGCCACAATCATTGCGGAGGAGAATTCAAAGCGATCTGAAATTTGCACCCACATTTGATGGAACCAAGGGTACCTTGCCATCGTTCATTATGTCAATGAACAGAGTGTTAGGGGAGTATGCAGCAACACGAGCAGGAGAAGTTTTTTCGGTAATATATAACGAGAAAATAACAGGACCAGCAAAGAACTTCCTAAATATCGTGCCACCGACAACATGGGATGAGACAAAAAAAAGGCTGAAACTGCATTACCAGGCAACAAAGACCCAGGGAGCCATCGTACAGGAAATACAAACCTTAAAAGTAAGTTCGGTTATAGGTTTAAGCGATAAAATAAGAACTATTGTGGATGACATTGCCGAATGTGGCATGTATAGTGAACATCCAGGTGAATTGGTTAATAATTTAAGTAGTGTATTAATACTTAAAATTAAAGAATTAACGGCAGGTTCGTTATTATCCAAAATTTGTAATGTTTATAATCTAGAAGAAATTAGATTCATCATAAACCAATATATTGGTCAGGATGATTTTAATTTAAAATTTGTTAATTCAAACTCTCGATTTCAATAAGGAGGTCGAATCAGAACACAAACAGTAAATTATCAAAACTATCCTCCATTTACTAATAATTATAACAATAGATTCAATAGTAATAATTATAGCCAATCTCAATTCAGAAATAATAATCAGTCAAGTCAAAGAAATCCAAATAATACTAACTTCAGAAATAATTATTCTCGGCAAAGTAGACAAAATAGTTCAAACTACAGAAATAACAATTCTCAGCAAAATAGACAAAATAGTTCAAACTTCATAAATAATGATTCACAGCAAAGTAGGCAAAGTTCCAATCATATGTCAGTAGATGCTCTAAACGATGAAATAGATGAAACATTTTTTACAAACTAGCCTTGGAAAAAAATAAAATATATATATCAATTACATTTAATGATATACGGTATGCTACTCTTGTAGATACTGGTTCTACAGTAAGTATATTAAATTCTAAAATAGTTCCAAATACAATATATGAGCTCATGGGAGGTGAAGCCCATATAAGTACAATAGATGGTATAGTAAAGAAAAATAATGAATATGTAAAAACAAAATGTCCAGATGAATTTAAACAGGAAATCAATGCTAGGATAAGATGGGTTAAAATGAATTTAGAAAAACCATACGGTTTATTAATAGGTATGGATTGGATAGATAAAAATGTGAGACTTATAGATATACATAACGAAGAATTAGTTTTGAATAATAATGAAAGAATTCCATTTTTAAATAAGAAAATGGTTGATGAGGTAAATATGTTAGAAGAAAGTGATTTCGGTTGTATAAAATTAGAACATTTAAACAAAGAAGAAAAGTTTGGTGTAACTCAGTTAATGAAAAAATACAAAAATCTGTTTTATAGAGAAGGAGATAGATTAACAAATACAACAAGTATAGTCCATGAAATTAAAACAACAACCAATGAACAGATAAATTCCAAACTGTATAGGTATCCACCTCAGCATGAATCTGAAGTTCGAAAACAAATGAAGGAAATGGAAGCTCAAGGCATAATAAGAAAAAGTAAGAGTAGGTATAGTTCACCTATTATAGTCATACCAAAAAAAGGGGATAATTCTGGTATACAAAAATTCAGAATAGTAGTCGACTATAGAAGACTTAATCATATTACAATTGACGACAAACAACCACTTCCTAATATGGATAGCATATTAGACAAGTTGGGAAAAGCATAATATTTTACTGCTATTGATTTGGCAAAGGGTTACCACCAAATCTTAGTAGCAGAAGAAGATATTGAAAAAACAGCGTTTGTTGCACCGGATGGCCTTTATGAATTCTTAAGGATGCCGTTTGGCTTGAAAAATGCTCCCGCTACATTTCAGCGACTAATCAATGAAATATTGAGGGACTGCATCAATGTAATATGTGTTGTTTATCTTGACGATATCCTTGTTTATTCAACTACCCTAAGTGAGCACCTCAAATCATTAGAAAAAATTTTTAAAATACTGTCGAACCATAATTTAAAAATTCAAGCAAATAAATGTAGTTTCATGCAGAAAGATACAAAATTTCTAGGACATATTTTGACCAAAGACGGCATTAAGCCAAACCCAAGTAAAATTGAAGACATTAACAGATTAGAGTTACCAAAGACTGAAAAGCAATTAAAGAGTTTTCTAGGAATGACTGGATTCTACAGAAAATTTATAAAAGATTACTCTAAAGTAGCATACCCACTAATAAAATATTTGAAAAAAGATATGAAAATTAATGCTAAAGATCCTCAGTACATCGAAGGCTTTGAAAATCTTAAACTATTAATATCTTCACATCCAATTCTAAAATTTCCCAATTATGAAAAAGAGTTTACGGTCACAACAGATGCTAGTGACTATGCTATTGGCGCAGTTCTTTCACAAGACAGTCATCCAATATGCTTTGTTTCTAGAACTTTGAATAAACATGAGAAAAGCTACAGTGTTACCGATAAGGAATTCTTAGCAATAGTTTACTCAGTAACCTATTTCAGGCCATATTTATATGGTAGAAAGTTTAAAATTGTGACTGACCATGCTCCGATAAAATACTTAAATTCTAAGTATAAAGGGAAAGAATTTTCTCAACGAAATCAAAGATGGATTTTGAAATTACAAGAATACAACTTTGATATTGAGTATCTGAAAGGAAAAGAAAATACAGTAGCTGATTTTCTAAGCAGACAAGAAACTAGTCCCCAAATTAATGATGAAAACAGTAGTGAATCTAATATGGACCTATCTGATACCATCCATTCAGTAGAGGAACAGCTTCAAGATCATATTTTCATAAAAGAAGATATTGTAAATAAGTACAGAACCCAGTTTATTTTAACTTATAGTCCAAGTAGGGAATTAGAAGTTCTTCATGGCAGAAGAATAATAGAGATAAATCCACAAAATGATGAAGATAAAATAAAAAATATTCTTATGAAATACGTTAAACCAGGCCAAAATGGAATATATTCGTATGTTGAGGAAAAAGATTACAATAAAATACAGCAGCTCATAATTCAATTATTTTCAAACAATAAAAAAATAAAATTTATGAAATTAACTAAAAGGGTACAAGAAATTGAAACAGAGCAGGAATGTCATAAGCAAATTTCTCTCTATCACACTATAGAATCTTTACATAGTGGAATAAATGAAACTTACCAAGTTCTAAAGAATAAAATATATTTTCCAAAATTACAAGAACATATTCAGCTTATTATAAATAATTGTGGCAAATGCCAAGAAATTAAATACGATAGAAATCCTATCAAACCAGTTATGAGTGTTACAGAAACACCAAAAGCTAGGAGCGATATTGTTCATGTAGACATCTTTCATTATAATAAACAAACATTCATTACTATTATCGATAAGCTTACAAAATTTGCCGTTGCTTACCTAATAAACGATAGGAATTGGGCAAAGAAGACCGCTATATTAGAAGGGTATTTAGCAACTTTTGATAAACCAAACAAAATGATTATGGATAACGAATTTAAATCAGAACGGCTCATTAAATTTTTATATGATAAAGAAATTGAAGTACATTGGACAAAACCCAATAGTCATACAGGCAATGCGGATGTCGAAAGACTTCATTCGACTTTGATAGAAAAAATTCAAGCAATTGAAGAAAATATTACAGTTGAACAAAAGATTCAAAAAGCCATAGGAAACTATAATGATAGATATCATTCAACCATAGAAATGACTCCGAGGCAGGCCAACAGAATTAATGACACTTCGTCTATACAAAAATTAGTTGATTGTATACACAATAAGAAAATCAAAAATATTACAAAAATTAATAAACGTAAGGAAAAGTATGTAGAAAATAGAACTGAAGGATATATTAAAAATTATAAAAGAGTTAGACACAAGGACCAACCATACTATAGAAAATTTCCATTAAAGAATGTACATTTATTAAATATTAAAAGGAAACCTAAATTTTCAGATATTAATAATCCTAATGATGATGACAACCTCAGTACAAGGGTTATTGCAGGTTCATCACATTCCTGAAGAGAACGGCTATGCAAAAATCAGGATGAAAGAGGTAGATATAGTTAACGATACTGATACTGTTATACATATTGTGAACCCTGGTGAGATGATGCTAATTTTAAACAATTTAGAATCTAATATTAATCTCCTGAATATAAAAGATAAGGAAACTTTGTATCCTGAAGTCAATTTAATTAAAAGTAAGATACGAACAATTAGTAGATCAAGCAGACAGAAGAGAGGTTTGATAAATGCTGTTGGTAGAGTTCAAAATTGGTTATTTGGTACAATGGACGATTCTGATCGTGAAGAAATTCTTGAACACCTAAGAATTACTGATGAAAATAACCATGCATCTATTACTAACCTAAACAAACAAATACAAATAAATGAACATTATAATAAATCTTTGTCTGATCTAAAACTTATAATAGAAAACGATAGGACTAAAATATTAGAATCATTAAACACAACAAATGAATTTATTCGTAATTTAAATTATAAAATTTTAGTTTTGGAGCAGTCAACTATGCTTAGATATTTGGAAAATAAAATAAATAAAATTCTCGATAACATAATGGCTGCAAAGAATAATATTATTCATCCAAGTATGTTAACATTAGAAGAAATAGAAACTTATAATATAGACTTTCATACAATTCAACTTTTAAAAGCTGGAGTTATGGAATATAAAAATCAATATCTCTTAATTGCCATTAAAATACCTGTTAATCATATATCAACTGAACTCAAATTTATAAAACCAATCCCTAACTCAAATTATTTTATGATTGATGAGGAAGAGGAACTAATAATCGCAATTAATGATAATGCTTATAAATACGAAGAAAAATCGATGTTTAAGAACCTTAAGAAGAGTAAGAACTGTATTTTTTCTAATTCATGCCATTTAATATATAATAATGTGACAAGTATCGAAGAAATTGATGGAAAAACTTTGTTGCTCAAAAACATGTTTAAAGAATTAATTTTTCAAAACTGTGATAAAAGAACAATAACATTAAATGGAAACTGTAGTATACAAATTAAACAAAATAAATTTACAAACAAGGAAATAATAATTCCAGACAAATATTTTTATCCATCTGATAAAAATAATGAAGTATTTGTAACACCTATTAATTTTAATAAAATAATAATGGAAAATGAAAAAAACTTAGATGAAATAAGAGAATTAAAATATCATAAGAAAATAATGTATGGTTCGAATATAAGTTTGGCTCTAATTTTAATATTAAGTATAATTGGTGTAATCATTTTTATATTACTAAAGACAAAAAAACAAACAATCAAAATTGTAAATAATTTGAAGCCGGAGACTTCTGATTTAAAGGGTGGAGGAGTTACGGAAGTTACGGACAATGACCTTCCAACCTTGAATGAAGAGTCTCATTCTAAAACAATATTTAAACCATTGCCATTGTCATGGTAATGAATCAAATTACTTATATTTAATTTAACTTTACTTTGCATTTCCGCTACTCTACTGAGTAAGCATAATGCTAAAACATTGTTAATAAGCTAAGATAGGAATATAAAAATTAATAAAGAATGAGTTTGATTTTGGACACCAAGAAAGACGGTATTATTATTTAACTCACGTGAATCCAGCAGCAGATTGTTATACAGTCAACTTAACTTTAATCTAGATAATAGTAACTATTTCAAAGATTCTCTTCGTTATACAGATATATCTATTATCTTCAAAACGAGATGTGAGGTGCTTGCCTTAAATGGCAATCCATACAACGGCAGCTTCAACCAATTCTGTTCGCTATGTAACTTGAAATCAAAAGAGGACTGTTTCCATTTGATAAGCGTCTGTCCAATCTTTAGTTCCCAAAGACACGGTCTTTTTTTAAAGAACTACAATTTCGATGAAAGAAACCGTAGAAATGCTGAATGGAAATGATTGGAAAAAACTTACTAGTTTTCTTAAAATCTATAAATACAGAATGTTACTTATAACAGAATTTTCTTGAACAATAAAATCAAATTTAAAATTGTAATACTATCATTGAGCAAAAAAAATCAAAACTAAAATTGTTATACTTAAAGGAAAAACATTCAAACTATTGTCAACCTGGCTGACGGCAAAGCCATAGCTAATAAATTCAAAACTTTATATAAAATTATTAAAATATGAATGCAAATAAAATGAATTACTTACTTACTTACTCTTAATAAGTAAAGTTGTGGAGCCGTTTTCGAGAAAATTGCAAAAAAAAATTGTATGGCAGGTGTGTGGGGAGATCCACCGAAAACCAAAACCACAATAGCCAGACTTTTCTTTTTATTGATAAGAAAAATAAGAAAAATATAGATTTTATAACGGTTTCCAAACGAACTTTCAAAAAACGTACAAAAGTAAGATTTTATATTATTGTTTTGAAATTAAAAATTGTATTTCAAAAACGTAGGGGAAAAAAGTATTTTGACAAAATTAAAAAGGCTTGCAAATATCGGTTAACTTTTTAGAACGCCTAGTGAGGACTCTTTTTTTTAGTATTAGTTTTGAATGATAATTTCAAATCCGTCATTCACTCGGGTTTTCAAGACATTCTTTTCAGAAAATTACTAAAAATTGTTTTTAGCTACATATATTTGAGATAATTTTTTTCAAACAAATTTTCTTAACTATATGAATGAACTAATCTTCTGCTTCAAATATTGATTTATATCTTTCCAATATTTTCTCTCCTCTCTGATCAATCCTTTGTTGAAATATATGTGTTTGGCATATTTTACCATACTAGATTTCTCTTACATAATGAAATAACGGGTGAAGACTAATATCTATTTAAAAATTTCTCAGAAATTTAGTGAGATTTTGGAAAGACTTAAACTTAAGAAGAAGATTAGTACTTTTAGAAAGTTTAGCAAATTGTGTTAAAAATTATTTCTTGATGTCAAAAGGCCTCAAAAAAAGCAAACCATTATTTCTGATCATTTTCTAAGGGGAATTTCTTGAAAACCCGAGCTTATAGCCAAAAGCGGATTTGTATTCAGCATCCAAAAGCCTGCCAATAAATATGACATATGTATCTAAAAACTTACCGGTTTTTGGTAATTTGGTTGAAATACTTTTTCCCCTAAAATTTTTGAAAAACAATTTTTTATTTCGAAACTGTCATATTGATTCTATTTTTTGTATGTACATATAATGTTGTTTTGAGCGCGCATTTTAAAACCATTATATTTTTTTTTTCAGATTTGTTCTATGAATAAAAAACGTTTTTTGTCAAAATGCTTTTTTCGACCATTGTATGTATGTAACAAGTTTTAAGAAATTCGATCCAACCATTTAAACTGTAGACAGACATAGGGACAGACAGAATTGTGAGACCCACTTTTTTCTTCTTTACTGCCTGAACAGAATGCAAGACGGAGCTGGACTAGATGTCAAAAATGCTGCAGCCGGAGCTGCAAGAGTTGAACAATTTTTAACTTTTACTGCAGCATTTTTGACATCTACTTGCAGCATTTTTGATATCTATTCCAGCTGCGTCTTGCATTCTGTTCAGGCAGTTACTGTCGTAATGACAGTTCGAATCAAAATCTCAAGTTCAATTTTTTGTACGAATTTTTTGTCAGTCGAAAATAAAAAACGGCTGTGAGCGTGAGGAAGAAAACAAAAACAACAACAAATTAAAATTGAAATTGTCAGAAATAAAAATGGCTGGGAGCGTGATGACTTAAATACACAGTTCACACATTAAAGGTAATATCATTAGAGTTTTGATTTTTGTTTCTTCTGCGCATACCTATATCAAAGTTTGTGACAAATGTCAGTATTTGTTGTTGTTTTTACGTGTATTTAAGCCAAAACACTCCCAGCCATTTTTATTTCTGACAATTTCAATTTTAATTTGTTGTTGTATTTACGTGTGTTTTCTTCCTCACGCTCACAGCCATTTTTTATTTTCGACTGACAACCTGCGCAGTATAATACCTTAGATTTGTGTACTGTGACTTAATTACACGTAAAAACAACAACAAATACTGACATTTGACACAAATTTTGATTTATGCGCAGAAGGAACAAAAATCTAAACTCTAATGATATAACCTTTAATATGTGTACTGTGGCCATATGGTATCTACATATATATCACAAGTAAAAATTGATTAACAAACTTTTTTGTTTCTTTAGTTTTTAAGTTAGTTCAGTCATTAAAATATTAGGTACATGTGCCTATTTGAACTTGTTTTGGCTAGAAATAATCTTTAGTCTCAAGCTTTATGTACATCAAAATAGTATTTCTTATAATTATAATTGAAGAAAATGATGTTTTTAATGAAAGCTTTAACTAGCAAAAAAATGTAAAAAAAAATATGCACAAATGCATTTTTTGGGAGTTTCTCACTTACGGCTCAAAAGCTATCAATACTTCGTTAATTTCATCAATAGAAAATATGCACAGTTTCCAGCAAATCTCGACTTAGGATCTTGTTTGTGGTGAAGTCTCCATGTTGCGTTTTAATATGAGTGTACCTATAAAACAATAAGTTATACCAATTTTTAAAAGTTCATTTAAAAGATATAAATTTATTTAATTTTAATAAATTCACAATATTAGTTTTTAAGTTTGAAATTAGAGCGACGCGTTTCGGTTACATAAAACCATCATCGGGCTTAGTTTGTTGATGGTTCTATGTAACCGAAACGCGTCACTCTTACTTTAAACTTAAAAATTTACGTTGTGAATTTATTAAAATTAAATTAGTTTAAAACTTGCAAATAAATTTTAAAAAATTTGTATTTCTTTTCGGTTTAAGGTTTTTTTTTCTGCGCCAACCTACATATTTGGATTCAAGCGCTAGTTTAAAAATTGACGTATTTTTACTGTTTCCGAATATCCACTTGAAAACACTTATAAATTGCTGGCATATTGTGTGTCTGTGTTCGTCCGTATGTGAACGAAACTCGAATTGTCTTAAGTACAATTTTTTTTTGCATTTTGGAGCTTTTTGGATCAAAGTGGCTGGTCGCAGAAAAAATTCTTAAAGAGAGTAAGAAACTATGAAGTTATGTTTTTAATTGCACTTTGATGAAATTTTTGAATAATTAATAATCAATAGCTTTTGCTTAATTTTTTGCAAATTTTATTCATGTTGCGTTACAAAATTTTAGTCACGAAACTCAGATTGATGCTACAAAAATGTGAAGACCTTGTAATCCCACACTTAAAAAACATATTCCTAAGTAGCCTGAAATGGGGATATGTTCCCAAGGTGTGGCGGGAAGTCAAGGTAGTTTTTATTCCGAAAGCTGGAAAGCCCAGCCACACAGAAGCTAAAGACTTCAGACCCATTAGTCTCACGTCTTTTCTCTTAAAAACATTTGAAAGACTAATAGACTTACACATTCGCAGCACACTGAGCCCGGAGGTCTTGTCTCCAGCCCAGCATGCTTATTCAAAAGGCAAAAGTGTTGAGACAGCGCTGCATAGCGTCGTCAGCACAATCGAAAAAACGCTCAAAGATAAAGAATACACCCTTGCCGCCTTTCTAGACATTGAAGGAGCTTTTAACAATGTCCGAAACGAGGCAGTGGAAGGAGCTCTCGTTAACCTTAAAGTACATTCCGCCATCATCAGAAGGATAATGTGCATGTTAAGAAACAGACAGATAAACTCGGACCTAGGAGGAGAACAGATCAAAGTATCTACCTCCAGAGGGACTCCACAAGGGGGGGTCCTTTCTCCGCTTCTCTGGATACTCGTGATGAACGTAGTTCTAATGAGACTGAAATATAGTGGAGTAAAAGTAGTCGCATATGCGGATGACCTTGCATTACTAGCGACAGGTAAATTTCCCTCCACAATTAGTGAACAAATTAAGAATGCCTTATTAGTAGTAAATACGTGGACTAAAAACTGCGGTCTAGCGGTTAACCCGCAAAAAACAGAATTAGTCCTTTTTACGAACAAAAGGAAAATACCGACTTTTCAAATTCCCTTTATTGAGGGGACCCAGCTCAAAATCTCCGATCATGCCAAATATCTGGGTGTGATCTTGGATAAGAAACTGAACTGGAGTCTCAACATTAAAGAAAGAACGAAGAAAGCCATGTTTGCTTTCTATTCCTGCAACAGGATATTTGGCAAAACGTGGGGTCCAAGCCCAAAAATTATCAAATGGATGTACACAGCCATAGTTAGACCTGTACTGACTTACGGTAACGTAGTCTGGTGGAGTTCACTGGACAAAGTTACCAACCTTAAAATCATGACAAAGATACAAAGATTGGCATGTATTGGTATCACTGGGGCAATGAGGTCCACCCCGACAGCGGGTCTGGAAGCTATACTCAACTTAAAACCCCTAGATCTATATATACATGAATCAGCAGCCAAGAGCGCACTTCGGCTTAGCCAAACTAGCAGCTGGAAACAGAGTGCTACAGGTCACGCGCAGATTCTACAGAAATACTTGGGTAATATGGTGTGCACTGACTACATAACACCCCATTTAGACTTCAACAAGCCGTTCACGACAGCCTTTCCTAGTAGAGAGGAATGGCAAATAAACGAGCCGTCAACCGGCGATTCGATGATAGCTATATACACCGACGGTTCCAAGATGGATACAGGTGTTGGTGCAGGGTTCTACTCAGAAACCCTCGGATTATCCAGCTCATTCAGACTTCCTGATTACAGCAGTGTCTTCCAAGCTGAGGTCCTGGCAGTGACAAAAGCTGCTAGACAAGTCTCAATGATGGCAATACCACAAGCTGATATCACCTTTTTCATTGATAGCCAAGCGGCAATAAAAGCGATTTCTGCCATTGAAATCAAATCGAAGCTTGTTACTTGCTGTCGCGAAGAGCTAAGGGTTCTTGGTACACAGCACAATATAAGGCTCTGCTGGGTTCCCGGTCACAGTGGTGTCCCAGGTAACGAAAGCGCTGACGAGTTGGCAAGAATCGGATCGACTCTTGATCCTGATCAGGCAATAACTACAGTTCAGGTTCCACCCTGTAATCTTAAACAGTTAATCGAGAGTAGAACTCTAGCTGCGACAAATAAGCGTTGGAGATCGCTCGATACCTGTGTTATAACCAGAAAATTATGGCCTAGTTTCAACAAACAAAAGACCGACACCATCATCCAACTGAATAAAAAGTCTTTATCTCTTTTCGTGAGTATCATCACCGGTCACAACCACCTAGGATACCACAAGAAAAAGATGAAACTCAGTTTAGACGATTTATGCAAGGGATGTGGTGACATAGAGATTCATGAGGATACTCCTCACTACCTGTGTCACTGCCCTGCGCTTTATCATCTCAGAAACAAACACCTAGGGAGATACTTCTTCAATGACTTGGAAGAACTCTCGGACATTCCAAGCAAAAACATATTGAAATTTATTAATGCTACCAAATGGCTTGAAAATGAAAATCCGTACGCTCTATCAACCACACGACCATGAGATTGGTAACTTATCCAACCACAGTCAATAGGCGTACAAAACATTTCTTCAACGAACGATAACGTAAACCAACCACCGACCTATCATACCCATCTATCAGACGTTGCATGGAGCCACTGCTCCTACGGGCCTGATATAGGGATGATTTCTCAAGTGGGGGCAAAAGAAGCATCACGCTTTTGAAAAGCGTTATCTTCTCAGCCAGGTGATTATATAATGACAGTTAACGAACGGATACATATACCAACCACTGACCTATCATACCTCTCTACCAGACGTTGAATGGAGCCACTGCTCCTACGGGCCTGATAGAAGGATGATTCCTCAAGTGAGGGCAAAGGAAGGATCACACCATGAAAGGGTGTTTTCTTCTCAGCCAGGTGATTATGTGACGACAGACATTTCTTCATCGAACGTTTATAAACCAACCACTGACCTATCATGCCCATCTACCAGACGTTGAATGGAGCCACTGCTCCTACGGGCCTGATAGAGGGATGAGTTCTCAAGTGGGGGCAAAAGAAGCATCACGCTTTTGAAAAGCGTTATCTTCTCAGCCAGGTGATTATATAATGACAGTTAACGAACGGATACATATACCAACCACTGACCTATCATACCTCTCTACCAGACGTTGAATGGAGCCACTGCTCCTACGGGCCTGATAGAAGGATGATTCCTCAAGTGAGGGCAAAGGAAGGATCACACCATGAAAGGGTGTTTTCTTCTCAGCCAGGTGATTATGTGACGACAGACATTTCTTCATCGAACGTTTATAAACCAACCACTGACCTATCATGCCCATCTACCAGACGTTGAATGGAGCCACTGCTCCTACGGGCCTGATAGAGGGATGAGTTCTCAAGTGGGGGCAAAAGAAGCATCACGCTTTTGAAAAGCGTTATCTTCTCAGCCAGGTGATTATATAATGACAGTTAACGAACGGATACATATACCAACCACTGACCTATCATACCTCTCTACCAGACGTTGAATGGAGCCACTGCTCCTACGGGCCTGATAGAGGGATGAGTTCTCAAGTGGGGGCAAAGGAAGGATCACGCCTTTTAAAGGCGTTTTTCTTCTAAGCCAGGTGATTATAAAACGACAGACATTTCTTCAACGAACGGATGCGTAAACCAACCACTGACCTATCATACCCATCTACCAGACGTTGCATGGAGCCACTGCTCCTACGGGCCTGATAGAGGGATGATTCCTCAAGTGGGGGCAAAGGAAGGATCACGCCATTAAAGGTGCTTTCTTCTCAGCCAGGTGATAATGTGACGACAGACATTTCTTCATCGTACGTTTACATAAACCAACCACTGACCTATCAAGCCCATCTACCAGACGTTGAATGGAGCCACTGCTCCTACGGGCCTGATAGAGGGATGAGTTCTCAAGTGGGGGCAAAGGAAGGATTACGCCTTTTAAAGGCGTTTTTCTTCTCAGCCATGTGATTATAAAACGACAGACATCCATCGAACACACATAAACCAACCACTGACCTATCATACCCATCTACCAGGCGTTGCATGGAGCCACTGCTCCTACGGGCCTGATAGAGAGATGATTCCTCAAGTGGGGGCAAAGGAAGGATCACGCCTTTGAAAAGCGTTTTTCTTCTCAGCCAGGTGATTATATAACGACAGACATTTCTCAGCCTGGTGGTTATGTACCAACGGACACTCCTCCAACGACCAAGAAATACTCACCGACTTTTCAGGCTATAGCCTGCTGAAACTCTTCAATACCCTTAACGGGCTTGAATTAACATGGGATGTATCATAGGTTTCTTTTCATAGGGTTCACAACCCCTAGGGTACCACAATGGATCTACATTGATCTAAGTGTGACGGTAACAAAACCAACTGTCAGCCCTAACCTAACCTAACTCAGATTCTGATTCAGCACCCCGAAATCATAAAGCAAGAATAAAGTCAAAATCACCCACAAATTTGTTCACTAAGCACCCTTTTGGGCACTATACTATTTCGTAACATCTTAAGATTGAAAAACACCATTTTAGAAAATGTTTTTGAATGAAAGTTTTAACTGGCACCTCATTGAAACAACTATTTTTTCTCAATTCTATAGAAAAAAGTTCCGAATATTTATGAATTCAAATATGATTCATATCAAATTTTGCAGAAATGTAGTGTCACATACATACAAATTGATGCTTCAATTCAATTCTATAAAGATGTCAAACAACGAAATGAATATGTTTTCAAAAACTTATTCCTTTCTTTTCAAACTTTTTTCATTGACATTCATAAAATTCTTTTTCAATTGCTCTTTCAACAACAAAGTTCATTTTCCACACACCTCTATACAAAATGAATATACATACGAACATTATATATTTACAAACATAAAAAAAAGAACATAGTTTTAGATCTTTTAAAGGTCACGGCAGCTAGTTTTTTTAAAAAATTATTCACCACTTGATTTGCCACCCCATCAAACAACATGAGGATTTGCCTTTATGCTTGCACAAACATCTACCCAAAACTCAGTCAACTGTCATATTTTTACACTTTCCTCTCAAGAACCTGTGAGGATATAAGAATTAAATTCAATATTTCATCATAAGGACTCTTGAAAACTTTGGGTTCCATTTTATTTTAACTTCCTCTCAGATGGGTACAACAATATATCGACAGAAGGTATAAATAAATAAGTTTTTTTACAAGGAAAGAAAAAAAGGGAAAATATTTCAAAAATAAAAATAAAGTCCCCTAAAAGTGAGGATGTTTTTCACAAGTTTCATAGAGAAAAATTTAGCTACCAAATAAAGTCAAGGATAACAACAAAGTTATCAGCTGGCAATCGAAGTTTATACAATGACTAAGAGAATTTTAACCAAACTAAAAAGTTTTGACTTTATTTTTTACCTTCGTTCAATGATATCGGGCTTAAAGCTTAACGAACCTAAGAAGAAGGTTAAATATCCGGATTTTTTTTTTAACTTTTCAGTTTGTGTACTGTACCTTTATATCAGCAAAGGTTGTGCAAGCGTTTAATTAGTAGATTTGTCCAAACGAAACGAGCTGTATTTACATATCTTCTATCTACAAACTTTTGAGTTAAGTTTTTCAGTTCCAAACTCGTATATTGTGGTGTAAGTTTTCTCCCCAAAGGAGGTATGTAGTATGAGGAGATACTACCCTCAAAACCATAAAACCAGTAAAGTGCCATCATACAAGTGAGTGCGATAAATTAAGAGTCAATGGAAAAAGTTGGAAGAGTTGATTAAAACAATCTTTTGAATTGGTAAGAGAGAGGTTGATTCTTTGGGGAGAAGGGTTTGCAAAAGGGACGAGCTAAGTGCATAATCATGGCTATAACATGCCTAATATGTATTGGTTTATAGATCTTTGGTAATTAAGATAAATTGAAGCTGCCACCTCTCATACTCAAGGGAGAGAGACTAATGATGATAGCATCATTGGAGGGACAGAAAGGGTTTGAGGAAGACTAATGGCTGAGCGAATGACATGAAAAGTTTATTTAAGCTCTTGAAGAAATAATTCTTATTTAAGCAGTTCAAAACTGAAAGGGTCGTCGCTTTTTGTTTAAATTTTTTTTTTCATCTGGGAGCACATAATTTGCAAATATGCTTTGAAAATAATGAAAGTTCGGAAGCTCGAGTTAATTTATTGTAATTTCCAACGGAACTGCTATTTTGTTTAGTTTGGTTTTGGGGGATCGAACTTCAGGGAATTGAAGTTTGTTTAAGACAAGAAGAGAGCTTTGCTTCTAAGGAAACTTAAAAACACTGTGTGCAAATAAGAATACAAAAATCGCTGGAAATGAGGGAAGATTTTATTAGTATCAAA
The DNA here is from genome assembly GCA_963921185.1 of Dasysyrphus tricinctus. NCBI lineage: Eukaryota > Metazoa > Arthropoda > Insecta > Diptera > Syrphidae > Dasysyrphus > Dasysyrphus tricinctus. The sequence continues at coordinate 8,374,343 of OY992530.1, forward strand.
AATCATCAACCAAATAATGCGTCTTAGAAAAAGGGTAACGACAACATCTTACAGATGAGTCCAACTGTCTTGCCTGGCTGAAACGCATTGGAACTTAAGGTAATACAAAATTAAAAATCAAATTTAAAATAATATCAACTTCATAGTCTTAAAACTTCATAATGACTTAAAAGATTTCGATGGGTTTGAATATAATTTAGGATTTAAGGATAAACATACAGTGCTTTGTGTAAAAACATGACAAAATCCAAAACTAAGGTTTGTGATTTCAAATTGTTTTAAGTAACATATTTTTATAGAAATCAAAAAGAAATAAAAAAGAATATTTCTGCTTTGTATTTCCACTTTTTTGATTCAATATACGAAGAAAACGAAAAACTTGTAACCAACATATATTCAAAACATCTGGAGGCATTTATTATAAATTATCAAAACAGTATGGATATCCCATCCTTTGATATAAGAAAAAGTATGCTCCTAAAAAGTGGAAACACTTACATATTATTCGAAGGTGAGTCTACCTAAACACATATCCTTCAAAGACATCAAACGTTATTTCTCAACACACATTTGGCACCTGGAGGCTTTTCCGCAACTTTTTTCATGTTTAAAATATTAAAGTAACCAAAAAGAAAGGGTAAAGTTCCAAATTTTAACATAAAAAAATATGTTCCTGAAAAGAGGCTACATTGAAATTTTAACAGAAAGTGCGTCTCCTCAACACATATACTTTTAAAGATATCAATTAATATTTACCAAATTGCGTTTGGTATCTCGAGACGTTCCTGCAACTTTTTTCATCTTCAAAATATACAAAATTATCAAAAAAGTGGAGGTTCCACCCGTTGACATAAAAAAGTATTTTCCCGAAAAATGGCAACACTGAAATTTTACCCGAAGGTGCGTCTATTCAAAACCTTTCTTTTAAGATATTAATAGTTTTTTTTTTTATTATGGAAATCTACCAAGTAATATACAATTTTTGATGTGTAAACATCTTAGCTCTCGGTATGGGTAAAATTGAAAATCGGATGCAACGGATATGGGCTAACGGTTCCGTTTCGAGCCATTTTGTTTGTTGTAGGTAAGTAGAACTCTGTAAACTCGCATAGGTAAGGTAGTTTTCGTTTGATATTTAATGGTTTTGGTATTTGCTAAGTGGAGTGAATTCCTTACACCCCGACTCCAGAGTAGATAATTTCTCTCAGAATGCTCGTCTTGACATTAAATATCTAATGGAGTCACTATGCAATCATATCTTGACAGAGATATTTGACATAAATTTTGAATTTTTTTATTTATTTCTTTGTTTTGTATCCACATGCTGCTTTTGATGTTAATCTCTGCAATCGCGGGTGGCAATTTTGGTTTGTGATATTAAGTGTTATTTGCAATTTCTTTATTTGAAATGTCATAACATGATTAGCAAAGTGGAGCATTCTTTTATTTTTATCTAGTGAGCTGTGGTTAATGTGTCAAAAAGAAGAGTTGCAATGTCTCGACAAAAGTTAAAAATAGATCTGTTAAACAAATTGGGTGAAAAAAAGCTGAAATAGATTTGGAATTACAAATCAAGAACAAATTGTGATTTCATTAGATTTATTGAAAAGAACTTTTATCAGCACTTCGAAAATGCATAAATTTTTCAAAATAAATAATTTCATTTAACTTCATTCTAGCACAAAAAAGAATATTTAAGCAAAAATATTACCAATTTGTTTTTACCATTCATTACTAAGCACAAATTTCTTTACTACAAATCGATCAAATGGGGAAAAAAAATGTCGCAAAACGTAGAAAAAAAATTTCCAAACTCATTATCGACGGTAAAATCAATTAAATATTAAACTAAAAATATATTTGCTTTATATTTTCCCCCAGATCTGATCTGGATTGTATATGCATATGTACATGTATTACAAAAACAACACAAAATCCGACTTTGCTTTTGGATTTCGATTTGCAAATTAATTCTGACCATACACCCTTAGTACTTTTTTGCAAAAATGAGTTTTTTCTCTGACAGATAGGGAGAAAAAAGAGTAGAGAGAAAATACAGAAACAAAAGGATAAACGGGGATAGGCATTATAACACTCTTGTCGTACTGGGATCCTGTTATGATAATCTAACCGGATCAGATCTGGGGGATACTTAAATTAAGCTATTATTACAAAAATGAGAACAATTGCAAACCGAACGATCGAGAAGCAAACAAAAGATAACTCAAAATGAAAACATTTGTTTGAGCGCTTGTATTACAGATTCCTAATTTTTGCCATACGTGGTAGGTAATGACCCGATCCCTTCCCCTCAGGTGAAAACGAATGTTTAATGTTTACACATCTTCAACGTGAGTCCCGGTACTCACAAATTTTTTTTTTTATTTTACCATTTTCCACAGATTGCCCACCATTTTTGAAAATGGCATACAAATGACAGCAATGACTCTCAAGCCAAACAACATCTCTAACATGTCAAAAATAAACAACAAATATAAGAATAATGCCCCCCCCCCCCACAAAAAGCGGATGGATTTCGGTATGGTGGCGGGATCACTGTAATTTTCAAAATGTTAACCATCAAAACTTTTATCTTTAACCTGATCGTCAATGATTTGCTTTACGTAACTATTTTTTTTTTCAGAATTAAATTTGAGAGCGTTTGGTACTCTCAAACTGTGGATAAATGTCATAGTCCAGTAAATAGAGGTAAAAATAGGGGGGTTACCCAACAAAAGGTCGGGTAGTTCTAAATTTTTGAAATGTTATATGGTATGGTTGGTAGATGAAAATATCAAAATTCCACAAGCACGCCCCCTCCGCCCCCTTCAAATTCCTGGAAAAAACTACAAAAAATCGGCACTTTTTTCAGTTGTTTGCTTATAACTTCTTTCCGGTACATTTCTACGGAAAAAAGGAACAGAGAAGTTTGTAGAAAATAGAATTTCCTACAAATATGAATAAGAAATTTTTGTGTACAACCACTACACAGACGGCGCTATGGACCTCCCAAAAAAGGCTAAAATTTCGTATTTTGTAAGATTTTCAGTTTTTTCCCTCTTTATAGCACAATAACTCCTACCGCCAAGTTTAGGGAAAAATAGTTTATAATCAATCTTATAGATAATTTAATTGGCTACCAATTTCATGCAACTACAGTCGACGCCCTCTTAGTCGAACTCCCCCTAAGTCAAATTTCCCTCTAACATGAATTTTTTCACCTTGTTTGATAAATATCCTACTCAAATTTCCAAACTTATTTATTTCTCTCTAAATCGAATTTTCGCAAAACTCTCTAACTCGAAATAATTTTGATATCCAGTGAGAATTCGACTTGGAGGCAGTTGACTGTATTTTCACTTTGTGGCCCATACAATTGGGAATCGGGTGAGGTTTGAGAAAGTGTTTTTTATTCAAACGTTCTTACGAACTCATTTTCTTTTCTATCTGTTTTATACAGTGTATTGGAGTCCCATAGAAATTTTATTACCGATTTGTTTAACCACCAAAATCGATTGAAGTATACATAAGAGAGTCATAAAACTTGGATAGACATCGCGATATTCTGAAACCGGTGTTTTAGTCCGGTGTTTTTTTTGAGGTAGTGCACAAAATTCCATAAAAACTAAACCTATTAGTACTGGCTTTGATGAAATTTATAGACATGATAATTGACGAGATGGAAAACCAATATAATTCATTTCCACCCACTGCCACTACCACTTTTTTAAAACATAATATTTTCGGAAGAAATTATAAAAATTCGGGTGTTGTTCAGATGACCCATGAAGGGCCCAAACCACAAGTGCTCTGGTGATGGCTTACCCTCTAAACCAGAGGTTCGATCTTCCTTATTGCCTTCAACTTGGGATTCAGAAACTCAAAAGGCTGGAACATTGTTTCCCATTCATACGATCTAGCTTGGCTAAGTCGACGTATTTGGACTTTTTGGACTACATTTTCTTTGAACAGCTCATTGAGCTCGCGTTTGTGCCTTCTCCTCCAAAAATCCGTCAAATAATACGAGTATTACTAGCGAAAGAGCACAGTATCAGTTTTCATTTCTGATTTTCATCTTAAGCCTAGTACTCACCTCTTGTGAAATGAAAAATTAAAACCGCTTCAAAATCCACGTGAATTATCATAATGAACACATAATTGATTCTCCACGTGAATTTTTGGTATTCAGTTTGAAATGTTTGGTACTCACTTTGAGTGAAAAAAAAAAATAAATTAATTTTTTGAAAGTTATTTGACAGAATCTTGAAAAATTTCTAACGAATATTAGTTTTTATATCTTTAATTGTTGTTATTTGGTGTATTTCGTTTTGTTTTAATCGTTGATTGCAATAAAATACAAGAATAAAGTCGTTGGTTTGATCCCAATCAACGCTTTACAATTTTTATTTTGAACCAAAAAAATTAATTGACAAAAGTCAAACTTTTCCACATTTCAATCCTTTTTCCTAGTGGTTGTACGTAGAGAAATGAAAATTATATCGTGAAATATATAACGAACCGGTTCATATTTCACTCTCGAATTTGGGTACTCACCTCTCGTTGCGAATTCCATCGCGCTGATCCTGACCACCAGGCAAAATTATTGAAATATGGAAAAACTTGAAATTTGCCAATTAATTTGCTTTGTTTACAATACAAATTTGTAAAGAACTATTTCGAACTAAACCAACGTTTTTAATGTTGTATTTTGTTGCCAACACACCAAATAACAACAATAAAGGATATCAGAATTAATACTCGAAAGAAATTTTTCAAGATTCTGTCAAATAACTATCAAAAAAATTAATTTATTTTTTCCACTCAAAGTGAGTATCAAAAATTTCAAACTGAGTACCAAAAATTCACGTGGAGAATCAATGATGTTTTCTTTGTGATTATTCACGTGGATTTTGAAGCGGTTTTAGTTTTTCATTTCACAAGAGGTGAGTACTAAGCTTTATTACTGAGAGAAGGAGTGACTTGAGCGTAAGAATAGTGTTGAACCTGATTGTTTGACAAACCGATTAATAGCAGTGGTTTCCAAAAGTATTTTTTCGTTGAATATACACATAGGTGTCATCCGTGGAGTAAATACGAGTATTGACTCCAAGGTAAATGAAATCCTAAGGTTGTAAACATATGCTTTTTTCTTGACAGCAGTTAGTGGGACTTTTACTCGTTTACTTCATACATACATATTTCACCTGTTCTTCAATCACCATGAAGAAGTCTATAAAGACAGAATGGAACACAAGATAGGGAATTCGGTGTTAACAGCTGCTCTATACACTATCTATTCCAGAAGGAGATTAAAAAAGACAAAAATGTTATCGTATTTCCTCGCACTGTAAATGTTTCGAACAGTTCGGAGAAGCTATTCTCTAGTTGCTCATTGCATTTTGCATATTGCACCTTGTGTTTTAAAATGTCACGGGATACAGCTGGATCTTTTTTCTCGAGATCTCGAGCTCAGTTATTGCCATATAGAGCTATTAACGATGAATAAGCTTCCATAAGCGGCCTTGAAGCCAATGCAGAAACTTTGAGTCTCGACTTGAAGTTCATTGGCCATTTCCAGAATTTTCGTCAGGGTTAATATTTTTGATCTTTTACTGGCGTTCGTCTTAATGTCCTTTATCATAACTGCCTACAATTTGTATTTCAATGAGTAAGATGGGTGACAAGATTTGCTACGTTTACAAACACCGTGGACAAAATTTACATAAATTTACCGATTGTATTGGCCACAAAATGAAAATACAGTCGACTATATATCAAAATTATTTCAAGTTAGAGAGTTTTGCAAAAATTCTATTAAGAGAGAAATAAATAAGTTTGGAAGTTTGAGAGAAGTATACAACAAACATAGTGAAAAAATTCTTGTCAGAGGGAAATTCGACTTAGGGGGAGTTCGACTTAGAGAGCATCGACTGTAATTGCATGAAATTAGTAGCCAATCAAATTATCTACAAGATTGATTCTGAACAATTTTGCCCTTAACTTGACGGCTAAGGAGTTATTATGCTGTGAAATTGTAGCCTATTTTGGGAACTCCATAGCGCCGATTGTAGTGGTTTTACAAAAATACATTCTAAACCATATTTGTAGAAAATTTTATTGTTTACGAAGCTTCTTTATATTTTTTTCCGTAAAAATGTACCGGAAAGAAGTAATAAGCAAAAAACTGAAAAAAGAGCCAATTTTTTGTAGTTTTTCCAGAATTCTGAAGGGGGCGGATACCATATAACATATCAAAAATTTAGAACTACCCGACTTTTTGTAGGGTAAAACCTCTCTATTTACTGGGCTATCATACTTGTTGTCATATTTGCGTATTTTATTTAATTTTTCTTTGGTGGAACAAAAAAGGTACAAAAGATGTGATTTCAAATAACAGTGGCAACTCAGTCATTCAACTACAGTTGCCTACAAACTTTCAATCATGAAAAAAGTATTAAGTGAGCAATGCAAAAGACACCTATTTAGTTTAGCGGGCGTTCGAGTCTATTGAAAAATGTAGCACCAGGTGACGTTCGAAAGTTCTACCGTAGGGTGAGGCAATTAACCCAGCGTTACAAGGCCAGAACGGTATTCTGCCGACAGTGTGATAGGGTGGTAGACATACAGTCCTTGTTAAGGGTTTGGAAATACCACTTTTCTAGACTGCGAAACGGCGAATATGGCCAAAATTCCGCTGTTACACAGAATAGTCCATTCAACTTGGAAGATGATGGTCAAAATTTCCGTCGACCTGACTTAAATGTAGTGCGCTTAGAGATAGCGTACAAGGTTGCTGGTGGGAATCACCTGCCAGCTATTCAAAGAAGGGGGATATGATTTGATAGGGAGTATACACTAACTTATCTCCAAAATTTGTTCGGATGAAAATATGTCCGGTGGATGGAACCTCGGTATAGTTAGCCCCATCTATAAGAAAGGAGATGCTCTGACCTATGCCAACTACAGAAGTATAAGTCTCCTGATCACGATGAAGAAATCTGGCTGCTCTGTCAACGTTGGTAAGAACACCACCGAACCCTTTGATGTCGCTCTTGAAGCAACTGCACACAAACTCACAAGTACACAACAGAGGTATAATTTTTCAAAAGTCCGTTTAACTACTTGCATAATGCAGATGATATTGACATCATTCGACTTCAAAGTCGTTAAGGGCTTTGTTTACTTGGGCAGGTGCAGAGATCAAGCGAAGAATTACTCTTGCCAACCGCTGTTTCTTCGGGCTAAGAAAGCATTTGAGTATTAAGGCCCTCTCTCAAAGAACCAAGGAGACCTTATATAAAATCCTTATTATCCCGGTCTTGCTGTATGGGACAGAAGCATGAGCCCTGTTAAAAACGGATGAGAATTCGCTTGGGTGCTTTGATAGGAAAATTCTTCGGGTGATCTTAGGTCCAGTCTGTATCGATAGAGTATGGAGGAGAAGATTACAGAGACGTGGACCTGGTCAAAAAGCTCCGACGCACCAGCCTGACGAGTCTTCTAATCTAACCCTCTGCGCAGCAGAGGAAGACCCCATCTAGGTGGGGCACACCAGGTGAGAACGACCTCTACCAACTTGGAGTGCGTAGCCCGAGGCAGATAGCTAAGGACCGAGCTGGCTGGCAGGGCTTGTTAGTTGAGGCCATAGTCCATCCAGGACTATTATCGCCGTCTATGTAAGTAAAGTTAAGTGTAAGGGATGAACTTCGATCATAGATAAAGATCCTCCTCAAAAAGTGGACGGGATTCTGTTCCTGACCAGACTAATACTCATCTACACAAATAAATAAATAAAATAAATTGCGTGGCGCAACAGCTCGTGGAGAACTAGGGCCTATTAGTGACTTTCAACTCACAACCATTCCTATGTGCGTGTTGTTGGCAGGAATGGAAGGGACCTACAGTTTTTTGCCGAGTCCGAACGGCTAAATGAGAACCACTTCTTCATGACAAGTATACTCTTGGAGGACTTGTCAGTTCCTCGCAAGAGGCAGTACCTCGGATAAAACATTTCTATTTTTAGGTGGCACGGCTGGGAATCGAACCCACACCTTCGGCATGACAGTCTTACGCACTAACCATCATGCCACGAGGTACTACACTCATCTACACACATCTTGATAAAATTTGTATCGGTCCTAGTAGAAAAAAAAGGTGGCAGGTAAAAGCTCAAAAGTTAAATATTTCTTAGATAGTCACTGGAGAGATTTTTAAAGGCTTTCGCTCTGGATATTGCTCGAATGCTCTGGTATCTGCTTCTAGAGCTTCCCATAGGGGAAATTTCCCATAATTTCCCTTTCTAAGGCTTTTATTTTGAAATTGAACACCAAAGTTCTAAAGCTCACGAAAACACCCCGTAGGTTGGTTTGTATCAGGTATAATCCGGCAGATGGCACTTCTTCATTCGAGAATCGTAATAGGTAATTCTAGTGTCGATGTAGTACAAATGTAATAGTCAATTCAATATAATTGCATAAAGTACTTTTCAATATCATTTAAAATTTAAGAGTTATACGAGAAAAGCCTGAATATATTTTTGACACTTACTCCTGTCCCTGTAGTGAAGTCCCGTAAAAATGTACGTACTGATTTATCTTACCACCAGAATCGATTAAAGTATATATAGGAGAGTCAGAAAAACTTGGGTAGACATCACCGTTTTCTGGACGGGGTTTTTTAGACGCCATTTTCCAAAATGGCCGACAAATAGTAGTATACTTTGTATGGGAGAACGGAAAAATCTCCATAAAAACTAAACCACTAAACTTATTTTGATCAAATGATCAGACATGATAAAACACAAGATGAGAAGCCAACATAATTAATTTCCGTCCACTGCCACACCCCCTTTTTTGAAAAGAGTAATACATTTGTCAAAATTAATACAAATTCGGATGTTGCTTTAGTTAACCTTATAAGAATATTTTGTATGGAATATAAGCTGTAAAAAGTTCCTACCACGCCTATTTTGTGGGCGTTTATTATTTTTTGAATTATATGGAGTTCGTTTTAGAAATATAAAATCAGAACCACTTCACCCAGTGTAATGAAATTGTTACACATATTAGCGAACAGTATAGGGAATGATTGTATACAATTTTCGCCCATTGACACGCCCACAAAAGCCCATCTTATCACTCTTCTTCATTAGCTGTTTAAAACCGAAGGATACGATATCAATTAAGATGCTTTTTGAAGTTTCCTGATTGATATTTACCAAAAAAAATCTGTTATTTTTTATTTTTAGTTAAAATTATAAAAAATACAATTAAATATATTTGCACTTCATTTGTATACACATTTATCTCGTACATTGCTCACCACATTTGCAATACTCTGTGCATGTCTAATACTCAAATTTAGATTTACAGCTTTAAGTAGAACATGTTGTACAATTGCACTGTATTAATAGTTCAGAAGGCATTATGTTAAGGCACTGATCGGGCCTAACCATTTGCATCTTTGGAGAATCCATAATCTGTCAACTGCAGGTTTGAATCTGGAAAGTAGCTCTGTGGTAAGCTTCAGCATTGCTTTAAAACAAAAAAGCATTAAAACAAGAAAATTAAGCGAGTTGACTTTGACATTGACCAGAGGGTCAATTCTCGATCTGTGAAACTGTGAAATGAAAACAAAGTTATCATTTCAGTTTTCACAAAGTTTTATCATTTTATCACTTCACAAACATGCCGCAGGTGTCAAAGTGAGTACTAAAAAGTACTTAAATGAAAAAAATCCACCACTTGCTCATAGAAAAAGACGATTGTGACGTCAGAGAAAGACCAAGATGGCAACTTGGGAGTATCAAATGAGCACAATTTGTTTCTGTTTATCATTTTTCTTTTCACAGGTTTTGGCAGAATTAATTGATTGTGATAAAAGAAATATCATATGAAAACATTTGTTTGCAATTTTTCACACTTCGAGAATCGCCATTGGCGTGAAGGGGTTATCATATTTATCACTTCACAGTTTCACGGATCGAAAATTGACCCTCTGTAAGTATGTGGGCATTAATTAAATTGTTGTAAAGTGCAGCTCCCAGTTGCTGCCCAAGTGTGAAGAGGCACATAGCACATTTTATCACCCACTCCCACTTTGATCCACAATTCTTGCAGTCCCTCACTGAATAGTTAAAATATATATCGAAGGATGAGAACAACGACATCACTGTAATTTGATAACACTATAAGGCATTTTATGCATGACTGGACGGCATTGAACAGTTGGATTATAATTCTGCTATCTGCTTCCTCATTAAAGGTTTGGAGGTCCGAGCACGTTTGAAGTTCTTTGTTATTGTTATTTATTACTAATGCGTCCCTGCTATCATTGTCACCTTTTGCCTTCTCAATGAAGCTTAGCAGCAGCTAGTTGGAGCATCTCTTTGTTTTTACCTGAAGACCTGAATCTATCCATCTGTTAGGCGTCTCCTGTTTGATATTTATCAGTTCGATTGGATCTAGAATTTTGCGTCTTTCTCTTTCACATTCGTTAAGTGACTGGGGGTTAATTCTCGATCTGTGAAACTGTGAAGTGATAAATATCATAACGCCTTCACGCGAAATGCGATTTTCGAAGTGTGAAAAATGAAAACAAATGCCAAAATGTTTTTATATGATAATTCGTTTATCACAATCATTTTACTCTGTGAAAACCTGGGAAAAGAAAAATGATAAACAAAGACAAATTGTGCTCATTTGATACACCAAACTCCCCATCTTGGTATTTCTATGAATAGAAGAATTTTTCATGTTAGTACTTTTTAGTACTCACTTTGACAGTTGTTTTTCACTACGAGTTTGGGAATCGCCTTGCGCGTGTTTGTGAAGTGATAAAATTAATTATAAAACTCTGTGAAAATGAAATGATAACAGTTTCACAAGTCGAGAATTGACCCCCTGAACTATTAAAAATGTAAATTAAAGGTATAAATTTAAATTTGAGTATTTGACATACACAGAGTATTGCAAATGTGGTGAGCGAGATAAATGTGTATACAAATGATGTGCAAATATATCTAATTGTATTTTTATAATTTTTTTTTTTTTTTACTAAAAATCAAAAATAACAGATGTTCTTTAGTAAATATTAATCAGGAAACTTCAAAAAGCATCTTAATTGATATCGTATCTTTCGGTTTTAAGCAGCTAATGAGGAAGAGTGATAAGATGGGCTTTTGTGGGCGTGTCAATGTGCGAAAATTGTATACAACCCTATACTGTTCGCTATCATGTGAAAATTTCATTACACTGGGTGAAGTGGTTCTGATTTTATATTACTAAAACGAGCTCCATATAATTCAAAAAATAATAAACGCCCACAAAATAGGCGTGGTAGGAACTTTTTACAGCTGATATTCCATACAAAATATTTGTATAAGGTTAAGTAAAGCAACATCCGAATTTGTATTAATTTTGACGATATATTACTTTTTTCAAAAAAGGGGGCGTGGCAGTGGACGGAAATTAATTATGTTGGCTTCTCCTCTTGTGTTTTATCATGTCTGATCATTTCATCAAAATTGGTTTAGTGGTTTAGTTTTTATGGAGATTTTTCCGTTCTCCCATACAAATTATAACTACTATTTGTCGACCATTTTGGAAAATGGCGTCTAAAAAACCCCGTCCAGAAAACGGTGATGTCTACCCAAGTTTTTCTGACTCTCCTTTATGTACTTTAATTGATTCTTCTGGCGGTTAGATAAATCAGTACGGAAATTTTTACGGGACTTCACTACAGGGACTGTATTAATTGGGGGATTTTGAAGTTTTCTAAACCATCGGCTTTACAAAAAAAAAATGTCTCAATCTTATTTGTAGAAAATTGCAGGATATACAAAATTTACTTTGACTTCTTTTCGATGGCATTCACCGTTTAAAAGTTATACCTACATATATGTATGTGAAAACCAATTTTGTCGATAGTAACTTGGTCTTGAATAACTTGGTGGAGGATTAACGCTGGCTTTTTCCAGTTGATTTATTATACCAAAAGGAAAGCCAATATCAGTTTCCATCCCTATCAGAATTTTGGATAGATTTTCCCATTATTTTGTCTATTTTGACATCAGCAAAAAACCAGAACTACCGAAACTGACACAATGTCTGCCTCCTATGATAGGACAAGCTTTCTAAATACTAAGTCTATGTTTTTATTTTAATCTGGCAGTTACATAGTTTCTTTAAATAATTGGCAATTACTCTTCAAAAATAAAACGGAAAGTAAAGTATTTTCCTGTCACTTGCAAGTTGCAAGTCCTCATTAAGGGATTTTCAAAAACTCATTTTCGTTTCCATTTTCAACTTTAATAGCTCTCAAAAAGTGACATTGGTCTTAGTGGTGAACGAAGGAAAAATAATTTTATATCAACAGAGCAATGCAATAAAGCTTATTTCTCGATTAAAGAAATGAAATAACTCAAATGAGATTTTGTACAGAAATGATTTATGTCATAAAAAGTTTTGCTGACTTATACTTAAAATACCAATTTACATAAATGCAGATGACCATATGTACATATATAAATTTATTTCAAATCCTTGAAAGCGAAAAAAAAATATATATCAAACAAACAGAGGGTCAACTCTATACTGGGGCGTGATATTTTAAATATGGGATACTTTTTCCCAAATAAAGCTTATTTCTGGATTAAGGAATTACTCATTTCTATAAAAAAAAGGACGCTTCCACCTCGATATCTGTGCCCTCTACTTTATAAGCATTTAAACTTTTGTCATAACAACTTGGATAAATCAATCTTTTGATCTTTTTGTATGTAGCTTGCCCGAAAAATCATGGTTTCTTGGTTTATGGTAATAGAGGGTATTTTAAACACATTAAATTCGGGTTTTTGATTCCGCATTTGCCCAAGGAATTGATTTTATTATGGGGAACTTGTCTGATTATTCATCGCATACATATATACTTAACCTTAAGGGGAGTTTAAGGTTTTTTGAATAATTAATTATTTGGAATTGCATAGTTAAAGAGAAAGGGTTGTTAAATTGTTTGAAAACAAAATTGATTTTCATATTTGGGTTGTTAATATTGGTTTTTAAAGGTTTTTATTTATATTAATGTACTCTTGGTGGTTAGGTCTTTAGAATTTCGAGTCAACGTTCCACGATGACAGTCTTAGCTTCAACTGGATGAAAAATCAATTTACTATTGTACAGGCAAAAAATCAGCTGAAAGTTATATCAAGTCAAGTTTTCAAGTTAGTGTACGTAAACTTTGTTTCCTTATTGAAGAAGCCGATTACGACTCACAGAGGAACTTAGCCTTCCTTACTAGCAACTGACGAGAAAGTATGCCTTAATGGCGGGCAAATCTAAAGAAACCACCCTGTTTGAACGAATGAATACCTTGAAAAAACTCTGGAGGCGTAATGTTGCATTGGCTGCCTTCTAAGACATACATACAAGGAGCTTTTGACAATACGTCTCATGATGCCGTTAACAGAACTCTTGTAGGGAAGTGTGTCTGTTTAGCCATCACCATAACCAGATGGATCCAAGGAATGTTAGGCACGAGGACAGCCAAGGCACGAGCAGGACCTAATATACAGAAAATAATCACAAAAGACTGCCTTCAGGAAGGGATATTATCACTCTTGTTGTGGAGTCTTCCAGTTGATGAACTGTAAGAACATTTAATATCCCAAGGTATACGCTATATTAGCTTCGCTGATGATATCGTCATCATAGCCTTAGGGAAATTCGAAGAAACCCTTTATGATACAATCCGAATAGGACTGAAAATAACAAGAAATTGATGCCTATCAGTGGAATTAAACTTAAACCCAACAAAGACAACGATAGCACCAAACAGCAACTTCTGCCACACATGAAACCCATCTGGCAAAGTAATCGAAGCCCAGAGAAAGGCTAAATATCTAGGTATTTCACACGGTAGTAAGCTCCTGTGAAACAAACAACAAACATGTCAAGTTGACAGTGTGGAAAGCCACAAAAGCCCGTATTATATGCAAGAGACCTGCAGGTAAATCATGGGGTTGTAAATCAAACTTCTCCAGATGATGGATGCATACCATGATGGGATGACCTATCATCACCTTTGAGATGGTTCCATTGCACAAAAGAACCGAATTAATCACAACTAGGAAATGACTAGAAAAAGTTCAAAGGCTCACCTGTTTACGCATTATTCGAGCAATGAGGACCTGCATCAATCGATGTAATTCGTCACCTAACCCCACTTCACGTGGCCATAGAGAGTGCTGCTAAGCGAGCCATCTTATTGGTATTTGCACAGGAGGGATCTGCAGTTCGAAAAATCTTAAGTCTCAAGGAAATGGACTCGATTTCCAGTCCCACAGAAACACACTTCCTTGAAGTAAGAGAGTGCATGATTATTAAAAATTATAATTTCGTTTAGAACTTTCAAACGGAACTAAGTATGCAAAAAACAATGGTTAGGGGAAACGTAAAATTACACTTATAAAGCAAACAGCAAACACCATGAAATGGTAAACTGATGCTCTTACAGTTCATCTGAAGGAATTAGTGCTGAAATGTTTGGGCCTAAAACCAGAATCGCCATTGGACAGTCCACTTGATGCATCTTCCAGACAGAAGTAAAGAATGCAACCTAGGAAGAAACTATTTAGAAACCAAAATACTAACATCATATCAGACAGCCAGGCCGCACTCAAAACACTTAACTCAGGTCATCCGTTCTAAACTAGTATGGGAGTGCGTGGGTAGGCTTACTGTACGGGGGGAGAAAAACAAAGTCCCACTTTACAGGGTACCAGGCCACGTTGATATACAGGGATATGAAGAGGCAGACTCCTAACCAATAGGAGTCCTCAGGCGACCAGCCAGATCCCTATTTTGATGTTATAGGTTATTGAAAGAAAAAAGAAAATAGAAGAGGGGATACAAGAATAAAATCTGCAACGAATTTCCCCAGCTGCGGCATTCCAATTCAAACTTCTACTTGGTGGTACACAACCAAGAACGTTTCCTATGCACTGAGCTTTGGTTAGAGTGGAGGAGGGCAGCTAAAAGGACGGAGTTTTAAAGAAGGAGTAATAAAGTTAAAGTCGATGGATTTCATGTTCGTATTAACACCTCGCAGCATTTCGAGAGATAGGTTCGTGTAGCCATAGGAGGTCTGTTGGGTGGGAAGATAAACGAGACACAACGAGGGTAAGTATTAAAAGAGATGGAGTTGTACAGTGAAATGCAGTCAAAGGAACCGGAAAGTAATCGATTAATGCAAAGAATGTCTAATATTTCTCTTCGTTCTTCCAAAAAATTCAAGTTGATAAGTTTAAGCTGGTCTATATAGAGAGGCAAGGTCAAAGGATCGTTCCAAGATAGGCCATGAAGAGCAAAATGAAAGTAGGGACGCTGGACGCTTTGGATTCTGGAAATGTGAATAAGTAGATAAGGGGACCATACTTTAGAGGCGTATTCAAGAGGTGGACGATGATGAGATATGTATGGGTCAATATTTCAAAATATTAATATTTCAGTCTCCTTCATTTTTGAACCGAAGTACAAAATTTTATTATAAGTTTGTTAATTGAATGGCTTGAAACAAACGGGTTCTAATATTCGCTCTAGAAAAAATAAGTTAAAAAAAAAATCATGCCCACTATCTCCATTTAAACACCCAAAATGTCATTCCCCTGACGTGTCCCCAGGCCTACTTACCACACTGTCTGAATTTTAGCAACGAAACTAAAAACGATACAACAAATCTAATGATGCAGTCTATTTAATATTTATGCATCCTTACTAAAAAATAGTTAAATGATTTTTAGTTGCTTTATTTTTTTAAATAAGAGCTATTAAGTAAGTGTCCCCCATAAATTGATCATTTTTATCCCCCCAATGGAAATTAAAAAAAATATATATATAATAGAAAACTGATTTTTTTGTTGTTTAACGGTACAGAAATGTTCTTTATGAAAATTGAAGTAAGGGTTTAAAAAAAACTTTGTTGTCTTTTATATTTCAAGTTAAGGCAATGATTTCGTTTTTCGTCAAGCGAAATTGTCATTCCTCTAACGCGTGTTTTTTACTAAACCGTGTGGTCTAAAAGTTAAAAAATTTTACTCGTCTGTGTCTTTTACATGGGCCTACGTGAAAAATAATATAAAACATATAATTTTCTAATAACCTCCATTTAATTCTCATAAAACACCCTTCGCAGTCATTCCCCTAACATCATTTTTTGTGTCTTTCCCCTGACTTTCAAGTTTTCATTATAATGATTGATTGCGTTTTGGTAACTCTAGAAGAATCAATAATATTACATTTAAACATATTTGAAGTATTTTTAGTAGTTTTGAATTTTTTTCACATTTTCTCGGTCAAAATATCATACAAAAATACGATTTTTACTATAAAATGTTTAGTCTCGCCTGATCCTTGAATCATGAGAGCAAGTTCGTGCAGCACAGTCATGGATGCTATTTTTCATGTTAGTATTTGTTCTCTTTTTTCTTTACACTCCTGAAACCATTCGGAAAATTAAATATCCATCTAGTCAACGGAGTAAATATAAGTATTTGTCATTCCCCTGATACAAGTATCATTTCCCTGACTTAAAAAACCGTTAGATTTGATCAAATGTTATGACTCCTTGTTTTCAAGTGGTTATTATAGAGTTATTAAGAGACATAATTGTTCGTCTACCAAAATAGGTTCTTTTGAGCGAGGGTCCACTTTGGAGTGACAAATATTAATGTTTTGAAATATTGACCCGTATAGGGATTGAGTCACATTTATGGGTTAGAGAATTCCTTTCACCATCTTTTGACGAAGCCAGTCGCTGAATTTGCCTTGAGAATGATATCATCTATATGGAAGAGAAATTTAAGTTCTAGGTCAAATATTATGCAAAGGTCACGAATATTATCAACGGTGGGTATGGGTTGATTATGAAGGAGGTAGAGCCGAGGAAGAGATTTAATACATATGCGTGTAAAAGTGGTTCATTAGCATCATTGAGTACTATTTTTAAGACACAAAACTGAAAAACTGTCAAGGTCATGTTGAATAAGGGAAAAATCATGGGTCGATGAAATGGTCTTGAAAAACTTGGTATCATCAGCGTTCAGTGAAAAATGTTTGATGACTATTGCAATATCGTCAATAGTAAGAATGAACAAAAGTGGGTCTAGGGTGCTGCCTTGGGGGACACCGGAGATAGCTTAAAAAAAGCAAGAGGTGGTGGATCTAAAACCAACGAACTATTTTAACAAAGAAGGTTCGAAGCCTAGAGTGGACAATTTGAAAAGTATTAGTCTATGGGAAATCTCGTCAAAAGCCTTATTGCAATCAGTTGAGATAACATCGACTTCGTAAGCTTTCTCTATGGCTGAGAGGGTGAAGGACACAAATTCAATAAGTATAATGGTTGTAGACCTGCATTTGAGAAAGCCATGCTGTCTGGGTGAGATGAGGGATTTTTAATTTTGGTTGGGGCAAAAACCCTATTTATTCGGCTTAATACAAGCTAATTCTTAATCTAACTTAAAAACTAAGAACTTAAACTAAGTTTCGTGAGGCGTTGAGCGGTTCAGAAGTTGTTTTTTTTAAGGAAGGAGTACTTAGGCTAAAGTCGTAGGAGTACATGTTTGAATTAACAGCCCGTAGCATACGAGAGATTGGTTCGTTGGAGCCATAAGAGGTTCGGTGGGTGAGTATATAAAAGAGACGAGGATTACGTGTATTACGAGGGTTAGTATTAAATGAAACAGTGTTGTAGAGCGATATGCAGTCAACGGAACCAGAGAAAAGTCGATGAATGAAGAGAATGTCTGATATTTCTCTTCGTTCTTCCAACGAATTCAAGTTTATTAGTTTAAGGCGATCTAGATAGGGAGGCAGGATCAGAGGATTGTTTCACAATAGACCTCGAAGAGCAAATCGTGAGAAACGACGCTGGATGCTCTCAATTCTTGAAATGTGAGTAAGTTGGTAAGGGGACCAAACTTGAGTGGCGTATTCTAGGAGAGGACGAACAAATGATATATATAAAGACCGGGTAACATAGGGGTTGGAGAATTCTTTGGACCATCTTTTGACGAAGCCGAGCGCTGAGTTTGCTTTGAGAATGATATCGTCTTTGTGAGTGAGAAAATTAAGCTCTGGGTCACATAAAATGCCAAGGTCGCGAATATTATCAACTATGGGTATGGGTTGATTATGGAGCAAGTAAAGACGAGGAAGAGATTTGATACGTTTGCGTGAAAAAGTGATTGATTGGCATTTGACGACGTTTAGCTCCAAGCAATTTTTTAGACACCAAACTGAGAAACTGTCAAGATCCTGTTGAATAAGGGAAGAGTCATGTGTTGAAGAACTTGGTATCATCGGCGTACAGAGAGATAGAAGAATGTTTGATGACCCTTTCAATATCGTCAATAGCGAGAATAAATAAAAGTGAGCCTAGGTGGCTGCCTTAGGGGACACCGGAGGTAGCTAAGAAAGGGCAAGAGGTGGCAGATCTGAATCGAACGCTGTAATAACGGTTTTCAAGGTAAGAACAAATCCATTTTAACAAGAGATGGATAGTTTGAAAAGAATAAGCTTATGGGAAATTTTGTCGAAGGGTTTGCTGAAATCTGTTGAGATAGCATCAACTTCGTAACCTTTCTCTAAGGCTGAGAGGGTGTAGGACACAAATTCAACAAAGTTAGGTAAGGTTGTAGACCGGCACTTGAAAAAGCCATGTTGTGAGGAGGAGATGAGAGATTTGCAGTGGAAACTTAAGGTGTGAAAGCTAAGCAATGGGACGATAGTTGTAAACTTCGCTCTTCGGACCCTTTTTGTGTACAGGAGTTATGAAAGATGATTTCCATATCTGAGGAAACTGTCCTTGATTTAGGGAAAGGCTAAAAATTTTTGAGAGGGAGAGAGAGAATGTGGAAGAGCATTTTTTTAGAAGTATGGCAGGGAGACCATCTGGACCCGGATTAAATTCATCGTTTAATTGATTCAATTTATATTCGATGAGAAAGGGATTGACAGTTCGAGGGAGAAGCGGTCCAAGGGAAAAACTTTGTAGATAATTGAAACAGGCAGAATCAGGAACAAAGGAGTCATCAGAAAAAGATTGTTCGAAGAATGTGGCAAAGAGGTTGGCAATAGTGCTAGGATCACTCGAAGTTACGTTATTGAAAGAGAAAGTGGTTGGGTAGCCATAGGATTTTCTTTTGTAGTTAACAAACTGAAAGTATGACTTAGGATTTTTAATAAGGTTGGATTGCATTTCCGTTAGATAACGCGCTGGTAAAGGGAATTGTATAGCTCGGTAAAAATGGAGATAAGAACCAAGATAGTTAGAATAGTCAATAGGAGAACGAGAGCGGAGGTAACTTTCCCACAACTTATTTCTTTTATTCCGCAGAGAGCGAAGGTTGCGATTATACCAAGGTGGAGAAGTAGACGAGGTTTTGTGGCACATAAAGATAAATAGAGTAAAATATTTCTCTGTAGAATAGAGTTAAGGCATCATTTGCGGTTAATTTGTCAAAATTGAATGAGACTTTGCTAAGGTATTCATTGATTAGACGAAAGTTAGCTTTGTGGAAGTCGTAAGAAGACATATCCGTAGGAGGGGTGGACTGTAATGGAGAATCCTGAAAGAAAGAGATTCGCAGTGGAAACATAACGTTTCATACAAAATACTTTGAATGAAATTGGGTATGTGATAAGGCTATGTGCATGAAGTTAGCAGTACCATTTTGGATTTAAAAAAAAAAAAAAAGATGTGCTGTTTTGTGCTCAACTTCTGCTGCCTTGTGTCGTAAATATTTTTAATAAACTCGCAAATTCGCAAATTTTACGAATGATATTTTGGGGAAATTTCAAAATTTCTAAAAAGAGAGAGTTGTGCTGTTGTGTGCTCGGAAAACACTACTAAGAACCAAAAAGAAAAAAAAAAATCACATATGCAATTGCAACTTATAATTTGCAAATTTACGATTTTTTTTTTTAAATATTTACGCACAACTTTTTTTTTTAATAGAAAATGGTGGTGCCAACTTCACGCTACAGCCCTTCGCAAAGTTTTGTTTTGGCCCTAATAGTTGCGATTATGTGAATTTATTTTTCTTTTTGGTTCTTAGTAGCATTTTTTGAGCTCAAAGCAGCAACATTTTATTTTTTTAAGAATATTTGAAACTTCGCAAAAATACCAGTTGCAAAATTTGCAAATTTGTGAATTTTTCAAAATTATTTACGCCAAAAGTTGAGCACAATACAGCACAACTTTTTTTTTCAATTGAAAGTGGCGGTACTACCTTCACGCTTAGAAAATAGGTACCCTCTAAGAACCAAGCTCTAAGTACAATTTTTTTAAATACGGCACATGGCGGCACGAGTTGGGCACATTACAGCAGAACCTTTTTTTTTTTAAATACAAAATGACGGTGCTAACTTCACACACATGAGAAAGCTTGGCAATTGGACGATAATTGTTGACAACGCCCTTCCAACCCATTTTGTGTATTGGGATAGTGAAAAATGATTTCCGTAACTGAAGGAATTCACAAAGATTTAGGCAAAGACTGGAAATTTTTGAGAGAGGAACAAAAAGGGTAGAAGAGCATTTTCTTAGAAGTCCTTGGAATAGTGAGCAGTAACACGTACAGATTCTGCAACGCTTATGAGGAGAGACCTAAACATCTCAAATTGTGATGCAATATTATGTACCAAAGATTTAGGCATCTTGTCATCACCAAATAAAGGAGAGCACACTTCTCTGTCTGAAAATACTCCAAGTACTAAAGTTTAATAAAAACCAATTTAAGTACGGTCAGTTAACCGAATCCTGTGACTTTTTTGGCAGGGACCTTCTTTTAATGTTTGGAATTTTTTTTTGAGATGGTTAGGATGAAATTTAGCTTGGAAGTCATCTTGTATACCTTTCGCTTGGCTGCCATTTTGAAAAATGGCACCCAACCTAAACTCCGATGAAGAAATCTAAATACTGGCACTTTTTCTGAGGGGAGATCTTATTTTTACATTTGAAATTTATTTTCGACATGCTAAGGATGAAGTTTAGCTTGGAAATCATTGTTTTGAATCCTGTCGTTTGGTCGCCATTTTGAAAGGGTGGGACCCAATTATTTTGGTAAATTTTAATGTTTTCAACATAAAAAAAGGGGTGCAAACGTCTCCAAATATCAAACGCGCCAATATAAAATAATGAAAAATATTTTAAAGGAAAGGTGTTGAGTAGAAAAACCTTCAAGTAAAATTTCAATGTTGCCACTTTTCTCGAACAAACTGTTTTTTATGTCAAAGGTCCCAAACTTTTCCACTTTTTTGGAAGTCTTAAATATTTTGAACATAAACAAAAAAAGTTGTGGAAACGCCTCCAGATGCCAAAAGCGTTAAAATTTCAATGTTGCCACTTTTGAGCAGCATACTTTTTTTATGTCAAAGCGTGGGATTTCAACTTTTGTGGTAATTCTTAATATTTATAAGGTGAGAAAAGTTGCGGAAAAAGCACCAGATGCCAAATACGTGTTGGGAAAGAAATTTGCAAGTTTTATTGTGTTCAAAATATTAAAAACTTACATACAAAAACATTGAAATCCGATCCTTTTATGATGATGAGTCTCAAACTACGAACCGCTGCCGTACAAAAACCAGCGCAAGATGCAGCAAGGAGCTCAAAATTCATTACTAATGCTTTAAATGACCCCAACATATGTCGAAACTATGTCACCACCCTTAACGACAGAGCCTCGTCATTAACCCATTTAAGACGGCTACCAGTTCCAGTTGAGTTAGAAACGTGAAATTTCATACACTGGCTATTTTTGGTCTAACTAAGGGAAATCCCAAAAAAAATTTTTGGAAAAGCTTATAGTTTCCCAGAAAATTCACGTTGCGTTTTCGCAACGTTCGGCGAAAGGGGTAGCAAAATTATTATTTTTTTTTTTTAAAGATGGAACATGAATGAAATTTACTTGAGAATTTTATGAAAAATGTATTAAATAGGTATAAATTAAAAGTTGCAATGAAGAAGTTTATAAGAAAGTATACACTATATCAAGATATGCTTATAAAGACTGGGATTTTGGATGAAGCGGGATATTACATTTCTTGCAGGAAAAAACGGTTTGGCTGGAGCACTTGCGACATCGAAGACGCTTTTCTGTTTTAGTGACTGTATGCTTGATGTCATCGAAACGAACCACTTCATTGGGGTTTCCTTCCCTTCGTTGCACATGTTGAACATTTGACTCCGATCGCAACAAGGACTCTACAACAAACGTCCTAAATTCTAGTTTGTGTCATTGCTGTTTCCTTAGCATTTTTTTTTCAAATAGAGTGTAACTTCCATGCATTTACCAATGCTGCATCGAATGCATTTGATAAAAGTGGCCAGTACCACTTCTTTCCTCGAATTCGTATACGATAGTTGCTTGTAGCGTTTTCGAACAAATCAACTCCTCCCATCGTTATGTTGTATTCGCGAATTGCATTTGGCATTTGAATGTTTACGTGTTTCCTCTTTTTGCGATCTTTTTGCGATTGAGGATATATTCTGAATAATAGTATATTATAAACTTACCGATTTTTTCATAAATTTTTCGTATTTTTCACTTGATACGTCTACTGGAGTCTTTGAAAAACCAACTCGATGGCTTTTTGACCACTTTGGCAACTCGTAATGGAGGTTAGGTTAGGTTAGGTTAAGGTGGCTGCCAGGAAAACTACTGACACACTTAGGCCAGAATAGGCCCATTGTGATACCACATAAAGATTGCAAGATGACCCTTGCTAATTAAACCAATTGGAGCTTTTAATAAAGCGATGGAGACTGTGAATGTCGATTTTATTTAAATTACTGGGATCGTCAAAGAAAAAATTTCCTAGGTATATTTTACGTCTTTGAGAAAGAGCAGGGCATGAACAAAGAAGGTGTGGGATAGTTTCTTCCTCCTCCTCGTCCATGCAGCTTCTGCAGAAGTCATTTGAAAGAACGCCTAGTCTATTGGCGTGTTTGCCTATTAGGCAGTGTCCAGTTATGACACCAATTGTGGAGCTAATATGCAATCTACTAAGAGATAACAAACATTTCGATCGCTTCGGATCCAGTGTTGGCCAGATCCGTTTTGTCGCCAGACAAGTAGTGATACCTGTCCATCTGCTGTTTGTCATCAACATGGAATCTTGCTTAAGCATAAGTTTACAAGTAGCGATTGGTATTCCAATATTCACCCTGTCAGGTAATATTGGTGTAATAGTTCCCTTCCTGGCGAGTTCATCGGCTTTACAGTTTCCTGGAATATCTCTGTGTCCCGGCACCCAGAAAAGGTGAATGTTGAACTGTTCTGCCATCTCCATTAGAGACGATCGACAATTTCGGGCAGTTACGGAGTTTGTAGAAACAGAGCCTAGTGATTTAAGGGCCGCTTGGCTATCTGAGAAGATACGGATATTTAAAGTAGATATTACGTTTTCTTTGAGCCAAGATAAAAACTTCTTTTATCGCCAGGATTTCCGCTTGGAACACGCTACAATGATCAGGGAGACGGAAAGAGAGACTAATGTTTAGTCGTTCTGAGTACACGCCACCACCCACCCCCTCTTCAGTTTTTGAGCCATCCGTGTAGAAATGAATTGCTTCATCTCTCAAGAATTCCTCATCATCCCAAGTGGATCTTGTTGGAATTGTGACTTGGAAATTTTTACCAAAAATCGGCTGAGGGATGGTGTAGTCGGAGTGTTTAGGGATTGATTCGAATTTGTTCAGAATGATAGTATGGCCAATAGAGTTATTGGACCATTGAGAGATGGCTCTGAGACGAATAGCTGTGCTCGCTGCCACTTGTTTAGTGTATATATCGAGGGGTGAAATGTTGAGCAGTATATCTAAGGCAGCGGAAGGTGTCGAACGGAGAGCTCCGCTGATACACATGCAAGCTGATCTCTGCACTTTGCTTAACTTATCACGATAAGTTATTTTATCTAAAGCAGTCCACCATACTGCCACCCCATAAGTGAGTATCGGTCTGATGACCGCTGTGTATAGCCAGTGGGTGATATATGGGGACAAGCCCCATTTGGTTCCAATAGCTTTTTTACAGGAGAAAAGTGCCACTGTGGCCTTTCTGACTCTTTCTTGTATATTTGGTTTCCAACTCAACTTTTTGTCTAAAATCAGACCCAGATATTTAGCTTCATCTGAGAAGTTAAGTGGGATACCATTTATTGATGGAGGGTCTATATTCGGAATTTTATATTTCCTTGTAAAGAGGACAAGTTCAGTTTTGTGGGGATTTACACCTAGTCCACATTTGTCTGTCCATTTAAGTAGTTTGTTAAGAGCGGTTTGCATTAATTCTATAATGATTTGAAGATGCTTTCCTGATATTGCAATGGCAACGTCATCAGCATATGCAATTACTTTGAAACCATTCGCTTCTAAACTAACTAATAGTTCGTTGATAACGATGTTCCATAAGAGTGGGGATAGGACTCGTAATGGAGAGATGTTGATGATTTATTGAATGTTGAAGCGATGTTTTGGGATATTGACGGATTGCTCAAATCATTTGATACAACATCGACTTCCGGTTCGTGGTATTTTTTTGGAGAATTCAAATCGTCGAATGAACATTCAATCTCAATTTCACCCGCTAATTCAATTGGGAACACGTTTCTGTCTTCCAAAAGCTGCACATTATCATCAATCTCCTCATTATCGCTTACAGAATCAATTTTTGGAGGCAAAATTATAACATTTGTTTCAACTGCTGCATCTAAATTCAAATTAAGTTCGTCTTCTTCGTCAGAGCTCGGGTTCATCAATAGCTCTTCGAGCTCTCTAGCTGATAAAAACTTTCTGCGATACATAATTTTGCACTTTTTTTTAACACAGATATATTTTTTAACTACACAACTTGACCGCACAACTCACAGCTTATAAGTAAAAAATAAATTGAATGCAAAAAACTTTTATATACGTGATGGGGTTTTCCAAAACAGCACGCGTTTATCAATTGGTTAAATTTTTTTCTGGGAACTGGAATATGCACTTGCACTCCCATCAGTACCGTACCTGAGTAAAGTAGAGTTCTCTTATAGAGACCACGCTCATTAGAAAAATGACCTGTGCTTTGAGGTTTCCTATACGCAGGAGTTACTGTCTAATTACTTCTAAGAATAAGGTTGCGTGGATGGTAAAAAGGGTTTTTATAGCACTGAATGAATTGTTTTTTTCTTTTCTCAGAATTAGAATACGCATCCTTTTGTTTGACAGGATGCAACAAAAATTGACACTATTCCAAAATTCGTGCAATATAATCATAAAAACACAATATTCCGAGAAAAAACCGTTTATTCTGATTTGAAAACGCAACGAAGTGCAAATATTGTTTTTAGGTTCAAATGCTACTACATTAGACGAACGTTGCGAAAACGCAACGCAGTGCTTTCACCTCACCTGTCAAGCAGGCAACTCATATAAATTGAGTCAACTTAATTTTAGAATATAATTTGAACCCTTCTTTACATGCCGTTGGCTTTATTTTGAAAAATTATAATTTTGAAGATATATTTGAGTGGTTCAAAAATTTTACCTAAAAATTTCGAAAATTTCCGATTTTGGAGGTGCAAAAAAACCATGAAAACAAATTTTTAGAAAAAAATCCAAAAACAGGTCGATTAGATAATTAAATTAACTTTCAAAATCACTAATCAGCTCATTCAAATTTATCATCAGTAAAGTTCTATACGTCCACACGTACGACGTTGCGTTTTCGCAACGTTAGGCGGAAATGGGTTAAACGGAATCCAGCATTCAACAATTGATGAGATGTGGGGTGAAATTAAAAGTGTTTTTATGGAGGCTGGATCCGAAACTGTACCCAAGTGAACGAGACGTAGAGACTCTTGGATATCCCAAGACACCTGGGATAAGATCGAACTTCGCAAATCGTTGAAAATTCAAATAAATGCCGAAGCAGATATTCAACAAAAGGCTGACTTGCGAAGAGAGTACCGCATTGCACATAAGATGGTCTATCGTTGTGTGAGAAGTGACAAGAGGGTGAGGTTAGATGGACTCGCAGATAATGCGGAAATCGCTGCCAGAAGAGGAGATATTCGGGAATTGTACCAAATAGCCAAAGACGTGATCGGGAAAAAAAGCAACATGAATCATCCTGTAATGAATGTGGATGGCACACTTTTGGTATCAATTGAGGATCAGCTTCGCAGATGGAAGGACGATTTTTGTGCCCTGCTAAATGAGGATTCAGTTGAGCAGAGTGCTGAAGTGCCCCAACTAAACGAGATGCGCAGGTCCTATAGGGGTATTGACATCGAACCCCCGTCAGAATCGGAAATCCTTACATCAATAAATCTCCTCAAAAACAACAAGGCAGCTGGACTGGACGGATTACCAGCTGAATTCCTGAAAGCCGATCCCGTCACAGCGTTTAGTATTTTACATCCGCTGATACAAAACATTTGGGAAATCGAAAGCTATCCCAGAGACTGGAAGGATGGTGTGATTGTTAAGTTGCCAAAGAAAGGTGACCTAAAGAATTGCAGCAATTGGCGTGGTATCACCGTTTTGTCCGTTTTCCCAAAACTAATGGCAACCATCATTCTCGAGCGAATAAAGGATAGAATCGAGTCTGCTCTCAAGAGGCATCAAGCTGGCTTCCGCAGTGTTCGATCGTGTGTCGACCATATCAACACCCTGCGTATCGTCCTCGAGCAGTCGATGGAATTTCAATCACCGCTTTACCTCATGTTCGTGGATTTTGAGAAAGCCTTTGATCGAGTTAACCGAGAATGTATATGGAGATCGTTGCTTGGTAGAGGAATTCCACCAAAAATAGTTGCCATTATAAAATAGTCCAACAACAACGCAAGGTGTTTTGTTTTGCACAATGGGCAGCTATCCAACTCCTTCGTAGTGCAACAGGGTGTGAGACAAGGGGATGTTATATCGCCAATTCTCTTCCTGCTGGCAATGGACGACGTATTGACGGCCAGTTTTGGTACAGCTGAGCGACAGGGCATTCAATGGAGACCGTTCGAAAGGCTCAGTCATTTAGACTATGCCGATGACATATGTCTACTGGCAAATAACATCAGTGGGCTGAAAGGGATGTGCCAAACACTGCAAGTGAAGGGAGAGTCGAGTGGTCTAAGAATAAACAGCAAAAAGACAAAAATAATGCTCACAGGCCGCTCCACACAACAGCGTATTTTTCTACAGGAGACGCCAGTTGAAGTAGTGGAACAGTTTAACTACCTTGGCAGTATTGCCTCTTCAAACGGTGGTACGGATCTGGACGTTAAAAGTAGAATAAATAAAGCTCGTGCTGCCTTCGGTACTCTGTCCCCAATCCGGAAATCAAGTCAAATCTCCTTACGCACTAAGTTGAGATTCTTCGAATCCAATGTCAAATCCGTGCTGTCATATGCTTGTGAAACCTGGGAAGTCACGTCTATCATTTCGAAGAAATTGCAGGCTTTTGTGAATCGCTGTCTTCGCCACATCCTAAAGATTCGCTGGCCACAAATAATATCAAATGAGGAATTGTGGCGCAGGACAAGTCAAGAGCGGCTGGACGTCGACATAAGAAAGCGTAAATGGCGTTGGATTGGTCACACACTGAGGAAACCAAACGATGAAATTGCAAAGCAGTCCTTTGAATGGAATGAATGGTTGGAAGACCAAGAACAACATGGAAATCAACTGTCTTAGCGGAAGCAGAATCCCAGAGAAAGACGTGATGGCCACAGCTAAAGTACCTTGCAGCAGACCGTGAAGGATGGAGACGTTTTGTTGACGCCCTATGCCCCAGCCGGGGTTACAGGACACGATGATGAAGTTCTCGAAAAGTGGCAATACTAATATTTTAGCTGAAGTTGTGCTAATTTTAGCCATGGACAATTTCCATTTGTCCAAGATTGGGCGCTAATTTCCAAAATGGCGTTCAAGCGACAGGATTACAAAAATGATTCCCAAGCTAAATTTCATTGCATGTCTAAAATAAATTTCAAATGTAAAAAAAAGATCTCCCCACAAAAACATAAATAAAAGGTCCCTGATAAAAAACGCATGTTGTTGGGCATCCTGACCGCACTACTTGGAGGATGAGCTGTAGGATGAGCAAAACTTTCGAGTTCCAGTGGGGGGCATAATAGATTTAGATAAGTTGCAGTGCAATCTTTTTTACATTCATTCATAACATTTCGCCAGATATGTGTCAAATCAATTTTACTATGACACTTATACTAATTGTTGGCTAAAAGACACTCATCCTTCATGCATTCTTTGTTTTTAATAAGTTAAGAAGAAATATCCCTGTAAGCCCATTAGCTTAAGGCCATCTTAATTCTAAGATCCAGATGAAAATTTATTTCACTTTTTCTTTCACAGACAAATTAGGCTTCACAAAATCAGACACTCACTGATTTATTTGAATATAAAATGCTATGTCATCATCCAAAATCTTTCGACCCACTGACGACGCGACGCGATGGTCCACAGTTTCCAGATAACAACGTTACGCACATTAAATGGCAGTAATATACGAAGGAATTATCTCAACAAAATTAGAATCTCAGAATTTTATATATTTTTCAAGTAGGTACCCAGATATAATTATAGGTTGGGCAAACATTTAATGGCAGAAGCAGATGCTCCGTGATATTTATCTATGGGTCATTTGTTTTCAAAAGCGAACCAAAAGCAGTTGGTATATAAGTATAAGATTCCGCTAGGTTGTTTGTATTCAACTAACTCTTTTTTTTGGTATAACGACCAATCTTCTTTGTTTCTTGATGAAAATGATAAACTAAGAATATTATAAAATTCAACATAAAACTCATTTTAGTTTCGGCAAATCCTTTTCTCCATTCAATATCATGAAAAGTGCCTATTTTTTTCATGTCTGATAACTAAGACCTTTTTTAATGTTGATTTTTCTTTGTTAATACTTTCTAATGGAGTATTTTTGTTTGCATCTTTTTTTTTTGTAAATATTAAGTTTGATAATCTCTTTTTTTTTCAAAAGCACCATCTGAGTTGTTTTCTTTTACAAATTTCAAACAAAAAATTAAGATTGTATGTGTAACGAATTCATATTCAGAGATAAAGCATTAAATAAAGATTATGATAAGCCCACCATTATCATCATCTCTAACATTTAGGCGAAGCCTCCGTTTATGTCTCCTATGAACAATGTCCGAGCCTCATGGGGTTATTGCCGCCTCCGACGATGTTTTGCAGCTGGCGATTTTCTGTTTTGTTAATCTCCAAGGACTAGGTAGGTAAAGAAGAAGGTCGAACGCAAGGCCGTAAGGCAGGGAAATATTTGAGAAGGGTATTCAAAAAAATATAATTATTTTGTCCTTTCTTTATTACTTTCAAATTCTGCAAACTCATGAATAATGGATTTTCAGTTTTTTTTTTGTTTATAAATACTTGACATGAGAAAAGATGTACAGCTAATAGAGTCTGTTAAGCTCCCGGGACAAGACTTTAACTTGTTCCATTTGGATGTAATGTACATAATGGAATTCGTAGAAGCTGAAGTTTGTTGAACTTCTACGAACATCATACATGCTTTGCAACAAAGAAATACTTTCAAATTAATTGTACGTATTATTCAACTTTGACAATGCTTCAGAGTAATAGCTTTATCTCTATACTCAGTAGTTCATTTCAAAATTCTTAATAACTTCCATTAAATATTTAAGACTTTAATTTAATGAATACATAGCATTCAAATGCTCATCCCGTCAAAATTTACAATTTGTAGAAAAGGTAGGTACTCATTTTTGTAGTACCTATAAGTTCTTAGGAAATTTCAGAGCAAGTGTATACAAATTGAGTGAAAATCCCTATGATACCTACCCTTTTTTAGCTACGACTTTGTTTGTAAAGCTTTTTATTAAGTATCTTTTTTGTATTCTATAAATGTAACAATTTTTTTTGTTGTTGATACAAGGAAAGACTTAAAGCACTATTGTTAAATATACAAAAAAGTCTCTGTGGGAAATATTTGTCCAGATGACGTTGTATTTATTTAGTGAAATACTTACTATTCATTGTGCAAATGAAAGGTCTTATATCTAATGTTTGGAAAATAATTTTTTTAATTCTAATGGGACACCTCAACCTTTCAGAAAAGATTTAGATTGGTCGACCTTTAATTATTTTAACCAAAAACAAAGATGATGAAAGACTTAAGAACTGCTAGAAACGAGTAAACTGTATTGTGATTTAAATGGTGCTTAAAGTTCAGGATAGATTTTGACAAAAAAAAAAAAAAAAAAAATACTTATATTCATTAGTTTGTTTGTAATTTTCAAAGCTCTAGTTAAATAAAATAAAAAAATAGTGTCGTAACCGTTCATGGAAAACTTCTACTTTGATGTAAAAACCAATAGTTTTCGAGTTATAAGCAAAAACAAAAAAAAATAATTTTAGAAGATACCATTTTTTACAAATTTAAGCTTGTTGCATCACCAAATTTTAGTCGCAAACCTCATAACACATACTCTCCAAGACATAAAGCAGAAACAAAAATCAAAACTACACCCAAATACGAATAGTGAGCACAATTTGAACGGATTATTAGAATATTTTCGGATAAAGTAGTTAAAGACCAAGGCTAACAACTAAATACTCACCCATATTCTGCAACTATGTAGTTTTATGTTTCCTATTACAGTCGTCTGTTGTTAATCCAGGTGTCGTAAATTCGACTCCACTCGTATTAGTAGAGAGAAACGCACAACATAGGATTCGACTGTTCATATTTTATCATTATTCCAAATTTTTTTCAATTTAAGTAATATTTGTGTTGTTAATTCGTGGTGTTAAATTTTGTGAACGAGATATTTTTTTTTTGATAAAAGTGGGCAAAAAAACGGCCTAGCGAAAAAACGCCCAAAGACAGATCGCCCAAATCGCAAAATTGATATGTCAATTAAAATGATGACCCAACTATTTTGGTGTTCTTTCATAATGACACAACGCCCAAAATAATGTGTCATAGCGCCCGAATTAATGTGACATAGCGCCCAAGAGTGTGACACAAAGCCCAAATAATTTTTTTTTTTTCAAAATTTGTACAAGATGACATAACGCCCAAATTTAAGTTTATACATATATTAAATTTCGATAAATAATTACAAATAAGTATATCTGCAATATTTCGTACACAAAATGGACATTGACAATGTTCCTTACCATCAGCTTGACTTAAAATTGTACTCGAAGAAAAAACACAATAAGAAAAGCCTGGCTCAGATATGCGTGCTTTGTAAAATGTTAGAGGATTGTCATGTCTACTCTGGCCATAGTTTTCCCAAACTGTTTGATTTAGGAACGTTCGATTACTTCTGAGGGTGTTTGTGGTGATTTCAAAAAAACTTGTGACGCAAGCCTTTCCAGATTTCTTTTCATCTTCGAGTACACAAAGTTTCTTGAAGCCGTTTAATTGGTGTGGTAAATAGCATATTTGTATAAGCATTGTAATCACACATTATTGAAAAAATTCTGGTGCCGTGAAATAAGGATGAAGGAAATAACGCTGAATCGGCCTTTCTCAACTTTTCTCATTCTTATTTTTGTTATATAGGTATTCGCGTATTTTCTTTTTCGACATTATTTCCTTTTCGATGAAAAATAAGGTTAAAAACAGCTTTTAAAGTTTTTTTTCGACGTTATTTTCCAATACCCAATATGAGTAATAAGGTCGATTCGACTTTATTGCCTTCTACCCTATTTCACGACACCAGAATTTTTAACTTAAAATCACAGAAATTTAAAGGAAGAAAGAAAAGAACACACCAATCATATTTACATCAATTTTCGACGATTTTTT
Source organism: Dasysyrphus tricinctus (assembly GCA_963921185.1). Classification (NCBI taxonomy): domain Eukaryota; kingdom Metazoa; phylum Arthropoda; class Insecta; order Diptera; family Syrphidae; genus Dasysyrphus; species Dasysyrphus tricinctus. Next base: position 8,406,207 of record OY992530.1, read on the forward strand.
AAAAAGTGGGTGGAAATTTTCTCTGATGATGTCTTATATTATCCTTTATCATGCCTGGAAATTTCATTTTAATCGGTAAGCTGCTTCCGATTTTATAGATTTAAGACCGCCTCTACAACAACTTGAACCACTGTGCGGCGTTGCCGCCCTGCATGAAGTTGACGAAACGAACGTCTGTTGAACTCTTTGCGCGACCGGTCTTCTACTTCTTTTCTTGCTTCTCTAGTTTGGAAATCTGGTGTCCCTTTCATCTTGACCTAACCAGCACAAGATAAAGAACCGTGCAATTGGGTTGGTTGAGCCAAGATGGAGGCTAATGTATAATTTTGGGAAACCTCGAGGGTCCAAATAACGTTATTTGATGTGTTTGGGATTAGCAAAAAACTGCATACATAGGCATTCTCAGAAAAATTAGATTTCAGAGTCCTAAGCTAATCTTGCTCCGTCAAATAGTGAGCCAGCGGATCCAATATTTTTTTCCTCAGTAATTTGACAACAAAACATCCTGGTCAAAACGTTTTTCTTGTTCTTCTTAATATTGAGGTGCTTTTATCTTATTGTTGCTATATTCGTCCTTCTCAGCCCAGCTCTGTTTATCAACTATTTGTTGATTCAGTTAGTTCCTTGATTGAAGGAGCTACTTCCAATGATGATTTTGTCATCCTGGGTGACTTTAATTTATCTAATTTGAACTAGATACCGTCCGAGGATGAATCGTGTTTTGTACCCTCTAACCCCACCTCTGAAAAAGAATGTATTTTTACCGATCTTCTACTCGAATCAGGCCTATTTCAAGCTAGTGGTATTTGAAATAATTTAGGTAGACAACTTGACCTCATCTTCTCCTCGGACCCATTCATCTCCGCTGTCTCCGACAGCTGTCATCTTCTTTCTACCCTTGATCAATAACATCCTCCCTTATCTCTTATCCTCTGTTTTTTTGATAGCTCTCCAACTACGGAGTCTGAAAACTCTTTTTTGCTTCAACTTTCATTAAGCTGACTTCAATCAACTTAGTTCTCTTCTTACCAACATTAATTTCAACCTTTTTCTTAATATCACCACTCCCATTGATATTGCATTGCCCTCTCCTTCTTCTACACCTCAATATTTGCATGTCTTATCCAATGTGTCCCTTATTCGATACAAAAAAGCTGTGTTGCATCACCCCCTTGGTACACAAAAGAATTAAAATCTCTCCGTAATATTAACTATAAATAAGTTGTGGTAAACTTACTTGAAACTCCAAACGCTATTAAACTACTCTAACTACCAACAAGCTTCGTCTAACTTCTCCACTCTATGCCAATTTCTCTACCACTCATACCTAAACAAAATGCAATCTTGTCTCATCTCGGAACCTAAGCGTTTCTACCAGGTCATAAACGCGAACAGAAGATCCGATGGTCTACCTCCAACGTTCAATTTCCACGACACATCTTCCTCAGACGCAAAAGTAATAGTTTACCTCTTTGCTACTTTCCTTAACCAATCCTATAGTAATTCTGCAAATAAGCCTGACCTTGAATACCACAGGTTTCTGTCAAATAACCCTTATACGTCTCTCGCGTCTCTAAACATTAGTTCCCTTACCGTTTGTGAAAAGTTGAGCTTACTTAAGAACGACTTTTCACTGGGCCCTGATGGCATACCAGCATTTTTTCTTAAAATAAAATGCACGACTGGATCGCACGTACTTGCTCTTATGTTCAAGTTGTGTGGAACTTAAGAACTTCAAAAAATATTCAAGTAATTATAGAAAAAGTTAAAAAAGCATTTAAATCGTTCTTTTAATTGTTTAAACAGCCTGATAAATAACTTAGAGCGCCAAAAAAAGTATGCCATTTGATTCCTTAAAAAAATATCAATATATGCAAAAAAAAAATTTAAAATCGTTGGAGCCGTTTTCTTAAAAATTAATTTTTTATATATAAACTTTTTGTAACATTTAAAAAAAAAAATTTGGTATGCCAATTTTGAGTATATATTAATATACATTTAAAACTGAAATTTCAAAACAATTCATCAACCCGTTTTTGAAATATTGAATTTTGAAAAAAAAAATTTGAATCTTTTTTTAAAAATCCAAAATTTATTTTTTCAAAAATTTTGGTATGCAGTATTATTTATATTTTAACAAAGCTTTTTTGCAAAAAATTTCATTGAAATCGGATGAGCGGTTAATGAGGAAATCAAAAATAAAAAAAACCGTTATATGGCAGGTACCGTTAATAAATGTTTTTGGTGATTTTTTTCTAACTTAAAGGTATATCATATCTACAATAATATACTGATTTTTTTTTTATCAAAATCGTTGGAGCCGTTTATGAGATAAATAAGCTTTTCCTTAACGGTTGTATGGCAAGTACCGTTATTTTTTGAGCTAAAAAAAAATTTCAATTTACCCTCTGGAGAGTTACAAAAAAACCTTAAGTTCAAAATTTGAAGAAAATCGCTTCAGTGGTTTAGGCTGTAGGTTGAGGTTCATACATACAGACAGACAGACAGACAGACAGAATTGTGCCACCCACTTTTTTCGTGTTCTCTACTATCGTAATGTCATGTTTGATTGTTATCTCGAAATTTTTTTTTTGCACGAATCCAAAACTTGCCCTATAGTACCTATATCGCAAGTAAAAATGTGCTAGTGCACTCTGTGAACCCCTTACTAATCTTTTTCAACTCTCGGTCTCACAAGTAGTGAGACCTGCCTACCTGCAGCTCCCGAACATATTACTTCAGTAATGTACCTGTTCCTATTGTTTCCTCTATTCTTGATCTTGAGATATTATGCGATAAAGAGTTGAATTTTCGGTCTCACATAGATCGTGTTATTGCAAGAGCAAACTCTTCCCTTGGGTTTATCAAACGGTGGTCTAAAGAATTTCCCAATCCATTCCCCGTAACTTAAGATCTGTCCCCTGCTTCCACCTCCCCACACACCGCACCAATTACGGCCATTTTAACCCTATGTCCGGAATGTAACGTTTAGCAAACACCGCACAACATATCCTTGATTTCTGCCCTAGCTCTCCCTCCCTCAGACAATCTCTCAACAGCCTCTCTCTCTAAGTCCCCAAACTTTTTTAATTATCAGAGTATTATTAAGTATCCACTTTTATGCACATTTGAAATTGTATATTAATATAAAATATAATATAATACACACTTTTAATAAATAATAAAGCCGAATAAATAAATAAATTAACTACTGCCCTACAGTGCACCCTTTCCTTAACCCCAGTTTCCCCTCCCTTAGTAGAAATCCATACTCCCATTTTCCATAGCCCTAATTTTGTAGTTTAAGTCTAGATTAAGTTTTATCATATTATTTAAATTTATCTAAATATTGTTATTCGTATTTTTGTCTAACCAGCTTGCGAGTAAGTAAGCGAATAAATAAATAATAAATATCATGCTACCATGTTGCCCTTGATTTTTTAAAGGAGTGTGTAGCAAATGCTACATATATTTTCAAATATCATAATGCTAGTTTTGATATACATATTTGAATAGCAAAATGTGTTTTTATCACGTTAACACCGTCTAAATAACATTTTTTTTGTCTCTTAAACTTAAAACAAAAATTGTATAGCTTGTGGTACAAGCGCACTTTAGATATAACATACGTATACCTACGTAACAAATCCTGTCCGCTCTCCTCTTAAAAGAAAATATATAGTATAATCAATAATTTTGTTTCTATGAAAACTATAAAAACTTAATTTTAACAATCAATTCTACAAAATTGGAGGGTATGCGTATTTTTCCATAATTTTGCAGAATGGCGAATAGAAATACATATCACAAAAATAATTGAATTTTATCAAATTGTGTAAGTAGTACTCGTAACTGTTCCGAAAAAAAAAAAAAAAATTAAAAAACATCCCCAGGCACTAATATGAATATCTTGGAATTTTTTAAATTTCATTTCACGTTCAATAGAAAAAAAAATTGAAACAAAGAAATTATGTTTCATATTAATTATTATTATTTAAACGTTTCTATGTATTTTTTAATTAAAAATCAATCACCTTCTAGATTGCAGAATTTTATATTTAAGCTGCCATCGACAGTTGGAGGAAATTCGAGGAATTGTAACTATATACATTTATTTTGTCTTTTTTAACAGTATGCAATTTTACTTTTTCGTTTTCTTTTTCTGGACAAACCATTTTCATTTCAAAGAATGCTGTGGCTTTCAAATTAAATGAACAAGAATCAGTAGATATTCGTTACAAATCCGTTTTTACTTGCGATTATAGGTACTATAAGGCAAGTTTTGGGTTCGTGCAAAAAAAAAAATTTGAGATAACAATCAAACATGATATTACGATGATAGAGAACACCAAAAAAGTGGGTGGCAAAATTCTGTCTGTCTGTCTGTCTGTCTGTCTGTTCGTCTACAGCCTAAACGGCTCGATCGATTTTCTTCAAACTTGGTACTTAGTGGTTTTTGGTGATTCTGCCGACACGTTTTTTTCATTTTTTTCTTAGAACCAAAAATAACGGTACCTGTCATACATTTTTTTTTGGCAAATTTACATAATCGTATTTTTCTCAAAAACGGCTCGACAACTTTTCTTAAAAAAAATTCTATAAATTTATTTAAGTAAAAGCTTTCTTTGGGTGGAAAACCATTTTTCAAAAATGGTTATTAATGGTACCTCCCAAGGAACCATTTTTTTAATTTTTGATTTTCTTCAAAATGGTATGACCGATTCAACTATTTTTTTTATACAAAAGCTTCCAAGAAATGTTAATAATTTTGTGTACCAACATTTTTGAAAAAATATTTTTTGCATTTTTAAAAAATATTTCAAATTTTTTTTTGGAAAATCAAATATTTCGAAAACGGCATCATAGATTTTTTTGAAACTCGATATTTAAGACTTTTTTAGTACTCTCTAAAATATTTTTAGAAAAAATTTCACATTTATGAAAAAATAACGGTACCTTCCATACAAAAGTGAAAAAACAGCAAAGGAAAATATTTTTTTGCCTGAAAACGACTCCTACGATTTTGATTAAACTTTTTTAATATACTAAAATTAGTACGATCTACCATCAAAAATTATAAAATTTTACACATAGCAACTATTAGTAGTACCTGTCATAGAACGTATTTTTTTATTTTGAGTTTTCTCGTTATCAGCTTAACGAATTTAAATAAATTTTTTTATATACAAATTTTAGATAAGATTAAATATTATTGCATATCAAAATTTTCAAAAAAAAAAGTTTTTGGATTTTTAAAAAAAGTTTCAAATTTTTTTTTTGAAAATTCAATATCTCAAAAACGGGTTGACAATTTTTTTTCAAATTTTGTTTTTATATACACAAAAATATATACATAGTTTAAATCTGCATACCAAAATTTGTTCTTAAAAATATTTTAAGAATTTTATATATACAAAATTAATTTAAAAAAAAAACCGCTTCAACGATTTTAAAATTTTTTTTCCCATACAATCATATTCCATCATGAATTAAGATGGCATACTTTTTTTTCACCTCAAACTGTCAAAAGAGTTGTTTTAGCTAATTTAAGTGTCGTATTTCATGCTTCTCTACATTTTTCTCTCATAATTTCCATGTTTGTATATAAAATTTTCTTAAACTCGCAGTGTCTTGAACATAAGAGCAAGTACGTGCGACCCAGTCGTGCATTTTATTTTTATTAAATATAATTTCAGAATCTAAAACGAAAATTAATTAATTCGTAGGCAGAACTATAATCGCTTGTACACACAGGTTCATAAATATTAATCCCGAATCACTTACCTTTTACATTTTTTTTAGTCTGAATATGTGAACTTTAAAAACTATTTTCATGAAGAATTTGGTTTCCAAGTTTATATATACAAATATGTACGTTTATATATACAAATTTTAAATAAATATAAATAAACACTACAAAATTCAAAATTGCCTTTGGAAGAAACAAAGTTGTGCTTAATGTCAAAAAATTGTTGCTAGTTCAGATATTTTGAAATATGTTTTAGAGAATGGTATCATCAACTTATTTTGCCACTACATACCAGGCACCTACAATGGGACCAAATGTCTGACAAGCACCTCTATAGGTACGTCAAAATAATCGAGTCATTATGCAATTAATAATAATTATGTCTGGAAGCCTTATTTCACACGTTTGTGCCATCCATAATAATGATTTGAAAATTGAACTTTGTTTGGCTCCTTTCCTACACTTGTCGCATCGAAAATAAAATAAAACATGAACTAATATTTATGTTAACAAACATTCAATATGTCAAGAAATAAACTACTTCAAGTTAAAAAAATATTTCCATAACATTTTTATCATCTTCAAGATGCATTTTCATTTCTCATTGACTTCCGATTGAGCGCATCGTCATATCCATATGTTTTAGTTCAACCACACTGCCACCATATCGTTCTTTGGTAGCATTATCTGATGTTTCTGCTTGCTTGAAGAGATAGTGCTGACATTGCTACCACCGCCATACAAATGGCTGAAGCGTGCTCAGAATATATAACTCTTTTCTTTCACAAGAAAAACTCATAAAAAAATATAAATATCATTTTTTACCAGAAACCCCCATTTCAAATGTGAAAATAAATTAAATATTTTTCATTTTTATTTTTATACATATGTACGTATGTACAGCTACATAAATATATTCTTTGTTTTGTTTTATTAAAAATAAGAAGAGCCATAAGCTTTTGCCAAAATATTTGTATGTTCAGAAGCTTTAGCAAAATCAGAGAGTTGGTGGAATTAAGGGTTTGATTTATTTTATAGAGATGTTGATAGCATAAGTACACACATAATATACATAAATATAATAATAATAGTGGCTTTAATTTATTAAAATATAAAAATTTACATTGTGATTTGTTTACGAAGCATCAAAATTCTAGAACATGTGTCGAAACGTAAAGGCTTAGTGACCAATTTTCTAAAAAGCTGGAGGTCGGAAAAAATACCTATTAACAATTTGTCAAAGCTTTTTCCAAAGCTAAATCATTTTCTTAATTTCTCCTAGAATCAAATATTTTTATTGAATAGTTTTTGAAAATTTAATTTTTAAACCCAAAATTTAAAAATTGAAAAAAATCTTAGAAATTGATGTTATTTATTAATATTTTCGTTTTTAATAGGCAATGATTTTATAAATTTACTGCCACATGGTTCTATTTTTCGAAAGATTCAAAATTGCAAAAACTAATTATTATATTATTTATATAACCTATGTATATAAAACTTCTTCCAAAAGAAATAAAAATGCTTTGTCATTGGGTGATTTAATAATAATTTATGCAATCAAATTTTTCGGAAAATTTATGTTTAAAATACATATTTTCAAAATAAAAAGGTCGAAAATCAAATTTTGAGAATGAATTATATCTACATAATCAAGTTCTTTTTTAATCCAAAACTTAAACTTATTTATTTAATATGCAAAACTATTAAAACTTTGTTAATAAAATGTTTGATTTAAATGAGTTAAACCTAGACCGATACTGAAAAAGTCAAAATAAAAAAATAAATAATGATTTTTACTTTTATGGCAATCCAAGGAGCCGTTGCTCGGAAAAATATGATCTTCAATAATTGGATTTGTATGGGGTGTACCATTCAGTGTTACCGCTGGGCGACTTTAGTCGCACTTTGCGACCTTTTTTGGGTCCGTGCGACTAAACGACGACCTTTTAATCAGGGCAAAATTTTTCTCCGTGCGCTTTTTTTTTAATTCAAAATATCAAAAACACAAGTTTCTCAAACTCGCCCATTTGAATTGGAATAAGCAGAACAGAAACAATATTTCAATCGACTTTCATTCAACTATTCTTTTTCCATTTCCTTTGAAACGAACACGAAGGGGCTTGGGGCTTGGCTTGAGCTTGATTGATATAGAAATTGAAATGAAGTGAGGGAACTCTAAATTGGAAGATAAGAACTTGATGTGAAGTGAGGGAACTCGAAGTTGGAAGATTCGAACGCCAGTTGAAAAAAAGTGATATTTTTACTTTTTCATTTTTTTTTTAGAAATTGAGAAAAACAATAAGGGTATTCATGCAACAGCGTAAAGTTGTCGTTACCGTGGTAAAGTTTTAAACTTCGTAAATCTGTCAAATTTACAGAATTACGAAGTTTTAAACTTTACAACGTTTACGACGACTTTACGCTGTTGCATGAATACCCATAGTATTTATGTATGCCTGTCCAGTTTTTTTGATTTCTGTTTACTTTATGTGCGTCGGTTAAGCAGACAGTCAATATTTGATGTATTTATTAGTTTTGCAGTAGGTTTTGGGAATTAACTTTTATTTAAACAAATATTTTGAAAATTTCACCTTTTGATATAAAACCATAATATCGCAAGGAAAAATATCAATTTTTGAAACTCAATTTGATCTAAAGCCAAGTAAATAGTTTATATTTTTTGTATGAAATCTTTTGTTCCGAAAGTGCATTTTCAAGTTGATACATGTTATTATTCTTGACTGAATCTCCTTGGCAATCGATAAAATTCAGAGTTTCGATTAAAAAAACAAAAGAAAAAAGTATCAAAAGTGAAAATTTCATATTTTGTTCCAAAACTCCTCATATACATACATATATCATTGGAAATATTGTAAAGCAAAATCAGTGATAATTCTAATGCCAATTAATTTTTTCGCATGCAAATCAATTGCCGGTCCATTGTTTTGCATGACATTCCATGACAGCATAGTTTTTTTTGCATGAAACTGTAAACCAATCATGCAAACAATTAATTTTACATTTCACCTCAATTATTTTTGACATGCGAGAATATTTGCTTAGATTTTTTTTTGCGCACGGGAACTGTAAGCTAGGCTTTATGCAACAAAACTTTTTTTTTCATTCATCAAGAAATGAAATACGTACAGTGGTCCACAGTGAAAATGGCCCATCCTTAACGAATTTCTTTTTCTTTGAAAAACTGCAGGAAATCGAGTAAAATAAAAAAGGAGAAATTGCCTAGTAATATATATTTTTGTTTTAAAAACTACAAAATCTGAAACAAATATTGAAAAAACAAACGAATAACGGAATATATCAAAGTTAAATGATTATTCCATTTCACAGCGAAAGTCCCAGCCATTTTAGTTGTAAAAAGGTTAATAAACTTTTCTTAAAATCTTGTAATTTTAAAAGAGTTCTTTTAATCTTATAACTGATTTAGGACGTTTGGGACTGATTCAACAAGTTTTCTGCGGTGTAATTAGGGATTATTTTATACCATTCCTCCCAGTTAAACTCCTTTCTGAATTCCAATTTCGAATTTATTCCAAAATATTTCAGCCGAGTGCTTCCGATCTCTGTCTTGATAGCAATACAAAAGTGTTTCAATACCAACCATTTTGGCACTATTTTTAAAATTGATGTTTAAAATATCCAAATTCTGATATCCGCCTATAATTCCTTCAATAAAATGTAAGGTGATAACCCAAGATGCTGAGCATGCACGGTAAAAATACAATATGACTGGACAAAGCTTCCGAAACTTGGTTCAAATTTAAAGATACCAAACAGGCCTCGTAAGGTAAACGTCATTTTACTATTCCACGAACATAAATTTTTTTTAGATGAGAAATTTTAGCCCGTGGCTTAACTTTTATTCCTTCGACCAATAGGTGTTGAACTAAGTCGATTTAGAAATTTTACGTCAAATTTAGGCAGGTAGGCAGACAAACGGTTATTGGTTCAACCCCTCAAAGGCTTTTACCGATATGGCTTACAATGTTACGCAAATCACTTGACTTTTTATGTCTATAATGTATTGATATTGTTTCTGATTTGCATACATTCAGAGTCCTTGCTCGAACTTTTTAATCGTTGGCAGATGTATAGTCTTAGCACCGTTTCGGTTTCCGATATCAATACCAAACAAGACCGAGCCCAAGTATATGGCAATAAGCAGCAAACGATTGGTGCCCTCAAATTTAAAATAACCCATGCCAGCGTCCGAATTCAGCCTCATCTATGACTATGCCCCACAGTCATAATGTCTTTTAAAGACCTTTCATATAAAACAAATTTATTAGCAAAGTAAGAGACCCCAAAAAGCATTACGCTTTATGTTTTGTTGGTACCAAAGAAAAATATTGAAATAACTACAAAAAAACAACAGTAAGTACCGGTAAAAGTATACACATTAAGCAAAATTTGCGTTCATCATAATGTGTTTTGTTTAACGTAATAATAATAAAAACCACTATAATCATTGTTTAATCGCAATATAAAACCAACAAAATATAAAATACATAATTGTGACCAGGCACACTATGATCTTCAAAGTAGGTATACAATGTAAAATAATGGCTATAAACACAATAGCCATGTTTGCGTGAAACGTCTGAACTCAAGCAGTTAAAATCTGACACATTGTTTAACAACAATTAATTATTGCTAATTACTCTATCTTTTTTTTTTTAATGAATTGAGAGTTGCTAGTTGCTATGAATATTATGAATCAATTTGAAACTTCATACATATGTACATTAGGGTGGTCGTTAAGGGCCCTGGAGACGCTCGAACATGGTGCGAGTGAACATAGTTTGACTAAACTCCGCAGACACTGAAACCAAGTAGAAACCAAACTACTCGAACTTCATTATTCTTACGACTTATATGTCATTCACAATATTCACACTCACATTAATTTTATTTTTATTCCGGCTGTTTGACATTTTTCTTTTTATTTTTAATATTGAAACTCGAAATTATACCGATATGTTCGAGTAAAAATACGAAACCGGTCCGCAAACAGTCGAATCTGGTACGACAAACGGTTAGCCCCGCCCTCGAACATCGATAAATATCAAACTCCTTTTGATTTTGGTGAGACCAAATTTTTGTTTAGTGACACCAAATAATTGGTACTCGAACCAGCCCGCAGACAAGTAAAATCAACTCGAACATAGTACCCGAACCATGTTCACTCGCACCAGGTTCGAGCGTCTCCAGGGCCCTTTAAGAAAAAGATCATCTTGGATGGGCCTAAATCGGCTCTAAGTGAAGAAAAATAAAATTGGCTCTAGACCTTTGGCACCTCATATGAGGGAAATTTGATAAAAAAAAAATTGAGCCGTCGCGGGACGCCTGGCAGATGTGAAACACAAAACAAAACAAAAACAAATGGTTTTTAAAATTAAATGACAAGTTTAGTTAGATACTGAAAGCTCTGTACGTTTCTAATTTAAGGGAGACAGTTTCTGCTGTTTGCATACAGTTTACTATTGTGACTTGAAAAATCTATTACATACTGGGAAAAAGGAAGTCACAATAAAGGGCGTGTTCAAACAGAGAATAGGCTTGGTGCGGACAAAAATCTGCACGCGCGACGGGTTCTTTGTGCTGTTTACTGCAGGAATACAATAGACGGAATGCAAGTCACGAATTGCGTTGTCTTATCAAATAGAAAGTGGGAAGGTTAAGCGAACGCGACGGCCAAATTCAAATTGAAAGAATCTTACGACACTTAAGCGTGGTACACATTGTACCACCTGCGTGAAAAGTTTGCGTACACACTATCAGTTCTGTTGGGCGTCAGGCAAAGAAATTCTACTACTCTCAGAAAATTGTGTCTTTTTTATTTTGAGGCTATTTCCACCACGAATCGTGCTATTTCTTATTTTACATGACTCACACGAGCTTTTTCTTATTTTGTTTGCACTTTTTCCACTAATTCGGTATAAAAATTCGTTGTTTGTTCCGTGAATGACGGCTCATGAATGAAATTGTGTACACATCATCGATCAACCACCCAACAAACCGAGGGTTGTCAGTTGTCACGCAGTATCAAAAAAATTTTGTGAGTAGCAGTTGTGAGTGGCAGCCCATCATTCAGCATGTACACATTATCAGTTCTGTTTGATATCCAACATGGCTGACACTCAGGTTTGATAATGTGTACCACGCTTTATGCCTGACGAATGACATTGTGGGCATTCTGAATATTTATTTCTCTTTGATTAGACTATTCCTGAAAACAGTCAAAAGTCATCTGATTATAGATATATAGTTAATTATGTATTTAATTTGTATTATTGGACGTCACGTTATTTGTAAAATAATATAATCGCCTACGCTTAGTAGAACTCAAGTAAAACGACAAGGCACTAGAAATGACAGTTTTTGAATGCAACTAAGAGTTAAGCGTTCTCTTCGCTCTTCAATATTCTAACCACCTAAACGCTATTATTTTCATTAAAACGCCAAGGGTCGCTTCTAGAGACGTGTTATTTTAGTAAAACGATTATCGTAATAAGGGTGAATTTTATCTTTAATTCTCTCCCAAACCAACGCGAATTCGTAGCGAATCATTCACAATAGTACAAAATATGACAAATTCGCGTTGGTTTGGGGGAACCTTTAAGGCTCTCCCAAACCAACGCGAAACATTCGCCGACGACGCGAAATCATTCACAATAATAAAAAAATGTGAAAGATACACAATGCTAAACAACAACAACAAAACGCCTTTGCGAATGATTCGCTATGATTTCGCGTTGGTTTGGGAGAACCTTTTTTCTCATTCAGCAAGCGAAACAAAAGTTGAGAAGCTTGCAAGTACTAAATTGTTTTTTGAATTGTTGAACAGCACTGAAATCGCAATTTTAGTCGCGTCACATGAACTCTTTCGTACGACCACATTTGTATCTTTCCGCATGTTATAGTTCTAACTTAACCTTAAATTTAAAAACTTCCGCCTCACTTGGCCATCTCTCTCTTTTCATGAGATGAGAATCAGATAAAAAAAAGAAATGTCAAAATGAGTCGCCTCACGTCTGAACACCATCAAAGGAAGCGCCAGTAACGCATGTGTAACCACCCTTATCTGTTGTACTAGATTTTTCATTGTGAATGAAAGAAAACAAGGTTGAGTGCGAGTGACATGGATATATGTGTAGGTACATTTCTTCCACTTGGACTCTTCTTGCCGAAAAATGTAAACAAACAAATTTCCCCATTACGACCACTTTGTGAGTGAGAGTATAAATGAAAGAGAAACAAAATATTTCCCCTTTTTCGTAACGCTTTAAGCCACGCCCAAAATCGAGTTTACCCGCCGCATTAGATGTTTCACATCAAAAAGGCGCCATCGAATTGGTCAGAAATGGTCAAGTGGTCCCAGAAATTGGTCAGCCCTAGATAACTTTTAATCAAGGCTTAAGCTTTCTCAAGGTCGCTCAAGGTCACGCGCGATTTTCGGCACCTCATTTAAGGGACATTTTTCAAAAATGTATACCATCTGAAAGATTTCTAGATCGTGATAAAAGGTCAACTATTTTCTGTAATTGGTCAGCCATAGATTTTTTTCTATGAATTTTTGAAGTTCAACACGTAGTTGAAATTCGGTCACATACAAAACTTTTGGCACCTCATTTTGGTCATTTTAAAAAAAGTATGCAATTTGAAGGCCTCTTCTCGGTTGTAAAAGGTCAGCTATTTTCAGTAATTGGTCAGCCATAGATTTTTTTTTATGAATATTTAATGAATTAAAAAAAAAAATTCAAGTTGAAAACGATTTTTGGCACCTCATTTTAGGGAAATTTGCAAAAAATGTGTACAATCTGAAAGATCTCTTGATCTATATAAAAGGTCAGCTAGTTTCAGTAGATAAAAGGTCAGTTACAGATACTTTTATACGATTTTTAAAGTATTTTTTTTTTCAAGGTCACGAACTGTTAATGACCTAGAAAAAATCGTTTAAAAGAATCTATACCTGACCAATTACTGAAACTAGCTGATCTTCTATATAGATCAAGAGATCTTTCAGATGGTACACATTTTTTGCAAATTTCCCTAAAATGAGGTGCCAAAAAATATTCATACAAAAAAATCTATGGCTGACCAATAACTGAAAATAGCTGACCTTTTACAACCGAGAAGAGGCCTTTCAAATTGCATACTTTTTTTTTAATGACCCAAATGAGGTGCCAAAAGTTTTTTTTGTGACCTTGAAACGAACTTCAAAAATTCATAGAAAAAAAATCTATGGCTGACCAAGTACTGAAAATAGTTGACCTTTTATCACGATCTAGAAATCTTTCGGATGGTATAAAATTTTGGCAAATTTCCTTTAAATGAGGTGCCGAAAATCGCGCGTGACCTTGAGCGACCTTGAGAAAATTTAAGCCTTGATTACAAGTTATCTAGGGCTGACCAATTTCTGGGACCAGTTGACCTTTTCTGACCAATAACTGACCAATTAGATGGGATATTTTCTTATCAAATTTCCCTCATATGAGGTGCCAAAGGTCCAGAGCCAATAAAATTCCCTAATATTTTCAGATTTTTATTTTTATCCTTTAAAGTCGCTGTAGTGGTTAATTTTTCTATTTATTAATTTTCCTACTTCAGACAAATATAGTTTTTGTTTTAAATGTAAGAAACAAAAACTGTAGGAACAAAGGGGGTTTGCGAAACCCAGTTCTCCCAGGGCCAGACACGGGTTTTATTTTGAAAATCATAAAAAAAACCATTGTTCATAGTATTCTGAGAGGTGGCAGACCATTACCTTTTAATGAGATAATTGTCATTTATAGGTAGAATCTAAGATTATTAAATTAAAAGTTTTATATATTATTAAACCGTTTATTTGATGATGTAAACATGGCTGTATCAACGCTCGATTTTAAAATAATTTCTTTGTTGGTTTTCGTTTACTTGTCCTGGTTGAGTTTTTATTTTTTTTTTTGTATGGTTGAAAACCTCAGATCGATTAAAATGAAACATAATATGTGGAATAGGGAAGAGGGTAATAACTGTATAAAAGACTGGCCATGACAAACAGGTAAACTTATTTACTTACTACCTTAAACCGATGTATTTAACTATCCACGTAAAAAAAAAAAAATTAAAAAAAGATGGCAAATTTCTGACATTTTGTCAACAAAATCTTTTTACAATCCATAGAAAACAAAATTAAAACTTGTGGTTATTGAAAAAATCCGGGACCGGTTCATGACAAACTCAAACCATTAATCCAAATATTGTCTTATTCAGCAATGGCCGTATTAAACTAACATACATAGTTCAATGCTTAATACTACGTTTTCATTAGAGCCGAAATGAGGTAATTTCGCAATTCACAGAAAAAGTGTTTTCATTTGTAACTTGGTAATTTCGTTTGACAGCTCATTTCATATTTGAATTTCAACTGGCTGTTAATCACTCTTTGTTGTTGTTTTTTTCTGTCTCCTTCCATTGCGCTTTGACATTTTCATACAAAATCTTTTCAGAGCTTTCCAAACTGTGGCTAAGTTGGTGTGTTCTCGTTAGGTTTTGAATTAATTTCCAACCTAATTTCGTGCAAATTTGGTTGAAATTATCTCATTTCGAAATGTGAATTTGTATGGGAAATGAGATGATTTCGTATCGAATTTGGAAATTTTAAACGAAATTACCTCATTTGGCCTAATGAAAATGTAGTATAAGAGTCTATCTAATATGGAACTGCCTTCTGATCCCTAAGTTATTTGGAATAAATTTGAATATGATTTCACTTTTCATGAAATAAATTATGTGAATTATAAATTTAAAATAATTTGATACTTTTTGATATTTGAAAATTTGGACACAAACCGGGTGAGAATATTTGATTATATTAAATATCCTAAAATAATTATTTTTTTAGGATATTCAAATTTGGTGTTCAAATTTTCAACACGTAGTCAAATTCAAAACTCAAGGTTTTTTATTTTTTTTTTTAACATGGGTAGATATGTATTGGTTGTAATATAAGACTACAACCTTTTGCAAGGCTTCGTTGCTGTCAGTTGACATCTGTCACTTTGAAACTTGACAGTTGTCAGAGGTTTAGTTTTAAGCGTTTTTTTTTCCATTCTTCCATACAAGGTGCCTCACTGTGCGCCGGGCAATACAACGAACAGCACTCCAAACCGTGAAAAGTGCCGTGAAGGAAATCTTGGGATATAGCTCCAAAAACCAACGATATCAGTTTGACATCTGTCCCTTTGACAGCTGTCATTTTGACATATGTCTTTTTGACAGCTGTCAATTTGACCACTGTCACTTTGACAGCTGTCAGTTTGAAATTTGTCACTCTGACAGCTGTCAGTTTGACATCTGTCTATTTGACAGCTGTCAGTTTGACATCTGTCACTTTGACAGCTGTCAGTTTGACATTTGTCACTTTGACAGCTGTCAGTTTGACAAAATTAAAACTTGTGGTTATGGAAAAAATCCGGGACCGGATGACAAACTCAAACCATTAATCCAAATATTGTTTTATTCAGCAATGGCCGTATTAAACTAACATACATAGTTCAATGCTTAAGAGTCTATCTGGGGGGCGCAACAGTTCGGTCCAGGATGGACCAGGGCCTCAACCTTCAAGCTTCTTCCAGCCGGCTTGGTTTCTACCTATCTGTCTCCAGTATCGCACGCCAAGTTGGTTAAGGCCTTCTTTCACTTGCGTGCATTACCTGCTACGCTGTCTTCCTCTACTTCTCTCCCCCACAGTGGTACGTTTCTTGAATTTGGGTGACAAAAATCAGTTCCCACTCCAATTTTTAATAAAGGGTGGTTAAATTTTAAGGGCCGATGTTGAATGTGAACCACACCTAAACGTCAAGTTTTTTTTTCTGCATTTAATTTGATATTTCCCAATTTCAGATTAATTCAATTTGAACCATGGAAATAAATACAATCGAGCAACGCGTTAAAGTTATTCAGGCTTATTATGAAAAATGGCAACAGTGGATGATGAATTTTCAAAGAAAATTATATTCAGTGATGAGGCACATTTTCACCTCAGTGGATACGTCAATACGCAGAATTGCCGCATTTGGGCGAATCATAATCCAAGAATGATTGTCGAAAAACCAATGCACCCACAAAGAGTGACTGTTTGGTGCGGTTTATGGGCTGGCGGCATCAGTGGGCCGTATTTTTTTTTCCAAAATGAGGCCGGTCAGGCTTACTCTGAATGGTGTTTGCTATCGTGAGATGATAACGAACTTTTTATTGCCCGAATTGGAAGATATGGATGTGGACGATATGTGGTTTCAACAGGACGGTGCCACTTGCCACACAGCTAACGAAACAATGGCGTCATTGAAAATTTGGAACATCGGATGGAGGTGTGCCGCTGAGGTTGCGTTGGCCATTTGGCTGATATTTTGTTCCATACATAATTGAACCATACCAATATTAATCATAATAAAAAGAAATAATTTCCTAAATAATTTGTGTTTTATTCAAAATTAATGAAATTTGGTAAACTTAATTATTTGTAGATGTTGAATTCAATGGTACTATTTTTTTCTACTTCAAACAAGGGCTTGACAATTTAGGTCAGAACATGGTCCCAGTTTCTAAAATAAAAAAAAAATACTATCGAAGTTGGGAACTGAGTCAAGATTATGTTTGAAAATAATATCCTAAAATAAGTGGCTGAAAATAACTCCAATAGATTTACATAAAATGTTGACAAATGTTCCCAAGGGATTATAACTAATTTTAGTGCTCGTGTTCTATATTTCGGGTATTGGAAAATTGTTTTAAGGCCTAATCTGATCTAATCTGATTGAATCTGGAAAAATTTGATAATTTTGACGACTGGGAGTTGCCAAATTTATGATCATTTACTCAAAAACTGGAAAAGTTTAAAAAAATATACATATGTAGTGTAATAGTTTAAATAATGTTGATACTTTTTTTCTGCTTTCTTATATAAATCTGAAATCACGCTTTTGACAGCTGATAGTTGGAAAAACTGTTAAACTACCATTATATACGTAGCAATTATAACATTCTTATATATAAAAATTATGGTAATTTTACGGTTCCTTCTATAAGAATTCTTAGCCCGATATCAGATTAAAATAATTCAACCAGAACAAATAGCGATAGTACTAAACCTATTACTTTAGATTATTTTTAAGCTTTTCGAGTTTTTGAGTTTGAAATTTTTTTTAAAATTCAAGTTTTTTTTTCTAACTATGGTACTAAACCTTGTAATATTTTTTAGAAACTTTCGCATAGATAAAATGATTGAAATCTTAAGTACCATTTTCAAGGAAATCAAAAATATATAAAATGGTTCTTTGGGAGGTACCATTAATAACAATTTTTTTGAAAATAGTTTCTTATTCAAAGGTTGCCTTTACTAAAAGAAATTTATTGATTTTTTTTTTGAAGAAAAGTTGGGGAGCCGTTTTTGAGAAAAATAAGATTTTTTAAATTTGTTAAAAAACTTATACCGCAGTACCTTCCGTTATTTTTGGTTCTAAAAAAAATTGAAAAATGTGTTGGTAGAGCACCAAATACCACTATGTACCAAGTTTTGAGAAAATCAAACAGATAGATAGACAGAATTGTGAGACCCACTTCTTTCGTCTTCGTAATGGCAAGTCTGATCAAAATGTCGAGTTCAATTTTTTTAAATAAAATAAAAATAAAAAATAAATTGGGTGGCGCAACAGCTCGTGGCGAACCGGGGCCTAGTGACTTACAACTCACAACCATTCCTGTGTGCGTGTTTGTTGGCAGGAATGGAGGGGACGGACCTACAGTTTTTTGCCGAGTTCGAACGGGTAGATGAGAGTGACTTATCTATGACAAGTATACTCTTGGAGGATTTGTCAGTTCCTCGCAAGAGGCAGTACCTCGAATAAAACATTTCTGTTTTTAGGTGGCACGGCTGGGAATCGAACCCACACCTTCGGCATGACAGTCCTACGCACTAACAAGCCACGAGGTACTACACAATTTTTTGACGAATGCATAACTTGCCTTAAAGTATGTACTAGTGTACCAATGCGATGTAGGTACCATATACCAATGTGCCTATATCACAAGTAAAAACAGCAGTGACCAGAAGTTTGTACTGATTGTTCTGCTGTGTGGCATCTCAAATCCATCTAGATCACAATCTGCAGTCACAACATGATGCTGTCGTCATTCCAATGAACGGCCACAACTAAAGCAACGACAATTATTACCCATATAATAAGATAAACAATGAAAAACCAAAAATTGTAAAAAAAAAGTAAGTATTCGCCACCGTACACTTATGGTAATATACTTATTGCGCAAGTTGTCAAAGTAGAAAATGCCAGTAGTTTTAATTTCTGCTATTTGAGAGACAGTTAAAAAAGACTCAAATACAACAACAAATATTTGCATTTGACAAGAAAACAGAAATCTGAATCCACCATTTCACCAATTTCAATGCGTTGCGTTTTGTTTTTGGACATTCACCGCAAGGGTAAATTTAGAAGCATTTTTGCTTTTAAGCACTATACACGAACTAAGCGCACTAACAAAAAAAAACCCGGAACGTTATTACTCCCTTATTCCCCTTATTTTCTAGTGAACCTAATAGCCTAAAAAAAAAAAAAACATATCAATCTTTTCAACATATAAAAAAACCGATACAAAGTTTACATTCGTACTCACAACCACCAGCTCCCTACACCTATTAAGACAAGAGGCAAGAAAGCATTATATAAAATAAATACTAAAAATCCACCAAACCAACAATAAGAAAACAACCCCCCTTAAATGCATACCACCCTTTCTTTCGACATTCATGTGTGCTAAAAACTATACACTCAGCCCAACAGGGTGTCTATTCTGAGGAGTGATAGCAGAAGGAGAAGAATATATGACAACAAAAACAAAAAGAATAAGAAATTATAAGTGTCACGGGACGACCTTCAAATTTGTTGTATCAAAGCTCATCATCATCATCATCATCATCATCGCTTCGGTTTCGCTTCTTATTCGCACTCACATACAACAAAGAGACCAAAAAACCGCTTGCTAGCTAGAACCGATTCTCAAGTTCTATGACATTGTACATAGCAGCTCTGCTCTTGCTTTGCTTATTTGCTCTAGTTGGTTGTCTATCATAGCAGCAGCGTGGGAGAGTATCTACTGGTTGACTCTTGACTACGGCTAGCTAGCTAGAGTGCTGCTGACTGCTGAGTGAGTGGAATTTGTAAACACTGTTAAGCTTTACATAGAACTACAGCACTATCTCACATAGCTATACCGTCCACACAAAGACCTGCTCCATTTTGGCTCTCTCCCAAACCAAACGAAAGCTTTCATTGGTTCATTTTGATTCGGATGAATTCTGAGATTTCAGAGCCCCTTCGAATTTAGGGGTCGTTTCTCAATTTCAGTCACTGCTCTCTCGCCAACCCAATATTCCGATAAAAAAAAGCTCTTGGTTTTGATTGTCTCGGTTTCGTTGGGGGTTACAACAGTCTGAAGCTCTGTATCTTCAGATGATTTTCCTAGTTTTTCTCGGGATATCACTGCATTCGCATATTCGCAGTTTTAAAGCTCTCGCAGCGCGGAAAACACTTTGATATTTTTGAAATTTTCAAATATTAAAAAAAATAACTCCTTCATATTGTTATTTGTTATTATTTTTTTTTTAAATTGTTGTCGTTGTTGTTTGCTTTTATTTTCGGTTATTTAAATTTTGTTTCTTGCACGCTTTAACAAAAAAAAAAATGTTTCTTTATAATTTATTGGCTCGTCAGCGCCAAACGGGTACGCGAGTGTTGACCGATCAACAAATAAATTAAAGTGAAGGAAGCCCCAAGCCAAAAGGCCCCCAAAACCAATTAAACCAACAGACGATAAACGAAATTAAATTTGGTTCATCACGCTGAATGTTCCGTCTCCGTCTTCTAAGTTAGTTTCTTGGTTTTTGTTTTGTTCTCGGGCGAATTTTTGTTATTATCAGTGCATCCGGGGATGCAGTGCATCGTAACGTAACGGTTCTTGGCAACACCCATATCGCATTGACCCCCACGAGACAGCTTCGTGAATGATAGTTGCTGCTCGAAAAGAAGTGAATTAATTGTGTGTGGGGTGCTTACCTACCCACATTTTTTGTATCCTTGTTATTCCGTTATCGTCGTAGCGGGAACGGTACCTATAGCATTACCTCTTTTGATATCGCTTTAAGTGCGCGTACTCTATTTTTTGTTGAATTGAAATAAATTTTGTGTGAGAATCCAGTGCAAGGTTAAATATCTCACAAAACAACAAAAAGAAAAAAAGAAACAACAAAAAAAAAGAAAAAAGAATCTGAAAAGTTTTAGCTTACAAGTTCGCATTGTATAAGATGGATTACTGAGCGAGAGCCACCCTCACTGAATAAACCTAAGCGCAAACACTCGACTGCGGAGGAGGAGGAAGATTCAAAACTAGAGCTGCAAGGGATAGAATGAGGGATTTTACAACATAATGAGAGTAAGTCTTGTGTGGGGGATTTGTGGGGAAGGATGATACTGATGATGAGGGTTTGAGGGCGATGTTAGTAGGCTTAAGGGTAAAGGGTGAACTTATAAGCCGCATTCAAGTGGCGTGGATAATAAATTGCATAATTTCATAAACCAGCCATGAAGACTGATGTATGATGTTTCTGATCTCTAAGAGTCTTTGTTTTTGTTTTGGTTACTCTATGCCCATTTTATTCTTTTTTCAACTTCATACATTAATGTACATAGTGTGTGTATGTATATTTCTGCATATCACAAAAAATAAAAATAAGATTCATAGGCAATTCACATAAGAAATGGGGTTGAAATTGAGTTCGTAGTTGACTTCAATTGAAAACTGTAATTACTCCACTAATAGGAACCTTCAATCTCTATACTGCAGGGCTCTGTAACTAATTGAAACTTTTTGTTATCATCGGATGTTATATTTACAATATAATCTTTCTGAAAAGGTCGGGTCGTTGAAAATATTAGGGTAAAAGTGGTGAACCTTGGTATTCATTTTACAAGTAATTTGAATCAGACATGATTTTCCGGATTTATTTTTGACACTCCTTAAGGTGATTATATAGAAACGATTGCTCGAATTTTGATAGAGATAAATTTGTAAGTCTAAATTTATTAGTATTACTGAATTTTCCAAAATTTCCTCCAAATCGATTTTTTAGTTGACTAACACCAAGTTTAGTTTGCACTACTTCAGAGGCAGATCCAGAACAGAGTCGTATTTAGCTAAGACCATATTCAGGAAAATGAGGTCTCTAAGACGCTTCTTTATTCTCTGCTGAAACTGTCACATGAGTTATGTTCTACTTAAAAATTTAAGTTTCGTATCAGCAAATGTGCCTTGAAGCATTGTTGTCCTAAGCCCGGGTTCGATTCGACGAAAAGATGAGAACGGTGTTTCAGTGCAAGTGTTTTTGGCTGGTAATGTGCAAAGAACACAAAGTAAGGTATTTATTGTCAGATATAATCCTTGTCGCATTATTTGAGTAGGTACTTCGATGGCAGATCATCTGAGACCAGAGACCCAGATTTAATTTGCAATCTCCACTGTTGTTCCTAAAGTTCTAATTCCACTTTCAGCATCAATTTTAATTGTTTTTTTATTTTCCTGCAAAATATTACCAAAGAGTTCGATGAGACAGTTAATTCAGTTCTTCAATGTCTTTCGCTTCTAATTCAATGTTGAGCTCAGGTTACAGTAGGCTGAGATTGAAACTTCTCAGGGCTTTTCGGGAATACCGTGTCTTCTAATGCTCTGACGTTCGATTAATGGAATTGTATAGTAGTCTTTACAGCTTTAGTACTCCTTACAGCTTAAGGATGGATGATTTTTTCAATGACTTTGGCGACCACAAGTTCTTGGTTTTCTTATTTCAACGTCTAACTTTTCAGCTAACTTTGGAAAATCAGGAAAAAATCAGGAAAATCACATTAAAATGATCGTCTACATGGCTACTTCGATTACTAAGTGTGGCAATCAATATTTTTGCAAGGTCTGATGCCTTCGGTGGGTCGATTATTTCTTTCTGCAAAATCGCACTTAGGGCTGCGTAAATGATAAATTATCACTTGGCAGAAAACGCCAGTAAGAATTTCAAAATAACACAGTGAGGTAACCACAACATTTGACGCTTTGATAACTGCTGTTCTACATTTCCATTCACTTAATTTTAAGAGTGCTTCTACGATTTCTGAAAGGGCAACTGTGGAGTAATGTCTATATACCCATCTAGTCATCAAATAAATGAACATTATTGTTTGAGTTTGACATTATTGAAAAAATGTAGATTAAAAAGTTGCTGCATTTTCATTCGTGGACCTGCATATTTTTGTACGATTTTTCACTGCGATATATTTGGATTCGTGACAAAAAAAAATTTCGAGATAAAATCAAACATGACATTATACGACAATAGAGAAGACGAAAAAAGTGGGTGGCACAATTCTGTCTACCTGTCTGTACCTCAATCCACAGCCTACACCACTGAAGCGATTTTCTTCAAAGAACTTAAGGTCTTTTGTTACTTTGCAGAGGATACATTGAAATTTTTTCTTTAGCTCCAAAAATAAAGGTACTTGCCATACAACCGTTAAGAAAAAGCTAATTTATCTCAAAAACGGCTTCAACGATTTTTATTAAAAAAACTCAGTGTGTTATTGTACATATATAGTGTACTTTTTGGGATGAAAAATTAAATTCCAAAAATTTGTATTAACGGTACCTGCAATAG
This sequence comes from Dasysyrphus tricinctus, assembly GCA_963921185.1. Taxonomy (NCBI): domain Eukaryota; kingdom Metazoa; phylum Arthropoda; class Insecta; order Diptera; family Syrphidae; genus Dasysyrphus; species Dasysyrphus tricinctus. The sequence goes on from OY992530.1 coordinate 8,429,732, forward strand.
AACGGTTTTTTGATTTTCTATTTTACGACTCAACCTATTTCAATCAAATTTTGTATGCAAAAGATCTTTTAAAATGTCAACAATATTATATATCAATATTTAAAAAAAAAATAAATTTTGGGTTTTTGAAAAAAAAAACAAATTTTGGGTTTTGAAAAAAATATTAAACATTTTTTTTTTTGGAAAATTCAATATTTTGAAAACGGGTTGATGAGCCGCGGTAAGAATACTTTTTGCTTACCCGTGCTAACGAAGTCAAATTTAACTTAAATAAACTGTACTATACTAGCTCGCATTTTGTTTTTTAAGAGAATATATTTTTTTTTATTGAGTTTTGGCTTTCCCGAAAACGATTACACTGATTTTAGTTTAAATTATTTACGGATGTTTCTTAAAAGTTAAGGTATTACCTATTGCATCTCTATGATCTCTTAATTTTTGTGATAACGTTATTTTATTTATTAAAAAAAGATTTCAGTCCTTTTTGAAAATGCAATATTTCTTAACGAACTTTTTAAGTTGCAGATCGGGTTTTTGGTGATTTTTACTTTGCAAAAAGTAGGTCTATATTTCCTTATATACCTACCCCGTTCTAAAAATTCTTCAGCTAGCTATCTTGTTTGCCAGAACTATTTGATTTCGGCATAAGAATTGATACTTAAATGGAGGATTAACTCTCAACTCATTTGTTGTTATGTTGTTATCATCAGAAAAAAAAAAAAAAAACAAAAATTCGATGGAGCTCATAAATGATTTTTGAAAGAAATTTTTATAATTTTATTTATTTTCCTACAAGCAACGAAGGATGATGTTGGTTTAAGCTGCAGTAGGCAACCAATACCAATCTTTAATTTGTCCCTAAAATTGAAAAATGCCAGTATCATCTTGGTAAAGGTCCCATACTCTTGAATTGATTTCAATCTAAAATTACTCTCGTTCTCAGTTTCCCCCAAAAAAACTTAGGGTCAGATAATAAACAGAACTTCTAGACGGAGAGCCAGCGCCAAAAAATGCTCTGAATTTATTAAAGCTGATATTTGGCCTGTTGGTTAGAGAGGTTGTGTAAGTACACCCACATACTTCGGTCAGTCAAGCGAACTGTAGAACAGGCGTCTTAAATATGTAATCAAACTTGTATCACCACGATGGTGGTGCAATGAATTTATTAAGGCTGAAAATTGGTATATAGGTTACATATTACGTATAAATAACAGTACCGCCGGTCAGTCAGTCCATCGTTAGAACAGGGCTGGTCAGTCAGCGCTTATGTGTCAAAAAATGGCATGAGTACGATAACTCAGGAGACAAAAAATAATAATAGAGATTTGTAGAACATCTAGAAACAAGCATTTTTTACTTTGGGAGAGGGGGTCTATCTCCCCCCATTTGGGCGGGAGGGGCAATTTTCCAAAAAAACGCTTAAAATGGAAAAAAATATTTAAAAATAACGGTAATAGCTACGATTAAGTATTATAAGTTTTTTCAAAGTTAGAAGTCTCTTCTATTACCTTGTTTTTAAATCAAGAAATTTTTATGAATAGTTTTTGAAAAAACTAATTTCAAACTCAAAAGTATGGAAAAAAAATGAAAAAAAATACGTTTTATTGTATTTATTCCAAACTGTGGGACTACATACTAAATTTTTTTCTCATTATTTTTTGCTCTTATTAGTATTTAATCCAAAACTGAAAACTAGACGGTTTTAAGTCTACTTGTTTTCGAGAAAATTGAAAATTACCAAACCAACTTTTTTTTAATTTTTATCTGTGGACTTTTTTTCTTTGAGATAAATTTACATTACAAATGCTCAAGTTGCTCAAGAAAGTTGTTGACATTGGCACCACAACAAGAAGAGACTTCTAACTTTGAAAAAACTTATAATACTTAATCGTAGCTATTACCGTTATTTTTATTTTTTTTTCCATTTTAAGTGTTTTTTTTTTGGAAAATTGCCCCTCCCGCCCAAATGGGGGGAGATAGACCCCCCCTCCCAAAGTAAAATATGCTTGTTTCTAGATGTTCTACAAAGCTCCATTATTATTTCTTGTCTCCTGAGTTATCGTACTCATGCCATTTTGTGACACATAAGCGCTGACCGACCAGCCCTGTTCTAACGATGGACTGACTGACTGGCGGTACTGTTATTTATACGTAATATGTAACCTATATACCAATTTTCAGCCTTAATAAATTCATTGCACCACCATCGTGGTGATACAAGTTTGATTACATATTTAAGACGCCTGGACCGCAGTATGTGGGTGTACACAACCTCTCTAACCAACAGGCCAAATATCAGCTTTAATAAATTCAGAGCATTTTTTGGCGCTGGCTCTTGGACTATTCACTCGGACAGTGTGAAACAGGCTCTAAGATCCATTTGCCAATACGAAACTTAAATATTAATGTGGATTAGTGACGTTTGCCGAAAACCCATTAGCTACAAACAAAAATCCCAAAAACAAAATTCTCAAAAACAAAATTCCCAGATAAAAACCTAGTAAAGACAAAATCCTCAAGAAAAACTTTCTTGAAAAAAATATTCCCAAGAGAAAATCCCAAAAATATGATGTGCACTTGCAATCGTGCGATTTTATTACTTGATTCACTACTTGCACATATGAATTATTTTTTGGTATTTTCTTTTGGAGAGTTCAACCACTATTGTCCTTTATAAAATCATTTTTGGAGATTCTAAGACTTTTAATTAATGAAATAAAAATTGTTTGTATGCGTTTAACCTTTATTTAAAAAAATAAATAGATAGTGTGTTATGAGCAAGCCCCGAAAACACATACTGAAAAAAAAAGATTTATCATTTCAAAAACTACCAAAACCTGTAATTTTGGTTGTGGATCTTCAGGAAATGACTATACAACCCTAAGCGGTAAATAGAAAATTCCCACCATGCACCAATCTTAACAGTTTTTTTTGGACAACAGTTCCTTTGGATAGCTCACTTCGCGAGTTGAAAGGATTTTGCTTCCTCAAGGGTCCTCTGTCCCTCTAACACAAGTTCGTTGCTCCGCTGACGTTGTGTAAGGTCACCATCAGGCAGTTTGTTATATCAGCAATTTTCCTCGATAGCAGAATCTTGAGTGTTCCGTTTTAGGTTGTTTTGCTTTTTTCATTTTAAAACATCAAGAAAACAAAAGTGTTTCATCCATAACATAAAAATTACCTCTTCAGCAAACTAAACAAAGACACAGTGTGAACCCTCTATGCTATTGGAAAACTATGTCGGGGATTTTTGGAGAATTAGGGATTTTGGCAAACAAATGTATTTATTCCACTTCCACTTAAAAGAACAAACTCTAAAAATTTCATCCAAATCGTTGGAGTCGCTATGTACCGAGAAACCAATCATGAGAAAAATTGATGTGGTAGTGGGTGGTATTCACTTAAACGAACAAAAATGTCATCCAAATCGAAACCTATCTATATAATACAAGAATTGTTTGTTTGTAATAATTTAGTTATAAAATTCAAAACTCATTTTTTTTGCTAATACTAAACGATATCACCGAAAGTCCAAGTAAAACGGTATCGTTGCGGATGCTTTGGAGCTGGTATCATATCGATCTCGTTTCCTTTTCCGGTTCCGATACCAAAAATGAGACTGAGACTTTTCTGGTATCGTGGTGTTTATGCCTAAATAGCCTGTGACGTGTAGAACCCCCAATATTCTTCGTTCCTGTATGTATCTGACTATTCTTCTGAAGAAGAATATAACCTTTAATGAAGTTGTGAATTTGGTTACGTGATAAAAACTTGAAAAATATCTGATATGTTTATTTATAAGGCGAGCAATCAAACGGATAGGTTGTCTATCCAAAGGCCTGCTACCTCACGTATTAAGGAGCGGGTAATAGTTTTTTTTTTAACTTATTTGATTGTTCATGTTTTATTTTCTTAGTTTATCCTCATACCAAGTACGAATTTTATGTTGACTCGGCCCCTTGTTAGAGAACTCCATCTCTACCCTATTCAAGTTTGTTTTTTATTGCATGTATTGATTTGTATACCTATGTACCGTACATCTTTGAAAAATGTCACCGTTTAAATTATAATATTTTGATTGCAACTAATTAAAAAAATGTATTCATTTAATTTTAACTCTTTATTTAGCTAATTTGTTTGAATATCATTATTGCTAAATTCGAATTTGTGAGTGATTCATTTTAGAGGTGATTTTTAGTTGAGATATAAATATACGTTTGTTGTATGTATGTTTGAAAGTATATTATATTATAAAGGCAAGTTTTGCATTCGTTAAAAAATCGAACACCAGAATTTGATCAAACTTTTCAATTTGAGTATCACAATTAAATCTGTATGTTCGCCCTGATAACAGTTGGATCGATTTTCTTTAAATTTGAGATATTTTTGGTGACTTTTTGTTTACTTGTTTTGGAACACCAATAACGGTACCTGCCATACAATTTTGTTTAGCAAAACAAAATCTTATATCTCAAAAATTGTACCAGCTGATTTGTCTGAAAAAATCAAAAAATTGCTTTCAGTAAATGCATACTACATTTGGGTGAGAAGTTGTTTTTCGAAAAATGGCTATTAATACTTATCCCTATACCTATCAAAAAATCATTTGATTTTAATTTTTAATTTTCTTGAAAAAAATTTAACTGATTTTGATTATCAGTTTCAGAAAGATTACATACTGCTTAAAAAATTTAAGAAAAAATTGACTTTTATGCAAAAACAAAAATAGGTAGGTACCTGCCATAAAAATGTTAAAAAAAAAAAACAGTTGAAAAATATCTAATTTTTCTCGAAACCGGCTTCAACGATTTTTTAAAATTTGTTCCATGTGTAAGAACCACATCAGACATTTTTTAGTAGTACTAGCGGGGCTGTTAGTGAGAACAACCTTTCATTTTGACCTGACGGGTTGAGCTTTAGTATACAAATAGTCTATGTCCTAACTTTACTTTTTAGAAGTGTTGCCAAGGTGGCAGGAAGGGGATGGAAAAAAGTCGTTTCGGAAATAAAATTTGAAAAGCCAATAAAAGTTAGAAAAATAATTTTATTAGTAAAATTTAAAAATGGTATCGACACAGAATTTCACAATCTACTACATTACATACAGAGTTGATTGAAAACCTACTTTGTTTCTTAAAAAGCCGCTTTCAAAGTGCTCTGGAGAGGGGATTTTTAAGATTAATAAACTTAAATATTTATCTTGGAATAATATAAGCATATGACACATGTTTTAAGGGTATTTTTTAATGCCCAATCTTACTGAATTAGAATGAACTCGATACAACTACCTTCAAAAAATGTATAGCCATCTTCATAAATGATGACCGAATTATTAGTGAAACACATAAAATATTACCAAATTTCAACAGCATTGACACGAAAGTTGGTCCACATATTTCATTTGTCATAACCAACAAAAATCAAAGGAGTCTACAAAAATATTTGTAGTGAAAGGTTGTTTCTTTCAATGAATTAGAAAAATTTTGAACTACTACCATGAATCCCCTCCCAAAACTGGTACGTTGATGAAAGTTGGTGAAAATGTTTGATTAATCATCGGAACCAAGAATCAAAAAAGACCATTCAAATATCCATGGTCTGAGGGTCTGTTTTGAGAGGTAATGTCGTACCTATTCTAGTCAAAAAATACAATCCTTTATAGACATTAACTCTTTAAATGTAAGATCACTTTTTTATGTGAGCTTGTATCTACTTTATTTTAACATTATTGGATTCAGCATTAAAAAAATACCGTCAAATCATGTACCATATTACATTTATGTATCTTGGTTTCAAAAACTTAAAAATGTTCGGCCAAAAACTTTGCTTCTCATTCCCCATTTAAAAACACCCAGATCAGATAGTTTTTATTTTGTTGGTCTCTTTTGTTTCTTGGTCTTGATGAAAAGTCAAAAGTTTTAACCAATTTTCATTAAAGTTCCAGTTTTTCAACTTTTGTTTCCAAAACGACTTTTTTCCATCCTCTTCGTGCAAGGGGAGAGGTGGGAGAAAAACAATAATGTGGTCCTATGGTTTCAAGGGTGCTAAATCCAACGGGAGTTCTCGGGTTATCGTCCGACCCTTGGTTTTCGATCTATAAGCAACATTTCGGAATTGTGGCAGCCCTTCTCTTGTCCTTCTGACAGTGTTGCCACCTTCGCAACACTTCTTAAAAGTAAAGTTATGACATGAACTATTAGTGTACTAAAGCTCAACCCGTCAGGTCGAAATGAAAGGTATGCCCTCATTTCGTGCACTAACGCCCCTACTATACCTAGGTAACTCCAATGGAATGGTTTTTTTAATTTTAATTTTTTTATGATCGGCTGAGTGGATTTAAATTAAATTGTTTGAACAATAACTCCCAGAAAATAAAAATAAGAGAGCTTGCATTTGCAATATTTGCATGTAAACATTTTCAGAAAAGTATTTTTATTATGTTCTTGAACATGAAGCCAGTAAATACGTGCGACCCAGTCGATCATTTTATTTTAAAGAGTTAATCTTCAAACTAGTTTTTTCTATGATGCGAAAAATTGCATATATAATTTTTTTAATAATAAAGTGAACGTGATAAATGTCAAAGCTTAAGTACCGTTGATCTTTCAATGTATCATTGTTGCTTTTAAATTAAATAAATGAATAAAGCATAATTATCAGCTTAATCATTTAAATACATTTAGTCTTTTTATATTTCTGAGTGTTGACATGAGAAAATGAATCCAAAATTATATTTTAGTACTAGAGAAATTTAGCTTTGAGGTTGCGGGGCTTTTATCAACACTTGATATTACAACCGAACCACAGTACACAAATCTTGTCAAAACTGAAAGTGTCGGAAGTAAAAAATGGTTGTGAACGTGATGACTTAAATGCACGTATGAACAACAGCAAATATTGACATTTGACACAAATTTCGATATGCGCAGAACTGAACAAAAATCAAAACTCTAATTATATTACCTTTGATATATGTTTGTATTTTTCTTGCACAAGATCTTCCGGCTTCCGAAAGACTGATAAGCTTTGTGATAAGTCTCCTTATCATAAACTAAGCAAGTTTGCCAAAGTTAATTATAAACATAAGATATTTTCATTAAAACTATTATTTAATTGTTAAACCTTATCGCCGATGGTTATGCGTCACTCTTATGAATATAAATATAAACTGACCATCAAAAGGAAAACTGATATCAGAAGATTTACAACGTACAAAAAAAATGTATTTAGTGACGTTGTTTTTTTTTTATCGGAAAAATAAAATACACATTTGGATGGTAGCACGTGTTTTTGAGTACATACTTTAATTGTATGTATGTACTTGAGTACATTTCCACACATTACACCTAACTTCATGACGAAATTGTGCAAAATAATTCAAAGAAAAAAAAAACTCTCTTGCTTGATTTGAGGTGAAGGTTTTCAAGTGAAACTATGGGGAATATTATGTTCGTTGCAAGTATTTTGAATTCCTTTGAACTTAAAAGAAACAGGAACAAACTTAAGTACAACAGTTGGATTAAGCTCACAACAGTTTATAGCACCATGTGTGCCTTAAACTTTCTTTCGGTTTAACTTTTAGCTTATTTTCCACAAGGAAAATGTGTTTGTTGGTACACTATAAACTTAACTTGTGAAACTAATTAGCTTATAAATTAGTGTGCATTACAGAGTTGAAGCATCTTCCATTTTATTAGAAAATTCATAGATTGCAGTTAGTTAGTTCGATTTATAATTGCAACACCGATTGTTGTATTTGTAGCCTCCTTCCATTAAAAGAGGTATTTAATACAAAATTCTAATACTTTTGTTCACTATCAGCAATATTTTTCTTCTCTTACTTTCTTACTTATCCGGCTCCCAATCCAATAAGGGTTACAGCCTGCAATATAGCAGCCTTTCATCGTTTACGATCCCGAGCACGCTGCTTCCAGTCTTCTAGACCAAGCTTTCTGACATCCTCGATGGCTTGGTATTTAAACCGGGAAGGTTCGATCTTTTTCGTTCTCTCAAACCGTGGGCTGGGATTCAAAGACTCTCATGGCTGGAGTATTACTGTCCATTCACTCAAGGTGGCTGAGCCAATGTAGTCAACTTGTTTTGATTTTCTGGACTACATCAACGTCTTGATACAGCTTTTAAATTTTGCCGTTGCATCTTCACTTCTATTCGCCCTACTCACGAACAGGACCAAATATCCGTCGAAGAATTTTTATTTCGAAGGAGCTCAGTTTTAGCTTTCTTTGTTTTCATACCGCCCAATATTCGGCACCGCAAGCCCAGAAGCAGGACTGATTTCGTGTGAAAAACTTTGAACCCATCTGTTATGCCAAACCGAAGTAGCACCGATTTGCTAGGGTAATTCTGCGGCGGATCTCCAATAAGATGATTTTGAGGGATTAATGTTTACTTCGAGGTAGATGAGCTCCTTAACTACTTCGAAGTTGTTGCTATCAACAGTGACCCTTTATTCTAGCCGGCTATCAGATTTTTCGCTGTTTGTTGATATTTGGTCTCCTCGTTTACTTGAAGACCAACATGATTCACCAGTTCTTCAACTGCCGTAAAAGCCTCTCTAACGACCTGTTGGGAGCGGCCGATTATATCGATATCATCGAAATAACCTAGAAGTTGCTCATCAGATCTATTTAAAATTGTGCCATCAGCCTTAACACTTATTCTGCATACTATTTGCTCCAGAACGAGATTGAAGAATCACATGATAGCGCGTTTCTTTGCATGTTTGAAATATTTCGGAAGAGATTTTCCCTATTTGCAGAATGTATCGCATATTTTTCCAGTGTCATGGGACACAACTTAATCAGTTTTGCCGGGATCCCAAGTTCAGCCATTGTCATATAGAGTGAACAATGAATGCTATCTCTCATATGCGGCTTTGAAGTTAATAAATAAATGGTAAGTATCGATTTGAAATTCTTTGGTTTTTCTAGGATTTACCTGAGAGTGAAAATTTGGTCTGTGGTCGATCTGCCTGGTCGGAAGCCACACTGGTACTTGCCAATTATAGTGTTGCAAACGGGTTAAGACTCTCACACAGTACGTTCGTTGGGTAGGATCTTGTATTTGACGTTTATACAAATGAAACTGATAGACTAGTCATCGGGCATGTTTGCTTCCACCCAAATTTGGTTGATGAGGTGATGCATGCAGCCTTTCAACACATTCTCTCGGTGCTTGAAGAGCTCCCCTGGTTAACCATCAGATCCATCGGCCTTGTTGCTTTTGAGCTTCTTTATAGCTAATAAGATATCCTCTTCTATACTGGATAGTGGTGTTGGATCTTTATTGACTAGTGTTGGATAAGCTTCACATCCTATTTCTCACTCCACCTGATGCCCATTCAGCAACTGCTAGAAATGCTGCTTGAATACATACTATTCCCTGTTCTTCAGTGACTAGGTTACCTTCGCTACTTTGAAGAGCCTGCGTTCCGTTTATAAAATCAACAATAGCCAGTTGCTTGGTTTTAAAAAAAAACTTCCGGTGTTGTTTCGATCACAAAACTCTTCGTTCTTGAGCTGGGAGGTTGGTGGAAGACGTCTTCATTCCACGAAGGGCCTTTTTCTCCTCTCTCGATACCCTTCTCTCACTGCTCTTGTTTTTCGCTGCAGCATATCGCATGTGCATCTTCTTTAACCTTTTTCAACTGGTCGCATTTATATAGTGGTTTCGGCTGGCTCTTTGATGATATCTCGATACTGGGACTACTGTTGTTGGCGTCTATAACATGTGAATGCACAGCGGAGAGCTTCTCGCTCAAATGCTCACTAAATGCTTTGGGACTCCAGTATGCATAAGTGACCAACGCTGAATTTTTTCTTTAAGGCGGGCGGTTCGTAGTTTTTTTTTCAATTAATAGTCGAGCTGTAAACCATGCAGCAACAAGAAAATGGTCAGAGTTGACTTTGGCCACTCGAAAAATTAGCATGTCTTAGATTACTTCCATCGATTTGCACATTGTTGATTTGGTTCCCCATTTAGGGAAGGCAAAATTACTTTGGGGATTCGTAGCCACGAAACCCTTATGCTTCTTATCACCGTATTACGAGCTTCTAAAAAGTCTACCATACAGAGGCCATTATCATTTGTCTCTTCGTAGAGGCTTTGTCTAGCAACTAATCCGCCAAAGGTGTCTTCCTTTCTAATTTTAGCATTGAGGGTCCCAACCAAAATTCATTTCTTCTCTTTATATATTGGGTATTACTTTCAAAATTTGATTAAAAAATAAAGTTTTAAATTATTTTTTTTTATTTATATTTTTGTATACAAAGTTCCACAGCAGATTGAACTTAAATGAACATGATGGGATGGTGTATGCAATAATACTCGTACCATTCAAGCATTATATTTTTAGATTATTTATTTAGTTATTGATTTTTTTTAGTTTTCAACAATTTGATGTTTTATTTCAAACAATTATCTGTTAATGTAAGGAAACCCAGAATTCTATTGCGTCACTCCATGAAGTATTCTTCTGATTATTAATTTTAATATGAATGTAATAAAAATATACCAAGCCACAGTTTATATAAATATTCTCAGTGAAACTAATTTAGATGAGTAGACCAACGGATATGCATTATTTCATTGAACTTAATTATATCACACGCAATATTATTTTATCGCATTTAACTATCACAATTTGTAGTTGCAATGTAAAGAATTTAAACTAGTTGAAAGTGGTTGGGGTTTTTTTTTTGTATTTAATGAACAAAAATATCCCCATAGAAATTCCACGTATAATAATGAGCTGAAATATGTGAAAAGCAATATACTCCAGCCCCAGCGTTATCTACTTAATGTTTTTTTGTAGTAAAACCATTAATTTTATTAACTGCTGATGCTGCCCCAGCTTTAGGTCTTGAACTGAATTAAATTTGTTTTGAAAGCCTGAAGATATGTATTTCGATAGAAGAAATTTTTTAAGGGTGAGATTGCTCTCTACAAAGTTCGCAGAATTGAATTTTTGTGTAAAGAAGTAAAAGCACATTAAAGAAGCAGGGAGGAAGGTGGGACAAAGATTGATTTTTCTATTTACAGCGATATAATACACAGTTAAAAATTCTAAGGTATTTTTTAAAACAACCTTGCATGTAAGCAATACAGCAAAAATTAACTTCTTATTTTCTAAAAATATACAAAAATTCTAATGATTTTTGTATTATATTTTAACAATTTTGTCTTAAAATTGTTTCTTAAAATACAAAAAAGATTAGATTATATATTGAAAGGTATACAATTAATCATTTTGTTTTAAAATGTTATACCAAAGAAATTATTCGCAAAATTCTTTTTTTAATACAAGGGACAAAGTGGTACTAAATTTGTTTGAAAATTTGAAATGCAAGGAAATATAAATGTTATATGTATAATCAAAGGGCACGGGAGTGCCCAGCCAAGTTCGCGGCACTACACCCTTTTTACAGGAACAAGCTCAGGCGATTTTCAACCCCCCTCTAACTTCAGTACCAATAAAGTCAGAAACTTCAAATTCGCAGTATTTGCTGAACTGATCAAACACAGTAATTCCCGAGATATAGGACTTCAAAAATAGCAAAAACCGTAACTGACTGACTCACTGACTCATTGACTCACTGACTCACCGACTCACTGACTCACTGACAGATCATCAAAGTTATGGAGCACTTCTCGACATCATAGAAACTTGAAATTTCGCACAACGGTAGGCCTTGTGGTGCATACAAAGGAAAAATAAAAAATCTGCAATTTTCTATTCAGGGGGTGTGGCATCCACCCACTTTCTTAAAAATTCTTATAAATTATATGGAGCACTTCCGATTGTTGCAAGACGATGAAAATTAGTAGGTCGGTAGGGCTTGAAGTACTTAGAAAGAAAAAAATTGAAAATTTGGAATTTTCGATTTAGGGGGCGTGCCATCTACCCACTTTATCAGATTTGCTATTATTTATATGGAGCACTTTCGGTTGTCGCAAGATTATGAAACTTTGAAGAGCGGTAGGGCTTGATTTTCACCTGGCAAAATAATTCTTTGCAAAAAGGAGTGAAATCACAACAAAAACATACATTTTAAAAAAATAGCCAAGTTCTTATATGTACAAGAAACCTGTACGTAAAAAGTCAGCCAAAAAAAGTAATGAGATCTAAAATATATACCAAGTTTTAAGTTCATGAAGTTTAATATCAAATATCTTAAGTAGAGTAATATGGAAACAATTCCAAATCATGACAGAAATTTTGTATTTAATGATAACTGAATAAAATTTGGTGGATTAACTTGGCAAGTTTTCTCTTAAATACTTACTAAATCGCAAATTTAAAATGTATGAAAACTTGACCAGTGAACCCACCAAATTTTAATCAATAATCATCAAATACCAAATTTCTGTCATGATTTGGAATTGTTTCGATATTACTCTACTAAAGATATTTTTTTTTCGAAAAATCTAGGAGCAAAAAATAGACTCAAAAAAGATGTGAAAATAAGTGAATAAAAAGTATTTTTATGAAAATACATTCTTCCTTTTAAGTTGTTTTATAAAATTTGGTTACAATGAGAATAAAAAACTATAATTTTACTTTAAGTAATTTTTATTTTAAATGATGAATGGCGGAAAAAAATGGCTAAAGGCTGATTAAGACGTTTGGAATTCAATTGCTTATCTCTTCACATATTATTTTATTTTATTTTATTTTATTTTATTTTATTTTATTTTATTTTATTTTATTTTATTTTATTTTATTTTATTTCAGTTTATTATATTTTATTTTATTTTATTTTATTTTATTTTATTTTATTTTATTTTATTTTATTTTATTTTATTTTATTTTATTTTATTTTATTTTATTTTATTTTATTTTATTTTATTTTATTTTATTTTATTTTATTTTATTTTATTTTATTTTATTTCATATCAAGAAGTGTCGGTTATTCTGATTTTCTTAAAGCACATCGAATTAGTGCCCCTGTGAGCTGCCACCCGGGGCACAGGCCCCGGTTTGCCCCCTCCCCCCCCCCATAGATAGACATTTTTATAAAGTGGAAAACAGACTTCTGATTAAGTTTTAATATTTTTTGTATAAATTTTATAACTGTAATACTCTCCATGTATGTATAATTATGCACTTATTATCTATAAATGTTTGGTATTGTCATATATGGAGGGCTCACAGCTGTACCGAACCAAGTCACAAAAAGTGAATTCGAAGACAATAAGAGGTTTAGTAAATAAACTGCCATTAATTACTAAAATTAATATTTTACTCGTAATAAGGAAAATTCTCTAAATTTTCTTCATATTTTAAAATGGAAAAGCTAGAGTTGAAAAATGTTCACAAAAATTTGAAAAAAATTTCCTTGAAAAATTTCGAGAAATTGTCATTCAAGAAAACAGGAATACCTTTTGAAAAAAATAACAAAGCAATAAATTCATTTATTTTAAAAGAAAAGTATTATAAAATAATGGAATTTTTTTTTGGAAAAAAAAAACATTTATTAGACATCAAAAATTTCATTTTCATCGTCTTCGCTACTTTTTGTTTTGGTTTTTGACATTGGGCGCGTTCGGCTGCGTATCTTAAGTGATCCGAATTTGTTTGTGTTGTTGTAATCGCTTGTGAAAAAAGAGCCGATGTCAGCTAATGCAAAAACAACTCAAGGTATCTGAAAAGTTTTTGGATTATGGATAGCCTATCGTTTAGCCTGCCGAGCTCGAGGATTGGCTTCAGTGGCTTTCCAAAAGTCAGTGGTGTAACTATGGGGTAGAAAAAGGAGGCAATTGCCCCCCAGACCATACAAAAACAAATTAAAATGTTTGATATAGAGCTTATCTTTACAACTGTTCCGAACACAAATTTTAAAAGAAAAGTCCTCCACTTTGTACCTAATAGCCCGTACTAATTTACCACCCTGCTTCTCTTTGGTAATTTAATTTTTTTGTTGGTACATTATACATTAAGTCAGTGTGAGTAACAATATTATAACAGATGTCAATAAGATCGTCGATATTCTTGCTGAGAAAAGAATTGTCAAATTATAATAATATAGTTTTCCACCATACCTACGATATTTTTCTTAGAATATACTCAAGAATCATGCCCTAAAATAAATTGTTGGACAACGTGTATAATGTTTTGTTTTATATTTTTTTCAACCGTCCCTCCATAGCCCTGAATATATTAAAAAACACCCCAACATTTTTAGCCGTGTATAAAGGCAATGAAAATAGAGAACAAATTTATCTACTCCGAAAAAATATAATTTAAGGGAGCAGGGAGCAAGAGCAATTTAATAGTCGTGTTCAGACAATCAAAATCTACTTCCACTCAATTTTTAGGTCGGTACCTTTTCATAAATGGAAGTTATAGAAAATTACCTAATAGCTTAGGAAATTTTTTCAATTTTTTTAGCACAACCAGCCTTTCTCATGTATAATCTTTTATAGCGTTCGTTTCATACCTAAAGATAAGACATTATAGATACACTTACCCAAAAATACAATCTGAAAAGTGAATTTTCTAACCATTGCGGCTTGATAAAGCTTGTCCGACCAGTAGTTTTGTAAATGTTTGGACTAAAGCTATATCGGTTGGTATCCTTTTTTGCGTGGCCAAATTTTCTTTGGTTTGAGCTATTGGATTGTGCCGCCAACCAGCATTTTTTTTTTTTTTTTTTTTTTTTTTGACCGTGGGTAGGCGCAAAACCTGCATCAGGCTCTATGAGGACCGGAAAACGCGTGCTCATAGAAGTGTGAGATTCTTACTACACTAAAACCACCTCCACTTCCCGATTGCAACTAAGTTGAAACTTATCTAGCAATTTATTTTTAACGAAGTTAAGTAACGTGTTGCAGGTAACTTTCCGGTGAAAGTTTCTGCTTATTCCGCGATTTTAAAGCGGTTTTGTGTTCACCGCACCAAGTCGGAAGGTTTTGTTCTTTGCAGGCGGCGTACTAAATTCGACTCGTCAAGAATGTCAATAATCGTTGGATTAGCGTGATCTAATAGCCGATTTCTATGTTTTCGCGCGAAACTCTTAATTTCATCTCGAACCGTAGGAATCCCGAGATCCCTGTGAAGATCTTCGTTTCTTATATACCATGGTGCATTTACAAATGACCTAAGCAATTTATTTTCAAACGTTTGTAATTTATTTAAATTTGTATCGCAGGTACAACCCCAGAGTTGTATACCGTAAGTCCAGACAGGTTTAAGTACCTGCCTGTATAAAATCAACTTATTATCAATACTAAGCTTGGAATATTTACCGAGTAGCCAGTTCATATCTCTTAATTTACTTTTTAATTCTTCGCATTTCTTTTTTACGTGCGGCTTCCATTTTAATTTCGCGTCTAGAGTCATTCCCAGATATTTTGCTTCATTCGCAAATGGTACACGACCGGTATTAAGAAAGACGGGCAATCTATTTATTTTTTTATACGTAAAGTCCACGTGGACTGACTTTTGTTCATTGAGCGCTATTCGCCATGTTTTTGTCCACTCATTAACATTATTAAGAGCATTTTGTAATTTAATCGTAGCTTCGTTAATCGTTTTGCCTACTGCTAGTATTGCAGTATCATCAGCAAACGTTGCTACGATAGTGTCTTCTGTTTGAGGTATGTCACGTGTAAATAGAAGGTACAGAACTGGACCTAAAACACTACCTTGTGGTACCCCAGCCACTATTTCTTTGAAATTAGAATATTCATTTCCGTGTTTTACACGAAAAATTCTGTTTTCTAGATATTCGTTAAGAATTTTATAAAGTCCTTCAGGCAGAACTTGTCGTAATTTGAATTTGAGGCCTTCGTGCCACACCTTGTCAAACGCTTGCGACACATCCAAAAAGACCGTCGAACAGATTTTCTTTTCTTCAAGAGCTCTCTCAATTACGTCAGTTACTTTATGCACTTGATCAATTGTTGAATGCTTGCTTCTAAATCCGAACTGATGTTCAGGTATTAATCGTTTCTCTTCTATTATAGGCTGCAGGCGCAGGAGTAGTATTCTTTCAAAAACTTTCGATATTATTGGAAGAAGCGAAATCGGTCTGTAAGAATTCTTTTCGTGAGATGGTTTGCCAGGTTTCAAAACCATTATGACTTCCGCAACTTTCCATTGGCTTGGAACATATTCTAGCCTTAGAGCGGCATTTATTATATAAAGGAGGTTAATTAATCCTTTATTAGGAAGCATTTTTAATATTTCCGCTGTTATTAAGTCATACCCCGGAGCTTTATTAGACTTTAGCTTCTTTATTTCTCTGTTCAATTCAGCAAGCGTAGCATTTCTGGTTCTGTAATTCTCACTTGAGCTAAAACTCATATTAATATTTTCATTGAGTGCTTGCCCATCGGAAAGTTTAAATGTTTCTTCCAGGTAATCGGCAAATACCGCCGCTTTCTCTTTGTCACTTTTAGCCCATTCGTTTTGGCTTTTCTTAATCGGGGGTACCTACTGGATGCTTTGGTTTTTTCGTTGTTTTTATAGCTTTCCAAAGTGAGTAGTTGGATTCTTTCCCAGCTGACAAGCTTTCAAGGTAATTTTCAACTTCACGGTTTTTGAAATCTGATATCGCTGTTTTTAGCACATTACACAAGCGATTTAAATGAGCTTTGTGTTGAGGAGCACGGGTTCGCTGCCATTTCTTACGTGCTTTTCGTTTATCTTTTATTAAGTCTTTTATTTCCTGCGGATATTTTATATCTTTATAGCACGGGGTAACCCTTTGATAAGGTGTGTTATTCCACGCTGCCTTTTGTATTATATCAACAAAGGCATCTACTGCATCTTCAAGCTCAAGAGGCGTTTGTAATGATACCCTCAATTCAACGTTGTCCTCGATATCTTTCTTAAATCCTTCCCAGTTGGTTTTACCGTTTGTTAACCTGGGTGGTTTTTCAATTTTGACAAGGCTTTCGCTCATAGTGAGTATGACTGCAGAATGATCTGAGAAGAGATCATGGCCTTCTGAGATTTCAATACGGTTAGAGGGTATTCCTTTTACCATAAACAAATCGATTAAGTCAGGTATTTTTGACGGATCAGTTGGCCAGTAAGTTGGCTTTCCGGTCGAATGAAAATCGCAATTATTTTCCATTCCTGCCTCATATAGCATTCGACCCTTTTGAGATATGCATCTTGAAGCCCAAAAGGTGTGCTTTGCATTAAAATCGCCACCAACAATTAAGTTTGGGCTTAGCGATTTTATCAATGTCGTAAATTCACTCTTATCTATTTTGCAACGTGGAGGGCAATATATCGAAGAGATATTGAGAAGAATGTTTTTAGTTCTAACCTGAACACTACTCAATTGCATCGATTCTACCTCTATTTTCAGGCCTATCGAGTGTTCAATGCACTCTTTTATATATAACGATGATCCACCCCTTGCTTTATTTGAAGGATGAACAGCGTGGTAGTCAAGAAACCCGTGGATTTTAAGATTTGATTCATTTTTGGCATGCGTTTCTGATATCAAACATATGTCGATATCATTTTCCTGCATATACGTCTCTAATTCTCCAAGTTTTTGCCATAATCCGTTGGCATTCCACGTAAGAATTTTAAACTTTTCCATCATAAATTTTTTGAGAGAGATTTGGGTCGAAAACTATTTTCGAGCTTACTTAACCTATCAAAGATAAGTTTATTTGTGTCACATTGTTCCTCAAGTTTTGACAGAATTATTGAAAATACTTTTGAAACCGGATCGGTTTCAGTGTCGTTGTTTAAGGGTATTTTTTTAGCCGCTATTTGGGCATATGTTTCTGCATTTCCTTGCTTTGATAAATTCTCCGAAGGTATTGACACTGTTTTCTTTTCCTTACGGATAATAGGTTTTGGAGCTTTATTAGATTTGGAAGTCTTGGGAACTACGGTTTCTATTTGCCTTTGTGGGTTTCTTTGTGTTTTGGCTGATTTTGATCGCCGCTTTTGTAATTCTTTAGCTACTTCGCAGCCTCTATAGTTTGCCGGGTGATTTCCATTACAATTAATGCACGTCGGTGGACTTTCATTTTTTCCGATGCAGTCAACGGTTAAATGCTTTCCGGCGCATTTTACACACCTTGGCTCTTTTTTGCAATAAGTTTGGGTGTGATTGAATTCTTGACAGCGTTTACACTGAGGGACTAACCTTGTGCTCTTTCTTAGAGGTTCGATCTTAACTACGATGTTTAGAATTGTTTTGATTTTATAAATTTCATCTAGTTTTTCAGTCTTATCGAACGAAAGTATAAATAGTGGAAGACCACGCTGTACCACTTTTGTTTCACCCTCTTTTGTCTGTTTCTCTCTTTTGACGATGTTAATTGCATCTAAGATTTTGAAGTTGCGCTCTTTTAGATCACTAATGATATCGTCTTTTGAACATGATGCGTGTAAGCCTCTCGCCACAACACGTAAGGGTCTTTCCGACTTATTTTCAAAGGTATACCACTCTACTTTTTCTTCGTTTAGTTTTCGCGACAGAAGGCGATAACTTTCGGGGTCTTTCACACATACTTTCCATTTGTTGTTATTGAGCGAAATAACTTTAAAAGCCGATGGTAGTAATGCCTTTAATATGGTTTGCAACTTGTTATACTCCTCAATACCGATAACATTTATCGGTGGCGGGGGCCGTTCCTTAACAGGTTTTTCTTTTAATGTTGCATGTTTTGGTGAAACTATTATTTCAAAAGACGAGGCTGCCTCAGGTGAAGAGCCAGCTTTACGCTTTTTACTTAATCTTTTCTTTGAGGACTTTTCCGTTTCACGTGCTAGCTCTTCTTCGTCTGTTTCATATCTAGAATTATTGACTTCTGGCAAGCTAGCTTTGGAGTTTATTTGAGAATTTTTGCCTTTCAACATCTCATTTTCTTTTCGAAGAAGATCGACTTCTTTCTTTAGCTCTTGATAAAGTTCCATTACTTCATCAAGTCTTCGTCGAAGTTCGTTATTATCTTTTTCAAGATTTTCTGTTTTATCTGAGTCTTTTTTGGCGCGCGCTGGCGTGACGGGTGGACTCTTTTGCCCGAATTTGGATGGTTTTATACTCGATTTAGATGGTGGTGATCGAGATACCCTTGCACTTTTAAGGAAGGGATTTATTAAATGCAATAATTGGCTCTCCCCAGAATCCATAGAGCCGACCTCCGAAGAGGGTGGATTTTCCAGTGAACCTGGACTGCCACCTGGGGTACTATATCTTATTGTTTTGCTCATTGCATAGTTATGTATACATCAATCTCAGTATACGGAGTTTGGATTTTAGTCGCCTCTTACGACAGGCATGCCTACCTCGGGTATATTCTTGCCCCTTACCCGCCAACCAGCATGCTCTTCAAAAAGTTAAGGGCTAGAGTTTACTGCATTTTGAGACTTTATTCCACTTTAACTTACTTATCTTTAACAATTTTTTTTTAAAACTATTCCATGATCAGAGGAAAGTCAGAGGAATTATTGATAGAAATAAAATGTATATCAAGTATAAAAATCTATTCATAGAGATTCGGAATACCGACAGTAGATTTTAAGTCTATTCGACTTAAATTCTATTCTGAATAGACTCTCGCTCAGTGATTCCAGATTAGTGGTTTTCCAACCAAAATTGTTGGAAAAAAAATATTCATAGTGGGATTTATGGTGGGAAAATATTTCAATAGCCTCTTTTTGGTGGGAAAAATTATTTTTCCATAACCGCAATTTACTTGCCCATATTCGAGTTTTAATATGTATAAGAATTTGGCACAAAAATCATTCCTGACCTTAAAAAACAATATTATGCGAATGGGGTACCAGAAATTGCTGACCTTGAAATAATTAAAAACTCATTTAAATCTATGGCTGACCAATAACACTGAAATTAGCTAACCTTTTATGACCGTTAAGCGACCTTTCAAATAGCATACTTTCTTTTCAATTGACCCAAATGAGGTGCCAACATCTATTTTTGTGAACTTGAAACGAACTTTAAAAATTCATAAGAAAATCTATGGGTGATCAATTACTGAAAATATTTGACCTTTGATCACGATCTAGTGATCTTTCGGATCGATATATATTTTTTGCGAAAACTCCACAAAAGAGGTGGCAAAAATCAAGCTTGACCTTGCGAAACTTAAAGTCTTGATTACAAGTTGACTTCTTTGGCCAGTTACTGACGTATTTGATGACATCATTTTTTTGTGCCAGAAGTGCTGAGTCAACTTTCTGCTTTTTTTAGGAAATAGCTATAGCAGAATAAGTTATGGTGTTTTTTTGCTTCCAGTACAATTATGGTGGGATTTTTTTTTGGAATCTGGTGGTATTCTATAATTCTCATCTGGCATCACTGCTCTCGCAATAAGCCCCAAATATTTTGTTGGCTGCTGTGACGAATCCGAACATTTTTATAAAAAAATAGTATATAACATTTAAATATTATTTAATTTGATTTTTACAAAATTGCAAAATTTGAAAAATTGTCATCCGTAAAATTTGCAAATTTTTTGAAAATATTTATGGCACAAGGCTGCACAAGTTGAGCACAAAACAGCACATTTGTTTTTTTTTTTTGAAAATCGAAAATGGCGGTGCTAATTTCACGCTATAGCCCTTCGCAAAGTTTAGTTTTGGCCATAATATGTACATAGTTGCAATTATGCGATTTTTTTTGTTTTTTCTTAGAAGCATTTTCTGAGCACAACATATCACAATTTTCTCTTTTGAGAAAATTTGAAGTTTCGCAAAAATTTTATTCGTAAATTTGCAAATTTGCAAATTTTTTTGAAAATATTTACGGCACTAGGCAGCACAACACAGCACAGAATTTTTTTGTTGAAAATCGAAAATGGCGCTGCTAACTTCACGCTTCGTAAAACCGTTTTTTGGCCGTAAAAATTACAAGTATGCGACTTTTTTTATCTATTCGGAATATGACAGCACAAACAAAGAAAAATGTAAAATTAAAAAAAAAAAAAAATTATAAATTAATTTTTGGCATAAAGGTTACAAATAAGCGATTTTTTTTGGATCTCTTTGGGATAAGGCTGCAAAGATTGAGCACAAAACAGCACAATTTTCACTTTTTAGTATAATTACGAAATTTCGCAAAAATTTTATTCGTAAAATTTTACAAATTTGCGATTTTTTTTAATATTTACGTCACACAGGGCAACACAATACAGCACAACTTTTTTTTATTGAAAATCGAAAATGGCTTTGCTATCTTCACGCTACAGCCCTTCGCAAAGTTTAGTTTTGCCCATAATAGATGCAATTATGCGAATTTTGTTTTTCTTTTTGGTTCTTTTTTCTCAATAGAATTTTTTGAGCATAATGCAGCACAACTTTTTTTTAAGAAACTTTGAAATTTCGCAAAAATTTCATTTGAAAAATTTGCTAGTTTGCGAATTTTTAAAAAATAATTACGGCACAAGCCAGCACAAGTTGAGCACAATATAGCACAACATTTTTTTCCGAAAATCAAAAAAATGGGTACTCTCTAAAATCCAAACCCTTTAGTACGATTTTTTTAAAAATACGGCTCATAACACGGCTGGGCACATTACAGCACAACCTTTTTTTTTTTAAATCCAAAATGGCGGTGCTTCACATACATAAATATTTAAAACGAATGTAAAACTCTACACGTTTTAGTCCAAAGTTTTCTTTTATTAAATTTTTACGAACAAATGTTTAGGGATTCATTCCCTGTAGCTTCCCCCTCTCCTTTGGATCAGCCACTGAATATAGAGAATTATTCTAAACCGCACTACAATGCAATGATAAGTAATGCTTTACCTGGTTGAATCAAATATGTGTATCGATATCTCCTTTCACATGTTTCCTTACTTTAAACCTAATCAAAAGTGAACTTTCAGTGTGATTTTCTGTCATTGTTTTCTTCACTATTTAATAACTGCACTTAGAAAACCCCATTTCCTCTCAAACAAAGAGCAAAAGACTTTCCTCATATTTCTCAGAAATTTGTTTTCCTTGCCGAATCGTTCAGTCAGTCAGTTCTCTGATATTAATTTTTTTGAAGAGACTTTTTAATTGCCAACAACTCAACAACAAGTTTCTATCATTGAATCTCTTGAATTATTATGAATTATGATGAACCACAATTTAAATCTGGGAAACCAGAATGAAGGAATAAAATTTATTTCCACAGAAAAATGTGCATCCTCCTTTACCATATTCATAAATGATTACGTTGACAAATGAAGCATGCAAAATTGTCAACTAGATGGTACTTACTTAAAATGTAGTTAAATATAACCTCATTAAACCTCATAAAGTGCATGTACCATTCGTCTCTTAAATACATTTCTCAAATTACATTATTCCAGCAACAAAAACCATAAGCAATATTTTGCAAGTAAACGTTGCTATACTGAACTCATAGCGAAAAGATGAAAATCATAAAATGAGACAAAAGCATCATAAAAGCAATTGTCATGAAGCTACAATATATCTCCTTAGCAATATTAAATCAAGGAGCAACGAGAACAACAACTACAAAAGGGCAACCACTAAAGATCCTTTTTCTGTGAAATTGAAATTTTGAAAATGTGTTGTTCTGGGAATTTTTAAACCATAATTCGATAGCATTTTGAACTTCATTTAACTGCACTGCAAAGGATGTTACATTTTGATCTTTTCGAGGTTAAGGATGTTTAAAGTCGAATTAGTCTTTTAAATATGTACGAATATACGTTTTGAGTGGTTTTATGGAAATATATTTGGTTAATTTAGGTGAACCTTAGGTTTATTCTGTGGAAAAACGATTCTGTTCTTAAGCTCGTTTGAGTATTCCCTGAAATAGAATTTTGCCCATTTTCATCTTCATACACAGAATATTATTTCTACTTAATCCGGATGAAATATTAAATTTATTCTTTCTTGTTTTTGTGTTCATTTTTCGTTCAAATAAACTTATTTGTTATGGGGCTTAGAGCTATAGAAGCTTTTTCTTTTTTTTTTTTTGAAATTTCCCACAAGGAATAGCTTAAACCTTATAACAATACCCACACAGGCTATCCGATATGATGAGAGAGTTTTAATAAAATTTGAACCGAGATCCCTGGAACGTAACCAAATTTCAAAACTTTTTACATTTATCTTTTGGTCTCTCTGTGAAAAATTAGGTTTTCGAAGAATACAAAGTTATCCGTTCGGAGTTGCTTGATGATGGTATAACAACACCAGTTTTTGGTCGCCTTCTACTCGTAGGTATGTTCATAGGAAACGATTTTCATTATTTGAACTTTGAACAATACCCTTAGTGACCATTTATTTTAATTTCAATGGAATTAATGAACGAAGAACGTGCACATTCCAATCAAATTGCGTTTCTATTTCATGCAAGATCTACACATAACAAGGAGACAATAAATTAACTAATTGGAAATTCAAATTAAGCGCAAAGTGTTCGAGAAAAAGCGTGACCAATCAATTTTCAGGAGTCATATTTGATAGTCTACGTATGTGTGCGTGCAGCAGGATTCATATCATCGTTTACATGTACAAAAAAAGAGGAACATAAATCGATTAGAGGAATTAAAACGAAACTAACACGTTGCCAAGAATACCAACTGTGTTTGTATGTCCTTTTTATTCGGATATACGTTCGATAAAGGAGGAAATGGAAAAAGGGACTACGAACGATGTCCATTTCACAGTTAAGGTTTATTGAAATTGAAGTAGAAAGGGAGATTCGTGGGAATTAAAGTGACACATAGGACATAGGTCCTTTGACCAATTTCCGTGCAAAAGATCCGTAAAAGGCAAACATAGATTTGATAAAGAAAAAACAAAATAGGATACAAGGTACAGATGACGCTATCAAATCTACGAGAGTGCTTTATTGCACAAAAAACTATCAAGGGATATGACAAATGAATTTTTTTGAAATTTTCTCCGAAAATCCGGCAATGTAAACAAAAAACGATTCAGTTATTTACTTTTTATGCACCAGGTGATGTCAAATAGAGTTAGAGAGATTTGACAAAGATGAAAAACGTGCTGGAATAAATGTCTTTCTAGGTTTTTTTGTTCGTTGTTCATAGGACAAGTATTGGTTCAGTGTGGATTAAACTGAGCTTTTTTTGTATGAATAATTTAAAATTGATGATGATTTTGCAGCAATCACTGCATTTTGTATGATTTTTTTTGTTACTGTATCAAAATTATCTACATTATAAAATTTAAACTTTTGCACTTAACTGAAAGGTGCTTTAACTCAGTTAATATTGTCCAAATTGTGTTTGTGTCATCAAAAAAATAATTATACAAAAAAAGTACGTATACGTCATAGTGTACGACTGTTTCATAGATTTAATCAATGACGGAACTCGCCTTCAGAAACAAAATATGTACATTATTTTCTAATGGAATATTGTGCTATAAGCAGGAAAAATTAACGGTCTTACAATTCGGTCGGATTAATTTAAATTTAAAACAAGTTGTATGTGAGATGTCAGCAATGTTTGTGTTTAAGTTCTTTAAATGTTAAGATTTTTTCTCATGGCCCATGATGCATGGGCTTGAAATAAGTTAATTAAAATCATGTTTAGTGATATGCAAAGAGGTTGAGGAATGGGTGGTACAGAGAAGAAGATGTCATTTTGTTCGGTTTGTATTTTTTCTTCGCAGTAAAAGTATATAAGATAGTGTCTATAATAGCATAATTTGTACAAGAGTAGCAAATTCTTATTTTTATTTATTTATTTCTTGTTGTGTGGCTATATTTAAAAAAGTATTAAATTGTAGCATCAAAAACAATATTTCTTTGATGTTGGGAACAGGTTAACTTTAATAATGAGTAGACCGAAAAAAATAGGTTCTGAGATTGAAAAAAAAAAAATAATTACTTTCTGTATTTTTTGCAGGTAATAACGTTAATGGCTTTAAATTTAGTAAAAGAAATTTTAATTTTAACACAATTTTCGACGTAAAAAAATTTGAACCTTGACGCAACTCAAACGGTTAGCTCCGATTCAACGTCTTATTTTTTCTTCAAATTTTCTTAACAAATTATTTAGCGTCTCCCCTATTATCGTAATGAAATGGCAAGTACCTATGATCAAAATCTTCATTGAACTTGCCATACAGTACTTTTGGTATCGCAAGCAAATATATAACAAAATACGGACAAAAAGAAAACTCGACTTTTTTCGATCTTCCTCTCTGTGTCTAAAATTGAGGAAATTCTCGGTTTCGGTTTTTGTTGTTATGAATTTTATTCCGAATCTTAGGTGTAGTCATGAAAGACTACATTTGTATCAAAATTAAAACTTTTATTTTTCAGCTAATATCAAAGTTTTAAAAATTCAAAATTTGACTGACCATTTTACATGTGCGTTTTCCCATATAAAATTTCTTTCGTCTTGGGGCAGGGTTAGTGGTAAAATAATGAGCAAACCTTTTGACGGATTTTTTTTATTTATTTGCAAGAAATTAAGGGGGACAACATCTTTAATTAAGCAATAACCTTTATATGAACCACCCTAATGTACATAAGAAAAGAGCATCCACAGTCTCTCAGCTCAGGTATCTCGAGGAGTCCAGCACCGCCACCAACGCCCGCCAGTTCTACAAAACATCCAAGTGACTGGCATCTGGTTATAGATATGGCACGCAAGCTCTTCGAAACAGCGATGGGATTATAGTCCCCAAAGGACAGGGATTAGTAGGCGTGTTCAAGCAGCATTTCCAGCAATTATGCTTAATGGACATTATTTAGAGGAAGCGACAGGAGAACAAAGAAGCATGAGACCGGTCAATGAAGATGCAGCCCCAGCGCCCAGTACCTACTGAAGAGGTTAAGAAAGCCATCCACAAGCTTAAGAACAACAAATACGCCGGCTCGGATGGCCTACCTGCGGAATTCTTCAAGTATGGAGGAGATGCCCTAGTTGGGTGCATGCACCAGTTCATCAACCAAGTGTGGGAGGAGGAAAGTATGCCCGACGACTGGTTAAATAGTTCCATATGCCCAATCTTCAAAAAAGGCAATCCAATGTCGCAAGAACTACAGAGCGATATCCCTGCTAAATGTTGCCTATAAGATCATATCCAACGTACTTTGTGATCGTCCAAGCGGCCCCGGTTCTACGATTTTTCCGAACAGCGGTAAAAGCTTGATTTTGGCGCCCCTGCCGTTTTTGATAAAAATGAAAAAACACATATCTCCTTGGTTGGATTTTTTGTCGCTGGGAGAATAAAACTTTTTAGTGGATGTCAGGCACGAGGCGTGACTTTTTCGGAAGCGGAAGCACACAACTTAAAACTCAAAAAATAAAAGTCCTTTAATTTAGAATTTATATCATACCGCTTTTTTGCGCCTTATAATATTATAAAGAGTATAAAAAATGTATTTCCTCTAGCCGAAATAATTAATTTGAAACACTCTTTGCTATGCATTTGCAGGTACTCATAAGCATTAAGCAAAACGCCAAAGCAATCACAAACAAAACAATATCGCCCAAAAAACTTAATCAAATCGAAAAAAACACCAATCAATGCATTTCTTATGGATGAAACACTATATACGATTTGCATTCACACACACACAATCACAACACCGAAGATCCAAAGTATAAAACTAAAACTACCCCTTTTTCAATAGGAATGTGCGGCAGGAAACGACTCAATACTACTTTAGTTTTGCTATTGAATTTTCATAATGAATTCACTCAACTCATTCTTCACACGTTGGGCAAACAGAAAGAAATCATCAGATTTTACTTTGAATTTTGGAGGGAATTTGAGTTAAGAAGGTAAAATCAGAGAATGCCAAGCTGTTGCGCATTCTAGAGCAAAAACTCTTGTATAGTATTTTATAATGGAGAATGGAGTGATGTTACGCATTCTCAAATGGCTTGGCTTGGCGTAGAATGGAAATTTGTGGGTTTGGTTAGATGATGTGCGGATTTAAGCGTTGTTCTCGTGAGTGATTTTATTAAAAGATAATAATCATTTCCCGTGATAATATATAATACCTATCTAATATTGGGAAATAATTAATTAATATAAGAGATAATTTATTAATATTAGATATTAAGAAAATGTAAATCGTTGACATACCTAATATAATAATAGGTCAATGATGTAAATGTATTTAATGTATCTACAATTTGAATTTTCGAATATTATAATTCTTTGCTATGAGCATTTTGTGAACTGTCTTACGGAAGCATTCATTCCACTCAATATATGGACGCTTCGTCACTGGTGGATGTGACGTCTTTACCTATTCAGCAACTTTTCATTATATTTAGATAAGAAAATTGACAATGCCTAAACAAAGATTATACAAAGCCAAGGTTCGTAGAAAGATAAACTATGATTCGTTCTCTCGTGAAAAATTCAAAAGGGAATTTTATTTTTGATTCGATCACGGATCTTAATTTTTGGTTCCTAGTAAAATTCATTTTCATTCGAATCAAATCTGCAAGGATCTATAAAATATGGTTTGTTCCCAAATGTATCATAGGAAAACTATTGAAGATCCATTCACGAACCATTCAAATAAGAAAGAGAACTGTAATTTTACCAAAGGACTAAATTTCGAAAAGCAAAAGTTACGCAAGATAAAGTATCGAAGTACAAAGTTCCGAAAAAAGTTTTGAAATCGTCGGGCCTTCGGTTTTCCTTGAGCGATTTCAATAAAATTGAACGACGTGATAGCTGAGACAGAGTTTTATCAGAAAAAAATATTTTCAAAATAGAATATTTTAAAAATATGTCAACATTTCGCATCTTCGTTGTTTCTTGAGCGTTTGCAATAAAATTTACACAGGTGATAGCTGATACAGAATAGTAACAAATGTCAACATATTATAACTTCGTTGTTCCTTGAACTATTTCAATGAAATTGAAACACATTATTTAGTCCTTAATAGTACGAGAGTTAAGCAATGTCAAAACACAAGCCATTCTAGATTGGCTGGTTCTTTAATTCACGTGAGGGTAGCCCTGGCTGGTGGGAAATGTTGTGACATCCGCAATTTTGAAAAAGGGTGTTGGAAAAGGTAAATGCAATTTTCTTGGATCGTTTATTTTATTTAATTTGTCAATCAATTTATATTTGTCAATAGTTTTTGAAAAATTATTTCGAATGGTGAAATAATGATAGAAAAAACTGCTAAAGATTGACGGAGATACAATTTCATATTCCATTGCCGCATCTCAATTCATTTAATTTCATTAAGCGTCGCAATTTTCAATTATTTCAGTCACATGGATTAAGCGAACCTGTTAGCTGTCGCCCGGGGCACAGGCCCCGGTTTGCCCCCCATAGATTCGAGACTGCGCCCAAGACCTTAATACTATGATCAGCACGTAACAGCGTGGCTTCAGACCAAACCTTTACATTGAGGCAAATCCTGGTAAAGGCCAACGAATTTCAAATCGAGACTCACCATCTTTTCATATGTCGCCAAGAGCTTCTATTGGTGATGTCGGAGCTCGGGATCTCGAAATAACTGATCCAGCTTTGTTGCATGACGTTGAAAAATACGCAGTGCAACGTGCAAATGAGAAACAGCTCATCTTAGCAATTCCAGACATGTACAGGGTTCAGACAAAGAGATGCGCTATCATGTGGTTGTTGCAATATTTTTGACCGAATTTAAAAGATGATTAGGATGACGAATAATAAACTTAAAACCGCGAACAATTGGATTATACGAATGCAATTATAATTAATTAATTAAAATTAATTAAATGGTAGTACCTCGTGGCATGATGGTTAGTGCGTAGGACTGTCATGCCCAAGGTGTGGGTTCGATTCCCAGGCGTGCCACCTAAAAACAGAAATGTTTTATTCGAGGTATTGCCTCTTGCGAGGAACTGACAAATCGTCCAAGAGTATATTTATCATGAAAAAGTGCTTCTCAATTAGCCGTTCGGACTCGGCAAAAAACTGTAGGTCTCCTCCATTCCTGCCAACAAACACGCACACAGGAATGGTTGTGAGTTGTAAGTCACTAGGCCCTGGGTCTCCATGAGCTGCTGCACCACCCAATTTATTTATTTATTTAATTATAATTAATTATAATAAAAGAAATGAATTAAAGCAATAATTTGTGCAACCGGCACACGTGAAAAATAAGATCGAAATGACCCAACTGTCAAAGGTTCAAAGAAGGATGGGAGAATAGAGACAAAACAAAATATTGCAACAACAACTGCAACAACGATGAAGCTAACCGGCTAGTCAGCTGGGGGTGGGTTCGCCGAATTTAAATACGAGTAAAAAAAAAGAATATCAATTCGGTTCGAATAAAAAAGGGGATATATGTAATAAAAAGTAAATTGTAAATTAAATAAAGGTAAGCACAGTGGCGTACTTACGCTATAGGGTGGGCGGCAGGAGACTATTTATGGTTGTTTGCCATAACCAGTAGCTGAAATTCTTCTTCAAATAGATTGAAGGAAACACAAGATTTTATTCCCTGATGGGGAGTTTAAAAGTTTAAAAAAAAAAATGTAAAACCCAAAATCTTTTCGATAGAAAAATAAATACAAATTGAGGTATTGTTCTAAAAACAATTTAAAAAGGAAAAATGAAACAAAGATCAAAAGGAAAGCAGATAAATCAAACAAAGACAAAAGAAACCAAGACCGCAAGAATGGACCGCTATCACCGGTCCCGAAATAAAGACAAAGAAAACTACGTTACGGGTCACGAATCTCACAATTTTGAGATAAAAAAAAACGAGATTAAGAGGCCAACCGAATATCAATTTAAAACCGCAATTTTTTCTAAACGAATTATAAAAAAACTAAATGCCACTCTACTTATCTTTTGTTTTTACGAACTTCTTTTCCTCTTCCTCTTGCTTTTTCTCTGATATTCGCCCTGTTCTGGCGTTGAAAAACTCTTTTCATCAAAGCGAGTTTTCTCTATCCAAGTAACTCCTTCCTCGAATAACTTTCAAAAACACTTTTCTGATATTACCAACTAGGTATAGGTAGGTAATCAATAAATTAATTAAACAATTTTCCAAATTTCTCAACTTTCTATATTTTTTTTCTTTTTCTTTTCTCAAATTCAATATACTTTTTTCGGCTTAACCAGCAAACCAAGAAGTGGTTGTTTTTGCCTAGCCTTTGTCTTCTACCGGCCTCTCTCTCACTCACACAATCTCACGCTCATAATTATGGTTTTCGTGGAACTCTGTTACGGTTCCACTCCGAGGTTGAGTTCCAACGAAACTATCTCTCACTCACACATTCAATGGATTCCCCAAGTTGTTGGCGTTGTCCCAAAACTTGACGAATCCAAGGCCGGAGCAAGACATATTCACAATAATCTATTTTGAAAAAAGAACTATAAAAAGTTGAAAACATAATTCTGAGCATTCTCTCAGTTACTCTACATTTCTAACTTTTTGAAAATTATTCGAAGAAGGCAAATATTTTCTTTTAATAATTTTCTAAACCTTTTGAGGAAACGAAGGAGGAAGGCAAAACTCAAAACAAACCGTCTGCTGGCTCAACACGAAAGAAGTTAGATAAACGATGAACCTAGTTTGTCATCCTCCCCGAGCAACTCTCAAGCTCCCAGAGGACAACGGACTCAAAATTGTTGGTAGAAAAATGGGATTGGTTTGGGGTGGAGGGGAAAACAGACAACGAGAGTTAGACTATGACCAAACAACATAGTCGGAAGGAGGTTTTAAGAACCACAGGAAGTGAGGTTTTTGTTGCGGTAAATCTTACCGTAACATGGCTTCTTTAATCTAGTCCTGGAGCAGATAGTGCGCAAAAGCTGTGTTAACCTGGAAGGCACTATCTTTAACGAGTCTTCTCAACTGCTTATTTTGATTTAATTTCTGTACGCCCCTTTGGCATATTGTTGTCTTTTTCTTCTCTTTGATTTCTCGCTCAGACACAAAACTCAATTGAGACGTTAACATAACATAACATAACATAACACGAGAGACGATATACAAAAATTGTTTAAAATTATTCCTTCTTTTATTGTGTGGCACTGCGAATAATTCGCAATTTCAGTCTGGAACACTCTAAATATAACTGACAGAACATTTAAAAAATGGTTTGTTTTACCAATTGCTATTTGATTAACCCAAATGAAGCGCTTGGTTTTATATGAAGAGCTTAAGTGTGGCAAAAATGCTCTTCTTCTTGGATTGCTTCTGGAAGAAATCGGGACAGCTGCAACTACAATCTTTATTTCATCATTGATGCAATGCATAGTTATCATACAAGATTCTGATGTTTAAAATATTTGCTCTAGCTTCAAGCTGTATCGTGGCAGAACTAGATTAATGCAATTTAATTTAATTGTAGTTCACACACTTATAAAATATACCTACATATGTATATTAGGTTGTGAACTACAATTAAATTCAAAGTTGCAATAATATAGCAGATATACATACCACGATACAGCTTGAAACTTGTGAAATATTTCCAATATGTAGTATACTTATAGAATTTATTCGTCTTCACTAAACCTAGTACAGACTTTCAAAAAAAAAAAAATTGCTTCTCCCTAATGCTGGATAAGAAATTGAACCAAAATTATTCATTCAACATACCCAAAATTTCAGAGCTACAATCTTTTTGTGTGTATAGACAAAACTTCTTCGTTTTATGCCTTAGGCTTTCTAACCTTTGTTAACACTCACCACTACACAATTCTCTAAAACTATATAGGTAGAGTGGTAGAAGTTGTCTTTATGTAATCGATCAAGCGAGAGTGAAAAATTAAACAAACATAGGTCAATATATCACAGCAAACATATTGTAAGCGTTTGTATATAGAATACATGAATTTCATGGTCATTATGTCAAATTATTTGAAGAGTGTCAATTATGAAGCTTGACAGGGAAAAGTTTCAAAGTAAAAATAAATAAATTAAATAAATTGGGTGGCGCAACAGCTCGTGGAGAACCAGGGCCTAGTGACTTACAACTCACAACCATTCCTGTGTGCGTGTTTGGTGGCAGGAATGGAGGGGACCTACAGTTTTTTGCCGAGTCCGAACGGCTAAATGAGAAGCACTTTTTCATGACAAGTATACTCTTGGAGGATTTGTCAGTTCCTCGCAAGAGGCAGTACCTCGAATAAAACATTTCTGTTTTTAGGTGGCACGGCTGGGAATCGAACCCACACCTTCGGCATGACAGTCCTACGCACTAACCATCAAGCCACGAGGTACTAGTTTCAAAGTGTCAATCATTAATTTGAAGAACGGCAATAATTGTCAAATTATTCCAATGAGATGTTAACACTCTTATGCTTGCATCATTACTATATGTTATGTGAACCTTTTATGTACATTTTGTTATCCATGATAGATTTCAATCAATTTATTTTATAAATTTTAATTAAATAAAAAAAAGTCGGATTAAATTGAGGTAATGAGAATCAAAACTCACCATATCCATGTCAGAAAAACTCTCCATTACCAAATTTTATTGTTTAATAACTTTTTAATGAGAGTACATGCCTAGAAAATAATGTTTTATATTTTATCATAGAATCATAAAGGAAAAATAAATTTAAGTTTCGTTAAAAAGATATTTAACAATTACATATGGCTGTGATTAGTTTTTCTAACACGGCTATGGCGATTATTGGTTCTCATCACCTCAATAATTGCTTCAATGATTATAAAATATTTAAAAAACGCCTTTTTTTGTTCATGTCGAAAATGTACATGCATATATGTTCAACCCAATACTGTTTGTTCGAAATCGATAGTTCTCTCCATCACGTCGTGTTGTAATACAAAAAAGGAGAACATAACCTATTGTAATGAATAGCACTATAGAAATCAGCAACATTTGGGTTTTTATTTTCATCAAAGAAAATCGTAACTTGCCAAAATAAAGGTATATCCAGTATAACAGCCTTCAAAAGATAGAAATCTACCGCCTACATTGTGGTATATATTCCTGGCACACATAGTTTCATTCCCTTTTTGTCAGCAAATATATACCATTCATGTTAAGAAAGATATGAAGAACCCAAAGCAACGTGACGGTCCTTTTTTAACTGTTCACCAAAATTCAAGGCCAACACAAACAAAAAATAGTATTATCTGAAAATGTAGACCACCATTGTTTTGTTATAACTGTTCTTAAGATTTCACCACATTTATATAATTGAGATAAGAAAATCTCGTCGGAAAAAGTGCACAATTTTAAAATCATTTCACATTCCAGCCTTTTATTTGTGACAACCTTAATGTTATCTGCGTCAATAAAGCCCTTTTTGCCACAAAAATTTTCAGCGATAGTCAAAGAGCCTTTCCAGTTTTCGCCTACCTCAACTATATAACAACCCTATGAAACGGTGCTGATTTAAACAATGCAGAATTAAAATGGATTTGGCAAAGAGCCCACTTGAAGCTTGATACCTTCAACTAAAAAGGTTCTTTTGATAACAGTTTAAGAGGTAGAGTTGGAGTTTGAGTAGGCATTTTGTAGAAAAACTTTAATTTTATTGAATATACACAATATTTAAAAAAAAACATGGGTCAGTCAGTGCAATTTGATTGTGAATGGCTTCTTACAAATAAAAAAACCTAGGGCCTATTAAAATGCTGTGTAGAGTATTGAAAGTTAAGACTTTTCCTACAGTAATAATTCAAGGATCAATTTTAAAAGAAGACAGTCTTATAAGAAATAACTAGTTTTTTGTTCTTGGTCACCAACAACCGTTTGTTGAATTTTGGCTACAAAAATAATTTCGCATGTCAATTCTTAATAAAAATGTGTAAAGGTTAGTAGACCTACTAAAATTTAATTTCCAACTTCCTGACGTAAAAATTATCAAATTTCTTTTAGATTCATCCAGATTAGGTCTTAAAATAATTTCCAATACACATTTTTTTTGAAAACTTCACTTCAATTAGTTCTTTTCTTATCCCTTTGGCACATTTCTCCACAGTGTGGATTGTCTTCTTTAAATTGTCTGCGAACTCAGAAAACTGACTAAGTTTCTGACTTCGACAATACTCTTTTAAATCCATGTTTTGACCTTAATTGTGTAGCCCCTGTTTGAAGTAGAAAAAATTAAGCAGTACCACAGAATTCAGCATTCTCAAATAATTTAGTGCACCAAATTTCATTAATTTGTATCAAGAATCTGTCACCAAAATTCAACAAAGTGGACCACTGGTGCCGGTGCGCAGTGGTGTCATTGACGTACCGTAATTATAAGACGTACAAATTATTAAAAAAAAAAAAATTGGCCCAATTTAACTTTACAACAGTTTTTTAACTTGCTCAAAGGCTATTGAATAGACCGGTAATGAAAGGAATAAAGGAAGAACTAAGTGCACTAGTTTTTATAATTGAATATGTTTATTTGGCTCATGAGCATGCTTCAAAACGAAATTGTTTCTAAATTCTTCAATCGTTTCTGAGAGAATTATCATAATGGCCACTTTTCAATATGTTTGCTTATAACTCGAAAGTTAAGCCGAATTTGACTCATAAAACTTTTTGTTCAAAACAAAATATCCTACCGAACTGGATGTATTATTAACTTTTCCTACTTAAATTTATCTATTAATAAAATTTTTAAAACAACCATTTTGATAGCAAATTTAGTTTTGAACAAATAGTTATATAAGAAGTGTAAAATTGTTAAATTCGGCTTTTTTTCTGTGTTACCTCTACCAAAAATATTGTAAGGTGGCCAATGTGACCATTCTGTCAGAAACGCATGGGTGAATTTAGTGGCATTTTCGGTTTTAAGAACGACAAATATGTCATGATACTTCCTTCACTGTCAGATTATAACAAAGGACAATCGGCAAAAATGTATGGATGGTGGTCTAGGAACCAATAACAACGAGACATATGTCGTTGAAAAGGTTATGTTTTGTCCTTTACAATAGTCACTATCGCAATTCATTTCAAATTACTGTGTCAAAAAAATAAGGATTTATTTGGTGCATTTTAGTACCAATACCAACAGTAGCGGATCCAGGATTTGGCTGTGGGTGGGGGCTTTAGGCTCGTATTTGAGACATTTCATTTAAAAAGGGCACCACTCTCTCTTAATCCTTATTTTCTTTTAACAGAATGTAAGTCATTCGGCAGAGTCAAACAATTTTTTCATATTGCAAAAATAATGAAAAATTTTATGATTGGAAAATGGAGCAGCTGTAAATGATTCGTGTGCTTCAGTGGATATTTTGAAAGACGCAATTTAACTTTACATATCTTCGGTGAAACCAGAAAAGTGTATAACTCCTAATTTTTTGAAAATAAGGTTTGAATGCCATCTGTTAGCCAAATCTGATATGCTTCTTTTACTGGGGATCCCCTGGCAATTCCTAGTTATTATTCTAACGGCAAATTAGAAAATGGTTTAACTCTATATTTTATGAGAAAACCGTGTGCCTCCACACTATGCAGTAGTAAAAGTGTAAGTGACATCGTGTTCTTAACTTCAAAACTATGAGGTTTTAATTTTCTCCTGTGAAATTTGTTAGTATGGAGTCACGCACTTTAGTACGGTCAAGTAAGACTTTCACTGGGAACTAAATCCGAGGTCAGTTTTGACTTCACTATTCGATATGGCATTGGTTCACAAGTCTAAAACCACATTTTCCACAACTGTGCCTAGAGTCATTTGGCCACCATTTTGTTTTTATGTTCATTTTGATTTTTGCTTATTACTTGCGCATTTTTGATCTTAGGAAACAAAATTTTGCTACAAACTTGTAGAAAATTAAATTTTCTACAAAATATGTTAAATAACTTTTTTCGCTAAACACTCTTGTTTAAAAGTTACAGGCCATTGACAAAAAAAAATTTTTTTTTTTTTCTTATTGCCATTATTTTTTTTGTGTAACTCAAATGAAAAACACTTTAATAAAAGTTATAGATCTTTTAATTATTTATGTACATATATCTTTTGTGTTTACAGTTTCTTAATTGGAATAACGGTTTTCGCTTTGGAGTGATATGCTCGAGCAATCCGCACGTAATAAGTATTTTTTTTATTTATTTTTTTTTTTTTAATTTTAATACAATACTCGTAATACCGAGTCTAATTTATGGTTCGAGTTTCGAGTTTCGAAATGGTGTTTAAGTTTTTTTTTCACCACAAAAACGAGTGTTGTGAAACGTGCATCACAATTTAAGCCTTATTAGTCTTGAAATAAGAATTCGAAAGTTATAAAAACGGACTCAAAGCAAGAATTTTGGGTTTGCGTTGAGAATTTTCGAGCTGAACAGACTTTCGTCAACGAATCGGCTTGATTTGACACCGATATTCTTGATTTTAGCTCGTTTTTTTCTGAGTGATGAAATATTTATTCCAATTTCTATTGACATACCATTATTATGATGTTTTTCGGTTATATCTAACATGTTGCGTTTAAAAAAAAATCATCATTACATAGAAATTACTATAAATTTTTTGTGGGTAATCGTACCATTTTGGATTTAGTCTCATTAGATTCAGCGTTAAAAGGTTCTTTTAAAACATGTATTATATGATTATGTTGTAGCAAAACAAATATTTCAGCTTGATAGACCTTTTTCCCCCTCCATCTACACAAAAAGCCAATGCAGGGACTTTAGGGCATTTTGAATCTATATATATAAAAATGAATGTTTGTCTGTGTATGACCTATAGACTCAAGAACTACACGTCAGATTGAGCTCAAATTTATTGGTTATACTCAAAAAATGACTGGCAAGGTTTAAAAAGTTATTTGAGAAATTTTCAATAAGTGGAGCTGCACTTTTATCATAAAAAAAGAAAAATTGGTGCTTTTATGTGAAGAAATAAAGATTATTTCAAAAACAATCTCTGTTTTTTATTTCAATAAATATACATATGTACAGTAGGGTGGTCCTTATTTGTATGGAGGAAAAGAAAATTGTTCGTTTTTACTGAGCACCATTTTTTTCTGTTCTTCTACTTTTAAAACGTGTACCAAAAAAATTTCATGCTAATCGGATTGTATGAACACGTGCCGCAATGAGTTTGAAAATTTGAATTTTCATAAAAACTCCCAAAACCGGGTGCTATTAAAAATTTGATTTGCAGAATTAATAAATTGCACTTTCAAATCTGTTACCTACTCTTGCTTCAAAATAAAAAAAATAAAAGGCCCGACTGGGTCGCACGTTCTTGCTCAGAAAGTTCAATTTGCTTGGAAATTAAGAATTTTTAAAAATATTCGAGTAACTATACAAACATTTTAAAAATGATCATCGAAATCTTTTGAGCTGTTTTTAAGATAGATAAGGTTTTTCATAACGGTTGTGTAGCAAGTACCGTTATTTTTGAAGCTAAAACAGTATTTAAAGAATCCCTAACTCTCACAGAGGCTTCAACTTTAAGCTGAATGTGGCACGTGTTAACGTGATTTAAAAAAAAAAAAAAAAATAGGGAGTGTTTTAAGATGTCAATGAACAAAAAAAGTGGGTGCTCAAAAGTTTTTAAAATAAGGACTACCCTAATGTACAGTCATAATTGTTGCTTAAATCGTGATTGTCAAGATTCAAACCAATTTTATATTATCTAGGGTCGAAAGATTTCAATATTATTAAATAATGAAAGTGAAGTGCAGCTGAACAGTAATTTTATGTGTATGTAATGTATGTATGTATGTACGTATGTATATATTGTACAACGTATGTAGGAATGGCTTCCAAACTGCAAAAGTGCAAGATCCAGTGCAAATGAAATCTTCAAAGAAAACGCATTTACTATCGGAAATGATCGTTTGGTATTCAGAAAAAGTTTTTGACGCAATTAATATATGCAAGGGTAAGTACAAATGAAAGTGTTTTCCATAAGGACAGGTCAAAATTAAAATGGATTAAAACAAGCTTTGAGGTATGAACGAAACTCTTTTTTATTTGAAAGGCCCATACACACATTTCAAATCGCACGACCTTTGTGGCCAATTCACTTCACCTCCGCGAATGGTAATGAATTCCACTAAAGGCTCATCTCAGTTCAGATTAAATAAATCTGTTTGGGGCTTCCATGGTACAGAAAGATTTGAAGAAGATTTATTTTGACAGCACCTTTCAAAATGCAAATGGTGTTTCATTTTTTTTATGAAGTGGAAGTGAGATAGAATGTATCATTTGTGTAAAACAATGACGATTTATATTCAGCCTCCATTGAACCCTTCAGCGCCATATAAGAATAGGTTCGTTTTGTTAAACTATTTCTCTTCTAGATTTACGAAATAAATTTGTATGGCAAATCTTCGAGATATAAAGAAGAATTGAGGTAGATCTTATTAATTCTCAGTTTCGTATGTTTGGTGGAAAAGTAGCCTATAACTCTACCCTTAAATCGTTCAATCAGAATGTCCTTTATGCCACCAGCTATAAGCTATATGACCCATAGTGCTGTGCATATACTCATCGGTTAATTCGGGCCAAAAGAAATTGTTTTTCTTCGTTCGTTCGAAGTCTCTGTTAAATGAGTTGACGGAATTGATTGCTTAGGGTTCCCCTGCAGATGTTTTCGGCAGATTCTGTGTTTCATTGACATACGGGTATCGTTTAATTGTTTTCTGAACAAATCGACTTGAATTTGGCCACCAAGCGTTCAAAAGTCAGTTTGTAATTCGATTAGCATCACTTCACCATGCATATCTTATAAACAATGCACAAAAATAGCTAAAACAATTGGCTAAGTGTACCTAAAAGCAACTTCTATAAATGTAGTATCATATCTCATATGCAAGCTAAGACCAATGGTCGGACAGACTATTTTTGGCTGTTGCGGCGGTTTCGATAATTTAAAAAAGATTGTCTTTTTTAATATTGCATTTTTTATAAGGAAAAACTGGGTAAAATCATATAAAATAGCTCAAATAGCTAAGAAAGTGGCATTAACTATTTTTTTTTGTTCATTTTCATCTAAGTATTATAAAATAATCCAATATAAGCATCTAAAACAGGTTCTACCTATAATAATATTTAGTGATAAAATCTTATGTTAATTTTGTTAGCAACTTAATTCTGTCTACCCGTGCGAAGCCGGGGCGGGCCAGCTATAGTATGCTATAAAGGCTGCAATTCTGCGTCGATACCAATTTTAATATTACATCAGAATTATTTCAACCTCTGGACCCATTTTCTCTCGTCCAAAATGTTTTTTGAAGTTATGCAAGTCAAAAAATAATCACTTATTGATGAGGCAACGAAATCCTTTTTCGAATTTTCTGACTTTTCCGTCTGATATTCTTTTGAACACTCGAAATATTTGCTTCTTTCTTTTTTTCACTTACAAAAATATTATTAAGCTATTTAAATCCACAGTACACAAATTTAAGGAATTATACTGCGCAGGTTGTCAGTCGGAAGTAAAAAATGGCTCTGAACGTGATGACAAAAACACATGTAAAAAGCAACAACAAATATTGACATTTTATACAAATTTTGATATATCCGCAGAACTGAACAAAAATCAAAACTTTTATGATATTATACCTTTAATGTGGTTAAAATCGTACTTTTCACTTCATTATCATCACTTGACTCACAGTACACATATTAAAGGTAATATCATTAGAGTTTTGATTTTTGTTAATTCTGCGCATATATCAAAATTTGTGTCAAATGTCAGTATTTATTGTTGCTTTTACGTGTATTTAAGCCATCACCGTTCCAGCCATTTTTATTTCTGACAATTTCAATTTTAATTTTTTGTTGTTTTTACGTGTCTTTTCTTCCTCACGCTCACAGCCATTTTTTATTTTCGACTGACAACCTGCGCAGTATAATACCTTAGATTTGTGTACTGGTATCGCGAATGCTATAATTCCAATCCCGAATGTCAAAACCTCGATGGAACAGGATCCGGAATACCAAAAATCCCGAATGCATTCCAGATTCGAAAATGCTTTCGAAGAAACCAAACTTCTTTGTATGGTTTGTCTTCTAGGGTGACAAGAATTTCGAATAAAAAAACTCCAAATAAAATGTAAAAATCTCGAATGCAAAAATTTCGAGCGAAGAAAGATCTAGAGTTCATAAAAATAACGAGTTGTATAATATCAAACAAAATTCTCAATCTATTTTGAATATCAAAATCAACAAGTCTGTGTATGTACCACGTATGCATATATACCTATACCTACAAATCTACAAATAAGAACAATTTGAAGGCTAGAACCTCGAATGGCTTAGAACCGTTTTTAGTATTAAAAACCAAGATTTTGCCATTTGGGAGTTTTTGACATTTTAGGATTTTAACATTTGTGATTTCGTACCCAACTCACTTCATTTTGTAAAAAAAGAGCTTGGGATATTGTAGCCAAAAACGCGGAATAGAACAATTATTGTGCAATAAATAAATAAGTAAATAAAAGTATTTGTGATCAAATTATTTGTAAACCTTTGCAACACTGCTTGTCTGACTATTTAGGCAAATATCCATTTTTGGCTCAAATGAAATTATCCAAAACTTTATCCTCGAAAAGTGTTCTTTTTTTTAGATACCAGTGAATGAAGTTGGAAAAACTGTTTCCGTTGTTTTCCGATGTAAAACTGCAATGGCGGCCAGGTGGTAGCTTCCTCAAGAGAATGCAATGCAAAAGCAGCACATACATACATCCTACATACCTACACACATAACTGATGCAAAAATAAGTTCTATAATAAGCGGTGGCTTTTTATGCTTTAAAAATATTTTCAAATAATAATTTATTTTCCACTCCTCATTTATAAAATGACATAAACATTACTGTGTCGTCCGTTCTATTAAAAACATGAGAAATTAATTTTAAAAATTTTTATTTATGGACGATGATGATAACATGAATTTTGTGTTTGTTTTTGAAATTTCTATATACAAATATTTATCCGTTTATATGACAGAAAAAAAGGAAAAAAAATTGACATGGTTGTTTTGCGTCGAAAAAAAAAGAATTAAAAATTTTGTCTTTGAAATATCAAAAAATGATTATTTTTACAAGATTTCGGCTAAAAATATAAATTTTGTTTGATGGTGTTGTTTAAAAACTACACTGCTGATGAGGTACATATACCCCCTGCACGAAAGTCTCACATCCTCCCACGGAAGAAAATTAATGAATACCTAATATACATACTTTTATATTTATTTATTTTTTTATTTTTTTGTCATCGACTAATTTTTGTGTACGATTTCTTTTTCTTGAGAATTGCTTGGTTTTTGTTTTTGGTATATACAAAAATTTCAAAAACCATGACATTTGTTCACTTTGTTTTATAGCCTTGCCTTGAAAAATGTCATAATGTTTTAAAATGTTTAAACATATTTATTATATCATTTTAAGGTCTGGAAATTTATTGAAAATAGACTTTTTTTTTTAAGCATAAGGAAAGTAGAGAGAATTTCTAAAAACAATATTTCTATTTAGTATTTATTTATTGACTTTAAAATGCAAAAGTATATCAAGGTCTTAAAAGCGAGTCATTATTGTTGGCATGTGTGACCAACTTCTGACCACGGAATTAGAAAAGCCCGCAGTTTATTTCTACCCGAAATCTTATTTTGATAGGGTTATTTTTTAAGCGCTCTTAAAAACAGTAATTTATGGAATAATTTCTAATTGAAAGCTGGCTTTAACAATTAAACGATTTTTATTGAACATTATATATACAATTTTAGTAAACTTCATCATCGTGTCCTGTAACCCCGGCTGGGGCATAGGGCGTCAACAAAACGTCTCCATCCTTCACGGTCTGCTGCAAGGTACTTAAGCTGTGGCCACGTCTTTCTCTGGGATTCTGCTTCCGCTAAGACAGTTGATTTCCATGTTGTTCTTGGTCTTCCAACCCGCCGTGCATCTGAGGATTCCATTCAAAGGACTGCTTTGCAATTTCATCGTTTGGTTTCCTCAGTGTGTGACCAATCCAACGCCATTTACGCTTTCTTATGTCGACGTCCAGCCGCTCTTGGCTTGTCCTGCGCCACAATTCCTCATTTGATATTATTTGAGGCCAGCGAATCTTTAGGATGTGGCGAAGACAGCGATTCACAAAAGCCTGCAATTTCTTCGAAATGGTAGACGTGACTTTCCAGGTTTCACAAGCATATAACAGCACGGATTTGACATTGGATTCGAAGAATCTCAACTTAGTGCGAAAGGAGATTTGACTGGATTTCCAAATTGGGGACAGAGTACCGAAGGCAGCACGAGCTTTATTTATTCTACTTTTAACGTCCAGATCCGTAACAATACTGCCAAGGTAGTTAAATTGTTCCACTACTTCAACTGGCGTCTCCTGTAAAATAATACGCGGCTGTGTGGAGCGGCCTGTGAGCATTATTTTTGTCTTTTTGCTGTTAATTCTTAGACCACTCGACTCTCCCTTCACTTGCAGTGTTTGGCACATCCCGTTCGGCCCACTGATGTTATTTGCCAGTAGACATATGTCATCGGCATAGTCTAAATGACTGAGCCTTTCGAACGGTCTCCATTGAATGCCCTGTCGCTCAGCTGTACCAACACTGGCCGTCAATACGTCGTCCATCGCCAGCAGGAAGAGAATTGGCGATAGAACATCCCCTTGTCTCACACCCTGTTGCACTACGAAGGAGTCGGATAGCTGCCCATTGTGCAAAACAAAACATCTCGCGTTGTTGTAGGACTCTTTAATAATGGCAACAATTTTTGGTGGAATTCCTCTACCAAGCAACGATCTTCATATACATTCTCGGTTAACTCGATCAAAGGCCTTTTCAAAATCCACGAACATGAGGTAAAGCGGTGATTGATATTCCATCGACTGCTCGAGGACGATACGCAGGGTGTTGATATGGTCGACACACGATCGACCACTGCGGAAGCCAGCTTGATGCCTCTTGAGTGTAGACTCGATTCTATCCTTTATTCGCTCGAGTATGATTGTTGCCATTAGTTTTGGGAAAACGGACAAAACGGTGATACCACGCCAATTGCTGCAATTCTTTAGGTCACCTTTCTTTGGCAACTTAACAATCACACCA
This sequence comes from Dasysyrphus tricinctus, assembly GCA_963921185.1. Lineage (NCBI taxonomy): Eukaryota > Metazoa > Arthropoda > Insecta > Diptera > Syrphidae > Dasysyrphus > Dasysyrphus tricinctus. The sequence continues at coordinate 8,472,673 of OY992530.1, forward strand.
TCCTTCCAGTCCCTGGGATAGCTTTCGTTTTCCCAAATGTTTTGTATCAGCGGGTGTAAAATACTAGCCGCTGCTACGGGATCGGCTTTCAGGAATTCAGCTGGTATTCCGTCCAGTCCAGCTGCCTTGTTGTTTTTGAGGAGATTTATTGATGTACGAATTTCCGATTCTGACGGGGGTTCGATGTCAATACCCCTATAGGACCTGCGCATCTCGTTTAGTTGGGGCACTTCAGCACTCTGCTCAACTGAATCCTCATTTAGCAGGGCACAAAAATGGTCCTTCCATCTACGAAGCTGATCCTCAATTGATACCAAAAGTGTGCCATCCACATCCATTACAGGATGATTGGTGTTGCTTTTTTTCCCGATAACATCTTTGGCTATTTGGTACAATTCCCGGATATCTCCTCTTCTGGCAGCACTTTCCGCATTATCTGCGAGTCCATCCAACTTCACCCTCTTGTCACGTCTCACACAGCGGTAGACCATTTTATGTGCAATGCGGTACTCTCTTCGCAAGTCAGCCTTTCGTTGAACATCAGCTTCGGCATTTATTTGGATTTTCAACGATTTGCGAAGTTCGATCTTATCCCAGGTGTCTTGGAATATCCAAGAGTCTCTACGTCTCGTTCGTTTGGGTACAGTTTCGGATCCAGCCTCCATAAAAACACTTTTAATTTCACCCCACATCTCATCAATTGTTGAATTCTGGATTCCGTTTAATGACGAGGCTCTGTCGTTAAGGGTGGTGACATAGTTTCGACATATGTTGGGGTCATTTAAAGCATTAGTAATGAATTTTGTGCTCCTTGCTGCATCCTGCGCTGGTTTTTGTACGGCAGCGGTTCGTAGTTTGAGACTCATCAGAACCAAATGGTGGTCGCTTCCCACATCGGCATTTCTTATACTCCGGACATCACACATAGACTTCCTCCATCGCTGCTGAATCATGATATGATCAATTTGGTTTTCGGTTTGACCATCCGGATGCATCCAGGTAATTTTGTTGCACGTCTTATGCTTAAATACAGTCCCACCTATCACAAGACGATTCGCGTTACAAAAGTCGACAAGCAAGTCACCATTTTTATTCCGTGACCCCACGCCATTTCTTCCCATCACGCGTTCCAGTCCGTAATTGTCTGAACCGACTTGGGCATTAAGGTCTCCCATAACGACTATGATGTCGGCTCTCGGAACACTACTGTAAACCGAGTTAAGATGAGTGTAGAACGCGGTTTTGTCTTCCTCGGTCGCTTCATTTGTGGGGGCGTAGCACTGAATAATTGTGACGTTACGAATTTTTGAACGAAACCTTGCTGACATTAATCTCGCAGAAATGGGTGCCCATGAGATCAAACTACGCCTCGCTTCTTCGTTCAACATAATTCCGACACCATGCAGTCTTTGGCCACCCTCTCTTTCATCTTCGCCGGAATACAGCATTCTCGTCTGTCCAGTGTCTGATCTGTATTCAGCTCTTCCTCTCCACTTAGTTTCGCTTATGCCCAGGATACTGATCTTTAGGCGAAGCATTTCACGCTCAACCTGCTCGTATCTACCATTGCTGAACAAGGATCGAACGTTCCATGCTCCGATTTTCGTACGTATGCGGTAGCCAAAAGTAACATTTGCGCTTCTTGAAAGACTTCTTCTATTTGTCAACGATTCATTTATTACTATGGCGTCTTGATTGACGCTCGTACATGAAGGATGCCGCACCCCCAAATCCGATGTGCGGTTTACTGCAGCCGAAGCTACAGAAGGATTTTCTATAAAAAGATTACCTCTTGGGGACTCATTTCCATTTGTTGTCATAATTCATGTATTTGCATATATCCTTCCACCATGGTGTTTTCCGAGATATGATTAATAACATACATAAGCTCAGATTTGACAGGCACACCCGCCTTTTGTATGGTCAAACACATAACTGCTCGAGGCCGCCCACTATGGGAAAACAGACGCCTTTTGTTGCCGCCCAATATGGGTTACAGACGCTACCTGCTGCTGCCGTTGGCCTTTTACCAAAAAAAAGCTCCTCCGCCACCAGACTATCATGCCGTTGACCGCCACCTGCAGTTCATCCGCCTTAAGGGGGCTTTTAACCATCCCGAGGACAAGTTTGTGCCCTGACCAGCATAGCTGGGTTGTCTGCTTATGCCGGCATCCATTCGGTCCCCCTGCACGTTAGCGTTACCCGCCCTCTACCACGCGGAGGTGTGCATAGGGATTTTCCTATCATTGAGCCTAGGGCCATATGGCGTCCTAGCACTCTCAAGTACTTTTAGAGGGTTTTAGTAAACTTACAACTATAAAATACATTGAAAAATATATATAAATCTTATGGCACATGCGGGGGGCTCTAGAACGATGCTTAGACCAGTGAGCCGACTCATTTTGACATATCTATGTATTTTTAGCTAACTCAAAATAGCAAGGTGTGGAAGGAATTTTCCAAAAAAAATAAAACTTCTGCCTCACTTGGCCACCTCTTTCCTTCCAAGGGGTGAGAGTAAGATAAACATAAGTTGCCTCAAGTGAAGCTTGTCTCAACACCGTCTTATCCTTTTAATAATCAATTAAAATAAAATTTTCATGACCCAAAAATTAAAACTCAAGATATGAAAGACCGAGAGCCCACAGCAGATTTTGGATGTGAGTGATAGCAAAAAAAGAAGTAGAAAGTTTTTTTAAACAGTCTGGCAGGGCCAATTAAACACTCAAATGATCTCAGATTCCGTGATATGGGATTCGTGGAGCTTATCTAGGGAGGGGTGAAAACCAATTTCGGGTAACACGATTATTCTCAAAGTTGCATACATATTTTTTTTTGATTCACTGTTTCTCGCAAGGGCCCCAGTTGTGGACTGCATGATTTTGATTTTTTTATAGCCTTTAATGAAGCTTTCGAAACCTATACTTCTTTTTTTGCTATTACTCACACCTAAAATCAGCTGTGGGCTCTTAGTCTATGAGCTTTTGAAGTAAACCCTATCGGCTTTATTTTGCATGGTTTTTAGTTCTCCAAATCTGTCTTGATATGGTGCACCTGAAAAGCTTATAGGTATCTTGAGTTTTAATAACCGGACCGTTTAATACGTTCCCATTTTTAATACATGAATTGAAGTGCATGTGCTCCTTTACCACGGGTGCAAAAAAAATCCTACTAAGCTTTTGTATTCGATGTCAAGATGCATGCACCTACAGACCCTAATACTCACTTCTTGATTATGAGTTCAAACCAAAAAATAAGCAGTCAGCTCCTTGTCTATTTGCCGAGTAAACTTTTTGAGTGCGGGTTAAACCTAATCAATTCATTAAAGTTGATCCCCAGGTATTTGACGATCCTTTTTCCAGCAATTTTAGATCCACCTGGAAGCTTCGAGACTGTTTCCGCTAGTGTCTGTTGAGCAACTTCTGCCGTCATAGGGTATGCTGAAGCAGACAAGCCCCAATTTTGAGGAGTTGATTTTGATGCCCCATTTCTTGTAGAAATCGAATGGGCTTTTAATGTGGAACCCCTTCTATCCGCAGTTCGACTAGTAAGTGGTGACATTGAGGTTGCATTCAGAAGAAATTCATCAGCAAACAACAGGTTTTCGAAGCCAGTTGACTGCCTGAATAGAATAGAGTGCTGCAACTCGAGCTGCAGCTGCAGCTGGCATAGCTGTCAAAAAGTGGCGTACGTGAAATCTGTACAGCTTTCTGACATTTCAGCATCGAAAATAAAAATAAAAACAAAAATAAAAATGGATAATGATGAAAAAGAAGCTAAAATTGCCTTAAGTCTTTTTGCGAGACTGAAAAGAGTTTAAAAATCACTTTAACCCACATGTAAACACTCGGTTACGTTCGCAATTTTGAAACGTCAAAAAGCTGCAAGCTCAAGTTAAAAGTTTGCCAACTTATCCAACTGCGTCTGCATCTCCGTCTGCAGCTGCGTCGTGTTGTGTTCGCATCATTGAATTTGTGTGTATTCAACATTTTGACAGCAATTCTAGCTGCAGCTTCAATTGCAGCTCCATCTTCATTCTGTTCAGCCAGTGAGACGTGTTCGTCTGATGTGATCAGGCTGTTAGGGCAAAGGGCCTAGCTTTCAACCTTCTGCGACTCTGACTTTGATATTCTTCATAGTTAATGAGCAGTATCCCGATTGCCCAAAGAAGTTCCTGGAAGAAAGAAAAGAAAAAAAATTAAATGAATAATTGTGACGGGTGTAGATGTAGCAGTTGTAGTTTGTGTAAGTGTGTAAGGGCATTTTGGTTGCTTTCTATTCTAACATGCAAAAGGCATCTGACGGTGATACGATAACTGTTACGGGCTATAGCGGTGTCATGCTGTAACTTCAGGAGTGGGGGTAGTGTCGAGTGCTTTTGCCTTAATCCAAACTGCATGTCAGGTTTTCAGTTTTTGAGGGAAGTATAGTTGTTGTTGCACAGTTGTTCAAGATCACAGTACACATATTAAAGGTAATATCATTAGAGTTTTGATTTTTGTTTCTTCTGCGCATATATCAAAATTTGTGTCAAATGTCAGTATTTGTTGTTGTTTTTACGTGTATTTAAGTCCTCACGCTCCCAGCCATTTTTATTTCTGACAATTTCAATTTTAATTTGTTGTTGTTTTTACGTGTGTTTTCTTCCGCACACTCACAGCCATTTTTTATTTTCGACTGACAACCTGCGCAGTATAATACCTTAGATTTGTGTACTGTGGTTCAAGATGATGTATAGAAGGATCAAAACTGTCTCTGGCATGAAGTTGGATATTCTATCTGGTCCAGTCGACTTCTTTGGCCTGCTGCTGATTATTTCAGCAATTTCTTCTGGAATGCTGAATGCTGTCAACTGAGTCACTTGCTGCATGGGTGTTAGGTGCCGGGGTTTGTTGGATATGGAATCCTTCACTTCACTGGACTGGATCTGTAGTTTCCTTCAAACTATTCCGCAAAATGCCTCTGCTTTGTCCTGTGTCGTTGTGTCTTCTCCATTGTTGGTGATAATGGTTTCCGAAATCGGTGGTTTGCTGAGCTTCATGGTCCGAGTCCCCGAGTCCTTATCCTTCCGGATGGCCATGTCAATGTTGTTGCGTCTGGTGATGTTGCGGTCTCACTGAAGAAATTGATGTCCGGGTTGTTGTTCTTCGTCCACAAGTTTAATGTCGTCCTCTTCCCCAGGCTGTACAATGAATTGATATTGTAAGTTAGGACATTGAGAGATGGTCTACCTAGTTAACAGTGACGTTTCATACGTCGTTGAAAAGGTTATTGCGTGTACTTTATGTTTTTATAAAGCTGTTAAGATGTAAGTAGTGTGGTTCAAAAGATATCTGGTAGAAACGCAGAATAAAATAATAATAAAACAAAAATAAATATAACATATAACATAAATGTACATAAATGTATGACATACCTATTATTGTTGTGTAGAAAGGCAAGCACCAAATGAAAAATTGCACTATTGCCCTTTTCGGTGTATTGCAGCCAAATATCTCACGAACCCCATGGCGTAGAGTTTAACGGCCATAAAATAAAATCTTGTACTCGCAATAACCTTTTCAACTGTGTACGACACATTTGTGTTGAAAGGGAAAACCACTTTTCTCATTCTCCTTACTTGAGTGTACGATTTTTGTTTTCTTTTTTTTTCCTATACCTATTCTTTAATACAAAATACTAAACCTAAATTATTCTAAGATTAAAACTAAATATACGTAGATATCAACGTGTCAATGACATTAAATCACATTGCTACTAATTATGAGCTTAACAATTATATCATCAATGGCAAACTATATTCCGGAAACCATAAACGATTCCGATTATAATCATTTTCAAATGAACAATTAATTTTCAATCAGAGAGGTAAGACTGAGAAAGAGAGAGAGACATGTGATATTCCACTAATACCTTCATAATATGATATCTCACGGATTATTATCTTCATGTGAAACCCTATCTATATGAGTATATGTAGATACCATGTTTGTGCTTGTGGGTAAGTTAATTCCATCAACTTAACTATCCAAAAGCGACCAACAACCACGACTTAGCTCAGTGGAAGGTGTTGATAAGATACTCGCTTCTCTACTTCAGGTGTCAATCAATCTCATGAGGTCTTCACTGCAGCGTGTCAGATTAATTAATATTATTTAATGTCAATGTAAAGTGAGTCGAGTGTTTCGCTTTGGTTTGATGAATAGTGAATGTCAAAGGGGTGAACAAAAGTCGGATCATATAACCCCTACAAGATTATCTATGCACTGCTTTAGGTGATGAAGAAGGCTAAGAGTAAGCTTCCAGATAACATGATCCCAATTAGAAAAAAAAAAACAGGTAGGTAATTAATTTTCAATTGACACTCTGCAAAACAAAAATGAAATGAATAGGTAGATGTATTGGACGTTCTTGAACTTAAAAAGTAATATAGCAACTAAAGCTTAGAGCGCGATACATAATTTTAAACAAAATCACAAATTATGGAACCGACAACATGCGCAACTTCACTCCACGAATAAAAGATTTAGGAGGGCAATTAGCGAAGAACAAAATACTAGATATAATTTATTTTGTATCATTAAAACAACTCAAAGTACTTTGAGGTAAAGATTTTCAGCGCAGATTTGTCAAGTCTAGTGTTTAAGACAAGTAATTTGTATTAAATGGGAGCTTTGGCAAACAAAATATTTAGTTGTAATGAACACAACGGCTGAAATATAACAAAATATATTTATACATATAATTTATTCATAGCTTATTAAGACAGTTTAAAGGAGTCTAAAATAAATTCTTCGGTATTAGCACATTTACGTTGGGCGCCATTTGAATTTTAGTGAAACTGGTTTAACTCTTTCAGTATGCATTTGAAATTAATAAGAGGCTAGGTGTGATCCACGGTGTGAGCCTACGGAAGCAAGAGGCCCCATGTTACTTTGTTATTAAAAAATCGTTACTTCAAGGTACTATGTCCCGCAAACCAAAAGAAACCTGCATTTTATGTGAAGGGGGGCCTAATTTGTATGTATTCAATTTTTTTTTATATGTTTAGAATATAATTTAGCTTAGGAGTCGTTGTTTTAATCCTGTTGCTTGGAAGCCATTTTCAAAAATGGCGCCCAATCTGTGGAAAATGATAAATTAAACAAACTTGTAATTTACTTGGAAAATTTCCATGACCAAAATAACGATTAACCCCTTGAACAGAATTAATGTAGCTGCAGTTTGTAGCAAGAGTTGAACTTTGTTTAACTTCTTCTACACCATACATACATATGTACATTAGGGTGGTCATTATATCGGGTTTTTTTGAAATTACAACTTGGATAGGCATCAAATGACTCTAAATAGAGAAAACAAAATTTCCTAATTTTTTCAGATTTTTATTTTACCCCCCTGGTCTCCCTTTTTTCACTTCAAGGTACAAATAATGGAGTAAGGGTGATGCTTATAACACGTGAAAAAAAATCAGAACTTATAGATTAGATTCAGACGAAAAAAAATCGTATCGGAGGGGTGGTCTATTTCCCCCCGTTCAGGCGGGAGGGGTAAATTTCTAAAAAATTGACCCAAAATGGAACAAAAATTATTAAAAAACAACGGGATCTATTACAATGGCATGCTATAGCTTTTTTCAAAGCCATGAATCCAGCCTCTAATATGTTTTTCAAATCATAATTCAATAATTTTGTTTCTATTAAAATTATAAAATTTCCCCTCCCACCTGAACGGCGGGAAGTAGACCCCCCCTCCAATACGATTTTTTTTTTCGTCTGAATCTAATCTATAAGTTCAGATTTTTTTTTTCGCGTGTTATAAGAATGAACCTAGCCCCATTATTTGTACCTTGAAGTGAAAAAAGGGTGACCAGGAGGGTGAAATAAAAATCTGAAAAAATTAGGGAAATTGTTTTTCAATGTTTTAAATCGAATGAGGGCTATCCAAGACAATGTCCAATTTAAGGACCACCCTAATGTACATACATATGTATACTTTTTTTTGTATCTTTCTACTTTGACAGTGCTTTACACGCCATAACTACAGCTACACCATTCTGTTCGGCCAGATTTTGAGTAGACGCAGCTTTGAGTAAAATTTCAGTGTTCCCACTTTTCGGGAACATACTTTTTTTATGTCAACGTGTGGAACCTTCACTTTTTGACCACTTTTAATATTTTAAACTTGCACAAAAATCGATGCCAAACGTGTAATGAGAAATAAAAATTGATATTTTGAAAATATGAGCTGAATAGATGTACTTTTGATTAAAATTTCAATGTTGTCACTTTTCAGGAATATACTTTTTTGTATGTCAAAATTTGGGACGTCCTCTTTTAACGTGAAATAAGTTGCGGAAATGCATCTGGATATCAAACCTGTCTTGCGAAAATAACGGCTGAGGCTTTGAAAGATAAGAATTAGGTAGACGCACCTTTGAGTAAAATGTCAGTGTTGACACTTTTACTTTTTTAGATCAAAGGGTGAGACTTTTTTGAGTAGTTTTTAATATTTTGAGCATGAAAAAAGATGCAGAAACGGCTTCAAATACCACCGCGTATTGAAAAAATAACGGTTGACATCGTAAAAGATAGGT